>OY998238.1:79570145-80215685 GCA_963922005.1 Cornus suecica | reverse complement strand
GGGACGTTACAACGTGGTTCAACCAAAAATGGTGGCCTACGTCCACGGGAGAGAGCTTCACTAGCTTTGAAGAAAAATGGTGGGGATGAGGAGATTACAACACTCAACTCTACTCAAAATCTCACAAACTCTCTGCCTACACTTATCACTCTCTTGCTCTGTGTTTCTTCACTTGATTGATGATTTACAACACGAGAACACACCTATATTTATAGGTGTGGAGGAGAGTAGAAGACAAAAAACAACTTGCACAACATGAAGCTGCAAATCTTGACATAGTTGTAGAGGATGCATGTGGGTAGGCTGAAAATCTTCACGTGTGATCCATGAGCTGTGTTTCTTGACTTTGTCGAAGCATGCATGTGGCCACTTGTAGAATAGTATGGAACCTGTGTATGGAACCTTCATTTACAACAATAATTCTTTTATTTTTTATAATATTTCAGTCACACCACCGCACCAAAGATTTCCCAAACAACGATGTTGATCACTTCCTCTCCGATATCGTCAAGAAGTCTCAGCACGACGGTGAAGTTAATGACCACAACATTGTTAAGAAACTAGTATTGTTCTTCAACTGCCACCTTCGCAACAACATCAAAACTCCTCTTAAGTATTCTGACCAAAGAAGATTTTTATCAACATATTATGTCATTTTTGTCAAATATTTATAAAATAATAGGAGAAAAGTTGTGATCATGCATCAAATATCTGGCACACGTAATAAATAAAAATATATCCGTCATGTGTGATCGAACCACATATCAAATGAGGTAGGGCGATGTATTTTATTATGACGTCACATGATCATTTCAATACATTGATCATGTTCAGCAGAAAGACGAATATTCTTTATTTATTAGCATAAAATCACCTATTCACAAATATCGTGTAGGGCTAATTGTTTTCATTTCTCATCTCATGAAAAATTATCTTCGGTCCATTCAAATCTTATTCGCCCTCTAGAAGTATTTTAGTGATAGGTCTTTTTAGCGAATCCCTCGGAGTTGTTGCATATATATACTTGAATTACATAGATTGCAACCGAAAGATTTAACTTTAACAGAAACATCATAGGGAGTTCTTCAACATAACTGATGATTTACAAGAACTTGCAATATAGAACAAAAGGATGATGCATGGAAAAGAGTTGAACACAAAAACTAAAGGTCAAGACTTGAATGTGAGTTGGTTTATGATCTAGTGCTTGGATTATGTGAGCCAATTGAAATTTTCAATCAAAGACATTGTAGCATTAACAATTTCCAAAATGAAGTTGTAGCTTCTATCGAGGTGGATGATGTTTTCGAATTTGTAACGTAAAAAAATGAAGTGGAAACAAATTAAACAACAACGATAGCAATGAACAATATATTTCTACTTTGACATCATATTTCACAACATACTTTTCTAACTATTGCGACTAAAAAATTTTGTGAAGCATTTAAGACTCTTAACATACCTTTTTTATATCTAGTTTTCTCAGTAAAAATGTTATATTTGGTCTGTAATTCCTGAAAATAATTTCTTGTTTTTGAGAATTTAAAATTTGAAAACTATACAAAAATTCTACTTAGTACATTTTTTGAAAATTGTTGTTTCTTTTTAAAAAGTCAATTATGAAAAATTCAATTTGGATGGTCTATTATTGGTCTCTCAAAACCGTTTTATATTTTTTGAGTTCTTATTTTTTTGTTATAGATACAAATGAATCAGACCTAAATTTCTTATTATTCTTACTACTTTTAAAAGTATACAGAATTTCAATTTTAATATTTCAACAAAATTATATTAATTATTTTTTTAATTATTTAGATTTATGGTTTATAGAATTTTTCACTATACAGCTTTAACATTCATAAATATATTTTGATTTTTGAAAGTTTTTTCTCACTTTAACTTATCTTTTCTTCTATCAACTTTTTCTTTTGGGCGTCTTCTACCCTATAATAGATGATATGATAGGAAGACTTGAATACTTCCACAGTAAACTATTTCTAAAGTTTGGCAATATTTGATAATTTATTCAGCATTTAAGATTGAATACATTCCATACTTATTTAATTAAGTGTGTTTTATAAATAATTTAAATATTATTTAAAATATTAAATGTCATTTAAAATAAAAAAAATTGTTACATGAATACCACTTATTACTCAACTACCAGACTTAAAATTTACAGATGTATTAAAAATATAATTTTTTAATTAAAGCATTAATTAAAAATATTTAGCACTTGAAATTTTGCTTTTAAAGCAATCAAATGGAGATCATTTTCACTAATTTATCACTCTGGCAAACAGAGAGAGGTAAAATTGACGAAGATGGCGATATTTAATAAAAAAGGTTAATTACACTGACATCTTTTGAGGTTTGGAGAAGTTATAACTAGATGCAACGTTTGAAGGGTGTGTTCCAATCGCCCAGATTTAGAAAAATTGACAAACACCCCCCTAAAAACCCAATTCCCCATATGAAACACAATGAAAAGTTATTTTTACCCTTTAACTTTGGTCATCAACCATGCCATCTTTTTTTTTTTTTTTTTTTTTTCTTTGATCCTTACTTTGATGAATTAAAATAATCATTCTATAAAACTAGTCGGTTGGACTTGTTGTTATCTTTGTCTGTGCAAACGAACAATAATATTAATATGATAATTAATTAAATACAAATTTTTAATCTTTCAACCTTTATTGGGTCAAAAATATTTAGCACTTAAAATTTTGCTTTTAAAGAAATCAATTGGAGATCGTTTTCACTAATTTATCACTCTGGCAAACAGAGAGAGGTAAATTGACGAAGATGGGGGTATTTAATAAAAAGGGTTAATTACACTGACACCTTATGAAATTTGGGGAAATTATATCTAGATTCAATGTTTGGAAAGTGTGTTCCAATCGCCCAGATTTGGAAAAGTTGACAAACACCCCCTAAAGACCCAATTCCCCATCTGAAACATAATGAAAAGTTATTTTTACCCTTTAACTTTAGTCTTCAACCACACCTTCTATATGTTGTTTTTTTTATCCTTTATCCTTACTTTGATGAATTAAAATAATCATTCTATAAAACTAGTTGGTTGGACATGTTGTTATATTTATTTATGCAAACGAACAATATTATTAATTTGATAATTAAGTAATTAAATACAAATTTTTATATTTCAACCTTTATTGGGTCAAATACATAACGATGTTCGTTTCATCATGAAACCAACAAAAAATAACTAAAATATGAAAATAACACACAAGGTTAAATTACATCAGTTACATGCAACTAAACAAAAGTTCCCAATTTAATAATATCTATTTGTGCCAAATTTTAATAATTTATTACAATTAAATAAAAATTTTAAATTATCAAATCTAATATGGTCAAATTTCATTAAGACGGTAAATTTATGTGTAATAAAACTAAAACTTCTAATATAAAATGAGTACATATGGTCAAGTTTTATTTATTAATTCAATTAAACAAAAATTTCTAATTTGTCAACACAAATTAGATAATCTCTTTTAACCCTAATTGTAATAAAAAAAAATAAGAAAAAAATTCAAAATATTAGATAAGGTCAAATTTTATCAACTAAATTAAATAAAAAATCTCAAACTATAAACCCTAGGTGGATAATAAAATAATTAATTATTCTTAAATAAAATTCCCAATATCACAAACTTTATTCCGTCTTTTTTAAATAAGTAAAATTATATAAATAATCCCCAAGAAAAATATTAATATATAGGACAAAATTTCATGCAGTAAGTGTAACTTAATAAAAAAATCGAACATGTCAACCTTAATCGAGTGAAATTTCTTCTCTTAATTCCGAAAAAATAAATTCACAATTTAAAAATAATACGGTACACCAATTTAGGTCAATGAATTGAGTGGTGTAAAGTGATATAATTGAGAACATGTATTATAAATATATAGCCCACCTGATATGTTTTAGTTCTTTCATTAATTCCATTCAAGGGTATTGTTGACATTTCATACTTTTTTGAAAACAACTTTACTGATAGGGACTGAGTGTTCACAAAATACAAATGTTGCATTTAGCTCTAATTATTTCAAATCTTAGGGGGTGTGAGTGTAATTAACCATAATAAAAAATTATAATAAGACGGATAAAGCACTTTGTGGTGAGTGTTTTGGGATGAAAATTGATAATACAAAGAAGTTTTCATGATATAAATGTAATTAGTTCCAATTTTTACTTATATATATTGTTATTGCGATCACACAATACCTAATAGGTCCAATATTTATATTTCATAATAAGTCACACCTAATTGTAATGATATATTGCTCTTGCTTTCATTTGGAGAAGTTTTGACTTTTGAATTAACCAAAAAATGAAAATAAAAATTCCATACACAGCCATTATTTGGGAAATTATTGGTTACCACGAGTATAAGTATGATGTGACATTTCAAACTAATTGAAACAAGTGGTGTATATCACACACAAGTGATAGTTACCCACATTTATTACATCAATTTCTATTATTGACTTAGGTATCACATGAACCTTTTTTTATTGAAAGACAAAAAACTCACACACACTCCTTCCACTAAGACTCGAACCCTTAACCTCTCATTTACGAGTAAAGATCATTTGGTCATTAGGCCTTTGATAAAAAGAATATGAGAAAAGTGGTACCAGGTGGACTTATCCTAAGATATCCAATATCTTCTCCATTACCATTAGTTGATTATGCATAACATGTGCTATTATGCTAGTTATAAATAAATGTTTAATTAATGGATTGTAATAGCCAAAATTATATGGCCCAATAAAGGTGGGCCATAATCAGGGATCGATGGGCCTGGCCTATAGTAGTTTCTAAAAGATGAGTGACCAACAAGTTAGGGACTAGTCTCATATTTGGGAAGATAGAACCCAAGAAAGAAATAAGTTTATCAAATCCCATGATTTAAGGGATTGATAAATTGGGTAAATGAACCTGACCCATCTACAAAAATTGTGTATAAATATGTGGCCAAGTTATGAATAAAGGCATTCCATTCAACCCTATTTGTTATGTATTTTTCTGCATTTACATAATTGGCGTCGTCTGTGGGAAACAATCCTTGAAAACTTTTTCAAAAGCTTCCCACTCTCTGCTAAGAGCTAAGATTAACATCATCCATGACGGTTATCACTCGGTCACAACAGTCTAAGCTACCCCGAACGGAGGTCAACCCTCTCAAATCGAGGATACCGGTTAAACGGGCCCTGGAGGATAAGACCGCCGAGTTGGAGAGACAGAATGCCGAGTTGTTGGCAAAACTAGCTCTGCTGCAAAACCTTCAAGAAGCCCAAAATGGTGATCGTTCCAACCGGCAAGAGCGGTCTGTGGGCCACCAATCGGAAAGGGTCGACCACCACACGAAGTCCAACAACTATTGGGAGGAGCATGCAGAGTCATCCCTATAAGTGCTTGGGGTGCACAATCCCGAGGAAACCCTAACCATGAGAAATTCGGAGGAAATTATGATCAGATTCCAAAGGGAGGTGCTCAAGGATCTGAAGGCCCAGACCCCCAACGATCTGGCCTCTGAGGCATCCATCGACGCAGTGCAGACACCGTTTACACTGGCGATCACCAGTGTGCCTTACCCGGGGAGATTCAAACTACCGAAGTTTACCCTGTTCGATGACACGAAAGATCCGACGGAACACATCTACCATGTCCATACAAAGATGAACGTCTACAATGAAAACAAAGTCTTACTATGCAAATTCTTCCCTACCAGCCTGACCGAAACAACCTTGCTATGGTTCAGAAAGCAACCACCCCAATCCATTGGAAGTTGGCTCAGACTCTGCGAGTTATTCATCGCCCAGTACTTTGGCAATAAAAGACAGAATAAGACTATCTCTAGTCTATTTACCATGATCCAGGAAAAAGGTGAATCCTTGAAGAGCTTTGTCTCATGATTCAATGTCGAGATGTCCTCGATCAACAATTGCAATCAACATTCAGCCGTCGAGGACTTCAGGATGGGCTTGATTCCTGAAACCAAGTTCCACCAGTCCTTAGTCAAGAGGCCACCAACAGACATCGGAGAACTCAACTCTAGGGCACAAGGGCATCTCCGGATAGAAGAAGAAATGGCCATACACCAAAGAAGGGCAGTCTTTGCAAGCGTAGAGGTAAGGGCATCCGAACCAAAAGTCAAAGATCGGGCGCCAGATCAAAAGCGGCCAAGTGCTCCTCCTGCACCCTCCCAAGCCCTAGAGAAACGCCAGAGGTTCAAAGACAAGATCACTCCACTGAAGGTTAGCCTGGTCAAACTGTATCAGGAAACTAAGGGTAAAGGGATCTTCTGATCACCACCCCTTATCAAACATCTGATGGAATTAAGGGACATGTCGAGGCACTGTGCCTTCCACGGCGAATATGGGCACCACACCAACGAGTGCAGAAGCCTCAGTAGGTAAGTAAAGGCCATGATAGCAAAAGGAGAATTGTCCGAGTACGTCGCTAAAGAGGGCTCCCAATCCGATCAAACCTCGCATATGCTAGCTAAGGGGACAACGGGTCATCCTGTAAGAGTCATTCATATGATTCACGGAGGGCCTAGTGAATCAGAAGTAGAGGAAACCCGTAGATCCCAAATGCGCCAAGCCCAGAGACTACGAAGGGTTGGGGAGATCAGCGAGTTTCGAAGCCTGAAGGAAGATACCCGGATAACTTTCTCTTCTGCAGATTTGCAGACCATTCAATCACCACATGACGATCCCTTAGTGGTCTCCCTCATGGTCTCAAACTGATTGATCAAGAGAGTAATGATCGACCCAGGGAGCAACGCCAACATAATCACTAAGTGGGCCTTTGAGAAGCTGGAGATTAACCCCCAAGAGATAGTCCATTCCAGAAGCCCGATAGCAGGATTCAATGGCAAAATAGTGGAACCAATGGGAGAGATCCAATTGCCAGTAACAACAGCAAGATGCATGCTTAGAGAGTCTTTTATGGTAGTAGATGTCAAACCCTCGTACAACCTCCTCATGGGTAGGGGTTGGATCTATCGGATGCATGGAGTTCTTTCTACCCTGCATCAAGTCATGCGATGCGTTGACCCGAACGGAATTGATGTGATTAACATCAGGAGAGATCAGGTGGTGGCCAAAGAATGATACGATGTCACCCTAAAAGGCCTTAGGAAAAGGATGGAACCAGAGTAAGCTTCAAAAGCCAGGGCAGTACCCGATGATCAATAACAATTACAGGATGGGGGTGCGGGGTCATCTATAGCAGCTGAACCTTTCCTGGAAGTTCAGATTTACCCCAATCGCCCCGAAAGGACGACTTACATTGGTTCTGGCCTTAGTGCAAAGGAAAAGGAAGAATTGGAAGCCCTTTTGTGTTCAAATGCTGACGTATTTGCTTGGGGCCACATGGACATGCCCGACATCGATCCTTCAGTGGCCCAACATTCCCTCAACGTGTACCCTAACGTTAAACCCATCAGGCAGAAGCAGAGACGCATGGGGGCCCATCGAAACCAGATCATAGCTGAAGAGGTGGATCGACTTCTCCAAGCCGGATTCATTAAAGATGTGTAGTACCCTTCCTGGATGGCAAACGTAATAGTGGTCCAGAAGAAGAACATGAAATGGAGGGTGTGCGTGGACTTCATTGATCTGAACAAAACATGCCCGAAGGATTGTTTCCCCTTCCCAAAGATTGATCAGATGGCGGATGCCACCGCAGGATTTGAGCGCTTGAGTTTCCTTAACGCATACTCTGGGTATAATCAGATACGAATGAACCCACATGACGAGGAAAAGACAACATTTATCACTGAATCAGGTACATATTGTTATACAGTTATGCCTTTCAGACTAAAAAATGCAGGTGCAACCTTTCAGAGGTTGGTTAACAAAGTTTTTCAAGACATGATGGGATCTACCATAGAAGCCTACATTGATGACACGGTGGTCAAAACCAAGGCGAAGAGTGACCACCTGACTGATCTACAGCGGGTGTTCGACACCCTCATAAAGTACAAAATGAAACTCAACCCATCCAAATGTTCATTCAGAGTGTCCTTGGGCCAGTTCTTGGGATACATAGTTGATCGGATAGGAATACAGGCGAGTCTAGCACAAGTTAAAGCTCTCATGGAAATAGTGGAGCCAAAGTCCCGAAAGGAGATTTAAGTACTAATCGGAAGAGTGGCATCCCTCAGCCATTTCATCTCTCGCCTAACTGATCGGTGCCGAACCTTTTTCCATTCTATAAAGACAACAAAATGAGAGGTCTGGGGGCCGGAGCAATCAGAAGCTCAAGAGCTACATGACAAAGCCTCCTATACTGGCAACCCCGGGAGCAGACGAACCATTATACTTATATATCTAGCCATATTTGCAACATCCACCAGCACCGTTCTAGTCAAGGAAGGCAAAGGGTACCAAATGTCGGTCTTCTACACCAACAAAGCCTTTACTGATGCCGAAACCCGCTATTCCAAACATGAAAATCTGGTGCTATCACTAATCAATGCAAAACGATGTCTTCGACATTACTTTGAAGCACACCCGATCATGGTACCAACTACAACCCCGATCAGATCCATAATGGCAAAGCTCGAATTATCAAGAAGAGTATCCAAATGGGCGATAGAACTAGGAATCTATGACATAACCTATGTCCCCCGAATAGCCATCAAATGATAAGCGGTAGCTGACTTTATGATACAGACTCTCCCGAAGAAAATGAACCAGGCTTATGGGTAATATTTGTGGACAGGTTGTCAAATGTCAATGGAGCAGGGATCGGTATAGAGCTCGTGACACCCGATGGCACTAAAATTTAGCAGTCCATTCAATTGGTGTTTCCAACATCCAATAATGAAGCTGAGTATGAGGCCCTTCTAGTGGGAATTTGTTTCGCCCGAACCCTGCAAATATAGGGGGCAGAAATACGAAGTGACTCCTAATTAGTCGTACCAAATACGAAGAATTCCAGTAATTAACCTTTGAACAAATCCCAAGAGGGGACAATGTCATGGCATACCATTTAGCTAATCAGGCCTTCGCAACAGGGGAGAGTATGACTCGAACAACACTAGTGGATTTCATCATCCGATCAAGCTTGGAGCCCTCTGAGGATGTGATGATCATTCCATGAGAGCCAAGTTGAGTGGACCCCATAGTAGACTATTTGAGGATGGGTGTGTTACCTGAATCAAAACCAGAGGCCCAGAAGATAAGAATAAAAGCTGCAAGATACGCTCTATATAATGACCAACTTTATCGCAAATCATTCTATGGACCATACTTAAGATGTCTTACACCCTCCAAAGCTTCTGCAGTCATGGAAGAGATACATATCAGATCATGCGGCAATCATTCCTAGGGAAGGTATTTAGCTCATAAAGTCCTCACCCAGGGGTACTTCTAGCCTTACATGTCAAGAGACGTTGAGGTATACTCCCGATGTTGTAAAAAGTGTCAATTTCATGGTGATGCCATTCATCCACCTCCTGAACTATTGAATCTGGTAATTATCCCTCACCCATTTTCCCGGTGGGGAATGGATATTGTGGCTCCTCTCCCACAAGCTATACGATCTACTACACATGTCCTTTTGGCTACGGACTACTTTACCAAATGGGTGGAAGCCGAGGCATACTCAACTATCAAAAGCAGTCATGTTATCAAGTTCATCTGGAGTCACATCATTTGTAGATTCGGTCTACCTCGAACTATAATGATGGACAATGACACCAACCTAGACAACAAGAAAGTTCAAGCATTCCTGGCAAAAAATAGGATAAATTAGAACACTTCTTCCATTGGTTACCCACAGGGAAATGGATAGGCCGAAAGGACAAACAAAATAATTTTTTATACACTTAGAAAAAAGCTCGAAACAGTAAAATAAGCTTGGTTGGAAAAATTACCCGAGGTCTTATAGTCATATCGGACCACCCCAAGGAAACCGACGGGAGAGACCCCATTCGCCATGGCCTACGAGGCTGAAGTTGTTATCCCGACCGAATTAAAAGTTCCAACACTAAAAAGCTAGGCCTGGGAAGAGGGCCCAAATAATCAGCACCTAGCCCATGATTTGAAGGGAAGTCGCGAGAATAAGGTTGGCTGCTTACCAACAACAAGTCAGGGCCCAATTTAATTAAAAGGACAAAAGAAGAGAGTTCCAAGTAGGCGATATGGTGCTCAGAAGAAAGATTGGGATTGTTGGCAAGTTACGGGAGACATGAGAAGGACCTTATACAATAATTGAGGTCATCGATTGTGGTGCTTATCGGGTACGAAAGAACGAGACATGCCGCATCGAGCCCAACTCTCAGAATGCTTACCGTCTGAAAAGGTATTATCCTTAGATAGTTTTCCGTTAAACAGTAATATGAGTGTTTATGTCTTGCATATGACACTTCTGATGATTATAATAAAACATTTGTGCCCGATGTTCGGCACCTCTGCTACATGTTTTTCAAAGTTTTGAATAAAATATCATATTCTTTATGTATGTGTGTGTGATCATACCTTGTGAAGAAGACCAATTTTCCTAAGTGTTGAGTTCAAACCTAATTTAAACCAACTAGAGGACATCAACGAGTCTCAGGGGCCAGATGCCCGAAGACTCCATATTAAAATAAAAAAAATTCTAAGTATTGAGTTCAAACCTGATTTGAACTAACCAGAGGACATTAATGAGTCTCATGGGCCAGATACCCGAAGACTCCATATTAAAATAAAAAATTTCCTAAGTGTTGAGCTCAAACCTGATTTGAACTAACCAGAGGACATCAACGAGTCTCAGGGGCCAGATGCCCAAAGACTCCATATTGAAATGAAAAGTTTCCTAAATGTTAAGCTCAAACCTGATTTAAACTAACCAGAGGACATCAACTAGTCTCAGGGGTCAGATGCCCGAAGACTCTATATTGAAATAAAAAAATTTCCTAAATGTTGAGTTCGAACCTGATTGGAACTAACCAGAAGATGTCAATGAGTCTCAGGGGCCAGATGCCTGAAGACTCCATATTGAAATGAAAATTTTCCTGAATGTTAAGTTCAAAAATGTTTATTTCGGGCTAATCAATAGCTAACAAAAGTAACAAGAACAGAAAGCCATAAGAAAATTGGGAAAATCCTTTCATTAATATAAATAAAAGATACAAAAATAACCCTTTTGAAGGGTAATACAAAGTGACGTTCAGAAACCCTAACTCCTATTTTCCACGGAATTCGGGGCCAAAACTAGTATTCTCCTTTCAGGAAGGCAGCAAACCTCTTCTCATTCTCAGAGGCCGATGGATCCTGATAAGGAAGAGGCACCCCCATGAAGGCATCGAACTCCTTAGCAGTCTTAAACTCCCGATCTGCCAGGGGAATGTGCTCTATCTCGTGTCTCTCCCACTATGCCCTGACTGATCGGACGTCGCAGATAGTGACGTACTGTTGGTGCATGTCCAGCCCACCCAAACAACACATCTCTACCTTAGATAGCTCAAGAGCCAAAATATTATCTGATTCTGCCTTCTCTGCAGCAATCTTTTGGTAGACTGCCTTTGCCTCTGCCAATTCAGCAGCCAAGGCCCTCTTCTCAGCTTCTTCGGTCTCTAGAAGACTTTTGTGCTCGGATACACTCTAACGAAGACCGTCCGCTTCCCTGGCCAAAGTGACACAATGCTCATTATTCTACTGTAGTTGAGCTTGCATCTTGGCCATTTCCCGGACATCGGCCTCCAGGACATGATTGTAGGCCTGGATCCCATAAAGGAGCTACACAAATAGAAAAAAGGGTACATATTAGTACATAACGAAGTAAAAATAGACAAAGGAATAAACAAAGTATAAAAGAAAAAAGAGATCAAAGTGAGTACCTCCATGACTATCGTAGAACCTTTCTGAAACAGCTCAGTCCTGGTGATCTTCGACTGAGCTGCCCTATTAGCAGGAGTCCAGATTCCTCTGGCCATAGCCCGAAGGGCATCTGGCTGACAGATAGTAAAATGGTTAGCACATACAGGGGAGCCATCAGGAAGGAGAAACTTTGGCTCCTAGGGAATTACGGTGCGGGGAGTGTCCTAAGCCTGGGGAGGATCGCTCGTTGAGGCATCGGTAGTCTGGGTCCTGGGCCTTTTACTGGCCACTACACCACCCATACCATATCATGGCCTGGTGGTTGAAGCATTTGCAGGAGGAGGCTGAGGAGGATCCGAAGGACTTTCTGCAGCCAGGCGTACCGGAGGTGCCGGAGGTGTTGTTGAGAGCGGTATGGCATCAACTGGAGCATCTCTGTTAGGGACTTAAGTGCGTCTGACAGAGAGAGGTCTGAGGGGAAAATCCATCCTATCAACAGCAGCGCCCAAATTAGAAATTACCTTCAGATTGACTTTAATCAGAAGCTCACTAGTATATTTAACATTGCTCCAGATTTTGGCTTTCAGAAGGGCATAACGTTCTTTCATAAAGGATGGGGGGATTTGACTGTCTTCATAGCCAAGAAACTTGTATGCGTAATCCCCTCGGTGTAAATCACCAAACTCACAGAAACACGTGGCTTTGTGAAGAGGACGAAAGATGGGAAGTCGAATAGGTCCAAAGACCCTAGGGATCGGATATGTCAAAGAGAATGGATAGAGCCAGTTTCCACTGACAACTCCCATTCTCTCCTTCCAACCCTTATTTGATTTCTCCTTATCGGAACAAATGCCCCGACCTTGAAAGGGAAAAATGTTATACCTAATTTTGGTTCCTCTAGCATTTTGGAAAAAATAGCAAAGAAGTAGGTCAGCTAAGCCTAAATTAAGGGCTAGGTCTCTATTATACAGAAGAAGCATGACGAGGATCCTAAAATTGGTCGGGTTAAACTGGAGAGGATGCAACCCCATCATAAATAGGACATAAGTAAAGAAGGGGTGAAGAGAGAATCTTAATACTTTGAAGTGAACCGCCGATAGAAGGATACTACTTGGTTCAAGTCCCTCACTTTTGGTGAAGTCTAAATAATATGGATAAGGGGCCAGAAACACGTCATCGGGCACGTCAGCGTCGGCTCAAAGATGTTTGATGTCCACTTTAGGGCGAGAATTTCCCTTAAGGGGGGTAACTATAAAGGGTTTGGGTTTAAAAGGATTCATAGGCTCTTCATCATCAGAGGAGCCTCATTCGTCAGACACTTCTGGGTTTATCGATGAGTTTGGGAGATCGGTGTTAAGATGAGCGTTCATAGCTGGGGAAGTCTCTGGGTGAACAGAAGAAGGACTACTGCTATTTCGGGTCTCCGGGTCAGTGCCAGAAGACAAGACAACCTCATCTATGGACCTAGTTTCATCACTCCCTTACATGGTTTCAAAAAGGTAGAAGAGACAGATAGGGGGTAGAGATGAAAATTGAAATAAAAGTGTTATCTAACTTACACAGTTTAGAGAGTTGAGGCGAGAGGAACTTCAGAAAGGGTTAAGAGTTGCTTCGGTGGAAATTCCTAAAAATCGCCGGCTAAGAATTACAAGAATCAAGGTAGAGAAGAAGCTTGAGAGAAATGAGTTGCAAAATGTAAGAGAGAAATGACAAATAATACCTATTTTATAGTGGTCAGAGGGAGTTCAGGAGTCACGCGCAGAAGATGAGAGAAGAGCGATGCCACTCCGGCTGTCGTGTGCGAAGATCAATGAAGTGTGGGCCTTTCATTTTGAATTTGAGATGATTGCCCACCTACCTTAGCATTAAACCACAAGCCATGTCATCACCATTAATTCCAATAAAAGATAGTGTGTATATGCATGTGTGTCTATATATATATTCGGTCATGGGTCATGGATTGGCCCATGAGCCCATCACCTCAGGGGCATGTGTAATAGCTAAAATTATATGGCCCAATAAAGGTAGGCCATAAGCAGGGACCGATGAGCTTGACCCATAGTAGTTTCTAAAAGATGAGTGACCAACAAGTTAGGGACTAGTCTCATACATGGGAAGATAGAACCCAAGAAAGAAAGGAATTTATTAAATCCCATGATTTAAGGGATTAATGAATTTGGTAGATGGGCCTGACCCATCTACAAAAATTGTGTATAAATATGAATAAAGGCATTACATTCAATCCTATTTGTTGTGTATTTTTCTGCATTTACATGGATCAATGAGTAATAATTGTAATTATATTTACTATTAATTTTAGAACAATACTTGAGTTGAGCTGAAATTCGTCTCTTTTACTAATGTGGTCTAATACTTTGGACACATGATTTATTTATTTTTTAAAAAAAGGAAGGTACATATAAAATTCATAAAAAGATGAAGAATAATTACAAAAACATCTCCTAAACTAAGGTATAATTGCATGTGATTTCCCTAATATTTCAATAATATCATAAATCTCCCTTAATATTATCGGAATATTGGTCTCACAAGAAATAATAGTGAAATGACGTATATACCCTCATATCTTTAAAGATATTTAGAGAATCTCTTAGATGATGGTGAATTTACTACCTTGCCCTCAAATATATTGGCGGGAGTTATGTGTACTAACAACTGTCATTTCATATGCGCCCCTTATCTTTCTCAAATCATGACATAAGACTTGTAGAGAGAGAATGAGTGATTTTTAGAAAGAGAGTAGGTATAAACAACCACTCAAATGAGTTTATATAAAACACATGAGAGTAATTTGGTAAAAGAAATTGGGATATTCAAGTAATTTTGAATGCAAAAATAAAGGTTCAAATATATTTGTAAGGATAACAAGGGTAAAATAAGGAGTTTGGTCCATAATATGTCATTACTGACCAATAAAGTAAATTTCCGGCATTGACTTTGAACAAAAAAGATTGAATGTTACAACGAAAGTGCAATATATTATTGAAATATTAGGGGAACAACGTTTAATTATGCCATAGTTTGGGAAAGGTTTGTGTAATTATCCCAAAAATATTCTCTTCATAAAATAATTTATAAGTCTTATAATTTGATATTATTTTATCGTTTTTTTGTCTTCAGTATGTTCGCTTTATAGATTATTCACTCGCATTTTGGCGAAGGTCCTGCACATGTTTTTTAAAATTTTATTTATGTATATATATATATAACAAGTATTTTATTTGCATTTTAAGTTTTAACCCACAAATATAAAAATATTAAAAAAGTAAAACAAGCAATAAAGTTGTTTATACTTCTCATTTGGTCAAATGAAGCCCGAATATCCTAATCAATCCGAAAGTATACCCGAGTGTAAACTTTAAAGTCGCGATTCAAGCTGGCCCAATTGAAAATTTAGCGTTGACTGAGTTTTACCATATTTCAAGTCGCAAATATTTCCCTTTCGGCGTCTACATACTTGTATCTATATACATATATATATATATATATATATACCGAGAAAGAGAGAGAGAGAGAGACGGATATTACACAGAGGAGTTTCTTCGCCAAACCGCTGTAAAACTGTGGTGGTGAGAACGAAAGCTCTCACTTTCGTAATCCACCTGCCAATTGCGAAAAAAACACTTTCAGTCTAGTGAGAGAGAGAGTGTAGAGAGAGAAACACGTGAATGAATATCGTCCGTGTATGCAACGAAGGATACACGCAAGTACACGACCCTCTTCACCTTCCCTCCATTTAACGTCTTCGTCGTTCGTTCCCCTTCTCCATTCTCACTATCTTCTCTTCGATTCTCTCTAATTCTCACTATGCAATTTTCAATGACAAGCGAAGCGTCCTCGTCTGGACTGGCCTTGGAAGGGCTTGACGATGTCGAAGACTTCGTTTGGGTGAGTTTGTTTGGTTGCTCAGAAAATGTATATGAAATCAAAGAAATCAAGGTTTTGAGAAGGAAATTTTCTGTAGAGGACTGATTATTCAGTTCAGTTTAGCGAACAATTTATTCGTTGTGTTGAGGTAGACTTTGTGTTTGTTGTTTGGTTGCTGAGAAAATCGGCATAAACGAGAATTCAAGTTTTCTTTAATTGATCAGTTTATTAAATAATTGGTTAGTGTGTTGAGGAATTCCCAAGTGTTTGTTGTTTGGTTGCTGAGAAAATATACATAAAAGCTACGGAAACAAGATTTGAGAACAATTTTTTTCTTTCATTAGTCAGTTCAGTAAAGAATTGGTTTGTTGTGTTGGGAAAATTTTGAACGAACTTGTGAATGTGATTCTTGAGGAATTGAATTGCAGGCAAATGAAGGAGAGTCGTCGATTTCATGGGAACGATTCACTCAGACCTTCGATCTCATGCAAACAGGGAATAAGGCGTTCAGAGATGGTCGTTTCGAAGAGGTGAAATTCTTGAATTTTCGTTTTGTATTTAATTTTGTTTTTATTTTTTTCTTATGCTTTCTTGTTGTGTTTATCTATTTTCTACCACATTTTGTTCTATTTAGGACAGTAAATTTATTTTTTATTTTCAGATGAAAACATGGGTAAACTGCATAATAGGGAAAAAAACAATGAACTATATCTGAATTAGAAAATAAGCCCCTTAAACTATATTTTTGTGAAATTCTTGAATTCTCGTTTTGTATTTAATTTTGTTTTTATTTTTTTCTTATGCTTTCTTGTTCAGGCAATCAATTGTTATTCGAGAGCTCATAGTATTAAACCAGGTGATGCTGTTATTTTGAGCAACCGATCCACTGCTTATATCAGGTGAAATGTTGTATAATGCTTATCCATTGATTTTCTTGATCGATTCTACTCCATTTGTTACCTTATGCATTTTTGCCACATCCACCATCCTGAATAAGGCCAGAATCTGCAGTGCCCAACAACAGCAAACAAGCATTCCCCATTCAGCAATTCATTGTCTTTATTTAGGCAATCTGGATTTAGCAATTTACCACCATTGTAAGTGTTTAGTATCGACAACTAAATTTTTCTTTTTTGTTTCTTGTTCTTTTATATCCAGGATTTGTCAGTTTCTAAAACACAGACCACCGTCAGCTTCCGAATATAGACCATTGAATGGGATGGATCCTACAACACATGCTGCGGTATGGCTTATTGGCTCATTGTTTCTGTGACCTAAAGAATTCCATTCCTCGTTTCATAATTGTTGCATGCATTTTATAATGCTTTTAACCATTATTTCAGCTTGCACTAAAGGATGCAGAAAAAGTGGTGAACTTGCGAAGTAATTCAGTAAAGTCTTACATCCTGCAGGCCAATTCACTCATTCTGGTAAGTGTTCGGTGTTGGATATGGTAATCTCTAAATTCATTGTTGATAATAGACGTACAAATGGTCATTTGGTGTAGCTTTGAACATGGTGCGGAGGCTGAAAATTATAATAGACATCCTACAGGCCGGGGCTTTATATGCACACTATACCGATGAGAGGGGTTCTTTTATAAAGTCAAAATTTTGTTCCTTTAGGGGAAAATATTTAAATTTTAAGGTGGTGATAGTCTTATTAGTAATTTATTCGAAACATTTAGTATGATATCCTTGATTTCATGCCTATCCACCAAACTAACCCGAGTCAAACTCCAGTTAATTGCACGTTTGTATATAACAAGCTTCGATTGCCATCAAAAAGTCTAATTTGAAACAACATTTAGGTCTGTATTGCTTATGAGTGCATGTAAGCTTCGATTGTATCTTTGTTTGGATTTTTCGTTTTGTAAGTATCCTGAGATGGAGCTGTACTTTCAGGATGCAGACCACATTTTTTAACATTTGTCTGTCATGGTTTGCCAATTTGACAGTCTTGCAAATAGATTGTGATTAGTCCTTCTCGACCTCTATGCTTTATCAACTTATGAAGCTAAACATTTTTTTCCCTTTTACTCGAGGGAAACTGTAGTTCATAGAAGCTTCTTTGATTATATCTTCCATGGGAGTGGTGAAAGCGTTGGAAATATTGCTAACAAACAGATATCATTATGTTGATCCTGAGATGACAGTGTTGCAATAACTTTTGAGTTCTTTTGTGGATTATTCTTAGGTTGTGTTAATACTATTATTACTTTTTGTTTCATAAGGGAATGATCTTAACTACATTTAATAAATGACAACTTGTAAACTGTATGTGTTATTTAATAGAATCCCTATGCAAACTTGATTCTTTGAACTAGTGTTAAGTTTCTTCATTCATCCTAAATGCTAAGAAGTGTGAGTGATAACTTTCTTACTAGAACATAAAGTAACTAGAGAAGTTTTCATTAATCTATTCTGTCAACCCAATCTAGTTGAATTTACTTGTTCAAATGTCAGTTCATATAATATATTGTTACTTGCAGCTTTGTATTTGTTCTTCAAAAATAGTGTCACCCTAAAATCTTGGTTTAGTGGGTTCATAAATGGTCCATGACTCCTTCAGGGACTTCAGGTGGAAGTTGCATCAATACACTAGTGAAACCTGTGCACCCTGAGTCAACCCCTCTCCCCTCCCTTAGTTATACTAAACACGACGACTTACGAACACTAGTCCTCTATTTGTGTATGCTTGTACTTTTTGTACATATTGTAATTACCAGATGAAATGAGTAACTGGAATGTTTATTTGTGGAATTTGCATGTTCTTCCCCGGGATGGATTAGGTGTTTATTGATTAATTAACAAAATTAACTACTTTCTGTATTTACACTAGTATAACTGAATTTCAATAACTAACTAGCCAGAAAACATATGTCCATATCTCATGCTTAAGAAAAATGTAAAAGAAAAAGACAACCTTAGTTATTCAGCGATGCATAAACACAAGAATTATTACACGGAAATCCAAAGGGGGAAAGCATGGGATCTAGTTCAGGCAGAAAAACCCAGTACTACCAGAAATAAGTTTTAACTTATTGACACAGATTTCCAGAACCTTCAGATCCCCTTCTACATCTATACTCTGACTTACACGAGATCCTCCACAATAAGCTCTTGCAGTTTTTAGTCAACAGTTCCAGTCATCATGCAATCCACTTCTTCTTTAGCACGTTGATCACCATGACTGGTGACAGTGATCTCAGTGTCCTTTCTGTCGTTTAACTCTGGTGTTGATTACTATTTAGTAGCAAAAACAAATACGATGATCAACATTCACACTCATACTTACCAACTAGATTCAATGATGAAGAATGTGAAAGTAAGTTTAGTAACACAAGATTGCCAGGATGCACTCAATATGCTCAAACTGTCAATCCTTAGGCATGAATGTGCTTTCGCGTGTTTTTTGTGTGAAAGAAAGGTCTTTATATGGAGGTTAGAGAGTAAAGGGATTAGGATCGAAAGGAATTAAGTTTGGTTAGATGACGTTTTTCATAGGTTTTAGTCGATTGAGTCAAGTGTAGACCTGTAAATGGATCGGATTCGGATCAGATATGTCTTGATCTGATCCGAATCCGATAAGCATAATATCAATCCGATCCTATAATCCGACATATTTTTATTTAATTAATCCATATCCGATTATTTTTTTTAATATTATTATTATTATTATCAGATCTCCGATCCGATAGTCCCATCCGATTATGCAATTATTCAAAAATACAAATCAACCAATAATACTAATTTTTTGTTGTTATTTTATAAACATAAAAAATCAAATTTATATTTAAACTTGTAATACACGTCCGTGACAAATATGGAAATCAAATACCAGACAAAAATTTGAGACATAATTTGAAGTACTGCCTAACATATACAACTAATAAAATAGTTATACATATATGTATATATAGAGAATAATAGAATATATAATCGGATCGGACCACCTAAATCCATATCCAATTTGTTAAGGAAATCGGATTGTCGGATTTGGATCAAAATCCAATCCATTGATAGGTCTAGTCAAGTGTCAATTAATTGACACATGACCAGTGCCTGTTGATCTATGGAAGTGTGCCGTCCTTACTGATTTTCTCATTTTAGATTACTTAGCTAAAATTAAAACATACGGGGTTCAAGCTTTGAACGAAATTGACCAACGTTGGTCCTATCGATTTAACAGGCGCTTTGTTGCATAGTCACGTTATGAGTGAAGGAGACAGTTGATTTATTATGTGTATTTTGTGAACAACGAAAATAAAATGTTCATACTTACTGATTTACCAGAATTCCGCTCTTCTTTTATGTGGCATCAGTTTAGCACAATAACTCATGTTCTTCATAGCATGTAGAATTTTAAACCTATGAAGAAGCGTTAACTATACCTTCTTACTAGGGTTTTATTGGTATTAGGCAGTGAAATTTCATATTTACAAAGATTCATCTGTTTATATTGAGTCAAATCCTGAACTACACTTTCTAAATCTTTTTGTTGGGTTTTTACCCATTTTCGATGTTCTGTGGGTGGATATTCCCCTTTTTACATCAAATTCACCTTGCTTTAACTGGCAGTTAGAAAGATATGAGCTGGCCCAGGATATTATTCTTTCTGGCCTACAGGTTGATCCTCTTAGGTAATACAATATTGCGTACTTAAAGTTTAAATCGTTCTCTAATTTTATTATGTAGTTACGGATGTTTCTTGTGAAAGACCCTTTGGTCATTCACTTTTTGACTTATGAATTGCCTTTTTTTTTTCTTTTTCTTTTTTCTATATTTAGCAATCTTCTTCAGGCTTCTCTTCAGAATTTGGAGAGAATAATGGCCAGTATAACTAGGGGAAGCCGCCATGGGAAAGCAGAACGTACTGATGACTTCGATTGTACTCTTTGCTTGAAGTTACTCTACGACCCAATTACAACGTCTTGTGGACATTCATTTTGCCGATCTTGCCTGTTTCAGGCAATGGACCGAGGTGATATTTTTTCAGTTTACATTTTTACCTATTTTTTAATAGAACCATAGTGTTGATTTGCTTGTACTGACCCTTGGACGAAAAATTCTAGGTAATAGATGTCCACTGTGCCGGACAGTTCTATTTATAAGTCCCAGGACATGTTCAATTAGGTGAGCTGCTTACATGGGAGTAATTAATTGAAATGTTTGTGTTATTCATATAGCAAAGGATAGGATTCCTCCACTGCATATATTTTTTCCATTCAGCACATGTAATTGATCCAAAAGTGGCAATCGGACTGTTTTCCATATTTTCTCTTTGAGTGAAACAAATCAGAAAGTAGATTAGAAGAAAGGAACACAAAATTACTTTTCCCCCCATTAAGTTGTGTTGAAGGATATAAATATTTAAGTTACACCCTCTTTAACAACTTAAACTTTTAGAGTAGTTGGGTGGTTATCATGGTATCATAGCTAAAAGTCTCGTGTTCAAACCTCACCTTCACCCATTTTAAAAATTCTCGTTTCACGTGTTGGATCAAAAGAAGGCCACATGTGAGGGGGCGTGTTGAAGGATATAAATATTTAAGTTACACCCTCTCTAACAGCTTAAGCTTTAGACTAGATGGGTAGTTATCAAGTTGATTGTTGTGGCCCATGATATATGCCCATCATTCGGTATAAGGTAATGGACCAATGAAAGTTATCTTCTTGAAGTTACTGAATTCCTTTTTTTATTTTGATAATCATTTTGTAATTCTACGAGTGTATCGAAACCTGTTTTCTGTTCATTAACTTGTACAACGTTTATTGTACTTTTATCAGTGTAACACTGAACAACATAATACAGAAGAATTTTCCAGAGGAGTATGATGAAAGGAAGTTGGAGCATGCCGGTTTGATGAACTCTGGTGTTGATTTGATGCCCCTCTTTGTCATGGATGTTGTCCTTCCATGTCAGAGGCTTCAACTCAACATATTTGAACCCCGGTACAGACTTATGGTAAGCTGACCAGAAAACTGCTAGTTTTCAACTCAACATATTAAATTGAATAATATTGCTATTATGACTTAACATAGTTTCACCATATCATACCTGCACCATTTAAATCTATATAGATTAGGAATTTACATAATTATGGACGATCCGTACATTAACCATGGTATGACAATGCTCTGAACCAAAAATTAAAACCATCTGTATATCAGCTCAAACTTTTGGCAAAGAAATTAATATAGGTAAAAGTTTGGAAGAACAAACGATTTTATATTATTGAAGGATAATATTAAAGTTACACAATTTCTAACAACTTAAGCTTTTAGAGAGTTGATGGGTAGTTAACATGGTTCAGAGCCAAAGGTCTAACGTTCAAACTTCACTTCATCCTCATGAAAAACTGTTACACGCATTGGACCAGGGAAGATACATGTGACGGTCATGTTGGAGGATATAAATCTTGAAGTTACACCCTTTCTAAAACCTTAAGCTTTTAGAGTAGATGGACAGTTAACATGTACCTTGGAAAAGATATTGAAAGAGTGGCATGTGTACTTCCTCCATCCTAATTGGTCGGTCTTGTTCCATGTCCATATATATATATATATATATATATGTCTATATAATTTCATTGTCCTGCAATGGTTTTTCCTATTTGAAAAGTAGGTTTATGCAGTTTTGAACTTACAAAATTAAAACATCCGTATAGAACCCTATATGCTACTTACAGAATATCTTGCAGGATAAGGATTTGATTACAGGGAAAATACAGGGGATCCAGCATAGTAAAAAAGAAAGGCTAATTAATAAATTAATAGTAATAGATCCTCCAACTAGATACTTGGCTGAAGCCTTGACTTGACTTCATAGCGTTGGGTACTTGAGTCTTGTTTCAGCATTCTATTCCATGATTGACCTTGAAATGAACATGCATAGGAATATCAATTTAACTGCTCTGGCAGGGCCCACCCCGCTCCTAATGGAGCACAGGTATGAGGGCACTATATTTAGGTTGGGGTCTAGTTTGGAAAGAGATCCAAAAAGCTGAATATGCGTTGACTAGTAATGAATTCTAATAGATATATGTTCTATTATTGATTAGATACCTTTTCATTGTGATTTAAAATGTCAACTACAAAGTAAAGAAAATTCATATTATTATCACTAAATATTTGATTATAACTTACATATATATTTTTTACTATCATATGGTTTTTACAATTAAGTTTCTTAGCATAGCGGGGCGACTTGTTTCCAACACGAGAGAGCAGGAGGGTTAAGTTACACCCTCTCTACAAGCTTAAGCTTTTAGAGTAGTTGAGTAATTAACATGGTATCAGAGCAGGAAGTCTTGTGTTCAAACCTCACTGTCACCCAAGTTAAAAAATGTTGTTACACGAGTCGGACCAAAAAGATAGCCACTCGTGAGGGGGCGTGTTGAAGGATATAATATTTAAGTTACACCCTCTCTACAAGCTTAAGCTTTCAGAGTAGTTGGGTAATTAACACTTTATAATGGCAGGTTTTGGGTACTACCCAGGACCAATCCCATTGGCATCCCTAAGCACAGACGCTTGAGCACACAATGTTGTTTCTCAATGCTAAAGGTGGCTATAGCTTTAGGCAAACCAAATGATTTCACTCTGCTTTACCACCCTAACTAATGTCCATTTGTCGTCTTCCTCTTCTGGTGCCATTTTCTTGAACCATGATGCCATCTTTTAATGGCAATACTGTTGGTTTTGTGACACATGACCAGACCATTTTAATTAAGTGTCATTAAATCTTAAGTGGTAGTACTATTACAGTTTATTAATGCTTGAGTTAAAACTCTCAGTAAACCTACCTCTTCTCTCATAGTCTCTTTTAATGCTAAATTCATGTCACTTTTTGCACTAATATGAATTTGTTTTTTTTTTTTTTATTATAACTGGCCAAACCATCACAGTTTGATTTCTCTAAATTATTCTTGTTTGGTACTAAAAATGGATTGTCTTATAAATTTCTAGCTTCAAAACTAAAAGCGAAATTGCATATTACGTCCTTAGAACCTTAACCATTGGAACATTTAGTTTTCCCCTTCTCTAGCCATTCTCCATTATAATTCATGTTTTTCCTAACTGATACAATTGTTGTCCCAATTGAACACCACCAAACTATTTTATTAGGCATTTCTTCCTGTCTCTTACTATTGCTACTCTTATCATCTCACTGATGTGCTCATTTAGGATTTTGTCCATCTTTTTAAGCATCCATCATAAAGTCAATAGTTTTTCCTTGTCATTCTCTGGATATTGCTTCAATCAGTTTGTTCCTTCAAGAGTAAGGAGATTAAAATAAGACCCCCTCAATTAGGGAACATTTCTCTTTAAATAAGACCCCACTTAATTAGAGGACACTTTCACCAATTATGCAGAGTTAAGAGGAGAATGATCATTTCTCTCCAATTAGTTTCTTTTGATATGTGTAACCCAACGTTTATAGGAAAAACACTAGTCTTGCCACATGTAGTGCAAACTCTAGTTTCGGCATTTAGATGCATATTTGAAATAATCTCTTTCATATTTAGAGGGATTGTGAATGGAGGCTGATGTTCCTCGATAGACCAGTGAAATCGAAATCACACGAGACTTGGTTGAGACCCGGGGGAAATGGCCGGATCCATAGGGAATTGCCCAAGTCATCACATTAAACATGTCTAAGGTCAAAAAGGTTTCATGATTGATATAGCCGATTCCATTACTTTACTCTTGATACAGTCTCGATTACATTGCCTCGCATCCATGTTCGTCTTGAACCATGAGTCAAAATTGGTTGGGTCTAATGTATTTGTCAATTTATCTGTTGATTAGATTATCAGTGTGGACTATTTTTAGTTTATAGCATGTTGGCATCTAGTGTCTATGTTTTAGAAAATATAGATTTTATACTTGTGTATATATCTTCATCTGTACACATGGAAACCGAAATTTGTCTTGAGAGATCAATCTGCAAAGTTTGTGCTTAATAAGTAGAGCATTGTGCCCAAGTAAAGCATCCAGCTAACGCACTTATCCTATCATCTTGTTTACCGCCCCAACCAATTTAACGTACCCGCTAGTTGACTACTAGAATGATGAAATTTCTTGATTCAAAATCAAGAGTACCATTTAAATATCTTATTATTTGCTTTAATCACTTTTAGTTGTCACCCTTTTGGCCGCCTTTTCCCCTTTTGTACTACTTCTGGAGCAAATATTCATGCTTACAAGAGCATAAGTGGTAAATAATGTCACTTCTTGTGTACTCAGCATATGTGAGTATAATCCACAGGACCAGCTCTTTTTTGAGAATAGAAAGGTCGACTCTGTATTATCATTGAGTTGATCTCCATGAGATGATCTATTACTTGAAGGTTCTTTGGTGTCACTTATGCTATTGTCTTATCTGATATTCAAAGGCTATAGTGATTTGGATCCTTGCCACAAGTTTCAGAGCAATGACAGAAAGATAGTCAATGGTGTCCATTAAGCAAGGATGATAAAGCTTCTATGTTTGTGTTCATGCATGCTATAATGCTATATATCTTGTGGGCCATGGGCTTTAATCTATCAAAGTCAGTAAGATATTTAAAATCAAAATCAGATAAGGAGAGTTTGAGTTGACAACCAATAGATGATTATGGAAGTCTCTCTTTCTCTCTCTCTCTCTCTTATTATTATTATTTTTTTTTTTTTCCTTTTTCCTTTTTTCCTTTTGGTGGTTGTTGCTTTGTTGATGTTATTTTTTCCTAATTAAACTTTTGGTCAACCAACTAAACAAAATACAATGCTATGGAAAAGGGATTAAACACATGCTACGATTGAAATAGAACCATTTTTAGAACTCAGACATGATAAGACATGAAAAATGCAGCTAAACTGGATATCCTACAGTTCATTCTAACATCAGACTCCTCTTGCTTATGGAGTTGGTGACTGGGTTTTTTATCTGAATCAAAATTCTTGCACATATTGAGATTGTTATTGTTCAACAACTTTCATGGTACTATTTTAAATAACTTGTGTTTCGTTTTAATTGATTGACAGGTAAGGAGGATAATGGAAGGAAATCGCCGAATGGGAATGGTAGAATATTTGTGACTGGTCCTTTTCTTTCCCTTTTCCTCATTATAAGGTAGATTTAAAGGTCTCGAATTCCTCTGAAGTTGGATTGTGATTTGTCTCTTAATGATGTAGGTTGTGATTGATTCTACAACAGGTTCCATAGCTGATGTGGCTTGTGAAGTGGAGATTACTGAGTATGTGTTTTGATATCATATACCTCGCCATGTTTATTATCTCCAGACTGTACATCTAGAGGCCAGAGTTTATGCTTACTTGACGTATAATACATACTTTGTTCTGCTTATGTAGGTGTGAGCCATTCCCGGATGGACGGTTTTTTCTAGAGGTGAAATATAATGATATGTTCCTGCTTGTGTTCATTTTACCATTGTGCGCACTGGTCATGAATGATTCAGATAGCAAGTCCCTAGGGGCTAGAGATATAAATAAACCAAAATGAAATGTTCAACAAGTAGTGCAGCACACTGGGATGAATATCTTTTCCTTTTGCTAAAGGTAATAGATTTGTAATAGAAAAAAAAAAATTACGCATCTAGAAGCCCGAGAATAAGACTAACCCAATTTGAGCATACCCCCTATAAAGAGAAACAGGCATGTCAAAGGAGCATTGGCACACAAGAATCACCAAGAATCACGATACACATCCATTGTCCCATTTGATCAGGCTTCCCCGTTATATATATCTATATATGTGTATTTTCTTTTCTATATATTGATTTTTCATGGAAAAGATTTTAGTTGTTGATTTTTTCATCTTGTGTTATTATTATTATTTTGGGGATTATGCTAAATTCTAATCGTTATATCTACATTACAAATTCGAACTTCCTATACCCTAATCTTTTTTTTTTGAAAAATTTCTATCTTCGAGTGTGATTGTCTCAGTAGCTGGTTTTATAATTAATCAGTACTTTACTAGTGCATAATATGGTGTTAAGCTGCCAAGGGTGAAAGCAAAAAAATTAGGGACTTTTTTCATTCTAAAATACGCAGTGAAGTGCAGTTCCTTGTTAAGTGAAACAAGTAAAAACCCCTCCCCAAGCCGTGCTTGCATGTTTATTTGAATACCATTTACAATTTGTTGGTTGTTCGGATTGTTCAGTAAGATACAATTCCATGCAGGTTGAAGGTCGAAGGAGATTCCGTATTCGTAGAACTTGGGATCAAGATGGGTTAGTATATTCATCCTCTGTCATGTATCTGCACTGATTGCTATTCATGTGCAATATGTTTTTTCATAATCTAATGTTGTTGAGTTGGTTCTGTATTTTGAATAAATCAAGGTATCGGGTTGCTGAGGTTGAGTGGGTACGTGATCTATGTCCTGCAGAAGGGTCGAAAGAGCGAGAAGATGTAAGTATATTGGAATTTTTTTTTTCATTTTTCATTTATTTCATTTTAATTTTGGGAAATGAGGAACTGTCCAACTAGACAGCCTTCAGAAGTATACTGGAATTTTTGCTGCATTTTTTCAACTCCTTTTTTCTTTCCCTTTTTTTGGTTATTGATAGAAGATAATAAAAATGTGAAGGCATATAGACTGAACCATTATAGAAGGCTTTCAGATTTTGACCCCTACCCCCTTCCCAACAATATCATGTTCAGCTTCAAACTAACCAACATATAAGTCACTTAATAGAATGTGTCTCATGTTTCTGTAGTTCTCCTTTTTCGACTTCCACATATATTGGAAAATTCTTCAGTCTATATTTACATTGATTATTAATTTCTGGAAGCTTACAGTTGCAGGAAATGACAACTAATGTTGCACAACATGCTCGGTCATGGATGAGGAGCGCACAAGACGCAGCACAGCAAGGTAAAACATTAAAGGGAAGGGATGAGAATATACCTTGAATGTATGGTGCAAAATGCAATCCAATCAGATTTATTATTTGTTCTATGCTGTCTAATAAGGTCATAGTCTAGGGAAAAAGTGAGAACAACATCAGCATTTGGCAAAGTTCTTCATTCCCCTTCTTGTTGGTATATTGTCTTGACCTAAAAAAAAGGTATTGAAAATATGACTATAACCTTCAGTTTGTTACTACAATTATGGAATTATACCTACAGTCCGCTTCTACAGTCAACTAGCAGTTTAAGGATATCTAGAGGCAGCTAAAAGTTGCTGTATTTTTTTAAAAATAATATTAAGGTAAAATATTAACATATAAATAAACAGATCATGGTTAAAATATTAAATAAATAAACAGATCATGGTTAGTGTTAAATACCATTTCCTTTTAATGCAAGGATCATAGATATATTCCACTCAGCCGAAGGCTTTTATTCTTTAATTATGTGTTCCTTTTTCCTCCCCTTTTGGGGTTTCGAAGGCCACCACGGGTCTGATAACGAAATGATTCAGTGTAAATCTTTGGTCCTGCATTGAGACTGTACAGCAATCCCTTTTATTTATTATTATTATTTTTTGAATGTTAAGAAACTCACACACCACACACTCACAATGGCTCCTAAGAGGCTCGAACCCCTCACCTCTCCAATTGGGGACTGAGGTTATACCATTGCACTAAAGGTGCGTTGGTAGCAATCCCTTTTATTAATATTCCTACTAAGTGCATAAACTTCATTTGTTTCACACACCTTCAATTAATATGACCTTTTCACCATTACTCTTGTGGTTCACGAGATAGAGATCATATGCAGATAGAAGACGACTTCTGGAACTCTATAATGCGGAAGTAATGATGCCCACAACACAGGATCCGGAGCAATTCAGTTTTTGGGTATCCATACTCGTATACAGTCAATTTAGTATTTCATATACTTTTTATAAATCTATTTCTAATATCCACGTGGCTGCAGCTTACTACTCTAACTAATCGGGAGCCAACAGAAAGATTGAATCTTCTTCGCATGAGAGACACAAAAGAGGTAGTGGATCTTTATCTGTTTAAAGTTATTTGGTACTTGCTACCATATCTATTGGTTGCAACAATCTAGGCCGGATTGACTTTATATGTGACCTTCTCATATATATATATGTATTTATATACATAATTTCCTGATTGACTTTATATGTGACCTTAATTATTCAAATATCCTTTTGGTTACTTTTCTGGTTCACATGCAGAGGATAAGAAGGGGACTCATTTTTATGAGGGCGGAAGAACAAGGCTGTAGACTGCAGTAAGAACAAGATGTTACAGGTTCTAATACTTCATATTTGACTAAATATTGTTGTTAGATTCTTAAAATATTCTTTGATCCGCTTCATCGAGGTAGTGGTCCCCTGTTTTTCATTTTTTATTCATATTGTAACATACGGTGTACACAAATTTATTTGATTATACCAAGCACAGTTTTCTACATTCTGTTTTCGCTCACTCATGTAAATATCCGAGACTTAGTTGCCACGGCATTATGTGGACTTAGTGGTAAAGAATTTGAGTTTGTATATAATGAGTGGATTGAGTAACATGACACCAGGGGAGTGATTTGCCTGTTACTATTAACACAAAAATCATGATGTGTCGTAATTCCACCAAAATTCGATTCGTTTAAGCATATCAATTGGATAGAAGGAAGAACGGTGATGCCAGGAAGCTTTATTTGGCGGAACCAATGCTGTCGCGTGCTCCTCAGATATGTTTGAACACTGAATTTTTGAAGCTTTAACTGAATTCCTGAGGGACATGAGACAATGTTCCTGCACCTTTTGAAATTTCTTGTATTTTTGTTTCTTCTGGTTGAGGTTCAACTATGTATCTTAAAGGTTGACACATCATATTCATTTTGCAAGCTTTATATTGTTCTTACTATTTGTAGAAGCTCTCAATAGCCTTTGCCTTAGGACTTGGGTTTAATTGTTCAAGGCTCTCCCATATGAATATGATTGAAGTAGACCTTATGAGCCTATCAAAACTATATTATCACTGCTTCCAAGGGATTATTTATTTTTTTTATTTTTTCTGGAGTGGGTAAATATATGCAGAGTGAATAGTTCCCTAAGGAACCCTTGAGAGGGTGAGGATAAACTGGTTGTGCATAAAAAAGAGGATGTAAAAGAGATGATGTTTGAAACGGAAAAAAATTCCAGTATAGTTACCATCTTGACTTGAATTGGACTGAGATGAGTTTTGTGATAAACTATAAATGTGCATTGTGAATTTATTGTGCGAGTTGTGCAACCACAGCTGACACGTGATTGTGCAATGTAAGTGGAATTCAGGTGGACCACTAAAATGTTGCAATTTTGCACTGGTTCAATTCCACTAGATAAGAACATGACCTTTTTGCCGGATTGGTTTGAAACCCCTAGCTGTGCCTTGCCTAATGTTTTATGATATGGAAGAAAAAAACACTCTTATTTGTTATTATTATTATTATTAGGTCAGGTGCGAAAAATCCCGTGTATGCAATACGTGTGTATAAATCTCTCTTGTTCTTTGACACCCCATTATTTTAAAATAAGTGCGTTCTACCCCCATTTTGACATGAATTGCCTAAAATACCCTTAGAATAATTCAAAAAACATATATAAATTTTGAAAAATTATATAAAATTTGTAAAAATATATGTAAATTTTGAAAAAATATATAAATTTCAAAAATATAAATTTCGAAAAGAAAAATATAAAATTCGAAATATTATATAAAATTGGGAAAAAATATATAAATTTCAGAAAAAATATATAAAATTCGAGGGAAAATATAAAATTCAAAAAATATATATTAAAATTTATGGAAAATATAAATTTTGAAAAAATATATATTAAATATTGAAAAACATATATAATTTTAAAAAAATATATAAAATTCGGAAAAAAATATATAAATTCGAAAGAAAAGTTGTATTTTGGCTCTTTCAAGTTTTAGTTAATGTATACTTGTATAGTTGTCTAGCCTCTATTCATGGTTTTGGTGAATTGTACTTTGGTTACTTGTGTTTTTTATACTTTTATTTGCACAACTATTTGAATTTTATAAAAAAAAATTTAATTTTATATATTTTTTACGAGTTTTATATATTTGTTTCGAAATTTATATGTTTTTTTTTCAAATTTAATATTTATTTTTTGGAAATTTATATATATATTTACTAATTTTATATATTTGTTTCAAATTTTATATGTTTTTTTCGAAATATATATATATTTTCTAATTTTATAATTTAATCAATTTATTTATTTTATTTTATTTTATTTATTATTTATTATATTTTTATTATAGATTATTATTATTAATTCAATATTTATTATTTTTATTAGGTTAGAAGGGGTATTTTAGGAATATCATATTGTTTTGGGGGGTAAATCGCACATTTTTTGAAAACTAATGGATTTATACACACATTTTGAAAATGTAGGGGGTTTTTCAAACCTATGATGAAACTGCGGGGTTCTTTCGCTAATAACCCTTATTATTATTATTAGGGTAAATTACACTTTTATTCCCTCAAGATATGATTTATTATAGTTTCATCCTCTATTCTTTGGATAATTACAGTTTCACCCCTTTAAGTTTGGAAATTGTAACAAATACCCCCGGGATGAAATTCCAATGTGATCAAACCCGGTCAATACTAGGTAAATGTATAAAATACATCCATATTTATTGTTATTAACATTTTTGCTCTAGTCTACTAAATTATTGTTTCATTTTGCCCTAATTTGGACATACTAATTGAACAATTACGGACAAATCAGACAAAAAACCCAATTTTACACCATAATTGAGAAATATTCAGGGGTATATATTTCATTTCACTTTTTCAATCATCGGAATTGGACTTTGATGACCTAGAAGGGGTGAAACTATAATTATCCGAAGGATAGGGGGTGAAACTATAATAAGTCATATCTCGAGAGGTGAAAGTGTAATTTACCCTTATTATTATTATTATTATTTTATAGGGTAAATTGCTTAAAACCCCCTCAAGTTTACTCTCTTCCCAACTATACCCCCTCAACTATTAAATGAGCTTAGAACCCCCTAAAGTTTCATAAAAGGTTGCACCATGGGCTTGCCCTCAATTGTTTTTACCCTTTTACCCTCCAAACTTTTTGTATTTCCACCTTACCTTTAATCATATCTTTACTATTATATTTCTTAATTCTTTAAATTACAAAAATATTATTTCTTTTAGTTAGAATATTAATTATGTCATTTACCTTTAATGTATTAGACTAAATATACTCTCAAATCTTAATTTTTTTTTTGTAAGTTTTAATTATTTTATTTGTAAATCAATTAACTTGTTATTAAATTTTATTTTGATTTAAATCATAAAAATCAATCCTAATTAATATATTCATAAATAAATCACAATTTATGAATACATTTTTATGAAAAGAAAGTTTCATTTGGCAAAAAAAAAATTTAATTACGATAATGAGTTTTATGATTTAACTCAAATTAAGTTTTATTGGAAAATGATATATATTTTAGAATATATATATGTAATTCGTCAAAAATATATATTTTTCGAATTGTTTTAAAAAAATATGAATTTTTTCCAAAAAATAATTTTTTTGAGAAAAATATATATTATTTTCCAAAATATGATTTTTTCCCTAAAATAATATAATTGTTTTCCAAAATATATATTTTTTATATTTTAGAAAATAATATATATTTTTCAGAAAAAATTCATATTTTTTAAAACAATTCGAAAAATATATACTTTTGACAAATCATATATATATATATATATATATATATTCCAATAATATATATACGCATATTTACTTATTTATATATGTCTAGAGAGAGAGAGAACTACTTCAGCATACCAATTACCAACCCCATGATTACTCATCATTTCCTTATCCTCATTGGGCGTTAGGAAAAGTCGAGTTCCTGTAAATCACATAAGATCCACCACCTCAACAAAAGATAGTTTAGCATTAGCAATCAGCTTGGTTGATCCCTTGGTCATGAATCTCCAATTTCTCTCCATCCATGTATTCCCTAAAACTGTGGAATAGTACTTCTATACAATCTCTTGGTTACAGACTTGGAATCCACATTTGCAACAACACAACAGATCAATTGCTGTAAATTGAGAAATTAAGGGATGTTACAAAACAAAAGAAGAAAAAACCAGTCCCAAACCTGTCTTGAAAATGAACACACAAAAACAGTGATGATACCTCTCTTTCTCATATTAAAAAGAGATGGAATTTTATCCAGCAGTATACTTATACCCTAGGTCTACAACCCTTCCAATACAGATAAAACCAGTGCACCTTAGGCTTTATGAGTTCTCCACCAGTTCCGAGCCATTGTGACCGTAAATAAAACCATAACACATAATGATCTGTGATTTGGTACCTGTGGATCTGCATGAAGCATCCAGAGTAATTCTAGCAAGCTTATTGTCAAATTAGGAGGAGAAAGCAACTCGTTCTTGACGACAAGGAAGGAGTACAGAAAAGAGACTAGATGCAAGCACAGGAGTACAATAGAAACAGAGAACATTTGACATTAACTAAACTAGAAAAATTAAATGAATGAAGCCAAGCAATTTCTACACCACAGCCTAGACTATCTTTCTGGTTTATATTACAATTGCACTAAGATAGCCTCTCTCCTACTCTCTTTCTATCCTGATATTTCTATACAAGAACATATTTCAAGACCGGCTCCTGTCAAAATCTCCCATAAAAAATAAGGAGATAGAAAAACAGGAACCGTTTCTATGTTACAAAGAAAAGAATCGAATTTCAATATTAGTACAGGGTTAGATATTTGTACACAACTCATCATACATTCCGAGCTTGCGCCTTTTTTCAGTCCCTAGGGCATTCACTCTGGTGCTGAAATCCCAAATGAATGGTGAAAGCCAAAAGCTGAACCTCCAATATTGAAGAACTGCCTTGAGGTTACCAAAACTTTCTTCTACAAATGAGAAGAGAAAAGGGCCAGATCCGTTCCCCCATAGATCATAGGGCACTTGGATAATAACAAGAAAAGCCCACTGTGAAAACCAGGTATTCACATAGTATTTCATGTGATAGATCAGTTTGCTGCAATCCTCCGATTGGTTCGATGGCATTAAGCTTGCACGCGCAACTGAGCTGTCATGGTTTAAGCTCTGAAGCCAGGAGATGTAACCTTTTGTTCCCTCTTCGAATCCCGTTTAAAAGGAATACCATTACAATGATGCTGACTTAATGGCGCTTCTTGCTTTGTCGTCGACGTAGTCTCCTTGTACAACCTATGGTAAACAACACTGAGGCAGACCTCTGATATGGAAGGATCCAAATATCCCATGCAGTTGATAAAGCAATGGAAATTTTAGCTATCTCAAACTCTTCTTTGTTGGATTATTGCCCTTTGCCTTTTCCATTTCAACTTCCTTCTGCGCTTTCTTCTTCTCCAATTCAGCCTGTTTGCAGTTCTCTTCATGCGCTTTACGGAACAATCTCACAAAGTTCAATAGGGTCATATTAACTGCAATAATTCATTTGGATATTAATTTTTTTTTTAAAAATCAGCTATAGCACTGCAATAGAAAACAAAACATTATGGGACACAACAACTTTATCTTTTTCAAGGTATGGCATCATATAAAACGAAACATTAAAAGTAAGATAAAATAGTTCAATTTAACAACTTAATCTTTTCCAAGGTATGACATCATATAGAATGAAAGACGAAAAACAAGATTAATTAGTTAAATTTTAAGTCCTTGAAGAGAACATTGAAGTTGTGATGGGATGACCTACCAAATTTCAATAAAGATTGAAGTTAGGCATTACTATTGTTAAAATTAGTATAATATTGACTTACTAACTTTCTGGTTAGTAGTCATATATATATATATATATAAATATTAGAACAACACATATATGGGTATACAAAATCATATGGGTCTGGCCCATATTGGGTCAAACCCAAAAACACTCACACACTATAATTAACACTCCCTATCAAGCTGAAACATAGATATTAATCATGTCCAGCTTGTTACATATATAAGAAACTCAATTGCCCATAAGAGATTTAGTAAACACATCTGCTAGCTGATCACTGGTCTTCACATGTTTCAAAAAGATCTGTCCATCTTGTAACTTATCCCGCACAAAATGACAATCCACTTCAATATGTTTTGTTCTTTCATGAAAAACAGGATTAGAGGCAATATTAATAGCTGCTTGATTATCACATCACAACTGGGATAGTTCTGAGGACTTGTAACCAAGCTCATCGATAAGTTGTTGCAAATATATCACCTCACTAGTTAAGTGAGTCAATGCACGATACTCTGATTCAGCACTAGAGCGAGCCACTATAATATGTTTCTTGCTATTCCAGGAAATCAAATTACCACCAACGAACACACAGTAACCTGTAGTAGATTTCCTGTCACACGGGGATCCTGTCGAAAACCCTTCAATCCGCATATGGCCATGGTTATTGTACAATAATCCTCGACCTGGAGTACCTTTAATACATCGTAGAATATGAATCACTGCATCCCAATGCGGAACACGAGGTGCTACCATAAACTGACTAACCACACTTACAGGAAAGGCAATATCAGGACGGGTTACTGCAAGATAATTAAACTTCCCAACCAAACGTCTATAACGCTCAGGATCAGAGAACACATCTCCATCTTCTCCGGATAATTTAACTCCAGGAGCCATAGGAGTATCACATGGTTTAACACTCATCATCCTCGTGTCACGTAACATATCTAGAACATATTTTCTTTAAGAGAGAAATATTCCCCGTTTGCTACGAGCCACCTCAACTCCCAAGAAATAACGAAGACTACCAAGATCCTTTGTCTGAAACCGAGTCTGCAGAAATGCTTTTAGTGAAGAAATACCTGCACCATCGCTGCCAGTGATCACAATGTCATCAACATAAACAACAAGTAAAATGCTACCTGCATCCGACTGGCGATAAAAGACCGAGTGATCTTCGGTTGTCCGCTTAAGACTAAACTCTAAAATAACATCACTAAAGCGCCCAAACCATGCGCGCGGGGATTGTTTCAAACCATATAGAGACTTCTTCAGGCGGCAAACAAGAGCAGACTCCCCCTGAGCAACAAAACCAGGTGGTTGCTCCAATTAAACCTCCTCTTGGAGATCACCATGCAGGGACGCATTCTTAACATCTAACTGGTGGAGCGGCCAACCAGACGTAGCTGCAAGAGAAATAATGAGGCGTACAAATGCAAATTTAGCTACAGGAGAAAAAGTATCAGTATAATCCATCCCATAAATCTGAGCATAGCCTTTTGCCACTAGGCGAGCCTTGAGTCTAGCTACAGAACCATCTAGATTCGTTTTAACAACATATACCCATTTACAACCAATAGGTCTTTTGCCCGGCGGGAGAAGCACCAAGTCCCAAGTATGATTGGCCTCTAGGGCGGACATTTCATCCTGCATCGCTGCTCGCCAATCTGCAGAAGAGAGAGTCTCGGATAGATTTCGAGGCACATAAATAGAGTCCAGAGCTGATACGAAAGCCTGTAATGATGAAGAAACACCTGCATAGGAGAGGGTCGCAGAAACAGGATAACTAACACAATTGCGCTTACTCTTCCGAAGAGCAATGGGCAAATCATCGTCAGATGTCTGAACTGACACTAGAGGATCAGAGGACAAAGAGTTTGATGTAGCAGGGGGCGGCTCGGGATCATATACGGGAGTAGAACCAAACACCTGATGTGGTCCACGGACATATGTCTGGAGGGGAGGACACATAGGCTGAACTGAGCGAACTGAGGGGACAGATGTGGCACGAATCAAGTCATAGACCAAAAACTCATCAACTTGCAGTGTGGGAGGTGGATCCGCAGACGAAAGATGTGACGAGAAGGAAGAAGACTCATGAAAAACTACATCTAATGACACTAGGTACCGCCCCAACTTAGGAGAGAAGCATCGATAGCCCTTCTTAGTACGTGAGTATCCCAGAAATATGCACCATAAGGACTTGCGATCAAGTTTAGTCACCTGAGGTCGAATATCCCGAATATAGCAGGTGTATTCAAAAATGCGTAATGGAAGAGAATGAATAGGCTGGTTAGGAAATAATACTTTATGTAGAATCTCCCCCTTAAGAACAGAGGATGGCATCCAATTGATCAAATATGTTACAGTCAATACTGCGTCGCTCCAGAATATTTTTGGGACTCTCATATGAAACATAAGTGCCCGAGCAATTTCCATAATATGTCAATTTTTACGCTCAACAACTCCATTTTGTTGGGGGGTATCTGGACATGAAGACTGGTGAATGATACCCTCTTGGGTCATGAATGATGTAAAGGGAGAAGAAAAATATTCACATGCATTGTCACTACGCAACGTGTGAATAGACACAAAAAACTTATTACGAATTTCATTGTAAAAAGCACAAAAGACAAAAAATCTCAGAACGTTGTTTTATTAGATATAACCAAGTAACACGGGAATAATCATCCACAAATGTAACAAAATAACAGAACCCAGACTTAGACTGAACTGGACATGGACCCCAAACATCAGAATGATCTAGATCAAATGGAGCACATGCTCGTTTATTTATCCTAGACACATATGACACGCGATGATGTTTCGCAAACTGACACGAGTCACAAAACAACTCTGGTAAAGACTGAAAAGCTGGATATAGACGCTTGAAACTGGGGAGAGCAGGATGACCAAGGCGACAGTGAAGGTCGAAAGGAGTGGATTACACACCAGAACACGCGATGGATATTGGTTCCTCATCTAACACGTAGAGTCTTCCTGAAGTGCGACGACCCCTACCAATCGTCCTCTTCGTCGAACGATCCTGAAATTCACAGTATTCACCATAGAAAATTACACAACAATTAAGTCCTTTGGTTAGTGCACTGACAGAAATCAGATTAAAAGGAAGATCAGGTAAATATAAAACGGATGACAATTGTAAACTACGTGTAGGAGATGTTTTCCCAATCCCTTGAACAACAATATATGATCCGTCAGCCACCCGAACATCGGGAAAAGATGATGTAGCTCCAGAATCTGCACTCAATATACCTGTGGTGCCAGTCATATGGTCTGAAGCTCCAGAATCAATAATCCATGCCCGAGGAGAAGCTGAAAGACATGCAGTAGATGGACCCGTCTGAGCAACAGTGGCAGAGATAGAGGCCTGATTAGATAACAAGCGAGAGTACTCCTCAGCGGATAAAGTCACACGACCATCATCAACAATAGTATCCTGGGTAAACTGATCAGTCCCGGATATCATATTTGCGAACCGAACATTAGGTGGTTTACCATGTAACTTCCAGCATCTGTCACGCATATGACCATTGCCACCACAGTGAAAACAAGCAACTCGACCATCTGGTCCACGTTCTCCTCGACCCCCACGGCCCCTTCATTTTCCCCCAGCACTGCCTTCGGATTGACCTGCTAGGGCAGTCTTATCACCATTATCACTAAATCCTGAAGATTGTCGAGTAGAGCATTGAGCCCTAGAATATGCCTCTGTAAGTGAAGTTTCGCGACTCGCTAGAATCTGAGACCAAGCCGATTCATATTCAGGTTTTAAACCACTCAGGAACGCAAGAATAACCAACTGCTCTCTCTGTTTCTGCATCTGATGAATATCTGACGTAATAGGCATCAACATATTAAATTCTTCATATGTTTTCTTGAACGAAGCGAAATAATCACTTATACTTTCCATTTGCTCAGGGCGGAATAGGGACTAACATACATCATATAATCTATTCATATCCTCTCGGCCAGAATATAGAATTTGTAGATACTCCCACGACTCTTTAACTGAATCATAGTGGGTAACCAACATGACTACCTTTGGCTCCATTGAATTGATAAGTTAGTTATATAACCGTGCATCATCACGTAAACAAATCTTATAACCTGCAGAGTCAGATTGCTTGTTCAGGAATTCAACAGTAAGATGATCTTCCTTATCCATACCACGAATAGGAAAAAGAATAATCTTTCTCTAATGCTGGAAATTAGATCCATCCAAACGTTGATCTGTAAGCTTGGTAGAGGCAGAAACAATCTTAGAAATAATGGGCTTGTTGTTCTCAACAGCCCTATCGCCGGAAGACGACAAATCCGCCATAATAAAATCTTAAATAAAAAAAAACCAGAGATGACCCTGCGAATCGAAACAGAGAAAAAAAAACTAACAAGGAGGAACCGCACCCGTAATCACATAAACAAGGGGGAACCGTACCCCTATATATATCAAGACAACTTTTTAGTCAAGCTCGATCCCCGACCGGAGCGCTGCGTAGCGGAATTTGCCTTCACAAAAAACAAGGGTTAGGGTTTTGTGTGGATTAGGGTTAGGGAAGAAGGATGGTGATTAGGGTTAGGGAAGAAGGATGGTGATTAGGGTTAGGGTTTTGTGAGAAGAGAGTTTCTCAAACTTCGGTATCTGGCTTTGATAGCATCTTGAAATTAGTGTAATATTGACTTACTAACTTTCTGGTTAGCAGTCCTATATATATATATATATATATATAAATATTAGGACAACACATAGATGGGTAAATAAAATCATATGGGTCTGGCCCATATTGGGTCAAGCCCAAAGACACCCACACACTAAAACTAACAACTATAATCGTCAAAAGACGGTAGCACCAAATATTCTCTAAGATAATATAATCTCTTCATTATAACATGTGTGTGTGTGTGTGTGAGAGAGAGAGAGAGAGGAGGGGGGGGGGGGGGGGGGGGGGGGGGGGGGGGGGGGATAATATACCGAAGGCCATAAAGAAAACAGAAAGAACCACAATGAAATAATTGCAAATCCACACATAACCCACTAAGGGTGCACCATTTGCCAGGCAGTTGTCATAGAAAGATGAACCACCTTCTGTCCATGTACAGAATGCTATATCGTTCTTGGAAGCAATTTCATGCTAATTCACACAAGACTAACAGAGAATTTTAGAGGATAGTCACTCATTAGAAATAAAAGCTTCTTGTCGTCTTTTGCTAAAAAAAACTTTGACTTAATTAGCCAGCCTATAATAACTGTATTCATTTCTTGAAAAGGCGGAGTGCAACTATTTCTAGATTTCAAATCACTGCCACAAGGATAAATACAACTCCAACTACTAAAATGAGTAAAAGTTATGTGGTGAGCATCAATCTTATGTGTTCAAACTTAAGAAGAGTGTAGTAGAGAATCCTACACAGGTTCTTAACAGTTGCAACATATTATCCTTTTAAACTCATTAGTTACAAAAATAATTTTGGGAAAATATCTTCAAGATTTTATGTTCATGAACAAGCCCATGGGTCGCCAACTTAGAGCGGAAGATTATTAAAATCAATAAGAAAATGACAACCCCTCTCCTCCTCCGCTCCTCACTCACACACGCAGCGAGAGAGGAGCAAAGATGTGAATGCTCACTACCATATCCACTCAAACACATAGGTAATTACATTGCAGAAGATTACTAAAATCAGAAAAGAAGAATAAAAAGGCACTAACATGTTAAACCCACACAGACCCCTACACTCTCTCACACAGACACACAAACCCAGGGTGAGAGAAAGGAGTGCATGCACTTGTGCTCACCTCCACATCCATTAACACAAACGCACACACAGAGTAATGTATTTAATGCATCATTGGACTAATCATTTCAAAATGTCAGACCACCAACCAGCAGCTTTAGCCCAAGAAACTTGATTACAGGCAAGGGGGATTAATGATGCCTTGGAAACCCAAAACAAAATAAAGTTATCACCTTTTACACAATTCAAATGTTATTGGCTGGATCCTTGCAAACCCAGGTTGAATATGTGTCACATTTAAAAAGGTTCAGACACACAAAGTAGATGTTTGTTACTCATAGGCCACGAATTGATAGTTGGCATCTACTCTGACAATCTTCCAAGAACTATCTTAACTACATACACCATTTAATTTAACAAGAATCCCAAAATGAATCAAATCACCTTAATTGTAACATTGTAGATTTCTCTATTTGGGTCCTCCAATTTTCATTGCAAGCGCTTATTTGTTATTCTTCATATAATGAGGGGTGCTGAGTAATTTCTGAAGCTTATCAACATAAACAGCATATAGTGGAAGGATGATTAGATTTCAATTTATTCCTTCACTGTTCCCGAAATCTCTCTTTCTGTTTTTCTCTTCCTTTGATTTTTATTACCTTTCTGTTTATTTGCCTGATTGGTGGTTTTGGTTTTTTTGTGGCTCGATTGGTGGTTCTTTGGTTTTCGGGTGGTTCTCCTATGCAACAACACCTTAGTTCTTCATCGTTCCAGATTCTGATATGTTATGTTTGTTGTCTTCTAGGGTGTCTATGGTGATTGTGTGGTCGATTTCTTTTATGCATCTCAAAAACCATATATATATTGGTGGTTGTTTATTTGGTAGAGAGGTGGTTCTCTATATGTTTATTGTTCTATTTTAGAGGACTGCGTACTCAGAAACTGTTTGATACAATGTCTAACTCATATGTGACTTCTTCTCGCGTGACTCCAACCTCGAGCTTGTATATTACGAGCGTTAAGTTGGATGAGACCAACTATATTGAGTTGTCTCAATCTACTCGCATGCATATCACTGGTTGTGGATGCAAGACCCTATCGAAGGGACCAACAAGTATCCCTCCCAGAATGATCCCAGACCAAAATCAGTGGAGTGCAAACAGCACGGGTTATGACGTGATTGCTACAGTCAATACAGCCACAGATTAGTAAGGAGTTTCTCTTTCTGTAAATATTTAAGGAGATAAGGAAGTTTTTGGTTGGTAATTTTGCAAAATGGTATGAGTTTCAACAAGAGATTGCAAGGTTCAAGCAGGAAGAACAAAATCTTGCTCCATATTACCACTTTACATGGTAGATGGAAAGAGTTAGATACTACCAAGACTATGTAGCAATAACTGCCGCTCATATTAGAGTCATCCAGCCTACGGTAGAAAGGGATCAAATCTATAAGTTCTTAGGTGAACTGCATCCCAAGCATAAGCATGCTAGAGTACAAGCATTAGGCAAAGATCCAGCCCCCACTTCTGTTAGTAGGTTTCTCGTCTATTCAGGGTGAGGATGATTGAGTGAATATTATTTCTGCATCTGTATACACCAAGTCTGAGCCAAAATTGCAATTGTCTGACATTTCCTGCTTCTCTGGTTCGTTTCTTCTTCCTTCTTTTTCCAAATCCTTTATTTTTTTTTTTTTCTTCTTACCCCTCTTGCATCAGTTGGTATTTAGAACATACTTCATATTTTCTTCTTCTCTCTTCTCCCTTCCTAGTTCTCAACTGCACCACTTAATAACTATCATTCCCTATTTACTTCTTTTTGTGCAACTATGCATATAGATACTACAGGAAATTAAGGCCACGGGAAAGCGATGGCATTTTAACCCATTGCCTTTATTGGATGGATGGGGACCACACCTCACTTGTTTATGGGTGCAAATAGGATGAAAATTCCGTTACGCATACAGGAAAAATTAATATTTTGGTTGGAAACCCCCTGCCTAACCTCAACAACTACAATAAATTAAACTTTCTTTGCCATTAATGGCATTTTTTCTATAAATTTGATAGCAGAGGATAGCCAAAATCATACTTTTCTATAAATTTGATGTAGGAGAATATGCACTCAATGTTGGGCTGCTTGTAAATCAAAGAACAGTTTCGTAATCACCACTTCCTCAGTCATGAATTATTACTCTCATTAGAAACGTGAAAAGCCAGACAAATAACGTTTCTCACAGTAGAACACAACAGCAATAGCCTTCGTCAAATAAATCGCACAACATTCTCCTATAGAAATGATGGGCCCAATCAGTCGAAAAAAAGGTGACTCATTCCTTCCCAAATTTGTCATCATTGGATAACTTTAGCTCACATGTGTGGATTCAAGACGTCACATTTACGTAACAATCTAATATCCAGCCATTCCTCCCCCAACATTTGGGATTGGTTGGAGTGATTCAGTTATATATTGGTTTGGATATGGGTGACCAACACAGAACTCGCTTTGCCATTCCTAGCAAAGAATCATGCCTCTGGGAAAGCTGGAAACTTCAAAAATTTTAAGAGCAACTTTAATTATATAAATTGGCGTACAAAGGATGGCATAATTGCCTGATCCATGGTTTACCTTGTTCAAATGGGCAACGGGCAGGATCCTCACCAAAATATAGGGCTAGTGCATCTGCATTTCTACCCTGCCCACCAAAAATATAAAGGGATTTAAGGGGAGACAGAGGGGGAGAGAAAGAGAGAGAGAGATGCTAATAAATAATGTATCAAAGAGATGGATCAAATATTTAATTACCACCACAGAGTACAAATTTGTTACGGAGGCCACCTCTGTCTCAGCAACACCAATGAATTCCTTTAAAGTCTAAATGAAAAGAACTAAAACATTAGGGCGCTAAACTAATCAAAAGTAATACTTTCAAGATGAATGAAAATAGAAAATTTTAAACTAGACTATGTTAAAATTAAAAAATCAGTAATTTGATTTCTTAAATTGGTGGTCGCATAATTATAGCAGGACCCTAGTTGGCATAATATACTTTCTGTCATTCTTCTACATTATGAAGGGATTGATTTCTTGTTTCATTAGAGCCAAGAAAACGAGAGTGTTTAACTAGATATATTGTTCCCCAGCTACATATATTATTTACTAGTAATTAAATATAAACCTAGAATGCTTTTATATGTGAACCCAGAACGTGTATTGCATCTAACATGACATACATATATCTATGTATATTTCATAAGTAATGTATTCAAAGGTGCTCGAAAAATGATATATACATATATATATATATATATATATATATATATAAGAGCTAGAGTTGTGGAAGAATATATTTGACCAAATACCTTACGAAAAATTTCAGATACGGAGCCATCATTTTCGGATGCAGCCATCTCCTGCTTTACCTTTTCTAATCCTTTGATAATAGCTTGCATCTCTTCTGCTAAAGACTTCAACTGTATCTGGAGGGAAGTAAGAACCCAGTTTGAGATAATGGATTGTAATTTAACCAATCTTGAGATGAAAATTTAGAAACAACTAGGATGCTGATTGACTAGAAAAAAAATTTAAATATGAACCTTTGATGCAGCTTCCAGGCTAACAAGATCTGCATGGAAGTCTAGAAGAGCTGGAGTCTTGGAGGCAAGGACCTGAAGCACAAAAGCCAACAAGAGAGGGCAAGATATTAGGCTCTAGAGATCTACATATGTAAAACTGGAAAATCTCAATATACTACTATAAGTTCAATAATGGATATGTAAGAGTACTTATTTTGCACCTGAAAACCAAGATATGAGTTATATGACCAAGAACACATTAACTCGGCCAGCAGTCATGAACAAGTCGTTGCCTCTCGACTATACAAGAAAACCGAACACAATAGACTCACTAGAATGTTAATGTTCGTAACTACTTGGATAGAGAAAGACTGAACCCTATCTACATACACAGCTCCACCCCCGAGATAAATACATACTTTTCTTCCTTTCTCCCATAAAGCTTCCTTCCTTGAATCTTAGCTCTTCTTAAGTTATCATAAGCAATCCACAGTAAAAGCTGAAGTTATGACAACAGAACAAATGCCATCAAAACTGAATATACCTCGTTATAATAAAGGATGACAAGGACGGACACTACTAAGGAGTAATGCTTGATTCTTCTTCGTTTTTTATTTTCTTATTATTGTTTTTGTTTTTGATATAGTGTTTGGCACTTCTTGGGCACCCTAGTACACACTCCTGCATATCATATGTGTGTCCATAATTTGAAACAAATTCCTAATTACAGACACATGGCCGACATTTCTTGGGCACCTGTTGACATCTATACCAACTTCAGTGTTGCACATAGCATGCAAACAAGCACAAACCACAAGCATATGCATCTAGCTAGACATGTGTTGTGCTTCCATTATCTCTCTCTCTCTATGTGAAAGGTAAATTAAAAATAAATTATCACAGCTTAACAAATTCAATCACAACCATAGAGTAATTTCTTTTTCCCATATCATATAACTTCCAAAAAATGTGCCCTTGTTTTACTTTAAGACTAGCCGTGACAACACATATGTATTGTGTCACGTCATGTTTGTGTCCCATATCCATGCCCATGCTTCTAAACTAGTATTCAGGTACTAATTGCAATCCAAACCCTCCAATTTTTTTCAAAAAATAACTAAAGTGAATAAGGCAATGACTTCAATTGCCAGGGGACAGATTCCTTTAGATACTAGGGGAGTAAACATCTCTCCTTATTTTAGATTCTATCTGTTCTTTATGATGAACTGTGAAGCTTTGGAGATAGATATTCAAGGGTAAAATATATATATATATACATACATATATACAAATTCAATTCTTCTTTCTTCTGAAATCATGTGGTTGCTTTGATATAAGCCTAAATGAGTAGCCGACCCGAGCTCGAGCTTGTTTGAGCACTGTCGAGCCGAACTCGAGCTTGTCCAAGCAAAGCTCGAACCGAGCTCTAGCCTTCCTGTTTCTGTGTCAAGCCGAGCTCAAACAAACCAAGACTCAGCTCCACTCGGCTCGTTTACACCTCTAGTTATAAAGTTGCACAAACCAACAAATAAATAAAGCAATAAAGTAATTAAATAGACACCATAATTTGCATTAAAAATCCTCAATTGAGTGGGAAAGTGATATCACACCTTTGGTTTTTCAAACATACCCACCCATCGATTTCCTAGTGATAAGACATCTCTCTAATTCTCATAAGTCTCAACTCGTAACTATATACCAATTTATGAAGTTACATGGACCAACAATGAAACTAACAAATGAAAAACCAATACAGTAGACTTTACGAGAAATCCCTCCATCGAGAGAGGGATACGCAACCTTTGTTGTTTCATCTAAATCAACAGACAATAAATTCAATATCAAGAAAAATATATACAATCTAGGCCAAAATTATGTACATTAGTGTTCCTAGTTGATCTCCAAACACAGTAAGACACGAAACGTTCAGTGCTTCAAAGATCTCCAGTTTGTCTTTCTGATCAGTCTACAATTTTCACATTGTGATCTACTCTAGTGACTATTTTTATCTTTCACTAATTGTCCAGTTAAGACTGGTGTGAAAGGCTCAGGTGTGTTGAATGACCTATGTGATAACAGCTCACAATTATGCTAATGCATATGATGAATGTTGTCAAGAAAGATGCAACCAAAACTCAGAAGTAATATCTCAACGATTTCGATAACAAGAATCTAGAGATTTTGCTCTTCTGTATAAAGATCAAAATGTTGTCTCTACTCTTCCATAGTAATTGAAAAATCTCTTGGAAAAGCAACATTGGGGAGTGTTTAAAATGGAATTAAAGTCGGTATCCTACTCTATCGATCAATCAATACCAGTCTTGATCAATTGTTAGACTTCCAGAGTGCTTCGATATGTTAGTTATAGTGTGTGGGTGTCTTTGGGCTTGACCCATTATGGGTCAGGCCCATATGATTTTGTGTACACATCTATGTGTTGCCCTAATATTTATATATATATATATAGGACTGCTAACCAGAAAGTTAGTAAGTCAATATTACACTAATTTCAACATGGTATCAGAGCCAGATACCGAAGTTTGAGAAACTCTCTTCTCACAAAACCCTAACCCTAATCACCATCCTTCTTCCCTAATCCACACAAACCCTAACCTTTTTTTTTTGTGAAGGAAAATTCCGCTACGCAGCGCCCCGGTTGGGGATCGAGCTTTTGTGGTTCCTCCTTGTTAGTTTTTTTTTCCTGTTTCGATTCGCAGGGTCATTTCAGGATTTTTTTTATTTATTTAAGATTTTATCATGGCGGATTTGTCGTCTTCCGGCGGTAGGGCTGTTGAGAACAACAACAAGTCCATTATTTCTGAGATTGTTTCTGTCTCTACCAAGCTTACAGATCAACGTTTGGATGGATCTAATTTTCAGCATTGGAGAAAGATTATTCTTTTTCCTATTCGTGGTATGGATAAGGAAGATCATCTTACTGTTGAATTCCTGAACAAGCAATATGACCCTGCAGGTTATAAGATTTGGTTACGTGATGATACACGGTTATATAACCAACTTATCAATTCAATGGAGCCAAAGGTAGCCATGTTGGTTACCCACTGTGATTCAGTTAAAGAGTCGTGGGAATATCTCCAAATTCTATATTCTGGCCGAGATGATATGAACAGATTATATGATGTATGTCAGTCCCTATTCCGCCCTGAGCAAATGGAAAGTATCAGTGATTATTTCGCTTTGTTCAAGAAAACATATGAAGAATTTAATATGTTAATGCATATTACGTCAGATATTCATCAGATGCAGAAACAGAGAGAGCAGTTGGTTATTCTTGCGTTCCTGAGTGGTTTAAAACCTGAATATGAATCGGCTCGGTCTCAGATTCTAGCGAGTCGCGAAACTTCACTTACAGAGGCATATTCTAGGGCTCAACACTCTACTCGACAATCTTCAGGATTCAATGATAATGGTGATAGGACTGCCCTAGCAGGTCAATCCGAAGGCAGTGCTGGGGGAAAACGAGGGGGCCGTAGGGGTCGAGGAGGACGTGGACCAAATGGTCGAGTTGTTTGTTTTCACCGTGGTGGCAATGGTCATATGCGTGACAGATGCTAGAAGTTACATAGTAAACCACCTAATGTTCGGTCCGCAAATATGATATTCGGGACTGATCAGTTTACCCAGGATACTACTGTTGATGATGGTCGTGTGACTTTATCCGCTGAGGAGTACTCTCGCTTGTTATCTAATCAGGCCTCTATCTCTGCCACTGTTGCTCAGATGGGTCCATCTACTGCATGTCTTTCAACTTCTCCTCGGGCATGGATTATTGATTCTGGAGCTTCAGACCATATGACTGGCACCACAGGTATATTGAGTGCATATTCTCCTACATCATCTCTTCCCGATGTTTGGATGGCTGACGGATCATATATTGTTGTTCAAGGGATTGGGAAAACATCTCCTACACCTAGTTTACAATTGTCATCCGTTTTATATTTACCTGATCTTCCTTTTAATCTGATTTCTGTCAGTGCACTAACCAAAGGACTTAATTGTTGTGTAATTTTCTATGGTGAATACTGTGAATTTCAGGATCGTTCGACGAAGAGGACGATTGGCAGGGGTCGTCGCACTTCAGGAGGACTCTACGTGCTAGATGAGGAACCAATATCCATAGCGTTTTCTGGTGTGTAATCCACTCCTTTCGACCTTCACTGTTGCCTTGGTCATCCTGCTCTCCCAATATCCAGCTTTTCAGTCTTTACCAGAGTTGTTTTGTGACTCGTGTCAGTTTGCGAAACATCATCGCGTGTCATATGTGTCTAGGATAAATAAACGATCATGTGCTCCATTTAATCTAGTTCATTCTGATGTTTGGGGTCCATGTCCAGTTCAGTCTAAGTTTGGGTTCTGTTATTTTGTTACATTTGTGGATGATTATTTCCGTGTTACTTGGTTATATCTAATAAAACAACGTTCTGAGATTTTTTGTCTTTTGTGATTTTTACAATGAAATTCGTAATAAGTTTTTTGTGTCTATTCACACGTTGCGTAGTGACAATGCACGTGAATATTTTTCTTCTCCCTTTACATCATTCATGACCCAAGAGGGTATCATTCACCAGTCTTCATGTCCAGATACCCCCCAACAAAATGGAGTTGTTGAGCGTAAAAATTGACATATTATGGAAATTGCTCGGGCACTTATGTTTCATATGAGAGTCCCAAAAATATTCTGGAACGACGCAGTATTGACTGCAACATATTTTATCAATCGGATGCCATCGTTTGTTCTTAAGGGGGAGATTCTACATAAAGTATTATTTCCTAACCAGTCTATTCATTCTATCCCATTACGCATTTTTGGATGCACCTGCTATATTCGGGATATTCAACCTCATATGACTAAACTTGATCCCAAGTCCTTACGGTGCATATTTCTGGGATACTCACGTACTCAGAAGGGCTATCGGTGTTTCTCTCCTGAGTTGGGGCGGTACCTAGAGTCATAAAATGTAGTTTTTCATGAGTCTTCTTCCTTCTCGTCACATCTTCCGTTCGCAGATCCACCTCCCACACCGCAAGTTGATGAGGTTTTGGTCTATAACTTGATTCGTTTCACATCTGTCCCCTCAGTTCGCTCAGTTCAGCCTATGTGTCCTCCCCTCCAGACATATGTCCGTGGACCACATCAGGTGTTTGGTTCTACTCCCGTATATGATCCTGAGCCGCCCCCTGCTACATCAAACTCTCCGTCCTCTGATCCTCTAGTGTCAGTTCAGACATCTGACGATGATTTGCCCATTGCTCTTCGAAAGGGTAAGCGCAATTGTGTTAGTTATCCTGTTTCTGCGACCCTCTCCTATGCAGGTGTTTCTTCATCATTACAGGCTTTCGTATCAGCTCTGGACTCTATTTATGTGCCTCGAAATCTATCCGAGACTCTTTTCTGCAGATTGGCGAGCAGCGATGCACGATGAAATGTTCGTCCTAAAGGCCAATCATACTTGGGACTTGGTGCTTCTCCCACCGGGCAAAAGACCTATTGGTTGTAAATGGGTATATGTTGTTAAAACGAATCCAGATGGTTCTGTAGCTAGACTCAAGGCTCGCCTAGTGGCAAAAGGCTATGCTCAGATTTATGGGGTGGATTATACTGATACTTTTTCTCCTGTAGCTAAATTTGCATCTGTACGCCTCATTATTTCTCTTGCAGCTACGTCTGGTTGGCCGCTCCATCAGTTAGATGTTAAGAATGCGTTCCTGCATGGTGATCTCCAAGAGGAGGTTTATTTGGAGCAACCACCTGGTTTTGTTGCTCAGGGGGAGTCTGCTCTTGTTTGCCGCCTGAAGAAGTCTCTATATGGTTTGAAACAATCCCCGCGCGCATGGTTTGGGCGCTTTAGTGATGTTATTTTAGAGTTTGGTCTTAAGCGGACAACCGAAGATCACTCGGTCTTTTATCGCCAGTCGGATGCAGGTAGCATTTTACTTGTTGTTTATGTTGATGACATTGTGATCACTGGCAGCGATGGTGCAGGTATTTCTTCACTAAAAGCATTTCTGCAGACTCGGTTTCAGACAAAGGATCTTGGTAGTCTTCGTTATTGCTTGGGAGTTGAGGTGGCTCGTAGCAAACGGGGAATATTTCCCTCTTAAAGAAAATATGTTCTAGATCTGTTACGTGACACGAGGATGATGAGTGTTAAACCATGTGATACTCCTATGGCTCCTGGAGTTAAATTATCCGGAGAAGATGGAGATGTGTTCTCTGATCCTGAGCGTTATAGACGTTTGGTTGGGAAGTTTAATTATCTTGCAGTAACCCGTCCTGATATTGTCTTTCCTGTAAGTGTGGTTAGTCAGTTTATGGCAGCACCTCGTGTTCCGCATTGGGATGCAGTGATTCATATTCTACGATGTATTAAAGGTACTCCAGGTCGAGGATTATTGTACAATAACCATGGCCATATGCGGATTGAAGGGTTTTCGGATGCTGATTGGGCAGGATCCCCGTGTGACAGGAAATCTACTATAGGTTACTGTGTGTTCGTTGGTGGTAATTTGATTTCCTGGAAGAGCAAGAAACAGAATGTAGTGGCTCGCTCCAGTGCTGAATCAGAGTATCGTGCATTGGCTCACTTAACTAGTGAGGTGATATATTTGCAACAACTTATCGATGAGCTTGGTTACAAGTCCTCATAACCGTCTCAGTTGTGGTGTGATAATCAAACAGCTATACATATTACCTCTAATCCTGTTTTTCATGAAAGAACAAAGCATATTGAAGTGAATTGTCATTTTGTGCGGGATAAGCTACAAGGTGGACAGATCTCTTTGAAGCATGTGAAGACCAGTGTTCAGCTAGCAGATGTGTTTACTAAATCTCTTATGGGCAATCGGGTTTCTTATATATGTAACAAGCTGGTCATGATTAATATCTATGCTCCAGCTTGAGGGGGCGTGTCTTTGGACTTGACCCAATATGGGTCAGGCCCATATGATTTTGTATACCCATCTATGTATTGCCCTCATATTTATATATATATAGGACTGCTAACCAGAAAGTTAGTAAGTCAATATTACACTAATTTCAACACGATCAATTGACTACTCCGCAATTCCTGATAAATAGAAAAAATTGCAAAACCAATTCTAACCATTAAAATTATACGCTCTCCTGCGTGTTGGAGTTTATTGAGTTCTAAGAATTGTGGAACTAAGATGCCACATATATGAAACGCATGAACATAATTTGTGAGTGCACATCTTTTTATCATTCCCTACAAAGTATCAGATGACGTTGGTAAACTCGATCTTCATTCCAGATGACTCATTACTAAGACAGTTCTAACTAAGAAGAAATCAAAGAAAAGTACATTCAATAAATTTAGACCTACAGCTTAGTCATCTTGCACAAACATTTTGGGCCTTTCATTTATTTATGTCTTGTTTTCTTCCTTGCCTATTTTTTCCTCGAACAAATCTGCTTTTTCACTTCATAATTCGGTTCCCAATGCTACTTGTCCAAGTTGTGTGGTACTGTTTATACGTACCACAATCTATATATAACAATTTGAATAATAAACCACTATCCAATGCAAGATGCAGGTAAATAACAATAGAGAAGCCTCTAAGAATCTATGATCCACCTCTTTATGTGCTCTTTCAATAAAGTTGAGATATCTTTGTATCTATATATCTATGTTATGAAAGATTTGAGGGTGTTTATATGGTGTTTTGAGTCCGAAGGAGTTGGTGTTACAACTCGCATGCCCTGTATATAGAATTGTTTGTTAAGCACTATTTTTGTGCTGATGGTTCTCAAAACAAATCTACAAAGTTTGAAAATGTTCACAATTATAAGGGCCAAGAAACCTCCCGAATACACTGGGGGACAACATAGTCAACCCCTACTTAGCACTCAACCTCCTCGCTGGTGTGATCCTCATGAGCTTGTGCATGTTCCCCTCATTTTCACTGAGCCCCTCATTTTCACTGAGGATTAGCTGATATCATTTGTAACAGGCCATCTGTGTAAGTATTGTCCGCTTTTCACACTCTTTGTATTCATGGTTCTCAAAACGTGTCTATACATTAGGGAGTGTCCATACAGCTCTCCTCCCGAGTATTGTGGGATGTCACAATCACTCCTACTGATATCCAGAGTCCTCGGGCTTCCCTCAATTTCGGCTGCAGATTGGTCTGACACCATCTGTCACCCTGTATAGATGTTGTCCATGTTACATACTCTCCATGTTCAAACTTTTTAAAATATGTCTCCACGCATATAAGTGACAAAAAGTCTCCCCCTCCCCCATGGCATGTGAGACATCATAATTACCTCCATTTCGGACCTACCTAGCATCCTTGCTAACGTAAACCTCATGGATTTGTGCATGCTCCCCTCATTTCGGCTAATGATTGTCTCTGATACGCATATGTTATAAGTCTCCCTGCTGTATAAATATCATTCGCAATGCATCTACGCATTATCAGGTGTACATGCGTATAACTGTCAACAAACTCTCTCTACCGGACAATGGAGGATGTCACAATCACCCCCCTCTTGATATTCAATATCTTCATTGGCCTGACCATGCAATTGTGCACACTTACCCCTTACCTTTGGCTTTGATATCATCCGCTACAGTTGGGTTTTTTAGTTTTAATAAGAACAGGAAATTTCAATGCCAAGGATTCTAACTACAAAAGTTTCCATAAGAATATTTGTGTTGATTGATTATCAAGTTGCCAATCAAACAACAATAGCAACGCTTCAATCAAAGCAAGATAGGCTTTGATAAATATCTTCCAAATTTTTCTCACCAAACAAGCCTATTGAAGCTACACTGCCTAAAAAAAGAAAAAAGAATTACTTATTAAACAAATTTACTGCATTAGCATCTTTTGACAAATCAAAACTTGTATACAGTACGATCTACACATAATTATGTTCTTCCATGACGATGGAACCCTATCTGGTGAATTAATTATTCAAAAAGTGGTTGTACCTTTTTCCCCTTTAATAGTTTAAAGTATCTTTAGATTCTGATTCTGCCCTTGGACATAATACCACCACTAACTAACTGAAGTAACTTCTGTAATCTAGTAAAAGTACAACTCAGACTTTTGGGGAAAAAAAATATCTGCCCAACACTAAATTCCAATTCTTACAAGTAGCTCTAAAGAAATTCTGTAAGTCAATGTAATTTATAGTTACCATGTCAGTCTCAATACTTAGCAAGATAGACTATTGGTTATTATTTTCATTTGAACTTCCCATATGGAATTATGTTCATCCATCATGGAGTATGAAGATATATAGTTTTTTTAAAAGGGTATATAGTTTGACCAGCGTCAACAAGGAAACCATGGAAAACAGCATCATGGAGAAACTGCAAATATCTTGAACTACGGTATAGATTGGTGCTTGGAAAAATGTATAAACATGTTAAACGTCTAAATAATGCACTCTCTTTCTTCCATTGTTGACAATCAACCTACTAGTAAGGTTGCCAGGGGGCTAGTATAAAACAAAGACGAGGTAAATAATATTTTAACTCTTGAGGAACTACATCCAAAGATACTCGTGCAAAGTGAGTCATGCTTAATTGTTGCATGAGATGCTAACCATCTTTGCCTCTTGTGTCAGTCTTCCAGAACTCAAGGCCCTTGTGAACCTATTGGTGGCTCAACCATGCTTTTGACATGTAAAAATGAATTTGAACCCAAATGAACAGCTCTAAACTTAAAGGTTGTATATATGTGGATTTTTCTTGATGTTTGTTCAGCCAAAAACACAAAAACATAACTAAAAGAAAAAAAAAATTAAAAAAAAATCTGGAAGTTTGCTGTATAAACAGTATATATAATAGACAAACTTCAGTTAGACAAGAATGGTCTGATTTTGTAATAATTTTATTATAGAAGATAGCTATACCTTGCAAAGATAATGCATGAGCGTCATCTTGCTGTTGGAGGCACGTGTATCAATTAGCTTTAGAAGACTGTCCAACTTGAATCCAATTGCAGAACCTGCACAACAGTAAATCCTTCATTTTGACAAAATCCTTCACACGACCTCATGGTGTCTTACACAACAGGTCAATCGATTGTTGTTCGTACCTTATGATACACAATATACACCTTATTAACAACCATCTACTCTAAAAGCTTGAGTTGTTAGAAAGACTCAAAGAGTGTAACTTTAGTATTTATATCCTTTAGTGTGGCCTTTCTATGGGCCAACACGTGTTAGGGATGACGGTGAGATGTGAACTTGAGACCTTTAATATTTATATCATTCAACATGCTCCCTCACGTGTGGCCTTATTTTGGTCCAATGAGTATTTTAAATTTTAAATTTTTGGGTGTCAGTGGGGTTTGAAGTTGAGACCTTGGCGTTGGTACCATGTTAACGACCCTCTACTCCAAAAGCTCAAGATATTAGAGATGGTGCAGCTTTTGTATGTATATCCTCTCACACACCTCAATCAAGTAAATCGATATATCTTATTCCCATATAGTAGGTTACAAAATTTCTAGATAGGATGTCATATGACTCATATCCCACAATACAACACATATCTTTGAGATACAAGCATATTCGTACAATTATTTGGCTAGTTGATTTCAGTTGTAGTGCAAGTTATCTGTTCAACCAGCCCAACACTAGGACTAATATTGGAATCATGATAAAACAATTTTTTTCCATTTAAACTTCATATTCACGCTGATAGATAGTTTTATCTTTGATTTCATTTGACTTTTCATGAAAGGGCAGCAGTGTATTTGTTTTAGTAGATAATCTACTAATAACTTTTTTGTTTTTTTGTTATATAAGTGCCAATAACTGTTTAGAACAATTACTTTATTATACATGTACAAAAATGATTTTGGATTATAAACACAGTTGTTCAAAGATCGTAAAAATAATATCAGGATGTCAGAGGACAAAGTTTGAAGTAAGCTGTGGTTTAGATAGTGGAAAATCATAGTTGCAGATGTTTGGTAGAACAGCCCCTTGATCTAATTTTCTGAACACTTGTGAGAAAACACGTCTAATTTGACATGATTTATTTAAAGTTATAACAGAAGATATAACAAGATAAGGTAACAAATCAATTACATAAAACATTTCATCAAATTGGAATGATCAATTATTATTTCTTATATCTAGACTCTCCATAAATGATAAGATTATAATACAGCGGGTTCTGATGTGAAGCTAGGCAAATTAATACTCTTCTTCAAGGTGCATTAAAATCAAATGTTTCTTCGTGCCAACGATTTAAAACAGTGGTTACAAGTGTCTGCTGCTCATGTATGTGTAAATTTAACTTCAACCATATTGTTGTAATTAGAAGAAAATCAAACAAGAATAAAGATAAAGAAAGATGAAGGAAAAAAGAAAGAGGAAGAGAAAAAGAGAGAGAGATTTGGGGAAAGAGTGGAACAATGAATTGAATCATATTCAACCTTCCACGATACTGTGTATATTTTTAATAAGTTTTTAAAAATACAAAAGCACCCCGCTTTAGATACTTAATAACAAATAAGTCCCTTGCAACACATAACCATAGAAAAGGATTAAAACAACCATGGACTCCATGTCACATCCTCCAACTTAGGGGCAGATACTCAGTGAGCCTCATAATCAGCAGCGCAGGACTTTAATTCAGGAGGTATTCTTCCGTAATGACTTGGTAAATATATATATATATATAGATTTATATATTATTCTTATTCTCCACTTGTCCTCAATCTTCGGTGACAAACTGGAGTTTTAGATGATCACAACGGATATGATGCACTAATTAGATATTTGAGCCAAGTTAAAGCAAGAAAGTAATAAGACCTTTCATTTGTCCAGGAGATCTTATAAATGAAGTTCCTATACTATAGGTAGAGAGGGTATTATTAAAGAGCACAAACAAGAGATTCTGATTCACTATGAATTACTTACCCCTTGCAGTTCCTTGATTTAATGTATTCCCCAGGTATAAAATATTCTTCATGATTTCCTTCAATTTGAACGAATTCCGCACCTAATACATCAGTGCAGGACCACATTATGTCAAAAAGAAGATAAAGCAATAGCATAAAAGCCTTCAATACTACAAGTGACATACCTCTTCACATGCAGAGTTTACGGTGGTTAAACTCTTTTTGAAATCTGAAATCTGGTCAAAAATTAAACAAGTGAAGCTACATTACAATTTAGGGAAATTCGCATGGATTCCGAAATTGCACAAAAAAGTTAAGGTGTCAAACCTGAGAATTGAACTGAATCTTGAAAGAAAAAACTCTTAATTTGGACTCAACCCTCGGCACCTTCATCAGCTCCAGAAAGAACTGCAAGGTAAAAGTGAAAAAAAATATAATTGGTAATGTGATTAAATATAATGTTAGCTTTTAAATAAAATGAAATAAAAATACAGGTCTCCTCATTAACTGAGGATGCTAGGAGAGCAAAATTAGTAAAGACCTATATTTGGCTTTACTTGCACAAGGTGGCTGGCCCTCATACAGTCATATGGAACATGTTTTATGTCTCTACAGTGCAAAACAAACTTTTACTAATATACCAAGCAATGACCCCTAGGTAGAATGATCATTAAATATTAAGACAATAAAAATAAGTATAACTATGGTTCCGAATCAATTAGAGTCAGAGAAATTTGTACTTGTACTCATCAACAGCAGAAATGCTTGAAACAAATAAACTTTATGAGGAATATGAGACTAGTTTCATTATAAAAGACATGACTTCAATTAGATATCACCAAGTCTGTCCTCCAATCTTCTTCACTATTCACTTTGAAGTTCTAGATCATTTTTCTTGTGCCAACACCACTTCCATTGCTCTGGCCTCCGTTTTACATGCTTAATACATCTCACTTGGTTTCTTACTTGTGCTACTGATCGTGTAACATGACTCTTGCACACTGATGCAATACCACCATGAACTAGGAGACACAAATACAAATCTCTGTGACCAACTTGAGGAAGGCTGTTGGAGAATATTATTGTACAAGTGATTGAAGCCTAAAATCACTCCTTGACTTGATATTGATTGGAGTAACTTATGGAGTGATTCTAAGAATCCTCCATTGATATGTTTCCATTTTTATTAGAATATTTCATCTATATATAGTGGTGATTAAGGTCCCTCATCATTTTGGATAAGTAGATATCACTAGAAAGGGAAATAATCCAGTGTGGGCCCCATTAATCGAAGGTGAAGAAAGGGGTAGACTTGATTGAAACACAATCACTGCTTTCATCAGTAAAAACTAATGCTAACTTTGGTTGGAGGGAGGGATTCAGGAGGGAGGGATGAGAGGGTGGATAAGGTGAACCTTTTGCGTTTGGTTGGAGGGAAGGGAAAAGAGGAAGGAAGCAAGGAGGGATGAAGCATCCCTCCCTCCTTCACATTTTACTATCCGCACAAATTTGGGCGGAAGGTGAGAGAGAAAATAACTATCTATCCTATTATATACAAAATGACATTTTTGACCACCCTAACAATTTTTTTATACATATTATGACACCTGATGAGGGTATATTTGTAAAAATAATATACAAATTATGTTTCACCTCCTTTCAACTAAACAAGAGAATGTATTGTTGCATTCATCATTTCCATCATCCATTTCATTCAACCAAACAAAAATTGAGAAAGACACAATCCCTTTTCCATAAGGATGCCTCATCCATCCCTCCCCCTATCCCTTCCATCCGTTTATCCATCCCTCCAACCAAACGAAGCACAAAAAATCAGATGCCTTTTTTCCCCTAGGTAAATACAGATGTTTTCATAAATAAAATGTGGACAATTAACCAATCAAAAAAACTACCAAGTACAAATAACATCATGTTGCCTCAAAACAAAAAAGACCAGTAATTTCCCTTTTAAGAGCTCAAAGGTATATAAGTTGGATGTCGGGTAATGTAGGGATTTTCTAGGGCTAATGACCAAGGCAAAGGATGTGAAAAGAAGCAAACAAAACAAAAAATCAGATATATATCAAATATTAGTAATATCTCTCATTAAGGAAACTGGTGGGAGGGTGGAGTGGGGGTGGGGGTGGGGGTGTTGGGGTGGATATTATCATGAATCAGCTCCTCATGTCACCATTTCTAAGAACATGAGTGAAAAAAAAAACTAATGCCTAAGAAGTTTTCAGTTATATAACTATTAACAACAAGGTTTAAGCCAACTAACACTCCAAATGTTACATAAATTAACCAATGACATATATACAATTCATCAATCAATCAACAAGAAAAAACATGTATCTTGTCCACAATACAATATTTAGATTCATTAAGTGCTGAAATTTTACAATCTAATGATGAGGTTTACAAACCTGTTCACACTTCCCAAGGTTCTCCTTATCACCAGTGTAATTCTGAACAATCATTATACGAAACCCAATTATAAGAGAAGGAATGAAATAAACGACAGGATATAAGTATCAGATCACTCTCACAGCAGAAAACACTATTAGAATCATGCGATAGATAGCAGAAAATAGAAGGAAATACTGCTTTTGTATATAGCTTTTTCACCTTAAGAAGTTCCATCTCCTCTTTTGTAGGACAAAATTTTATAAGATTTTCGACTTGATCAGCATCTAAAATTGATTCATCCATGGCGAGTGCTGCAGCCTGAGAAATGAAGCATAGTAACTATTATCCGACTTTATTAGGAAGAGACACAACTGCAGTACATGAAGACAAATACCAACAGCATGATTGACAAATCATGTATTCTTTTTTAGAATTGAAAAAATAACTTTCTTCATTCATAAGGTGTCACTCATCTAAAGGAAGAGACAATTTTCAATATAGCCAAAAAGTATGTCCGGTCAAAGGAAATCTAAAAGATGTATATAATGTAAGGCACGTAAATGAAAAACCTAAAACCCAAAAATAATCACATATAAAAAGAATAGCATTTACCTCAAAAAATAAGAGCGCAATGTTCATGCTTTCATAAATTACATTGAGAATCATGATTGAAAATGTTTTCGCTTAAACACTTCACTTGAAATGATAAAGTGTATAAGAATCTCCTGTTATATATTCTCATGCTTGGCCATTCAAACACTATGACTGAACCAAGCAATGGCTCCTTTAAAAAAAGAAATGTTTTCATGAAATATATTGTCGCTGCATTGCAACAGCTGATAGAAATGTGTGTTTCTGGCAGAGAAACTTTTAGCTCTTTAGACTTCTAACTTCAAAAGGAGGAAAAGACAAACAATTAGAAAGATGGTCCATACTTGGCCAATACGTTTACAGGTTCAACTTTGGAATATCATCAACATCAGCCATACCTTTGTCCAATCTGAATGGAATTGGCTCATAATCAAGGTACCAAGTGTTAATTGTTGTCATGAATGGGCTTGTTTGAGTTATTCAGCAAGTCACCCGTTCATCATAGTTTCCTATTTCCTATTTTTGAGTGCAATTTATAATTATATGCTGGGACCAGAGATAATTAGTGGACCTATCAAATTGGCTAAGAGTGGGTCAATTAGAAGCCAAGATAAGGAAACCCTAGAGATCTCACACCGAGCCAAACTAGGAGAGCACTTAATAGTAAACAAAAGGACTGTGGGTTGCACATAAGATAGCAATAAAGGCTGCAATTTCATACTCCATTTTTCCTTGATTGTATGAGTGAAATGATAGTGTTAGAGAGACCCACTTCTATCTTCAGTGGTGCTTATGCAAATGGGACATAGGAATGAAGACCTCAAGGTGCTTCGGAATTTCATCAGCTTCATAATACTATGCTAAAATGCTATGATTATATTCTTTCTCATAATCAAATATAAACATAAATGATCATACAATCTAGTTGAAATATATCCTTTTTTGTTCAGAATCTACTTTGTTGTGAATATTTTTTTGCAACAATTGGTCTCACGGCCCACACCATTCTATTGAAGGCGCACACCATTCTATTTAAGCATAGATATCATTAGGCTTAAATAAGGTGGTGTTTCCGAATAAAACTTATATCTGGCTCGTTTTTCATTTCAAGTCCATGCATAAAAGGCTGTAATCTTTTCCTTCTTTCTGTTCTCAGCCCCAATTAGTTGGGAAAAGGCTTTGTGAGTCGACTTCCTTATATTTAAATTTTAGCATGTTCCATGGTTTGAATATGATGGTTTATCATCAGTTATTCACGTTATGTGACCATGTATCGATCTGAAAACCCTACATCAAGGTTTTATGATTAAAATAAGGGATGTGGCATGAAAAAACAACAATTTCACTTAGTTCTCATGTGTGAACAAGTTGTTTTGGCTCCTTGTTCCCATTCTGATTTATATATTTTCATCATGATGCAAACTCCAGTATGCAGCATAGAATTTTAATTGAAATCTACAACTTTATTTTACCTTAAATTTACATACGGCTTTTACTTTGTGGTAGCAAGCAAGCTTAATTTATTGAAGGAAAATATTAATAAGTAGAATAAAGAGGTAAATCAGGACCTAATGCATACTTTTTTGACTGGTCATCAAATATTAGTAGTAATTGAATTTTCAATGTGGAATATCTGTTATTTAACCAAGGTACCTTTGAGCCACTTATTTTATTGGCATATAATCCTGCTGATGGAGTTGTATTTTCCTCAGCTCCAGTATTAATTCTTCTATATCTTCAAGCGCATCATTTCGATTGCATTAAGGATTTTCTTGGTTGTCAGAGTTATGGTTTTCATTAGGGAGATATTCAGAATTTTCTTTTTCGTTGGAAAGGTCGCCAAGTTTCAGATATCATATTAAATCTAGATGATGAACATTTTTGTTTTTGACTCCTACTTTTTCCAACTGCTCCTACACTTCTACTCTCCAGAGGAGAGTTCTTCTCAACTGGGAGGGAATGATGAAGAATCAGAGAAGACTCGGTGAGCTTGAGGCCCACATGGCCAACACTTACTATTGGAGACGTGGGAAAGAGAGATGACATTAGGATTTTTTTTATTCGAATTTGAATTTGAATTTGGATTTTATTCTAGAACTTCCATTATTCAACTTTCCATATCAGGATACTGTTGAATTTGTATTTGTCTTAGATTTTAAATTCCAATTTTATTCTAGAATTATATCATTCAAGTTTCCATCTACATTAAAATTCGATGTTTCATTTTATATATTAAGGGCGGATGGTTACATTATGGGATATCCTGTGATGATTATTGAGAAAGATTATTAAAATATTATTCCAATTTTCTTCTCCCTCTTCTTGCGCTTCTCGTTTCTTCTCCATTCTTCTCCTTGATGCATCACCTCCTTATCATGACTCTCAATATTTTCTTAAAACCCAAAAATGCACCAAGATGGCTTTAAAACTATTTTGTTCATCTCATAGTTGTTAAAGGCGTGAGGCGACCCTAGGCGCTAGAGGCCTCCTATCGCCTAGGCGCTAGCGCCAGGCGAGGCGCTCGCTTGAATGAAGCGAGGTGCTCAATAATAAATTATTTTCACAATTAAATTAATAAATCACTTTTAATAAAAATAACAAATATAAGACATTTAAACTAATAAAACATTGCTAAGAAAGTTAAAAGCCAATAAATTAAAATGTAGAAGTACAAAAATATCAAATATAAGACATTTAAAAACATTCATCAGCGCCTAGGCGCTAGGCGACCCCAGGCGACGCCTTTCAAAGGTGGCCTCGCCCAGTTGCAGGCGAGGCGCTAAACCCTCGCCTCGCGTCGCCTAGCGCCTAGGCGCGCCCGTGACAACACTGGTTCATCTGTTGTAATGTTAAATGACTATGGGTATAATAGCCATTTACCACTTTCAGGTTGAAATCAACAATAACAGGGGAGGTCGGTGTTAATTTTGAAATTATAGGGGAGGGTCCTGTTATTTAGGCATTCTTCAGGGGAGGTAAGTGTAATTACGTGCTCTCCTACTTCGGCAAGGAGGGAGATCTCAAGGTTGTCCTTATCTTCGCTACATATCGGAGGGAATTCCCCGTTCCCCTTGTGTATGAGCAAAATTTTAATGCAAGGCAAGCCCACTTCTTCTATGGCGCTTCTCCTAAGAGGAACATAGGCTTCGAGGGTCCATCTTTTCATCATCTTCATCATATTTTAGCGAAAAAAGGTATCTCGAATTCCTTATCATAGATGAAATATAATCAAACCATGACTCATACAGGCTAATAAACAGATGACTTTTGGTTTTGAAAATCACTCCCGCTACGAACATTTTTTCTAACAATTATGAGAATTATTTCCTTAATTTGGTAACTAGTGTTTAAGTGTCATGCATACATGAAAGTATTGTTGTGTTAAGTAATGGCAAGAAAAAAAACCCTTTTAAGATCTTCCGAAAATATATCATGCAACATATACATTATTTTATTTTATTTTTCACAAGTAAGAAGTATATACGAAAAGAGTGCTCAAGAAGGGACACAATATACATATGTAAACTACCCAACTACTCTAAAAGCCTAAGTTGTTAGGGAAGGTGTAACTTAAATATTTATATCTTTTAACAACATAAATATCATGTTCCCTCGCACAAGTTTCGTGGAACACCATATCAAACACTATGGTTTAATTTTAATCTGATGAAATCATGGAAACTATATATCAAATTCCCAAAGTTTCCCCCAACTTACCATCATATCTGGAAGAGGCATCTTCACTTTTGTGAGCATAATTTCAGTGTTATTGGCCCTCCTCAGGTCAACCTACATTCCATAAGAAAGAACATAAATTAGTAAGAGTTAGAGAAAACAGGAGAATCCATGACCATGAAATCAAAAGTGTCGCAAAACACTTCTCACAATTACTTTAGCATCACAATAAGGATCTACAATCATCAACCAAGAAGCCATAATTGACAAAACATAAGAAAGAATCTGTCAATGTTATTATAAACACAACAAAAGAAAAACAACAAGAATCACATTAGAAGAGTAAACACAAGACAAAAAGAACACAAAGATTTACGTGGTCCGGCACAGTCTACGTCCACGGTGAAGATCCATTGAAGGATTTTACTATGAACCATGTTGGGATATAAATATTAAAGTCACAACCTCTCTACCAGCTTAGGCTTTTAGAGTAGATGGATTGTTAACATAGTATCAAGCATAGGTCTAGTGTTCAAACATCGCCATCACCTTCAATAAAAAAATTGTTACACGTGTTAGACCAAGAAAAAACGTCACACGTGAGGAGGCATGGGGCATGTTGAAGAAGATAAATATTGAAGTTACCTCTAACAACTTGGGCCTTAAAGTAGATAGGTCGTTAGCACGCAAATCAAGATGTTACAAGTTTTAGCCCCAAACTGTGCTCTCTCTCATAGATACTCTTTCATACAACTTTCAGTGTCCATACTTTACACACCCCAAACCCTAAAACACCCTTAAATACTGCTACAAGAGAATTCGAAACCAGGTCCAAGGTACACGAGAAAATCGGGTCAAAAACGACTTTGCAACGCAGCCCAGGTCAATACAAAAATTGGGGCACAAATTCACAGTAAGAAGCCAGTAACTAATGAACTGTAAAAATCATTAGTGGAGGTATTGTATATCAACATGTTACAAGAATCCACTTGATAGTTTAGTAAAATTATCCTATTCAAGGGGGAAATGGTGTAAGAATCCTATCTCGAAATGATAATTTTGTCTGGAAGCCATATCATTACGGTCTGTAACGAATTTTCCTTCCTTCTTTCAGAAAAGGACAAAAAAAAAAAAAAGAGAAAAAGAAAAAAATCTGGCAGATAAAAGTGATTTCCAGCCCATAACACTCAGGTTTATCAAGAATCCCTACATGCACTGTTTTATTTTACTTACATTTCTAGTATGGAAAGAGGTGGCTTTCTTTCTTGGTCCAAGTGCCATAGAATGAAAGGAAGGAAGGAGAGAATAAAGAAACGAAAAGCAGTAGATATATAAAGATATATATCCTGGTTAAAACTATTTCACTGTTAGAATAACTTTTTATAAAAATAAAAAGACTAATCCAAATAAGCATATGAAGAGATTCAGAGTTTCATCTATAACTTCTCTAATAAGCAAAATATTCATCAGCTAACTTCAGGGTCCCCAATACTAATGCAAAATTAAATCTCTATGCCTTGTTTTGAAAACAATGACCAAATAAACCACCAGATCCACTTTTCATATACAATTTGTTGGGGTGCACTCGCAACTGAAAAAATAAAAAATGATAAATTCCTTTTGCTGTCAACAGATGCACTGAGCCCAGAGTCTTCATTTTTTTTTTTTTTTGAAAGTAAGAATTAATATAGAAAGCACTCAAACAGGGAGCGCATCCCAAATACAAAAAGGGATCCCTAAGGGCCAAGAGAGCCCAAAAACACTATCTTGTCATCAATGGATTTACAATTACGACCCTCCACCCAACAAAACAAATTAGTAATAAAAATAAACACTGGTCCAAGTTCAAATATTTTCTCTCCTCCCACCTCATATATATGTATATATGTCTGTGTGTGTGTGTATGTGAAAGAAAAATTTTGAATCGAATGATCAGTTGGTTAAATTTAAACCCACCAAAGCAGATGAAACACAACATACAGGATAAAAGGATTACTTTTGCTGCGTTGACTGAAAAGACCACTATTAAGAACATGAAGCACTACATACAACTTTTGTTGCCTTGACTAAGAAGGCCATCTTTAATATTCACAGATCATTGAAGCAACTGTATCTATCTCAAAATTCTAAAGCTAAGTATGGCATTGACAGGGACACAAGGTAGAAACATCAGAAGCACCACTTTCCCCAGCCCCACAACATCACACCAATCTATTTCAGTGCAAACCTCATACCATAGCCTTGTCAAAGCCCTGTGACTGCGCTAACATTAACCACAATCTCTACCAATAAACTACAGTTAATAGCTTATATAGTCCGTTATAGTGTTGTGCCATTTGTCTTTGACTAATTTTTGGATGTGTGTGTGTGTGTGTGTGTGTGTGTGAGAGAGAGAGAGAGAGAGGTCATGTCTGCCAGAAAAGAGATTTCTAGGAGACCTTTTTTTTTTTTTCTTTTGATAAGTAGATTTCTAGGAGACCTTATAAGATATGATAGACTATACCAGATGAACTCGGTCAGTTTTAGATCCAACAGACTTCCGCCTCCCTCCAGATTTACCATCTGAGCTATCTGACTTTGGGACTGTTGCAGAGAAAAGAGCCTCGAGTTCTGACACATCAAATTCTGGCACACTAAGATTAGAGGATACAATATCAGTAATTTATATAAAACCAAAATTGCAAATAGAAAGGAAAATAATCACATTTCAAGTCTAATTACATTAATTATATGTATCTGTTTGCATGGCTGTGTTTGTCTAAACACTTGCAATTCAACTTCAGATGCAATGAGTATGAACATGGTACTATAAGGGGACTGAAATTCTTTTCTTCGAATAGAAGCATACTCAATAACTAACCATGGGAGGAAGGAAACCACTTGTCCTTGTAAACTTTGTAAACTAGAAACTTCTTATCAGTAAGAGAAGTTGCAATACCTTTGAGGTCCTCCAAATCTTTGCAATTCTTCCCACAAGCTTCCTTGCAATACCCTGGTTACCTTGCTCCAATGTAGTGGCTTTAAGGTAGATCTTCGAGGTACTGAAGTAGGTGACATCCCAGAAGGACGTGCAAACCCACGCCCTCTTCCTGCAGATGGTGCTCCTTTGGCACCAAAGGGTGGAGGTGGTGGAGGTGCGCCACCTGGAGGTCTAGGTGCTCCAGGTGGTGGAGGAGGGCCCGGTGCACGTGCTCCAGGAGGAGGTGGTGGAGGAGGGGCCGACGCACGTGCTCCAGGAGGAGGTGGTGGAGGTGGACCCCCTTTCATTGGAGGCGGTGGAGGAGGTGGGGCTCCATGCATTGAAGGAGGTGGGGGGACCCCCCGCATCGGAGGTGGTGGTGGAGGCGGGGCTCCACGCATCGGAGGTGGTGGGGGAGGTGGGGCTCCTCGTAATGGAGGAGGTGGAGCAGGCAAGGCACCAGATAAAGGAGGTGGTGGTGGTGGAGCACCACGTAGAGGAGGAGGAGGTGGGGGAGGAGGTGGAATTCCATGTGAAGGAGGTGGTGGGGGGGGCGGCGGTGGTGGTGGTGCTGGACCACCATTGGGAGGAGGAGGAGGAGGTGGAGGTGGGGGTGGTGGAGAAGTGCCATGCAAAGGAGGAGGAGGTGGTGGTGAAGGAGGTTTAGTGATTCCAAGTCCAGCAGACTTTGATGAAGCATATGCAAATACAGGGGGAGGGGGCGGCGGTGGAGGTGGAGTAACTGAGACTGTTACAGGAGCAATTGCAAAAGCTCCAACCTTGCAAACAGGTGGTGGTGCAGTGCTATGCAGAAGAGGTGGCGGAGGAAGGAGAGTAGGAAAACCAGATCCAACAGGCTGTGACATAGCCGATGTATATACAGGGAAAGGGGGTTGGGGAGGGTTTCCTTGAGGACTGAACCTTGAGCTTCCATGTAGGGGAGAAGGAGGGGGAGGGGGAGGGGGTGGGGCAGGCCTTGAGCTTGGAGGTAGATGAGAGGGAGGCGGAGGCGGAGGTGGAGGTGGAGGGGACAGACCTGTCCTTTTTGCCTGCAACGTGGAGGCAGGTGGAGATGAAGGTATGGAAGAAGTATAGAACAAAGAGCTAGAATAAGGGGGAGGAGGAGGAGGAGGAGGAGGAGGAGGGAAGACCTGAATTTCTTCAGCATGTAGTCTTGTCATGGGAATTTGTAAGGACGAAGCATTTGAAGACTCATTGGAAGAGAGAGGAGGAAAATCTTGAGGGGAGCCAGGACTTGGTGGCTTAGTGATATCATCAGTTGGAATCGCAGCAGCAGGAGCCTTTGATTTTCCGCCCACATGAGAATCCTTCACAAGTGCTAGTGCAGCTGGTGCACTGTTATATCTTGACGGCGGGTATGACACATGCATTGAACTAGTGTGAGAGCCTTTGTTAGTAGGGATCCACCGCAATACTGCAGTTGGCTTTGCCAATCTTGCAGCAGTACCCTGAGGTTCTTGCTGTTTAGCCTTTTGTTTTGCACCAACTGAATCTGCAACCTGTTTTGTGTTTGAATTTGGCAGTTTCTTTGATGCAGGAGGGAGAGTTTTTTCAGATTTTTGTCTAGAAAGATCAGCACTCAATTTCTGCTGTGTTCCCTGCCTTTTTAAGTTCTTCTGCATAACAATATCTTCTCTATCTTGTCTGTCGTCTATTTCTTCCGACTTGCTACAGACATCCGTACTGCCTTCCTTTGGTTCCATATCACTGGGCATATCTTCCTTTGGTTCCATATCACTGGGCATATCAGCAACCATTGTTGTAGAGTCTAACTCAATACCCCTATCATCTAAAGCAATGGATTTCACCCCATGAGTATCAATACCCCTATCATCTAAAGCAATGGATTTCACCCCATGAGTATTGGATTCCATCTTCCCAACCTGTTTGTGATTCCCATCGTCTGATGTACAGTCTTGAAATGTGTGAGGTTCCAAATCCTCCTTCCAAACTACTCTGTGATTCTCATCATCCTGTGTCCTCTGTTGAACTAATTGTGCATCCAAGTCCCCTTTCTTATCCTGTGCATCTACTACATTGCTAAAGATCTCTTCAACTTCAAAAAACTCTTCATGTGATGCACCTTCTGTCTCATTCCCATCCTCAATTGCCATTTCTGAGGTGATGATAGATGGAACAGCATCAGCGTCAGAAAAGAGTACCTGACATAGATATGATTATGCAATCAGCCCCTACAGCTTCAGAAGAAGGACATGTCACATAATTAGATTGATACCCTACCTCTGCTTTGAAGTCCTTCGGAAACTGGTCCTTTGCATCCCACAGAACATCAACTTCATCACGGTTCAACATTAACACATTTGACCTGACAAATGCTGTGTGAAACACAACTCTGAACATCATTTCCTCCCTTACTAGATCATCATCCAAATGGATGCACTCTAGAACTACATCTCCTTGAACACGGCAATGGATATCAATTTTAACGAGTGCACACTCTGCCTGCAGTTGAAAGTTAGATGTCATAAAGAAAACTTCAATACTTGATTAGTTCAACCTTTTGCTTTCTAAATGTGTAGATTTGGCAGTACCTGTCGATAGAGGCGAGCTTGTTTTTTCGTCTTTGAGGTCGAAAAAAGAAGCTTAGAACTTCTGTTGGCCATTGTTGAAGAATGGTCCTGACCAAAAACACGAACTACTGGTCGACAACCCTTTCCCCCATTAAAAAGTGGAAGCACTCTGAATATGATGCAATCCAAAGCTAGGGGTGTATCTGATGGTGGCCAATCCGAACCCAATAAACTTCTTCTGGAAATGTATTGCAGGTACCTCAGCTGGGAAGGCTGTGGGTTTAGAGGAGACAAAAGATGAAGAAGTTCCCTTGGAGCTTGCTTGTATACCATTTCAAGAGTCTTCTGCTCACCATTATACTGTTTTCGGTATAACAGAAGGCCTGCAAGCATGAAGGCAAGCACAGGCCATCCTCCCCTTTCACAATGCATCAACAGCACATTTTGTTGCCCCTCCAGTGACAACCAGCTCTCACTTGATCGCAGGAAGTGGTGGATCATCTCCAGTGGTAGCAGAGGACACCCTTCATATTGCCGAGGATAATCCATAACTGTCATGTCATATTGAGACAATATGTCGGAAATTTGACTCCTCCTTTCCCCTTCTCTGAAATTGAAAACCATGAAAGAAGCATCAGGATAGTGGTCCTGTAGCTGAGCTACAATACCACCCATGTACACTTTGTACTCATCTTCTTCTAATACATCCGTGGAGAAGCAACAATCAAACACTGCAAAAGGAGAGGGAAAAAAGAAAAAGGAATTACATAGTTAGCAGGGCCAAAAATTACGAATTATCACCTCACAAGAATGGGGGAACATAAATATACAGAAAAGTCTAAACTACTATAACAACTTTTAAGTAATCAAAAACAATTTTTAACAACAAATCTAAAGAATGTCTATGAAATTTCAACAGACAGAACAGAACCAACACTAACAGTTCTATCATGGTATTGACCGCTCTTACCACATCAAAATGTAGTGATATCTTAGATAACCACCCCATTGCTAGTCATGAAATTCTAATATATTACACCATAACATGGGAATCTGATTATTTTGTGGCATAAGCAGATTCCAAATAATGGAAAATGTGAAAGAACAAACATAAATTTCTGAGGATGATGTTCCTCTGGATATTGAGTCAATTGTCTTCAACATCCTTGATAACTGAACCCTGTAGTGATCTAAGAACTCTGCTTTTCTCTTGCAAATAAACTTGCTTTTCCGGTCACTAAACACAACAATTCCAAACTACAACTCAAAACATAATAGGGAAAAAATATAATTAATTAATTTCAAACCAAGAAATTAAATTATACAAAAAACTGAAAATTAAGTACTGAAAATTTTAACATTTGAATTAAGTATTGAAGGTTTAAAGCAGTGCTTAAAAGAATTATATTTTCTAATATTTTTGTAAATTTTCAGTCTTCAAACTTCAGTGTTAAGTGGTTACTCTGTCACTTAAATTTTTACATCATTTTAACTGGTACTTAATATTTCAAGTGATATTCAAATCTTATCAAACACACTAAACTGAATAATTGCTGAATATGTTCAGATTTAAGTGGTAAATAAGCATTATTAAACATATAGGTGTTGTTTGATAAAACTGAAAATTAAGTATTGAAAATTTTAAGATCTGAATTCGAAATACTGAAGTTTATAAGTGGTGCTTAAAAAAAAAAAATTATATTTTTGTAAGTAGTGACTATCACTTAAAATTTTACTTCATTTTAATTTTAAGAGTCCCTTAATATTTTCGATGATGTTCAAATATTTTATCAAACGCACTTATTATTTTCACTGAATTAGTGTTAAATCTGTTCCGATATAAGTGGTAAAATGTGAAAACTAGAACTCCAACTATAAAAAAACACAAAATTTCCAAATCCATGAACGCGAACTATAAGAAATACTCAATTTCAACACAAACTCTCGCTATTAAATAAAATAAAAAACACTAAAATCCGTGTCTAAACTTTAGCATCTTAACCGTTCATTACCTGACCATCATTCAACAAACACAAAATCTCAAGAATAATTGAACTCAAAACACTCAATTTCAAAACTAGAACTCCAAATGCATAAAACACCCAACCCAATGCTAGAAATTAGCACCTTAGTCAATCTCATTTCATGAGATCACAATTCTTCAACACCACCAAATCATATCAATAAAGCCAATATATGAAATTTGCAACCACACAACCTCACAGAAGCTAAAATGCCACAGAATTTCAAGAGTCCCAGTTGCTTTTCAATTAATTCTCAGCAGAAATCAAAATTTTCAAACTAGCGAAATTGAAACAGAGCAAGAGCGCAAACCATAGACTCTCTCGGAGATCTCGAGAAGCCGATCAGGCGGCTTCCGGTAGAAGAACCTTCTGAACAGCGCCATCTAACAATGGCGCTGTTGCTCCCACCGATCGCCACCAAAATTCCAGATCGAATTTCGCTCCACCAGTCAATGCTCAGCAGATCACCAATTCGATATCAATTCAACAACAGCCAAGAGAAACAAATCGATATACGTATAGATATATAGAGAGAGAGTTGAAGAGTATGCAGAGACGATCACGTGTAGAGAGAGAGAGAGAGCAGTGGACTGATGAGAGAGATGATGAATGTGTGTGTACACGTGGCAGAGTCAACAGAAAAATTGTAGAGAGAGAAAGTGGTGGATTTGCAGGTATGGACAAGGGAGGATGCTAAAGGGATCTTTTCTTCATCTTGAATTTAGAGAGAGAGTCGGCGGCGCGGTGACAAACACACACAGTTAGGTGCGTGTCTTTGTTGGAAGAGTAAAGGGCTTGTTGTTTAAGACACTGTTTTATCGGTGACCTCTCTTTATTTATGACAGTTGGTGTTTTATTATGTTAATCAAATGCTATTTACAAGCAAAATGTTTCTCCCAAGATATATACTCCATTTCCTCATAATTACTTGACACTATATAGACATGAATTGTAAAATAATTGTTTTTGATATGACAGGATATACTTGCATGACCCACGTATCAACTCGTTTCCCACTAATTCAGGACGACTTTTTTTTTCTTTCTTTTTTTTACATATATTTTTCATACCCACACAAAAAAAAAAAAAAAAAAAATTCTCATTTCGTCTCTTTACCGCATATTAACATGACACAAACACGATTTATGAATTGAAAAAAAATAGATTCGATATAAATGGGTTTAAAATTATAAAAGGTCAACTTTAACATGAGACAAAATATTTGTATCTTGTTCGGATCAAACTTAAGTAATCCGAACGACCGATTGACCTCATTATATTTGTCTTTATATTTTTATTTTTTTCATTTTTTCTAATCCGTTAAAGTTGAAACATACCAAAAATTCATAATTGGGTAATGTCAAAATATATTTAATTTTTTTAATAAACAAGTTAGACCGTTCGTGTCGTGTTGAACCCAACATGATCCAATTATTGAACAGATTACACGTGTCGCATTACTGGCTTAAATAATGAATCGTATTAGTATTTTAACATATTTGACACATATATTGATCGTATTTTATTTGTGTTGAGTCATTTAATAGAATATTAATATCTCACCCTGACACGAACACGATCCACAACCCACAAACCTGAATTGTCACCTCCTGTATTCCTTGTTAATTCCAAATTAAAGAGTTGAGTTGTGGGGGCTTATTGTCTTGACGATATTTTGGTTTCTTAATGTTTATTTATAATATAGGTGTGTAATTTGATTTCTTTGTCTCGCTGACTTGGGATAGCAAAGCGTCGGGCTAGGAAAGGGATCCAAATTCCCGTCCCTATTCACATCAACGTTTTCATCCTTGTCCCAATATTGTTCGAATGAGGTACGATAAGGGTAAGGTGGGACGGGAGTGAGCGGTTTACAATAATAAAAATATTTTATTTTCTTTATGCAAATAAAAATAAGATTTAAATTCCTAATTGAAACATAAAACCTAATGTTATTATTCAAGCATCAAAATAACACGCTTTCAAATAATAATGGTACAAAAAGATATTTAGTGAGGAAAATAAAATAAACTAGAATATGATTAATATATGTTAATATGAGAAAAATGCGCTTAGTGCCTATTTGTTTAGTAGATGGTTTTGGGCTGGAAAATATGAAATTGGACACTGAAATTAAGACCAAACCATGTTTGGCACTATTTGGGTTGGGTCAACAGTGTCAGCCCATGGTGTATGATTTGTGAAATTTGGAGATGGTTTTGGTGTGGTTCGTTCACTATTCATACAACCCACAACCCATGAAATTAACCCAACAACAGTCCAACATGTTATTTTGGTGTACCATTTAAGAACAAAACAAAGGTAAAGCTTCTCTGATAATTATTGAATGTAGTTGAAATCACTCATCTACTGAAAAAACACAAAATAATTAATTATTATTTAATATTTTCAGTGATATTCAAATTACTTATTAATGTACTTAATTAAATAATTATTGAATATGTTCAAATATAAATACTAAAATAGATTTATCAAACAAACTCATCTTATTTTTCCTATTTTCTTTTTCTTAACATTACCTTTTATTTAGACTATATAACTCGTTGACTAAAAGCTACCATACAAAAATAAATAAATACCTAACTGAAAATAACAAACATGTTTCATTTTAGAGCACTGAATATATAAATGAGATTTATTATCCGGTTCATCATTTAAGTATCTGTAAGAGTTGAAATATTTGGCCCAATTATAGATGGGCCACCAGACTGATGGACCGACGACGGATGGGCCAAAGACCAATGGGTCGGAAGGCGGATGGGCTGAATACAAGCAGGCCCAAAAACAACAATGGGCCCATGGAAAATTCTAGAAGCTAAAGTGTGATCCACAAGGCAAGGAGTAATCCAATTATAGAAGAAAGAGTCCAAAAAAGGGTAGAGTTTATCAAATCTCTTGATTGAAGGGATTGATAAACTTGGGTAAATGGGCTTGACCCATTTATCATAATTATGTATAAATACGTGACTTTGATGAATGAAAGAGGATCCAATTTTTTATCCCAAATTCTATTGTGTAATTTTTCTGCACTTACACAATTGGCGCCGTCTGTGGGAAGCCCTATTATTGAAATCTTTTTTTTCAATAAGCTTCCCACCCTCTACAAAAAAAAAAGCTAAGATTCATACCACCAATGGCGATTACACGATCACAACAGACCGATTTGCCTCCAAACGGAAGCCAACAACCAGAAGATCCGATCAGAAGAGCCCTTGAGGAGAGAACCGCCGAGTTAGAAAGACAGAACGCCGAACTGGCAGCAAAACTGGCTCAACTGCAGAACCTACAGGAGGCCCATGATGACGAGCAGTCCGACCAGCACGAACGATCCGTGGGCCGCCAGACAGACAAAGAAGACCTACCCACTAGAGCACACGACGGTCGTGAAGAACAGGCCGAGTCATCCCTACAGGTTCTTGGGGTACGCAACCCCGAGGAGGTCCTGACCATGAAAAAACTAGAGGAAATCATGTCAAGATTCCAGCGAGACGTGCTTAGGGACCTGAAAGTACAGACCCCAATCGATCTGGCATCCGAGGCATCCATAGACGCCGTTCAGACACCATTCACTGTCTCGATCACCAGCGTGCCCTATCCGGAAAGGTTCAGATTACCGAAGTTCACCCTGTTCAATGGTACAAAAGATCCAACCGAACACATCTATCACGTCCATACCAAGATGAATGTTTATAACGAAAACGAGGCCTTACTCTGCAAAGTTTTCCCCACCAGCCTGACCGAAGCAGCCCTCATGTGGTTCAGAAAGCAACCGCCCCGATCGATCGATAGTTGGCTCAGACTCTGCGAGTTATTTATCGCACAGTACTTTGGCAATAAAAGGCAGAAGAAGACTATCTCCAGTCTGTTCACCATGATCCAAGAAAAGGGCGAATCCCTGAAAAGTTTTGTCTCACGGTTCAATGTGGAGATGTCTTCAATTGACAACTGCGATCAACATTCAGCCGTCGAAGCCTTCAGAATGGCCCTGATCCCTGGAACCAAGTTCCATCAGTCCCTAGTCAAAAGGCCGTCAGCCGATATTGGAGAGCTCAACTCTAGGGCACAGGGGCACCTCCGAATAGAAGAGGAGTTGGCCATACGACAAATAAGGACCGCCTTTGCAACAGTGGAGGCCAGAGCGTCCGAACCTTCCAGGGTAAAGGATCGGGCACCAGACCGGAAGAGACCGAGCGCACCTCCTGCACCTTCCCCAGCCCCTTCCCCAGCCCCAGAGAAACGACCAAGGTTTGAGGAGAAGGTCACCCCCTTAAAAGTGACCTTGGCAAAGCTGTACCAAGAAACAAAGGGCAAAGGAATCTACCGGTCACCACCTCCCATCAGACAGCCAATGGACCAAAAGGATATGTCGAGGCACTGCGCCTTCCATGGCGAATACGGGCACCACGCTAATGAGTGCAGAAGCCTCAGGAGATAGGTGGAAGCCATGATTGCAAAAGGAGAATTGACCGAGTATGTTGCCAAGGAAGGAGCCCGATCAGATCAAGCGGCGCATGCCCCTACCAAGGGAGCTATGGGACAACCCGTGCGGGTCATTCACATGGTCCATGGAGGGCCCATTCGGTCAGAAGCGGAAGAAGCTCGTAGATCACAGATGCGGCAAGCCCAGAAGTTACGAAGGGTTGGGGAAGTCACCAAGTTTCGAAGCCCGAAAGAGGATGCCCGGATTATTTTCACCTCTGCGGATATGCAGAATATTCAGACACCTCATGACGACCCCCTGGTTATCTCCCTCATGGTCTCCAACTGCCTGATCAAGAGGGTAATGGTCGATCCAGGAAGCAGTGCCAACATTATCACCAAATGGGCCTTTGAGAAATTGGAGATCAGCCCCCAGGAAATAGTCCCATCCAGAAGCCCGATAGCAGGATTGAATGGAAAGAGAGTGGAACCGGTAGGGGAAATCCAGCTACCAGTAACGGCAGCAAGGCGCACACTCCGAGAGATTTTCGTGGTGGTGGATGTCAAACCTTCCTATAATCTCCTCATGGGAAGAGGATGGATCCATCGTATGCACTGAGTCCCTTCTACCATGCATCAGGTCATGCAGTGTATCGACCCGAACGGAGTTGACGTAATCGATATCAGGGGCGATCAGGTAGCAGCAAAGGAGTGTTACGCAGTCACTATGAAAAGTCTAAAAAGGATAATGGAACCGGAACAAAAGTCGCAGTCCAAGACAGTACTTGATACCAAATAGCAATTACAAGAGGGCGGTTCGGGATCACCGGTAGCAGTTGAACCACTACTGGAAGTTCAAATTTGTCACGATCGCCCTGAAAGGTTTACCTATGTTGGTTCAGGCCTCAATCCACAGGAAAAAGAGGAAATGGAATCCCTTCTCCAATCCAATGCTGACATATTTGTGTGGAGCCATATGGACATGACCGGTATTGATCCATCAGTAGCCCTGCATTCTCTCAATGTGGATCCCCGCGCAAAGCCCGTTAGACAGAAACAGAGACGAATGGGGGCCCATCGAAATCAGATCATAGCTGAAGAAGTCGATCGGCTTCTGCAAGCAGGATTCATAAAAGAGGTTCAGTATCCTTCCTGGTTGGCAAACGTGGTGGTGGTCCAGAAGAAAAACGGCAAGGGGAGGGTATGTGTTAACTTCACTGATCTGAATAAAGCATGCCCAAAAGACTGTTTCCCTTTACCAAAGATCGACCAGATGGTAGATGCCACCGCAGGATTCGAACACCTGAGCTTTCTGGATGCATACTCTGGCTATAACCAGATCCGAATGGATCCGGAGGACCAGGAAAAGACTGCCTTCATCACTGAGTCAGGTACATTTTGTTATACAGTTATGCCTTTCGGACTAAAGAATGCAGGTGATACCTATCAGAGGTTGGTCAGAAGGGTGTTCCAAGGGATGATGGGATCCACCATCGAAGCCTACATCGATGACACAGTGGTCAAAAGCAAGGTAAAAGGAGACCATCTAGCCGATCTGCAGCAGGTATTCAGTACCCTCCGGAAGTACAATATGAAGCTCAATCCGGCCAAATGTTCCTTCGGAGTATCCTCAGGCCAGTTTTTGGGACACATAGTTGATCGGATGGGAATACAAGCTAGCCCTGCGCAAGTCAAAGCTCTCGTAGAAACAGCTGAGCCAAAGTCCCGGAAAGAAATCCAGGTGCTAACCGGCAGAATAGCGGCCCTAAGTCGTTTCATCTCTCGGCTAACCGATCGGTGTAGGTCGTTCTTTCAGGCAATAAAAGCGGCACAAGGAGAAGTCTGGGGGCCAGAGCAAGCGGAGGCCCTACACAAACTCAAAAGTTACATGGCAAAGCCCCCGATTCTGGCAACCCCTGAAGCCGATGAGCCGCTGCACCTGTATCTGGCCATTTCAGTAACATCTACCAGCGCCGCTCTGGTCAAGGAGGGCAAAGGGTACCAGACACCAGTCTTCTACACCAGCAAATCCCTTGCTGATGCAGAAACCCGTTATTCAAAGCAGGAGAAGCTGGTACTATCGCTGATCAATGCTAAGCGACGCCTGCGGCATTATTTTGAAGCACACTCGATCATAGTACCTACTGTAACTTCGATCAGATCCATAATGGCGAAACCTGAGTTATCTGGGAGAGTATCAAAATGGGCGATTGAACTGGGGATTTTCGACATAACCTATGTCCCCCGAACGGCCATCAAAGGACAAGCAGTAGCTGATTTCCTGCTAGAAACAGAAACTACTGACTCCACAGAAGAAGGTGAACCTGGATTATGGTTCGTGTTCGTAGACGGATCATCCAACATCAACGGAGCAGGGGTCGGGGTAGTACTCGTAACACTGGATGGTACTAAAATCCAACAATCCGTTAGACTGGAATTTCCAGCTTCTAACAACGAAGCAGAGTATGAAGCCATCCTTGTAGGAATTCGGTTAGCCCGAAGCCTTCAAGTCCAAAGAGCAGAGGTACGAAGTGACTCCCAGCTAGTCGTGCGATAGTTAAATGGGGAGTATGAAACCCGAGAGCCGAAGATAGAAGCCTACAAGAATCTGATTCTAAGGGAGGCTGAAGAGTTCCAGCAAATAAACTTTGAACAGATTCCCAGAGGGGATAATTCTGCAGCAGATCATCTGGCTAACCAAGCCTCCGCCACAAGAGAAAGTATGACTCGCACTGTACCAATGGACTTCATTGCTCGATCCAGCTTGGAACCCCCCGAAGAAGTAATGGTTATCCCATGGGAACCAAGTTGGATGGATCCGATAGTAGATTATCTAAGATTTGGTACATTGCCTGAATCAAAATCAGAAGCCCGGAAGATAAGAATGAAGGTAGCCAGATATGCCCTATACAACGGCCAACTATACCGAAAGTCTTTTTTCGGACCATACTTGAGATGTCTCACCCCCTCAGAGGCATCGGCAGTCATGGAAGAGATCCATGCAGGAGTTTGTGGCAATCACTCCGGAGGAAGGTCCCTAGCTCATAAAATCCTCACCCAGGGGTATTTCTGGCCCTACCTGGAAAGGGACGCTGAAATTTATGCCAAACACTGCAAAAAATGTCAGTTTCATGGAGATGCCATTCGCCCACCGCCGGAGTTCTTAAACCCAACTATTATTCCTCACCCTTTTGCCCGATGGGGCATGGACATCGTAGGTCCTCTCCCTCAGGCAATACGATGTACCACACATGTTCTCCTGGCCACCGATTATTTTACCAAATGGGTGGAAGCGGAGGCATACCCCACCATAACAGGCAGCCATGTTATAAAATTCATCTGGAGCCACATCATCTGTAGATTCGGCCTACCCCGAACCATAATGATGGACAATGGCACCAACCTGGACAACAGAAGGGTTCAAGCATTCTTAGCAAAGCATGGGATCAATCAAAACACTTCTTCCGTCGGCTACCCGCAGGGGAATGGGCAAGCCGAAAGGACGAATAGAACCATTTTTGACACACTGAGAAAAAAACTTGAAGATGCAAAAGGGGCATGGTTAGAGAAATTGCCTGAGGTATTGTGGTCCTATCGGACTACTCCAAGACAGCCAACTGGAGAAACCCATTTCGCCATGGCTTATAGGGCCGAAGCAGTTATCCCGACCGAGCTAAAAGTACCTACTTTAAGGAGTCAAGTATGGGAAGAGGGACCAAACAATCAGCACCTAGTCCATGATCTAGACCTCCTGGAAGAAAGACGGGAAGCCGCCGGGATAAGACTAGCTGCTTATCAGCAGCAAGTCAGAGCACGATTCAACCAGAAAGTCAAAAGAAGGGAGTTCCAAGTAGGCGATATGGTGCTCAGAAGGAAGATTGGTATTGTAGGCAAATTACGAGAGATATGGGAAGGACCTTACACAGTGGTTGAGGTTATCGGACGCGGTGCTTATCGGGTTCGGAAGAACGAAACAGGCCGCCTCGAGTCCAACTTTCAGAATGCTTATCGGTTAAAGAGGTATTATCCTTAGATAGTTTATTTTCTTGTCAAGAAATAAAACCGTGTCTTTCTATGACACCTTTGTTACGAAGCATCTGTGCCCGATATCGGCACCTCTGCTTCAGGATTTTCAAATTCATCTCAATAAAGAAAGATTCTACTTTTATGCAAGGCCTTATGATTATAAAATTTCCTAAGTGTTTGAGTTCAAACCTGATTTGAACTAACCAGAGGATGAAACCAAGCCTCAGGGGACCAAATGCCCGAAGGCTTTATGATTATTAAAATTTCCTAAGTGTTTGAGTTCAAACCTGATTTGAACTAACCAGAGGATGAAATCAAGCCTCAGGGGGCCAAATGCCAGAAGGCTTTATGATTATAAAAATTTCCTAAGTGTTTGAGTTCAAACCTGATTTGAACTAACCAGAGGATGAAACCAAGCCTCAGGGGGCCAAATGCCCGAAGGCTTTATGATTATTGAAATTTCCTAAGTGTTTGAGTTCAAACCTGATTTGAACTAACCAGAGGATGAAATCAAGCCTCAGGGGGCCAAATGCCCGAAGGCTTCGTGACCATTAACATTTCCTAAGTGTTTGAATTCAAACACGAGTTGAACTAAATGATAAATAGCCTCAGGGGCCAGATGTCCGAAGGCTCAGTTTTTCATAAAAAGCTAAGTACAAAACGCTAAAAACCAACACAAAAGAAGAATAAATACTGGAGAAAGAGTTGAAATTCTTGTTCATTAAAAAAAAAAAAAAAAAAAAAAAAACAAGAGATTAGCCCTTTGGGGAAACAAAAACATATAAAATTGCCCTAGCTACTGTTCGGGAGGATGGTATTCTTCCCCCTTCAGGATGGCGGCAAAGTGCTTCTCGATCTCAGAGGCAGGAGGGTTTTCATAAGGAAAATGTACTCCCATATGGGCATCAAATTCCTCTGCGATCTTGAATTCCCGGGATTCCAGAGGGATATGCTCCATTTCATGCCTCCGCCGCCAGGCCCTGACCGCTCGAATGTCGCAGATGGCACTGTATCTCTTAAACATGTCGAGCCCTCCCAGACGGCACACTTCGACCTTTTCCCGCTCAAGGGACAAAAGCCTCTCTGATTCTGCCAAGAGTCTGTCAGACTCAGCTTTTTCAGCTGCCATCTTCCCGGCAGCCTCCCTCGTTTTTTCAAGCTCGGCAGCCAGAACCAGCTTTTCGGCAGTCAGGGTTTGCCTTTCCGCTTCACCGGTTTCCAGAAGAGTCTTCTGATCAGAAACGGTCTGGCGGAGACCATCTGCCTCCTTGACCAGAGAAACCCGTTGGATCTCATTCTGTTTTATCTGGGCCTTCATACCGGCCATTTCTTTGACATCAGTCTCAAGGAGACTGTTGTAGGCCTGAACGCCATAGAGAAGCTGCACAGTAAAGATTGGATTATTATACAAATAGCGCTCAAACAAAACAAAGTAAAGAACACAAAGGTTAAAAGTCTTTTACCTCCATAACCATTACTGAAGTCCTCTTAGCCAGATCAGTTCTAGTAATTTTAGTCTGCGCCACCTTATCAGCTGGTGTCCAGATCCCTTTGGCCATTGCCCGAAGAGCTTCCGGATGATTGAGGGTGATTTGATCAGCACAGACTGGAGTCCCATCTGGCAGCAGGAACTTAGGCTCCCAAGGAATCAGAGCTCGGGATGATTCAGGGGCAGCAGGAGCTTTGCCCGAAGAAGCATTTTCAGCTTGTGTCCTGACCCTTTTAGTACCCACTCCACCAGTTGTACTGGATCGGGTCCTCACAGTCGGAGCATTAACAGGAGGCGGAGGTGAAATTTTTTGGTCATGGGCTTTTTACAAAAACCCATAACCTCAGGGGCCTGTGTAAGAGTTGAAATATTTGGCCCAATTATAGATGGGCCACCAGACTGATGGACCGACGACGGATGGGCCAAAGACCGATGGGCCGGAAGGCGGATGGGCTGAATACAAGCAGGCCCAAAAACAACAATGGGCCCATGGAAAATTCTAGAAGCTAAAGTGTGATCCACAAGGCAAGGAGTAATCCAATTATAGAAGAAAGAGTCCAAAAAAGGGTAGAGTTTATCAAATCCCTTGATTGAAGGGATTGATAAACTTGGGTAAATGGACTTGACCCATTTATCATAATTATGTATAAATACGTGACTTTGATGAATGAAAGAGGATCCAATTTTTTATCCCAAATTCTATTGTGTAATTTTTCTGCACTTACAGTATCTTTTTAGCAAATTTTTTGCATTTTGTACATCTTTTAGAACATAATTGACACTATACATTAATCATTTTTGGTTTTCGTGCTGTCAAAAAATATTAAAATTTCAAATGGAATAAGATTATAATTTTTCAAACTACATATGTGAACCAATTGAATAATTCTTGCAATATGGTTATATATTATTATCCAATATTAATATTTTTGTAAAAAATAATTCATTCTTAAATGTCTTTTTATTTATATATTTCAATTTTTAAGAAGATGTATATTTACTAAATGTTATTGTAAATAAAAAAAATCAAATCATTTTAAGTCACCAAACATAGTTTGGTTTCAAAATTTTAGACCGTAACAACTCTATCAAATATGGTTTGGTTTCTTCAACTTTACTTTTTCTCAAACAAAAATCATCAGCACTAAACATAATTTCAGTTCAAAATAAAACAAAATCACACAAAAATCAAACCAAAAACCAAACCACATCATTTTTCTGGTTGAGAGTTCGGTCTAGTTTGGTCCTTGATTTGAAAACTAGACCATGTTTGACATGTGTATACAAGATCCAGGCTTCATTTTTCCCCCCTCCCTCTCTTCCCGCCCACCATTTTTGACTTTTTCTATTCTCTCTCTCTCTCACACACACACAAACACAATATTTTTAAAAAATAATATAAATTTCAAATATATATATATAATTTGAAATAAATATATAAAATTTGAAATATATATATAAAATTCAAAAAATATATATAAAATTCAAAAATAATATTAAATTTGAATATATATATAAATTTAAAAAATAATTTATAAAATTGAAATATATATATATATATATTCAAAATAGTATATTCATACAAGATTATCCAAAAAAAAAGGGGGTAGGAAAATCATACAAGATTATCAAAAATTTATATGTTTTTTGAATTATATATATATTGAATTTTCTATATTTTTACGAATTTTCTATATATTTTTCAAATTTTCTATATTTTTTTACAAATTTTATATATTTTTATGAATTTTATATATTTTTTACGAATTTTATATGTTTTTTTGAATTTTATATATTTTTTCCGAATTTTAAACATTTTCCAAATTTTATATGTTTTTTGAATTTTATATGTTTGTTTTTAATCATATATATATTTTTTGAATTTTATATATTTTTTATGAATTTTATATATTTTTTACTAATTTTATATATTTTAAAAAAAATTATATATTTTTTACAAATTTTATATATATTTTTTCGAATTAAGTGTATATTTATATATATATATATATATATATATATATTAATAAATTTTAGAACCAGATCAAATCATTACCAAACAAAGTTTAGATATAAGGATAAAACCAAACAAAATTAGAATAACAAAACTAGAATATACCAGACCAATATCCACACATTGCCCTTAGGAGTAAAGTCTCGAAAGCTGGTCTTACTCAAGAGCCAAAAACATTCCGGATCATTACCAGTTCTCGATCACTAGCACTAAGCTATTTGCAACTGTTAATATAGACCAAATATCTTATATACTTTGTGAGCATACACACATATTACATATACATGTAAAGAGGTAATAGGACTCGATCGTGTCTATTATGTTTTTCATTACCTATAAAGTCAATTTCAAGATTAATTAATTTTTACGTCTATATAATATTAATTCTTTTTACTAATGTTACATGATGAAATATCTTACTGTTAATTAAATTTTGTGTTTAGTTTCAAATGTTCATATTGATGTGTATATTCATTTCATTATGAAAAGGAGAATTGTTTGTAGCATTTTATATTGCAAGTCAATTCCATTACTAAGTCTACTGTGTTAATTCAAAAAAATCCGCTTTTAAGGATATTATACGAACCGATTTCACAACTCGTGTAACATTAAGTCACGATATGTAACACTTAAGATTTCAACCACACTGTAGAACTTTGATACGATTAGTCCAAATTTTAAAAGGTCTATCAATATCAACTGCGTTAGGAAGTCAGTCCATGTCAAGTGCGCTACGCCTGCGGAGCCGAAGCAACCAAAAGAAGCTTGATATTGATATAGTAGTTAGACAATTTCTTCCTCAGAGCAGTATTGCCACAACTGATCATATATGTAGGGTGACATGTCCGGTTTGGTTGAGAAGAAATAAAAGGAAAAATATATACATACAGAGATGTGAATTTTTTGCTTGGAATAAAATTTTAGGAAAAGAAAAAATATACATAAGGAGGAATTAATTAGAGGAATGCATAAAGCTTTTGGAGTTGTTTCTGTTGTTCTAAAATGGGAGGAAATACAAAGTCATTGAAAAAGGATATTAATAAGATATTATACAGAAATAGATTCATTTTCTTTCTTTTCTTCAGTAACATTTTTTTCTTTTATTTTTCCCTCTCTTTTCTCTTAAAACTAGTATTATTTTTATTTTTATTTTTTCACTGCACCATATATACATAGAGCCAGCTTGAAACCCACTCAATTCAAACTTAGGAACCCATGTAATATTATTAGTATTTGAGCACGCACAATCTTCTACCTTTGGAGTATAATTGTTTTTTTTTTTTTCCCATAACAAGGGCAATTGGTATTTTTTTATCAGCCCAAACTCCATTACCAGTCTTGGTATATAGTTTTTGGTTTAATAATAGCCATCCACTGAATTATTAGTGTATTGGAAGATAACCTTATCATTGGTCCATTATATACTCTCCCATTTGAATTGGGACCTTTTTGGTCTAAGATAGTTACAAAAATATGAAATAGTGGTGCCAATGCTAGTAGGTTTTCATACCACTCTTTTAGCCTTAGTAGGACAGGATTTATAGTGGTGGATAGATTTCTTGTTCCTCCAATACTAACTAGGGAGTTAGGTTTGTAAATGAACCGAGTCGTTTATGAGCAGATTCGAGTTCGGCTCGATAAGCGTTCAGCTCGAACTCGTTCATTTAATAAATAAGCCAAGTCTGAGCATAATTCTTAGACTCGTTTAGTAAACGAGACGAACTTGAACATTATTGAGCTCAACTTGTCAAACTCCTGAAGAGTGTTGTAGAGAATTATAGGACTGATGTGATCATTGCGTAAGAATCACTTTTGAAAATTTTGTACTAGTAAAAAAAGAATATAGATAAAGGTAAATAAATAAGAATCAAGAAATATGGTATTCGAAAAATGAAAATATGTTAAAAACAAACTTGCAACAAATCAATCTTACGATTATTAGTAAGAGTAATATATGTTGCAACTTGCAATTGAATCGAGTCGTTCGTGAGCAAGCTCGGACTCGACTCGTTAAATTTAACGCTCAACTCGGGCTTGTTAGTTTAGTAAATGAGCTGAATCTGAGTATATTTTTTAAACTCGTTAAATAAATTAATCAAGCTTGAATATTTCAAAATTCGGCTCAACTCGTTTGTAAGATACAGGGAGCAATGAGTCAATATACCCATGTCCCATATGTTTTATTATAATTGAGGGTGAATCCCACCCTACCCTCATGATAGACTATAATTATATTCAATTGACAACTATTTTTTGATCTCGTTAATTATATGGTATCAAATTTTACTTATTTTATGTTTGGGTTAATTTTTTTTATTTCAATCACATCCTATCAAGTTTGAGTATTTTTAATTATACCCCTTATAATATGAAATATCTAAAATACCTGAATTCAAACACCCCTTATATCCTATATCCTAGAATAGTGTTAATCCATAATAATATTAGGATTAACCATATATCCAAACACCGCCACCACGCCCCCACCACCCCCAGCCGCCCCTCCTCCGTATCCAATCAATAGAAGCTTGCTAAATTGGAGTTGGGTTTGAGAACTCGCCGCTGCCGAAAACCAACTCAGTGTTACCAATGCCGGAGGTGGTGAAGTTGTTAGAGTAGTTAGAATGGTCGGAAGAGGTGAAGGTTTGATGTAATTGGGCCCGTTTGGTTGCTTGAGAAATAAAAAAAAATCGCCAATTAGAATTGTTTGGGATTGAAGATTAGGGGATGGTGGATTGTTTGGGATTGAGGATTAGGATATTCTTGGTTGGAATGATATAGTTTTAAAATTAAAATTAAAAAGTTCAGACTTTGATTGTGATTTAGTTAGGAAATTATTTATAAATAGTTATATATATATATATATAGCTTGTTGATTCAATATTTCATAAGGAAATGATGATTTTAAATTATAAGGAGATAATAATTTTAAAATTATTAAAATAAATTTTGAAATAACCAAGCAATTATTTTTTTAAATTTAAATTTAAATTTTAAATTTTTTAGGATTGGTAGGGGGCCAAATTGATAAAATATGGAATCCTTGTTTCCAAACATTATCTAACTCAATACTAAGGATAGTTTAGGTATTAAATTAAAATTAGTTTTTTTAAAAAAAATGTGTTTGTAAAAATTAAAAGAATAAATTAGTTTTCAAAATATGTTTTTTTGAAATTTATATTTTTTTCTTGAATTTTATATTTTATTTTTGAATTTTATATATTTTTTACGAACTTTATATATTTGTTTTGAATTTTATATGTTTTTTTTCAAAATTTATATATATTTTTCGAATTATATATATATTTCAAAATTTATATGTTTTTTCGAAACTTAAATTTGTTTCTTGAATTCTATATTTTATTTTTAAATTATATATATATGTTTTCGAATTTAATATATTTTTTACGAATTTTATATATTTATTTTGAATTTTATATGTTTTTTTCAAAATTTATATTTTTTTCAAATTATATATATATTTTTTAAATTTAATATATTTTTTCAAATTTTATATATATATTTCAAAATTTATATGTTTTTTCGAAATTTATATTTGTTTCTTGAATTTTATATTTTATTTTGAATTTTATATTTTATTTACTAATTTTATATTTTTGTTTTGAATTTTATATGTTTTTTTTTCAAAATTTATATATTTTTTCAAATTTTATATTTTTTTCGAATTTTATATATATTTTTTGAAATATATATATATATTTCAAATTTTATATATTTTTTCAAAATTTAATAAAAATGATAATGATAAAGTGAAACTTTTTGAATAAAAAATTAAAGATTAAAATATTGGAGGAGTCAAATTGATAAAATATTATATTCTTTGTTTCCAAACAACACTATGTTATACTATTGAGGGTAATTTAGGTATTTATAAAAAAAATATAGGATGATGTCATTATTAAGGGGTGTAAATGATGAGAATTTCAAAGCTAAGAGGGTGTAAATGAAGATACTCAAATGTGAAGAGGTGTTTCTGAAATAAAGACAAATATGCTTTTATGTTTTCTTAGTATGAATTAGTAGTCTAGCTTTAAATACAATTAATCCTTATTCACGTGGGCAAATGCGTTCTTCACTCTAATAAAAATATTATTGAAATTATGGGGGGTCCACACTAGTCACTCTTTAATTATCTTCTTATTTCGTTTTTGTTTTACTTTAATCACTAATTGGCGTAACGAACATTGTGAAACTGGCTATGTCCTAGTTGTATTATTATAGTAGTTAGCCAGATAAGGCCCGTTTGGTAGGTGGTCCGGTCTGGTTATCTGATCTGGTTTGCTCTTATTTAATTTGGTCTGGTCTGGTCTTATCTGGGTGGTATTCTGAAAGTTTGTTTGATAAAACTATCTGGTTTTATGGTCTTATTCAAGTTGTTTGGTCTTATGTTAGGAAAATAATATAAAAAATAAAAAAATAATATATAAAATTCAAAAAATATATTAAGTATGAAAAATATATAAAATTTGAAAAAATATTAAAATTTTAAAATAATATAAGAAATTCTAAAATAATATAATTTTCAAAATTTACAAATGATTTAGAATTTTTATATTATTTTTTGAATTTTATATATTATTTTTTATTTTTTATATTATTTTCAAATTTTTTATATTTTCTCAAATATATATATATATATCTAATTTTGTATATTATTTTTGAATTTTATATTTTTTTCAAATTTTATACATTATTTCTAATTTTTTATATTATTTTTCAAAACTTATATATTATTTTTTAAATTATATATATATAAATATATTTAACATTGTATATATTAATTTTGATTTTTATATATCTTTTTCGAATTTAATACATTATTTTAAAATATATATATTATTTTTCAAATTTTATATATTATTTTCGAATTTTATACATTATTTTTTATTTTTTCTATTATTTTGGAATTTTTTTATTTTCCCAAATTTTAAATATATTTTTTGCATTTTATATATTAATTTTGAATTTTATATATATATTTCAAATTTTATACATTATTTCAAAAAAGTTATATTATTTTTTTAATTTTATATATTATTTTCAAATTATATATATATTTTAAATTTTATGGTCTCATGTGTTAAGACAATTGTATATAAGACCATTTGAGACCACTTGAGACCATCATTTTTTGTTGTCTCAAATTATCTCTTTTGGTTCCAAGTGGTCCTTATTTTTTTGGAACCGTGTTTCCAAATAGTGTCCGGTCCCAAAAAAATTATTATGAAACCGGATCACATGGGACAGGACCGCGAACCACAGGGCCTTAGGGTCTCTCTTTTAATCTTCACCTGCGTTTTCGATCAATCTCCAGCCGCAGTTTTATTTAGCGGGATTGACACTTCTCTTTTCAAAGAGTTTTTTTAGTCTTTTCTTAGCACTATTGCACATCCCCTTTGTATTTCATGGTTTATGTCTATGTCACATACATACACACACATAAAGTATCTACACAAATATAATATGTCATTGATGTCAATAAATCAAGTTTAAATTTTTTTAAATACAAGTCACTGAGGGGGCATGTTTGGTTGGGGTGTTTTTGTGTTTGTTTATGTGTTTTGTGTTTATAAACTTGTTTGGTTAGTGTTTTTTAGATATGTGTGTTTAAAAACACTTTTTCACTTTAGGCAAATTTTAGGCATATGAGAATAAACATGAATTTGGTGTTTATCACTTACACTTTCTTCACTTTATAATATATTTTATTATTTTACTATTGATATTATTAAATTATTATTTATTAATTTATATATTAATTTATAAATATATTCTATTTATTTATTTATTATTATTTCATTATTTAATTCATTTTATTTATAAATTATTTATTCATTTTTAATTATTTAAAAATATATTTTATTAATTTATTATTATTATACTCATTTTTTATTATTATTATGAAGTATTTATTTGTTATTATATTTACTTATTATTTATTATTATATTTATTTTTTATTATATTTATTTTTTATTTTTTATTATTATTTATTTCATTTTGTTTATTATTTATTATTTTTATTATATGTTTAAATATGTTTTATGTAATTTATTATTTATTTTTTTAATTTATTATTTTTATTTATTATTTAGTCCATTTTTTATTATTATATTTATTTATTATTATTGTATTCATTTATTTTTATTATTATATTATATTATATTTATTATTTATATTATTAAATTAGTATTTATTAATTTATATATTAATTTATAAATATATATTATTTATTTATTTATTATTATTTCATTATTTAATTCATTTTATTTATAAATTATTTATTCATTTTTCATTATTTAAAAATATATTTTATTAATTTATTATTATTATACTCATTTTGTATTATTATTATGAAGTATTTATTTGTTATTATATTTACTTATTATTTATTATTATATTTATTTATTATTTTATTATTATTATTTATTTCATTTTGTTTATTATTTGTTATTTTTATTATATTTTTAAATATGTTTTATGTAATTTATTATTTATTTTATTAATTTATTATTATTATTTATTATATAGTCCATTATTTATTATTATTGTATTCATTTTTTATTATTATTATATTATATTTTATTTATTATTGTAAATAGTGAAAATTATAGGCCCAGGCCCATTTATTAGGCCCAAGGTGTATTGAGCCCATGTAAAATGTAGATAGAGAGCAGCCCATGTATTTGAGCCCACCAGATATAAGTGGGACCATCAACATTAAGTGCATGTTTGGTAGAGGGTGTGGAGTTGGTTTTTGGTTTTGGTTTGGTTGGAGTTGGGTTGGAGTTGGAGTGGTTGGAGTTGGTGTGGTTTTATTTTGGTTCCAAACCATGTTTGGTGCATATGGTTTTGGTGTGAGAAAAAGTGATGCTGAAAAACCAAACCATGTTTGGTAGAGTTGGTATGGGTTGAAATTCTGAATATTAATATATTAATAAATATTAATATTAATATATTAAAATATATTAATATATGAGTTTCACATTTTATTTATTAATAAATATTAATAAATATTAATATTTATTAAATAAATATTAATATATATTAATATATGGGTTTCACATTTTATTTATTAATAAATATTAATATTAATATATTTATTTTTTCATAAATATTAATATTAATATATTAAAATATATTAATATATTAATATTAAAATATTAAAATATATTAATATTAATATTTTTTAATATATTAATATTATAATATATTAATATATTAAAATATTTAATTTTTTGAAATATTTAATTTTTCATAAATATTAATATTAATATATTAAAATATATTATAATATATTAATATTAATATTTATGAAAAATTAAATATTTCAAAAAATTAAATATATTAATATATTAAAAAATATTAATATTATAATATTAAAATATATTAATATTAATATTAATATTAATATTAATATTTTTTAATATATTAATATATTTAATTTTTTGAAATATTTAATTTTTCATAAATATTAATATTAATATATTAAAATATATTAATATTATAATATTAAAATATATTAATATTAATATTAATATTTTTTAATATATTAATATATTTAATTTTTCGAAATATTTAATTTTTCATAAATATTAATATTAATATATTAAAATATATTAATATTATAATATTAAAATATATTAATATTAATATTTTTTAATATATTAATATTATAATATATTTATATATTTAATTTTTCGAAATATTTATTTTTCATAAATATTTAATTTTTCAAAATATTTAATTTTTCGAAATTTATTAATATCAAAAATAAATTTGCTACAGTGTTGGTACCAAAACCAAAACCATGAACCTTCAAAAATTTGGTTCCAAATTTTGGCTCATTCCTTCACAAAAGTTGCACCATGGTTCAGCTACAGTGTCGGCTCCAAATTTTGACTCCATTTGCCAAACATGGGTTTGGTGCCAATTTTTTGAAACCAAACCCAAAACCATGGCTCCACTCCTTAGCCAAACATAGCCTAAGCCACTCCCTTAAAAAGGGAGTAACAACCCACTACACAAGGAAAGTGGGTAGTTATTAAGAGAGTGGGTCATGACCCCATGAACTTAGGCCATGATCCACAAACACAAATGTATAAATATGGCCATTTGAGCCTGAATAAAGGGAGATCTTTGATGTGAGTGAAATTTGACACTTACATTATATTATTAATTTTTAATTATTGATTTTTAATTTTTCAATTTCAACCCAAAAAACATCCTTACCAAACATACTTCTGTTTTTGGATGAATAAACAAATAAACAAAAAACGTGTTTTTTGTTTATTTCAACACAAACACAAACACAAACACAACTCTACCAAACAGGCCCTGAGTGGTTCAGTGTAATTTTTTATAATAGTAAATGAATTTGACCATACTATTAAAAAATTATATACTCAGTAGTACTTCCTCATATATGCATTTTATACAAGATGTTTTTTAAAAAATGAGTATCAAAAACTAGTTTGGTGGTCAATGAAGTATCGAGAAATCTATCTAACATATTGTTATGTTACCAACAGGCTGAGGAAGTGCCTTGCCACGAGCGGATGTTTTGTGATCTGATCAAACTGTTGGAATTTATGCCCACAGCAAATTGCATAAAATATTTCTTATATTTTCTGAAATTGATATTTTATATAATAATGAATAATGTATTAAAAGTGTCCACTTGATTATATGTATTATTTATATGTATATGATAGGGTTTATATACAAGAGATAAATAACAATCATAAATAGTTCATTATCAGTAATAAATGATGAACTCTTTGATTAATTAAGATATGAACCGAATCCCGATAGGTTGAGAAATATTGTGAGAGCCGTCGTATACAATTGTTCCCTATCAAATGTCATGACACTTAACTCTTAAGCATGAGAAAAGTATAAACTCTAGTGTTAATTGGTAATTACTTTGATTTGCTTGGCGGAGCCTCTGGGATCCTTAGACTGACACTTTGTGTAGTTATTTAATTAATAGTTAGAGGGTTGTATTCTCAAGAGTTGCATCAATGCTAAGTGTATATATATTTCATATTGATTATATTTGATCACAAGTAAAAATCGAAGATTTTCGTGTGGTTTGGTAAAAACATTTTTATATACTTATAAAGATATTATATTTTCACCAAAATGTTTTATGTGATCAAATGAAGATAATCATACAAGGAAAAATATGTACATTTATTGTGTAGTCGGATTGATAACTTTTACTATCCGATAACCAATTAGGCAAAGAGGGGTTAAAGTGCAACATTGACTTAGTAGTTATTTATTTTTCAATTGGAATGCAATTAATCTTTTTTAGTGGAGTAAAGGTTAATTAATGAATTAAGTGAATTGGGCTCAAGCCTTAATGAACCGAACCAATTATTAATTCATTGAAGCCAATTTGGTTAATAAGCCCAATGGATTCTCACATAACCCAAATTTGATGATGAAGCCCAGAGAGGGTTGTATAGACATTTCATGTAGAGATAAGAAGAATTATTATTTCTAATTACTAATAATGTATTATTAGTGGAAAAATACTAATTATTCCACTAGTGGTGGAATAAGTTAGGTATAATTAAAGTAAAACATTATTATTTTGCTTTTGCAAAATAATATATTTGTATATGTATATATGAATATGTTGTATGCCTATAAATTGACAACATTGGCGGAAGACCAAAGAACAAGAGAAATACAACAAGAACGAAATAAAATTCCCTCCACTTAGCTAGGTTGTCTTCCTCTCATTTGGTTCCCACAAACCATAAGCTTCAAGTGTTCATCATATGGGAATATGTGTGATTCTTAAGGCAAGAACATAAATCACTTCCAAAATGATTTCGATGGATAATTGAAGGAAGCTAGTGGGATCTTCTATAAGAGTGAACATACTCTTTCGTGGATTGTTGTGAGACTTACTCAAGTCTTGTTTGTAAGTAATTCTACACTTTAATTATGTAGACATACATATTGATTTTCCATATAAACTAGTTCCTATATAAGAATCAAGATTTGGGAAAAAAATTTAAGTTGCGCAAATTATGAGAAAAACTCCATTTCCCAACACAAATAATATAAACTATTAGGTGGAGATAACATTCATCTATTTATACTCAAAAAATTTCTTATTTGGATTTAATGTGAGACAAAAATTGGTCACATTTTTGAATGCTACCTACCTAATTCTGTTTAATACTTATGTTTACGTATAAACTATAAATCTGAAAGATAATATAATTTCAATTTATAATTTATTTAAAATCTAATTTTACACTATAGTTTTTGGATAATAGTGGTGGTTTTTGTCTTAAATAATGCGACTCCCTTCAAGAATTGGGTCACTCTTCGATCATCGTGATGGTATACTTTAAGCACCAAATTCTAAATTTTTTTTTAGGGTAAATTGTAAAAAAAAAATCTCAACTATTGCCTATGAACAAGAAACCTCTTTCAACTACAAAAAATTCCCTCATCTATTAATTTTGTGCAATTAAGGACAATAATTAGTTAAAAAACATATTTACCCCTAAATTAAATAAAAAATCACAAATTTATATATTTAGCAATAAATAGGTTTCTAACATTAATTAAATATATGGGTTTCTCTCTCTACTCTTTAGAAACTCATTTGTCCTCTTTCCCTCACATTTTACTTTCTCTCACTTTTATGCATACATATATATCCATATCAATTTATATATATATATATATATATATATATACTAACCTCATTTTCAAATTGAGAAGGTGAAGGGTTCGAGTCTTTTAGGAGACATTGTGAGTGTGTGGTTTGTGAGTTTCTTACCTATAGAAAAAAAAATTATAAAAAAATAAAATTTGAAAAAAAATCTATAAATATAGATAGAGATATAGATTATAGATGTAGTTTTAGCAATAAATGAGTTTTCAACATAAACCCATTCTATGAGTTTCTCTCTCTAGAAACCCATTTGTCACTTTAGTTTTACTCATGATTTTTGTTTGTGTGTGTGTATATATGTGCATATATATATATATATATATATATATATATATATATATATATATATATATATATATATATATAAGAGAGGAAGATGAAGAAAGAGATTTCAATAAGGGTAAAAAGGCATTTTTTTTGTGAAAATTCTGTTGGAGTGGGTACATTGCACTTAATTGGCATAGTTGTGGTGTTTTTTGCTCATTTTATAGTTAAAGGGGATTTCTTGCTTATTGAGTAATAATTGAGGGGGTTTTTTTTTCCACTTTAACCTTCTTTTTTTTTTTTTTTAACTGGGCTTTGAATTAATTTCACACTATTTAGGCACCTAGGTAAAAGAAATTTTATGACATCACTCCTATATTGTAAAAATTAAATAAAAATACATTAGGCTTATTTCTTACTTAACTTTATGTTATTTAGGAATAGCATATGTACCTAAAAATCTATTTAACTTATTATAAGTTAATGGCATGCCTCTTCAACCAACCCTAATTGATTATGCTTAGATAACTAAATGAAAATTCACATTCATGTACTATATATGTTGGTGACAGAATGGTCCATTTGGCCCTTCACCACTCCAATTATCATAATCATGGTGGAGCCATTTTCTTTAAAGACAGTCAATTACAGAAACAACCATGCCATGATTTGCCATTATATCCTCCAATAAAAGTGGATTTTTTTATTTGGACTATTCATACTCTTCACCCTACACTGGAATTTGTGTGTGTCCTCATCAATTGTTGTTTGCTAAGCAACTACTCAAATTGATTGATTTTAATAGTGTCATGTTCTTGGAGTATGATAACTTGGACACGAGTACTCTTGTCAATAACACATTCCTACTAATTTTACTATGGGGACAATGATTCTATTATCATCACCACAAAGCCCACAATGTGCTATGTCTTGTAATCTCAACCAAAGCATTAGTGTTGTCAGTTGCCAAATATAGTTGCATATAAAATGAGGGTTTTTTTTTTTTTTTTTTTGAAAGTTAACAAAAAAGGGATCCGTGCAACGCGACCCCATCACACAGATCATTTAAGTCGCGAACTATGTTCGGGGTGGTGGCCCTAATAAATTGCATCCGGTAAGAATCAAACCAGAGACGTGATATTTCTCGAGGCACCACAACCTAAGTCTTTTCTAACTGAGCTAACTTGTTTGGGTTACCATCCAAAGACTTGAAATGTCCAAATTTGTCTACCCGAAGACTTAAAGGTATCTATCTTCTATGGAGAATAAATCTCGTTACCGCAGTTGAAATATTTTACTATTTTAAAATTTTATTTCCGCAAATTTCGTAAAATCCCTCCTCCACTATCAACTTTTGGCACAAAACTCGATTGAAAATCTTTTGAAATAAATTTCTTGAATTAACGAATTCTGACAAGGCAATATTATAATAATAAAACATCCAGCTTCTTAAGCTTTGGATTATTTCTCGAAGCATTTAGTTTGTGACGGTTGGTACTAGAGTCCGACCCAATCGTGCCACCACCAAAGACGAATTCAGGTCCAAATCAGATAGACAGGTTGATGAATCGGAAAAAAATGTATTGCGAGTTGGGATGGTGAAAAATATTACTGAGCTTCTAGTGACTAGCACCTGGGCTTTGTGTAGGCCTAGAACTTTAAGATATGACAAAGTGAACAATAGGAGCATCTCATGCCATTTCCTAAACATAGACAATATTTTTCCAATTAAACATTCCAACTCTAGCTCATCATTTTCATACAAAAATAGACTTCTATGTATATGCTCTGACAAAATCCATATTAGGTGCCATATTCCTATCCCTATGTTTCCACAACCTCCTATCCTTCAAATTGAAGTTCTCTATGTTATTATAAATAAAATCATTGAAATATAGACATATGGTTTTTTTTTTTCTTGTATCTCCATTTCATATGTATCTATGTAAGTTGTTTCAACCTTATTTAAATGACATGGCATATTAGGTGATGTTCGGTAGAACGAGTTGATACCAAATATATGATTTTGGGATAAAATTCATGGTTCATGTTTGATAACTTTGGTGTTGGTGCAAGAGTATCAAATCATTGGTACCAAATGCCCCATTTTTCACACCATCTCAATAAATGATTTTGTGTAGTTTGGTTTTGTTTTCTCACACCAAAATCATTCTTTAACCCAAACCAATTCAATTTAGTGTACCATTGTTTAATTCAAACCAATTCATTTATAATATTATATATATATATAAATTCGAAAAATAAAATATTTATGAAAAAATAAAATATTTCAAAAAAATCAAACGAAAATATATATTTCGTAAAAATTAAAATATTTTGGGAAAACAAATATTTCTGGAAAAAATAAAATATAATAAAAAAATATTTATTATTTTTTAAAAAATATACAAATTATATGTATTTTTACTGAAATCTTTTATTTTTTCAAAATATTTAATTTTTTTGAAATATCTTATATAAAATATTTTATTTATAAATATTTATGAAAAATTAAATATTTATATATTTTATTTTTTAAAACATATATATTTACAAAATGTTATTTTAAATAAATAAAATGTCAAATTATTCCAATTTACCAAATATGATTGGTTTCAGAATTTCAGCTCATATACCAACTCTAGAAAACATGGTTTGGTTTTTCAGCTTTACTTTTTCTCACACCAAAATCATCTGCACCAAACATGATTTCAGTTCAGAATAAAACCACACAAAACCCAACCCAACCCAAAATCAAAATAAAAAACCAACACCATACCGCACCGGTTGTCAAACATGCACTTAGGCCCCGTTTGATAACCGATCTGGTCTGGTCTGGGTGATGTTCTGAAATTCTGTTTGGTAAGCGGTCTGATCTAATGGTCTTGGTCTGAGGAAACTGGAACCAGACCATGTTTGATAAACTGTTTGGTTCCAAACTTCTTTGAACCAGACCCTGTTTAGCAAATTGGTCTGGTCTTAAATTTTGTTTATTATTCATTTTTTTATAAATATAATTCATTTATATTATTATTTATTCATTTATTTTAATTAATTTATAAATATATTTTATTCATTTATTATTTATATTATTATTTATTCATTTTTTTATTATTATATTTATTCATTTATTATTATTTGTATGTATTATTTAATTCATTTTGCTTATTATTTATTTATTTATTATTATTAAATTAATTTTTCTTATTATTTATTTATTTATTCTTATTTTTATATATTATTTAATTCATTTTGTTTATTATTTATTACTATTTATTCATTTATTTTTATTTGTCTCTAAAATTATTTTTATTAATTTATTATTTTTATTATTATTATTATATTTATTTATTTATCTATTATTATTATGTATTATTTCATTTATTTTATTTTATTTAATTTGTTCATTATTTAATTCATTTAATTTATTAATTATTATTATGTATTATTTATTTCATTTTGTTTATTTATTTTTATTTTTATGTATTATTTAATTCATTTTATTTATTATTCATTATTTTATTTTTGTGTTTTGGTTATATATTGGTTAGATGTGGTTCAATTATTGGAGAACATTTTGGTTAGATTTTGGATAGATTTTATAATCAGACCAGATAGAACCACAAAAAATTATGGTCCTAAAAAAGGTCATTTTGGTTCAATTTGATCTTACTTGGTCTGATTATATTTTTTGAGACCAAGGCAAAACAAACATGGTTTAGTCTCAAAAAATCATGACAATACCGGAAATATGGGACCATAACCGATAAACAAACAGGCGGGCCTTAAAATTGTAAGAAATTGAACAAGCCCATAGAGTATCGCATGGGCTCAGGGTACTCTGCATGTCGACTTCAAATTTTAAGTATTCAAGAATATGGAATCTACACACAAAAATATATATATATATATTAATAATGATAAAAAAATCTTGAGAACCATGAATATATATATAAATACTCTATATCACCCATTAACATATATATACACAGCCGTGGTGAGTTTGCCTCTAGCTGTTTTTTTTTTGGGCACATTAAAAAGAGAAGAATGAACTATCATTCCAGCACAATCTTTGCTTCATCTTTTTGACCAGCTTTGTTAGTAACAAGTGTTTGGGTTCAACAGCTCATTGGCAAAATGTCCATCTTTTCTGATCTCTTCAATTCTTGTAATAGAACTCTATTGTAGTTGAACTGATAGCAATAATTACTTCCCCTGTTTCTTACCTGCAATTCATGATCAAATTATTTACTTATTTTAGCAACTATTGGGGTGATTATTATGATTATCAACTATACATAATTGTTTTACTTGCTTCATAGATGCATAAGGGAGATTATGAGAACAAGGGAGGACATAATGAGTAATCAAGAGATTGGTGCACAATAAAGGCCTGTTTGGTTCGTGTTTTTGCTTTCGTGGAATGCCGAGTCTAAACGGGAAGCAGGTTTGGTACTAATGTTTTTGTTGTGTAATTTGTACATGCAAAAAAAGCTTTTTTTAGTGAACAGTGATTAAAACATAATTTTTTTTTTTAAAAAGCAGGTTTTTTTTTTTACCGTATAAAAATGACACTATTTGCTTTATATTTTTCTACTGTAAAAATCAAAGCATTGAGTGCCAAACATACTTTTGCTGTGAAAATTAGTAAAAAAAAAAACACACAACAAAAAATAAAAGCGTGAACCAAACAGGACCTAAGATACAAAGTTCACAGCCAAAAACCAGTTACTCCCAACAATCTCACACAAATCCCTCAAAATTTGTCTTTGTAAGGCAGCTAAAGTCACATGGACTAGGAGAGTGAGACTACAAGTTAGCTGGTGGAGTTCAGTGAAAATCTTGCTCAAAATAAATAACTACAAAGGTGTAGAATAGAAGCCTCAAAGAGTCCACATAACCATCGCAAAACACAGCAGGAAAGACGGGAAGAGAGACCCTAAAGACACCAGAAGAGCCGCAAAAGACCGAAAGAAAGAGGGAGAATAGAGGCTCGCTTGAGAACAAAGAGATACAGAAAACAAGAACAGAGTTGAATACTGACTTGTGGCACAGGTTTAAGAATGAGATTTTAGTTTATAGGAGAACTTAGGACTGCCCTTAGCCCATGCCAGCAAACTCACTTAGGGAGCTAGTAGGGCGAAGCTCATTGCCATCAATGAACTCACTCCATCGGCAACAGGGGAAAGGGAACCAAGAAAGAAAGAAGCGATCGAGTTGTCGAATTCCATTTAGACGGTGAGGCGGGTTTTGTGGGCTGATTTGAAGGGAATGAGCAGTTTAGTGATTTACCAAGCCTGGATTGGCATGTCATAATGCAAACAATTTTTATTTATTTATTATTGTATTATGCTTTGGAGTTTTATAACTGATTACCTCTTTGGAACCATGACCTCCTAACTGCTTGGCGGATGTGGCGCTCGTGCCTCTCTAAGAGTTCATCAATTCTATGTGATTGAGACAACAAGGGTCCTGAGAATTCAACATTGTCCCCTTGATCCTGATAAACCTGTCTCAAGTCAAAAATTACAAGGTTAAAGAAATCACCAAACTTCGGAGAAATCAAACTTTTTAACTCTTAGGATGATTGAGTTGACTCAAACCACTCATAAAAAATTTAACATCTGAAATATTACCCAACAAAAGCATCAAATATAAGGCGGTCGATTTCAATTTTGCGAAAGTTTTATTTATTTTTAAAAAAACAAAAGAATTTGTTAGCTCTTTTACCAAAAGGTCCAAAACTAACTAGGAAAGAGAGAAAATTTAGTCACCTGTCTGAATCACCTATTTCAGAAAATTAATTAAAGGTGATTACCAAGAACCAACCAATGTTTCCAAGATTTTATAAACATAGAGAGGTGGTTTACTAAGTGCCAAGCTGCTTCATAAGAAAGCCACAGTATTATGATAAAAGTTTCATTTCAAGGTCAGCAAAACTTGAAGTTGATGTGGGAACCTAAATTAAGAATTAAAAATGGTTCTAACAATCAAGAACATACCAAACTGATCCTTTTAGCTGCCAACTCCTCCCCTTGATAAAGAGCCAGCGACAGTTCCTGCGAGTGGTACCCGTCAGAAGCATCAAAGGAATCGGGTCGCTCTAATTGGTTCCAGTCTTTAAGTATCGAATGCTTGACAGTGTCGTAGGAATCGTGGCCCTTAGAGCTAGTGCGACCTCCATATATGACTTCTGCATTTTCACGCCTTTTTGAGTCGGAAATATTCTTTATATGCAATGCACCTGAAGGTTCAAATATGAGACTTCTTGAACTAGACCGACAGTGTGATCTCGCAGACAAGTCATCTTTCCGCCTTTTAGCCCACGCAAACCCACTTGAACCTGAAACTTGTAGTGGACCTGAAAAGGGGATGTCCCCTTGTGATGCATTCTTTATGTGGGAAGCTTCTTCCATTATATAAATTGATTGCTTAGGCGGCTCCACCGCTAAAATGTTCTCTCTTTCCTTGCAATTATGTACATTATTATCATTGGTTTTACGAACGCCTTGTGTTTGGTCTGGCAAATCCTGCAGATGGATGATCAAAATTAATCAATGAGAATAAGCTTCCCTCAAACAAAGATAGCAACAAGACACAAACACAATAAAATTACAAGTGCAGAGATATTAGTTATTTATTCTTTTTTATTATATTGAGAGAAAGAGAAACCTCAGCCGGTGCCAATTTATTTAGTCCATTTGGTTTTCTAGTGGGCTTCCTTGCTGTTTCAGTTCCACGGACTCTTCCACCAGGTCTCTTCCTGTTCATCCAGGGTAAAAGCAAATTACAAATCTTGAAACATAAGATCCATGAATATAGACAGAAAATAACCCGAAAGAGTGGGGTTCACACAAGCCCAAGATTAATTATACTCGGCAGATGGTACCTTGCTCGGTAGGTTATATCAACAACACAAGTCAAAAGCATCCCCCCAAGGCATACTAGCTATGGGAGAATTTAGAGAATATGGAAAGTAGATTAGTCCATTGTGTACATAGGGATTGAATGAATAAATCCTAAAAACCAAATGAGTCAAATTTTACAAAATGAGGCAACCAGGATCTTTATGAAACAGCCTCAAAATTACTACAATGGCTGATCATATTACAAAGCCAACATATTTATCTATATGGTGAGAACCCTGAATTTCACCTTTCTATTAAAATGCAAGCAACAATGTTTTCGGGCTCTTTGTACATGTCGCACAACACAATTAGGGATGACAATGGGGCGGGTACGAAACGGGTTCGCCTATATCCATCCCCGCCCCATTTAATTTTTTAAAATACCATACCCTTCACGGATTTTTCACGGGTTGCCTTTTCATAAACCATACCCGCCCCATTAACAGTTTACTACACCCGTGCCCGCCCCATTAACATAGCATATGAACTTATTTCAAATCATCCTACAATTGAACTCTTTTTTTTTCTTTGTATATATTTGGCTATTCGTATTTTCTTTATCTTAGATGTCGAGCCCCATGGGAAAAGAATGAGTAATAACTAATAAAGTACTTAGGATTCATAAAAAGTTTTATCATATAATAAGAAAAAAATATAATAAAATTATAAAATTAATGTAAACGGGGCGGGGCGGGGCATGACGTGTATTTAACAAAACCCGTACCCGCCCCATAACCCGTGACGGGTTCAATTTATTTTACCAAACCCGCCCCTACGAAACAAAAGACCTTCCCAAACCCTTAAATAAAGGGGCGGAACGGGGCGGGGCTCCGACGGGGCTGCAAAAATTGCCATCCCTACGCACAGTGAAGTTGTGCTTGCAAATTTGATATAAAACAAATTGAACCGAATCCTTCGACCACGAAGATGAGCATGCAAATGTCAAGTAAAAGATATGGAAAGGAATAATTCTTGAAGTGATGTCCAGATGTCACCTATTTGAGTCGGGCCAAAACTACTCATATCAAGTCACATATTATCTTTTTACTGGCTCTGGAGTCTGGACAATTTTATCTTAAAACTGATACACTTTACATAATAATTCAAGAGAAGAAAAAACTACATACACCTGAAAAACTAGAAACCTCACCTCCGTGCATCCTCACGATGCTTTGCATCAATCTCTTTGCTAGGTGGGTACTTTGGCAGGCTTGCCGGATCACATGCATAAGGCTTTGTTGTGAAATACTGAGGATAACAAGTGAATGATCAAGATTATGCAGAACCACAATTATTAGTATGTATATCCAACTAAGATACTAAATCTGCAGTTTCATGCTGCAGTTACTGCTGCTGTGATTCCATGGATTTGGCACAAGAATAAGAGTTTAAACCCGTACTCATCTATTACAAATTAGAACTATATGTGACATACATGTCATTAATATGCAAAAGGATTATATCAATATGGTTAGTTGCATCTCCCATGCGCATGGCATAACCTGCAGTACAGAACTTCAGACAAACAGTTTTAAATGAATACCTCAGATGCAAGAGCAGAAGAGGCACTCCCACGGTTGCAAGGTTCCACGGAAAGGAAAGTTTCTATCAGATTCACAGCAGTTTTTGGTAGCTCTTTAAAGGTCTCCCAGAGACAGCTTTCGTATCGATGCTGTGGTTTAAATAGAGTTGCATGAGGAAGTTTAGTCTTTTTCCAGTAATCATCTGGCGGGGATCCACAAAGCTTAAAAATTTTGTGGAGCTGTTCAACCTGTAGACGAAGCAAAAGAATACTAGGAACTTCAGATGCATCAAAATTAAATGCTATAACAGCAATATATTGGCGTTACAACTGTATGTGGTCAAAATATTATGTTTAATTGATGATAAGTTGAAAAAACATGAAAAGATCACCTTATGTTGATCTGTGATTCAAAAGAAACAACATTTGCAAGCAAAACAGTGAAACTGAAAAAGGAGATATAGTCCAAATTATGTTGCCTCCAACTTCGTTTATTTTTCATGTAAGAAAAAAAATCTGGAATTCTAGTTACAAATAGTCACTTGGTACAAAATGATTATACTACGTGATGATGCTGTGGAATCTAGGCAGCTCCAGTGATTAGCAAGACTCCTGATCTTAATTGTATATAGCAATATCAACATCATGAAATGTTTTTAATTCCGGTGTCAGAAATAATACGGTTAGCTCCATTTGTGTAGAAGATGGGAGCAAAATAGTTTTAAATTTGGTGCAATCTACTACTGTATGGGATAAAGGAAAGGATGATGATGATGACGACAATGACGATTGTCCACTGCACCAAGGACCACATACTGAGACTCATCCGTGATAAATATTGTTTAGATATAATCCTTTTCAGCATTATGTGTAAGGTGTTTAATCTTCTTTTAAAGGGACTTGAGAACTAGGGTTCATTAAGTAATTTAAGATGATCTCACAGATTGTGATAATTTCAGAATATAGAAGGAAATAAAATGTATGAATACATATGCTTTTCTCTTATAACTCAAAATTTTGTTTCACAAAGTACATCATAATTCCTCAACAGTTATCTACACACGTTGCAAGCATCACAAATCCTGGACATATCGATGACAGTGCATAGGGTGGTGTCATTTTCTAAGTGTAAGAAGTTTCATTTTGTAAAGACCATATCCTTTTGGGGATGCCATTATGGCGTAATGGTTGAGAAGCACCATAATACTTGTATTCAGTAAGTCAAAGATAGGAGAATAAGATTGCTTGAATCTGAACTACTTGCTGAAATATTTTTCTCGAGTAGTAGTAATGAAAGTTGATCATAAGATGTGTTCAACGTCGTTGTCCAGGCAAAATCTGATGTACCTACTATTTCCAAATAAGCATTTATATCATTCTATTGTAAATTAAAAAAAAAAAAATACCCCGAGTAGATTCACAAAAGCTATGAAACAACTATCCAGTAAGGTGATTACCTCTGTTCTTCCTTGAATGATAGGACTCTGAAGTAGAAGTTCCGCAAATACACAACCAATGCTCCAAATGTCTACAGACGCACCATAATCCGTGGAACCCAACAAGAGTTCAGGAGGACGGTACCATAAAGTGATGACTCGACTTGTTAGAGGTTGCCTGTGTCCAGAAGGTCCAGAGCGACAGAAGTTCGCCAAGCCAAAATCAGCTATCTTCAATATTCCTTCATTGTTTACCAGAAGATTTGCACCTTTTATATCACGATGCATTACACCTCTCAAGTGACAGTGCTCAACTCCAGATAACAACTGCTTCATGTAGCATTTCACCTGCAAAACCAAATCAATTGAACCTCTAATTAAGGTGCAAACAACTAACCTGTTAAGGCACAAAATGAAATAATTCAACAACTTAGCATTTTGAATGTGTCTTTATTTCCATATCTTTTAAGCAGATGAGTATACTGTTTCTCTAGCAGTCAATGTCCTGAAGAATTCAGAAAATATTTCTGGTACTCTTGTGTCATTTTGGTAATCTTTCTGATAACTCTTCTATTAGATCGATCAAAAACTAGAAAAACAAACCAGAATTTAAATAGTCTCATATTATTGGGATATCTGAATATATAAGGAAATGCCAACAGGACCAAACCTGTGCCTCACTGAACTTGATATCAGGGGAAGATAGGAGTCCAGAAATATCATGTTCCATGTACTCGAATACAAGGTACATACTGCATGATAATCGCGAAGTAATCAACCCCTCCAGTTTTATGATATTTGGATGGTCAAGCCTGCGTAAAATCATTATTTCTCGAGCCATAAAGCGCACACTCTCAGGCTCAAAATTGTCAAAGCGCACCTTCTTCAGAGCAACTATCCTCCCAGATTCCGACTCACGTGCTCGGAACACACTGCTATATGTACCCTGTCCGATCTATCAAAGTAGTTGAAAACTCTTGTCAGATAAACAGATAAACTATCATTCAATATAAATATCGTATTTAATGAAAGTAATGAATCTTTCAGTATAGGAAAAAGAAACTATTAGAATATGGCCATAGAAATCAGCTCAATTTCAGAAGGGTAAAATAAAATCACAATCATCAATTCGAAAATAATTAGAGCTCTAAACTCTTTCTCGGTAATCCTTAGTAGAAGCAGCATTACTAAGAATGGAACTTTTTCAGACCGCCGCCTTAGCATCCACTTGTCAATTTACATTAGAAAGGTTTGCTTGCAACTAAAAATTAAGTTTTTTGTTCAAAAGGCTTTTATCAAGAAAAATGGAAGTTTTAACCAATAACTTGTTAACGTCAAACAATTATGTTTTTGGCAGTTAGAACATAACAAGCAGTCCTCAACATTCCAGAATCTCCAAAAGTGTAGGCCTATGGATACCTCAATAGGTATATACAGACATGAATCAAAATTAGAGAGGTTTGTACATGTACAAACAAGAACGTACCCATAACTGTGTAAGTGCGGATTCCATTTGGATTTTGGTTTAAAGATGAAAATAAATAAATAAAAATCAATAAAATCTACTCATACCTTCCTAGCTGGAAAATTTGTAAACACAACCACAGCTTTTAAATCTACAGATGACAGATGAATAGAAAATTCTCAGTCTATCTAGGATAATACTTGTACCTTAAGTTCCACCTTGGCCTGGTATGTCAAATGTGAGTATATATATAGATATAGATATAGATTAGAGAAACTCAAAATCCTTGGGGGCAAAACTTCTTGATATATGCTAAAATTGGATAGCGTTAAATGGGAAAGAAGAAAATTGCATATCCACAACGAAAGTTGCAGCTCCATAAAAGAACTATATGCAAATCTAAATGAATGGTTGGCTTGTGACAAATAGTTTACTTCAATTTTAACCTAGTTTGCAAATATAGGCATATCTCCCAAATTTTGAAAATTTTAAATCTTTGGGGTGAAAAAACAAAGAAACTAAAAAAACACTTGAATTATTAAACCGATATTAGCCCGAACAAATTGTTTCTATGAAGAACTAGAAACATGCATGACCTGTTAGAATTTCGAAAAACATAGATGATTGTAGAAACACTATCATATGGATGATATATATGATGCTAGTTCTAAAAATGCATCTAAAATAAGAGTTCAGAAAAATTAACACTACTAATGTGTTATATATGATACATTGAGAAATAATATGTACTAGGATCAGACACACAAACACACACACACACTATGTATATGTATATACCTTCTCCAACTTTTCAAATGAGTCAGCTTTAAGGGGCACCCAGCCGTGAATGGCTTCGCCGGCGACGGCGCTGAGCCACGCGGGCCAACCGGCGGCCACCTGCTCCCCTTCCACATACTTCTGCAAATTCCCCAACCGAAAGCTCAAAGACTCACCAACACCGCCGCCGTGAGAACTCGCCCTCCCTGACTCACCCAACTCACTCCCACTCAACCCCGACTCAGTCCTCTTCTTCACCTTCTTCTTCTCCAATTCCACCACCGACCCAACTCTGCTCCGACCCGAATAAACCGCCCCATTGTCCCGAAACGCCCCGGAATGATCGATAGCAGGGGTCACCGACACCGACTGCTTCGAGGCCACACAACCCATGAAGAAGAAAACCAACAGTCACCGACCCACCAACATATATTGATTTTCACCACTATCAGAGATCGACCCAGATCATGAAATGGGTCAATTTAGCCAGTTCTGACCTCTGTCGAGCCTCAAATGGAGTTTTTCAGTACTGGGTCACAGCACAGACTGTGAATATATGAGAAGATTGTATATATACCCAAAACCCTCAACATTCCCTCCAGCCCCCTCTCTCTCTCTCCTTTCTCTCTCTAGACTACGCGAGAATTGCGGAAGGTGGAGATTGGAGAGGATATTAATGCGCTCACAACAGAATGAAGCGAAATCAACGGAAAAGTTGGAACTTGCATGCTCTTTCTGTATTTGTTTTATAAAAGTAATTAAAACTTGGGGTTCTTTCGTAATTAATAAAACTAATTTTAAATCTTGAACCCCATATTTTTTGGGGTTTTGTTGTCTGCGAGATTTTAATTCTTCGGTTTTGTTTCTATTTGTTAATGTTATAATAATAATAATGGTATTTGTTTGGATTTTTATTGGCTTATATTAGTGCATTCAAGTCATAGTGGCTAGCAAACTTAGTGAGTGGGACCCACTAATTACTCTGTAGAGCCAATGCAGTCCTGAAACAAGCTCATTTAGTCAACAACAACCCCACTAACAAGTTGAGCAAATCTACTATTTGCGTCTTCACAAGCTCACAAACTATCTTTTATGTGTATATATATTGTTTTGTAGTGCAGACTTAATATTAATTATGGACAGCAATAATAGAAGCTTGAGAGAGGGGATAAATTCTAATCCTTAATGGGGTTGTGTTTCAAATTTTGTTGAATTTAACTTCTTCCAAATCAGAATTTCAACTTGCGTTTTAAAGAATGTTAAATCAGTTTTTATACCTCAAATTATCATATTTGGAAAAGGTATTAAGCTGTTTTTCAACCAGGGTACTCCAGTATGATTATTAAAAAAAAAAATTCATGGAGTCATGACTCTTTGCTCAGGTAATACTCTATCAATCACATGTTTCATAGTTCTGATAGAGTTTTTCAGTTACAATGGGAGTCGAGGTACTGCAACGTTGGTATATGCAATGAGAGACTTGGAATGGAATGTCTGACCTCGTTGACTGCATGACCCTATTTCTTCGTACTCTATCAATCATATTATGTGTAGTCTTTTGTTTTTTCTTCTTTGCCGGAGGGGGAAAGAAAAATACTCCCTCCGTCCAATAATTGCAGGTTCACTTTTTCTCTCTATCTTGTCTCAAAATAAATATTTATTTTTAAAAAATTAAAGTATTTTATTTGGTCAATTTACTAATTTAACCTTCAATAATTAAAATTATAAAATATATATATTATAAACCATCATATCATTATGTATGGTAGGACTATGGATAAAATTGATATTTCATTCACTAATATTATAATAAAAATTATCCTCTTAAAAATTTGAATTCCCAAATATTTATAATTTGAGACGAATGGAGTACTTCTTCATTTTAAATTTTATTAATTGACTGAAAAGATGAAAGGCAAAAAGTTAAAAAGGAAATGAAACCTCAAGAGGTTAAATAATGCAGATGACTTTTTCTCCCTTTAACAAACATCTTGTCACGCATACTTCTGACGTATGGGCCCACCAGGTACAGTGTGGGGCCCACTCCTCTATAAACATAAAACTTGTGTGTGATTAATATAAGGGAAAATTAAACCAACTACCCCTAAACTATAATATAATTGCACGCGGTACTTTTTATGTTTCAATAATATCATAAATTACTCTTAAAACTACCTCCGTTGTAACACTTAACCCCTTCTGTTAAAAGTCAACCCCTTCCGTTAAAAGTCAACGACGGAAAATTTTCTTTTTGGTCAATAAAACCTATTTTTTGAGTGAACTTCCAATTTTGCCCTTATATATGCATGTTCCAATTTAACCCTTACTTTTACATACAAAATTACTTAAATACCCTAACTTTTTTTATTAAATTGCCCCCACAATTTCATTTAAAAAAATATAAAAATATTTTTTTTGTGAAAAATATATATTATGTTCCAAAATATGAATTTTTTTTACGAAAAAGTATATATTATGTTCCAAAATAAGAATTTTTTTCGAAAAATAATTTTTTTGCAAAAATTATATATTTTGGAACATAATAAATTTTTTTTTGCAAAAAACTATTTTTCAAAAAAAAAAAAATCATATTTTGGAACATAATATATATTTTTCGCAAAAAAATTATTTTTCAAAAAAAAAATTCATATTTTGGAACATAATATATATTTTTCGCAAAAAAATTATTTTTCTCAAAAAATTCATATTTTAGAACATAATATATACTTTTTTGCAAAAAAAATTCATATTTTGGAACATAATATATATTTTTCACAAAAAAATTATTTTTTTAAATGAAATTGTGAAGGTAATTTAGTAAAAAAAGTTAGGGTATTTAAGTAATTTTGTATGTAAAAGTAAGGGTTAAATTGGAATATGCATATATAAGAGCAAAATTGAAAGTTCACTCCAAAAATAGGTTTTATTGACCAAAAGAAAATTTTCCGTCATTGACTTTTAACGGAATGGGCTAAGTGTTACAACGGAGGTGATTTTAAAAGTAGTTTATGATATTATTAAAACATAAAAAATACCATATACAATTATGTCATAGTTCAAGGATAGTTTGTGTAATTTTTCCTTAATATAAATATAATGTGAATTTGGAAGACTGTCGCTGTATTGCATTTTTTTTTTTTCTCTTAACGTATTGATGGGTTCCATAACTGTCATCTCTATATTTTCTCGTGGGAAAGTGACATTTCCATGGAAAATTTCAAAAGAATGTCACACCACGTCAGAGCATATTTGCGCTTGCTGTACACGGCACGCCGCGCCATAATGACATATTTTGTAATTTTAGACTACCATTCTAATATTTCTTTGTTTTTCGAACATTCAAACATTATGGATCTTAAGATTAAATAGTTTCTTAATTGAAATAGAGTAAAAAATATTGAACTCACTTATAAATTGAAATATAAAAAGAAGCAAGAAAAAAAAATGAGAACACTAAGGTTCCATTCGGTTGTGCCATTTTGAAATTGTATTGGAGTTGTAATTATATGAAATTATAATTCCACTAATGCAATTCCAAATACATTAGAATAATGACATATTCTAATATTTAAGTGTAATTGAATTTCAATCACAAACTCAATTTAAATGTGAATTTCAATCAAAACACAATTTTAATGTAAATTTCAATCCTAAACTCAATTCGAATGTAAAATATTATAAATCTTGAATTAAATTAGATAATATAGATATATTTAAATATGTAAATATATATATGAAACTATAAATATATATATATATGCATATATGGATGTGCATGTAATATACATGTATGTGAATATATAAATATGTGTGAGTTTATGTGTATGCATGTGTATTCATATTTTATACATATACATATATATATATATATATATATATATGTTTGTATATATAGGCATGTGTGTATATATATGTATATATGTTTGTATATATACAGGGTCGGTCCTGAAATTCCAAAAATAAGTTAGGGCCCTAGACGATAGCAAATGTGAGGCCCTTTTAGATGTAAGCTTCACGTGCTTAAAAAACTATAAATGCAAAAAGAATTATTAAAAAATATATTAAATTTGTTAATATTTAAAAAATTAAAAACAACTTTCACCTTGGTGTTGTCGTGAAAATTTGTTATTGTTAGGGGAGTGTAGTAGTCGCTAAAGTCTTAAATGTAGCCGCGTGAAAAATTATTGTCGTTGTGCGAGTGCAGCAGTTACGAAAACTCTAAATGTATGTAGTCGTCAAACATGGTATAATTGTGGGAAAAAATCTTCTAGATCTAAACAGGGTAATAAGTTTATTTGAATTAGACTTTAGTTTCACTAATTTGAAAATTTATAGCTTGATTTGTTTAAATATGTATATATCACTAATTTAATTTATAGATATATTTAAATATGTAAATATAGTTTGATTTGTTTTTTGTTTTATAATAACTGAAATATAAAATTTTGGGGTCCAAAATTGTGAAATTAGGTTTGAATATAGTACAAATGAGTTGTTAAACAAACTATTACTTTTTTTTTTGGATCTATAGTAAAGTAATTATTATTATTTTTAAAAAATAAAGCACTTGAATTGGGCCGAGGAACTAATTAAATTCTCTAAAAAATTATAAAATTACTAATATTTTTTTAAAAATAAAAAAAATTGGGGCCCCCGAACCCAGACCTAGGCGACCACCTTGGTCGCCTAGCCTCAGGGCCGGACATGTATATATATATAGGCATATGTATATATATAGGTCTTTGTAAATATATATGTAAGTTTGTAATTCTGAAAAATTAGTTATTAAAGAGAAAAATTTTATTAGGTTGAAGATTTGGAATTAGAAATCACTTCTTCTCATGTGAAATTGGTGGAATGCAATTCTAAATCCAAATTATTTTTGAGTAAATGAATAATATAATTTTTAGAATTAGAATGCAATCCCAAATCCAAGGCCCAAAATGGTGCAGCGGAACAAACCCTGAGCATAATTTTCTCATTTTTCGAAGATTACTTTGGTGTTATGAGATGATAGATGTGATGCAAAAGACAGAAAATGAATTTTAATTAACACAGTTTATGTTTCTTCTTTCACACATAAGAAAAGGAAATTAGTCAATTTGATAAGCCTCCCTCTATATTCTTTAAAACATTCTTTTAGAGTTCATTAGCTCTTTTAAAAAGTGTGTCTAATAACGTACAAAATATTTTTTTCTTTCAGAAAATTAAAAATAACTTTAAAAAAATTAATCTAAAAAGGACCTAAGCATTATTAAATTATCGTAATTGAAAATACCTTACTTTTTAATAAAAAAATAATATTACTGCATAACAGAAAAGGAGAATATGATTCATATTTCTTTCTTCTCTACTTGACTACATTTCCTTTGATGTTTTGTCATATTTGACTCGGTATTCATTTATAGGACACACAATTCTTCCATTAAAATATCACTAGGATTAGTTCGGTAACAAGCGGTAAGTTATCTCACATTTGTATGTCACGCAGTGTTACCATTTTTTTATTTTTTTTTAAACTGCACAAATAGTGATAACCAATTCACATACGCATTTCATAACATTTTTACTTGTCATCTCACCGGATTACTTCAGCAAAATGTTAAATCGAGAGAATTATTTTCCTCACTTATAAATGACCTTATTATAATTTTTTATTTTTTTTATTACAAATATAAATATATTCTATGCAAGATAGGATACATAAATATTGTCAAATGATAAACTTCTTATCAAAAATCTCACTTGCTTGTTTAGTAGTTTAAAATACCAAGTAGGAGATCTTAACATTTTACTTTTCACTTTCATTAAATCAAGCACAAAATTAATTATACATTCTAATTAGTGTTCAAAATCTTATTTCAAAATACCATTTTTCATTGTCATCGTCCTTGTTAAATCATATCAGTCGACTTCGATAATAGATTAATTATTTTTATTTAATTTAAACAAGCAAGCGCATATCTAAAACATATGAATGGAGTAAGTTTAGAGTTCATATGACATCAAATTATTAGTTTGTTTAAATTATCATAATTTACCATTCAAAAGATGATAAAAAAAATACCAATATATACAATGACCAATTTGAAGGTACATATTGGTTAATTCTATCTTATGTACATGGTTCGTATGTTCGATATGTTGCGTATTATATAATTAGTAATTCTTTTAAAAAGTGGTGATGCCGTTATATATATCCATATTCATTTTTAATATTAATATCAAACAAAAATTTATAAGGATTAATAAGCGTTAATACTGCTAATCGTCCATGATCGTGGATAAGAAAGAAGTCTATTAGATATATGGGTTAATTACACTTATATTTCTTTGAGATGTGATATATTACACTTGCACTCTTTATTGTTTGGATAATTACAGTTATATTCCTTCAAATTTGTTAGTTGTAATAAATACCCAATTCAGTTGAACTTTCAACGTACTCAAATTCAGTCAACGCTTACTTCATCACTTTTTCAGAGATAAAATTTTTAGAATACACTCAACTAAATGCAAAGACATGAAAAATAGTCATGGGTAGATAAGTCATTTCACAACTGGCCCTGAAATTCCAAAATAAGCGGAGCTCCTAGGCAAGAGCAAATATGAGACCATTTATACCTAATGCTTCATGCGCTTAAAATATTATAAGTGCAAATAAAATTATTAAAAAACACATTAAGTATATCAATATTTAAAAAATTGAAAATTGGGCCCTCCGGGCCCGAAGGCCCTAGGCGACCGCCTAGGTCGCCTTGCCTCAGGGCTAGGCCTGACTCCGGTCACCTGAATTGAATGCCCGATGAATTATAAGGGATAAAATTACAATTATCTAAACAATAAAAAGTACGAATGTAATATATCATATTTCGAGATGGTCAAAATATAATTTACCCTAGATAAATTATAAGGCTATTATCATAAACACCTTTGGTTTAAAAAAATGATCAACTTGCCCCTCTCCAATAGAGAAAATCCCATTTATGTTAATAAATTTGATCAACTTGCCCCTGAAACTAGAGGGGGGGTTTACTAATAAACGATTTTTTTTTTATGCCGAAAAAAACCATTAATGCCAAAATAAACTTTTTTTTGGAACTACCAAGTAGGGTAAAATATAAAAAAATTAAGTCCAAAAATCTTGAACTACAAATAAGATTTTTTTTTTTCGTTTATAAATTTGTTTTTTATATTTTACTATAAACGAAAAACAAATTTAATTTATGCCAAAAAAAACATTAATACCAATTTTTTTTTTTGGGAACTACCAATTAGGGTAAAATATAAAACAAATTAAGTCTGAAATATAAAAAATATTTCGAATTACAAATGAGATTTTTTTTTCGTTTTTAACTTTGTTTTTTTATATTTTACTATAAACGGAAAAAAAAATTTACGCCGAAATAAAAAATTAATGCATCAATATTTTTAACTTTTCAATTAGATATTTTTTTGGCATAAATTAATTTTTTTCGTTTATTGTAAAATATATATATATATATATATATATATATAATTAAAAACGGAAAAAACAATCTCATTTGTAGTTGAAAATATTTTTTATATTTTACCCTAATTGATAATTCAGTTAAAAATATTGATGCATTAAATTTTTATTTGGCATAAATTAATTTCATTTTCGTTTATAGTAAAATATAAAAAACAAAGTTAAAAATGAAAAAAAAAATCTCATTTGTAGTTCGAAATATTTTTTATATTTTGGACTTATTTTTTTATATTTTACCCTAATTGGTAGTTTTAAAAAAAAATTATTTTGGCATTAAAGTTTTTTCTGGCATAAATCAAATTTTTTTTTTCGTTTATAGTAAAAAATAAAAAACAAAGTTAAAAACGAAAAAAAATATCTTATTTGTAGTTTAAAATATTTTTTATATTTAGGACTTAATTTTTTTATATTTTACCCTAATTGGTAGTTACAAAATTTTTTATTTTGGCATTAATATTTTTTTTCAGCATATATTAAAAAATAAATAAATTGTTTATCAATAGATCCCCTTCTAGTTTCAGGGGCATTTTTGTCAAAAATTGTAAGAAAAAGGACAAATTGATCAAATTTATGAACGTTATGGAAGTATTTTGTATAGAAGGGGGGCAAGTTGATATTTTTTAAAATTACACGAGTTTCCTAAATTATATAAAGAAGTAAACAAATTAAAGGTCAAATACTATTAAAAGGTACGACTTTCTCTCTAATGAATTTTGACTAATTCGTCTGCCACGCGAGAGATGACTCCACTTGGAGTTATGTCGCTGAACTAAACTAGGGGGAAAGGATTACTTTTGCTATCAGTTGAATTCATGATTCGCGCGCCTTTTCGGTATTGATTTCTTTCATAGTACACTAATGCTTCAATAATATTAATTTTAAAAGTAATTATTAAATAAATATTGGTATTGCATAATGGAATTAACACCTATTAAAATTATTACGAAATATATAGGATAATTTATTTTTTTATAAGTCTTTTCAGTTTCTAAATTTTAAGTGAAATGGGATTTCCCTTCTTTTTTTATTTATATTCTTTTAAAGAAAATGGTTTATTATTATCTTTTTCTTTTCTCTTTTTTTTTTATTCATACTTTTGGCGTATAGAGTCCTATAATGTCCAATCAAATTTTTGTGAAACTATTGGTGTAGATGAACATTATTTGGTGGAGTCAACTCCCTATTCATAAAAACCTAATTTATTTATTTATTTTTTCTTTATATATTTATTTTGGGAAGACTCTTAGGATGGGTAGAGTAGTTGTCCAATTTAACCCAACATTTTTTTTTTCTCACTTTCAACGGAGATAATTTTATATGCATCAAAATTAATGAGCAAGATATCTAAAATGAGTGTTGCTGGATTTAAGAAATTATTTGCATACATGTCTTCATTGTTGTGATGGGAGGGAGGGGTCTAGCTACTTTGCAATTGAGAGTTGGGACCAGTGATTTTAGTTAACAGCTTTTGTCACTAAAGTTATCAAAAAGAAGAATAAGAGATGTTTAATCAAAGCTAGGAACCATATAGGCCTAATTAGAGATATTAATTACAGCATGCCCTATGCTTTAATTATTTTGAAAGAAGCATCACCCTGATTTTTTTTTTAGTTTGTACACTGGAATTCAAGAGAGAATTGTTCAAGATGTACTTTATTTTTAATTTTTTTAGCAAACTGTTGATACCGTAAATGAGTTAACCCATGGCATGACGATGAACGATAGAGTGGTGATGATGTGGCAGATAAACTAGGCCGAATCAACAAGATGAACCGAGAGAGAAGGAGAAGATGGGCTTGAAGAAAGGTTCAGCCAGTAAATAGGATGTCTGGTTGGTGAATGCTGGAGTTAGCATAAAAGTAAAATACTCTGTAATGATCTGGCTGATTACTACTTGAAATTGTATTAAGGCCATGATGGTGTTTAGGATAGATTAATTATTTAGGAATATTTATCTCATTTATTTATTTATGTAAATAAGATTTCTACTATAAATAAGAGTGAAACACCTCTGTTTTAGAGTTTCTGCATCAAACACAAAAAAAATATGTTTTTTAATGTTTTTTCCAATCACACTACTCCGCTAGTGTCTATCTATCTCAATTCTCTCTTTCTTCTTCTTGAACTCCCTCTTTCTCCCCCTCTCGTCTATGTCAGTCTATATCTTCTCCCATTTTTACCTCTATCGTAAATAATTTGATTCTATCATTTTTGTTCAAAAGAGAAAAAATTCATTTTTTTAACCGGTTGAACTCCGTCACCAATTTTGGCACGCCTGCATCTCATAAAAGAGAAGAATCGGCCAATCCCTTCGGTCGATTATTTTTGGAGCAAACATAAACGAAGAGGGATGGGAAGAGATAAAAAAAAATGTGATCGAAATATTATGAAAGAAAAGTGTTTAAACAGTTCAATTAGGGCGTTTGGTTCGGGTTTGTATTTTTGTGCTGTGAAATTTAAGAAATAGACGTACATGTTTGTGTTTGTGAAGTGCCATGAGTCTAAAACATAAGCATGTTTGGTACTGATGTTTTTGTTGTAGATATATACATATATATATATGGTGTTTGGTATTTTGGGGCAAATGAGAGTGGTGGTGGTTTTGAGATTGTAGATATATATATATATATATATATATATATATTTTGAGTGCCTAGTGTAAAAAAAAAAATACATTTTTTTGCTTGCAAAAGATGTACATTTTAACCCGAGCGGGTTGGTTTAGTTGGAAAAGATTTGAGACTTGGTGCCTTAAGAAACATGACATCTCATTTTCAATTCTTACTAGGTGCAAATAATTCGTTAGGGCCACGATCGCGGACATAGTTTGAGCCTTACCCGATTCGTGTGTGGGGGGGGGGGGGGGGGGGGGGGGGGGGGGTCGCCTTACACGGGTTCAGTAAATTAGTCAATGTGCGCATATGCTGGCTCGAACATCACAATTATAAAAAAAAAAAAAAAAGATTTACATTTTTTAAAGTATATTTTACTGTTCAAAACAAAATAGAACTTGTCAAACGTGCTTTTTGTTTCGTAAAGTGCTACAATACCAAAAATAAATAAAATGAACTTGGATTCTCTCCAGCAGGATCTCTCTCCTAAGTTCCCTGGAGTCTAATTCAACGGGTTGGATATGAGCACATCATCTAAGAATTCTAACTAATGTAAAATTGTAATTTTAAAATATATAAAGGCTTTAGGAAATTCACGAGAGAGATCCCGCTAGAGAGGATCATTGTTCAAAATGAACCAAACAGAAACACAGATCAAACGTAGCATTTTCTCTTCCAAAATTGTGTATTACTGTCACCGGTCAATACAATTTACAATTTTCTGTCCAACCCAATGTACAATTTTGTTATAAGAAGGCCAACTTATGGATTTCGAGGGAATATATAGGTTGTACATGAAATTTGGATTATTGGATACCATTTACTTCGATATGTGGCCATACACATTTTGGACGATGAAATATAACCATGAAAGATCTGGCATTTAATTTATAAGCCTCACCTAAAGAATACATTATTATTGAAATAAAAGTGATATAGTGTTGTTAGCCTTTTTGGAGCCAAAAAAAAAACAGGGGATTTTGTTGAACCTTTCTATTTTGTAGACCATAGATACAGCTAGACATTTTATTAGTACAGGGACTTCCAATCCTAACAGGGGTCCACCTAAATGAATATAGCATGGACTTTTCACAATAGTAACCTAATAATTGTGGATTATCAAAGATTTTCTCCAAGTCTCATATCATTATGTTCGTAATGCTTTTCAAAAAAAATTATTATGATTATATAGTACTCCTTTTGATATTCGTTACACTGTTACCTCATATCACTACAACATCCGATATTGCAAAGGTGAACCGTTGTCTCATATATATATATATATATACACACACATACATGCAGGCACGGAACCATGGCGCAAGGGTTTGGGGCGGTGGCAAACTGTCCCCCATAAAAGTTTTCTTTTTTGCCTTTTTACAATGCTAATATAAGTATATTTAAATGAATATAGAAAAAAAAAATTTGTCCATAATTCCTATAAATATACTTTTATAATAATTGTCCCTAATATAATAAATTGTTCCCATTTCGCATGTATTTTTCTAGTCTATTTATGGGGGTAGACAGTAGGGAAACTAGCATATCTTCAACTTTGCCGACCCCTGATTTCCTTTGCCATCTATGCCATACTTTAATGTTAGGAGTCTTAGGACAGCAAAGATCTGTTTTTCCATTTATGCATACAAAAATAATGTTAGTGTAAAAATAAATCTAAGAGTAATATGTATGATAATGGTACAAAGTGAATGTAATGATCATAGTCAGAGCTTGCTAGTCCACATATTAAGAATGCCATTCAATTATTAGTCGGTGAAACCATCAATTAACTATGGTTAAATACATGTGTTCTTGAGTTCTTATCTCACCAACAATTGTCACTGGTTTCATTGTTAAATGTATTCACTAACTAATACACCAACTCAAAGCCTGAATTTTAATATTTATGACCTAGTGCGTAAATGCTTAATAGTGAAACAGTTCAGTTTTAAACTGTGTCTTGCTTATTCAAGAACTTCAAAAATAAAAAATTTCAAAACTCAGAAATATTCTAATCTTATTAGTTTCTGTTTGAGTGAAGTTTCTGTTGAAGAAGAATATGTACTTGCAATATTCTCCGTATTCTATTGAAGCGCATTTTCTATCTTTTGTCAGCCCCTAGCAAGGTGAACTAATTTTAACTATGATTTTTTATTATTATTAATCGATTGATTTTATTTCAATTTCCCTATAACTAATGTACATATTGTCTAATTAGAATTGATAGGTATGTATTTAGGTTAAAAATTAAGTACTGGAAATTTTAAGTACGGAATGTTTTAAGTAGAAGTATTTAGAAAAATTATAATTTTCTGATATTTTCAGTTTTCATACTATAGTTAAGTGGTGACCATGACACTTAAAATTTTATCTTTTAAGTAACACTTATTGTTTTAAGTGATATTCAAATTTTTTATCAAACGTAATTAGTTAAATAAGTGTTTAATTTGTTTAGATATTGTAGGTGACCTCATATTTCGATCCACATGACAACGCCACATCATCATAATGATCCACATATCTTGGTCGTCAGTCAACATTCAACGGACACGTGACACACACCACGTCATCAAATCGAAGACTGAGTTGGGAGCGGGACTCAGGCATTACCTGGGATCCAAGGAGGTACTTGGTTTGGTGGATGAAATCTAGGGTTTGTCGGGTTAATTCTTGATTTGACTCGAGAGATAGATTTACCATTTTGATTCCCGCACATCACTTTACGATTAATTAAAAGATTAATCTCTTTTAATTGGTTTTAACCCAATATTGATGTCACGATGACATCACCATCTCTCTTACTTAACCTATAAAAGGAGGAAGGCAAAGAGGAAAGAGGTTGGCAAGATTGACTAAACTTTATCTTTGGGGTCATGAGAGCAAACACCTCTCACCCAATTCACAAAGGGAGTCATGGGTATTTTTCAAGATCACTGTCACTTTCATTTCTATCTCGCTCTCGAGTTCGTCTGGCTTCCACCTCTATCATTCCACCTCGTATCACACTGTGTTGAAAGAATATTTATAGATTAATCAGATTTGTTGTTTGATATTCTCATTAATATAAATAAATATTATTCAACCCCCTTTAGATATAAGTGATAAATAAATGTTATTAAACAGATTCTTAGTGTGCAGTGCATGACAACACTCATTTTTATTATTCATCATACATGGAATTTTTTTAGTGAAAGAACAATTTATCCCGAGCTTTTATCCCTCGTTTCAAAAGAACATGAAAAACCACATATGATTAAATTGCCCATTTATCACCATCTCCCACAAAATTTTTCATGGGAAAGTTTTGCTTATTAGACCCCATGTCAGTCGCAACATAAGATAAATAACTCTCAAATACTTCGGGTGCGTTTGTAAATTGGTGTTTTTGTTTTTGTTCTTATTTTTTTCACTGTTCACGGGAACAAAAACGCGTTTGGGAGCCTTTGATGGTTTTTATTTTCGTGAACAGTAAAAAAACGTTTTCTCACCCTTAGTTCAAAATTTGAAAACACCAAAATGGTGTTTTTTTGTTTTTGTTTTTGGCACTGTTTGTTATCAGCCAAAAAAAAAAAAAATTGTTACATATTTCCTAACCGCCATCTTCAACCTCCAAACCTTAATTTCTATCTTCAACCTCCAAACCCTAACCCCCACCACTGCAAATCGACACTACCACCAACACAAACCCTTACCTCTGCAACTTGACACCCCCAATCGAATTGGAGTGATGTGGTCTTTATACATGCTACTACTTATATAGTTATATATATATATATATATTTTTTTCTTGTATGTTAATCTTTTGAACAACAGTAGAGTGGTCATGTTCATTGTTGTATGGAAGACTTGGAAGTGTACATTGTAGCTGGTTTGTACAGGCATGACAATCAAGTCAAACTTAATTTCACCCTTTGACAATTTGTTTTCTACTTTTTATTCCATATAAATCTCAAAAACGTGTTTTTTTTTTTGTTTCGGGAAATGTTTTAGACAAAATTTCCAACAAAACATGTTTTTGTTTCCAGATTATCCTTAGGACAAGAACAAGAAATTTTTTTATTCTCAAGAGATAAAAAACGAAAACAAAAATACTAGTTTCCAAATGCACCCTTCATTTCTCTTTTAGTTGACCTCAAATAGGAAATGTCGTATTGAACTCAGAAACTTTTTACTGACAATTTCGATTAGGTTGAGTCTCCGACCTGAATTGCTTCATATAAAAAGTTTTCGAGAGTAGTCCACTATTGAACATGTTGGTCAATTTACAATGAAACTATTCTCTAACACATTCACTAATGCCTTCAAGTAGTATTTAAACCCACAGCCAAATTACATTTAGGGTTGCACACGGTTCGGTTTGATACGGTTTTTGAAAATTTTGGAACCAAACCATTATCAACGGGTACTTAAAAACAAGAACCAAAACCAAAACCATTAGTTAAGGAACCAAACCAATCCAAACCATAAATTAACGGTTCGGTTTGATTCCGAACCATGGTTTCGAAAACATGTTATTTCAAATTATATATAACATACATCAACATAAATTATAAAAAACAATCTCGCCAATTTCAAAACTAAAAACAACACTCTTAAACAAAAAATTACACACACACGCACCCCCAAAAACTCTGACACATACGCACTAAGAGGATGAGCGAGAGTTTTAGAGAGATTGTTTATGAAGTTTTCATGATTTTTTTTGTTGCATTTTTTTTAATTTAAGATATGGTTTTAGTCAAAAGAATTGGTGAATGTCCACGAGTTAAAACAGAAAAGTTATGAGTCCGTGTTTGTGTGTGAACCAACACATATTTAGAGATTTATAGAGGGAGAGAAAGATATTAACCTTTTGTAGAAGCTTAGGAGCCGGTGGTAATGAGGAGAGGAGTTATGGTGGCCGGCGGTGAGAATGGATGTGAGAGATGAGATGGACTATAAATTATAAAAAATTTATGTATATGCGTGTAATATTTGTTTGGATGGTAAAAAACTATTGGGGTAAACTTAAAATTTTATTTAATACACTAATTTGTATTTATTTAGTGTTATAAGTTTATATGAATCTATAATTTTGTTAAATATAATGTAATTGTAAAAGTGCGTTATACATATATATGTATATTTAATTGATATCGATTCGGTTTTGTTCCAGACAGTCTGAAACCGGAACCAAACCAAATTAGAAATGTTCTATTTTTTGAGAATTGGAACCAACCCAAACCAATTCAAAACCGGAACCAAAGCACCGATCCAGTTCGGTTTGGACTGGTTCTACGATTTCACGATTTTTTTGTGCACCCCTAATTACATCCACACTTGACAACAAATACAAGAAGTTAATGGTGATCATTTATATTGAGCACACACAGAAGTCACTATGGATGACTTATTAGGATTCATCGGTTGCCCACTCTAAGTTGTTGAAACATTCTTGTTGGCCTTGAAATTTATTCTCGGACAATAAATCCTATTTTGATATTAACAAAACATTTAAAGCGTGTTTAATACTAATGAATTATCAAGTTCATCTTTTCAGCAAAAGACAGGTGAACGACTCGGAAAACAAACACGGAAAGAAAACGTCTCGGAAAGCAAGCTCGGAAAGAAAGATTGAATAAAAGCGAAAAGCCGTGAAAGAAATTGAAGCGCGAAAATGGAAAATCAAATAATTCAACGGCGAAGGTGAAAGTTGAAGACTCAAGACTTGGGGTAGATAGGTCGGGGAGCGATCATTGTAACAAGGTAATTTTATGCGTCGATTTTATCGTATAAGCTCAAGTATAAAATGAACCGAACTCAAATGGAATGAAAAACGCTTTATCGAACTTAAACGGAAAGAAAAATATTTTTATTAAATGTTTTTCAAGTTATAGTCGACTAGAAGAATCCTTTGTATTATCTAGTAGTCGACTAAAACAATCAGTAGCATCAAGTTTTCATCCATTTTTGAAGTAGTCGACTAAAGCTCCAAAGTAGTCAACTAGAACCACCCATCTAGTCGACTAAAACCATTTGAGTCGACTAGACTACATGAAGTAGTCGACTAGAACCAATCTAGTCAACTAGAAGTTCAAAGTAGTCGACTAGAACCAATCTAGTCAACTAGAAGTTCAAAGTAGTCGACTAGAACATCAAAGTAGTCGACTAAAAGCTTCTCAAAACCTGCAGATTTTTCAGGAAACATTTTCCATGTTTTGTGGGTTGTGCTTAATGGTGTTCAAACGGCTCTTGTCTTTCAATTACAATATTCATTATTCAAAACCCTAATGTATTGATATATATAGAATGATATGCGTTCATTGAAGACCAAGAGATTGAAAAACAAAAGAGAAAGAAAAGGAAGAAAAGCTCTCAAAATTCTGCAGAAATTTTCTCTACAAAAGCCACTGAAACCAAGCTTTGAAAATCTGATTTTCTCCAAGTTTCTTTGAAAATCAAAACCTCTAGTATCTCTTCTTATTCTCCAAATATCATTCATTGATTATATCCTTTGAGAATACATTTCTAGAGCTATTATAAAATCACAAAAAACACTTGAGCTTATATTGATTTATCTTCCATAAAAACCTTTGGGTTTTGAGTGTTTTTGTTCTTGAGTGATTTTATTGATTACATACGAATTTATAATCTCGGACAAGTGAAGTCCACCGATTGTTCAAGAGAGGGTTGTTCTCTTGATTGAGAGACAAGCTCGAGAGGCTTGTGTTGTAAAGGTTTGCCATTCCACCTGTGAAGGAAGGGCCATAGTGAAAGGATCGGGAAAAGTCTCAAGAAGGGGTTCTTGAGCCGAGGAGTAGGAGTTACCGAACCTCGAAAAATCACGGTGTCAATCTCTCTATCTCTCTCTCCTTATTTCATTAATTTGCATGATATATTTACTTGAATATCTTGTATGCTAATTAGTCTTGTGATTAGTTGTTAGATAAATTGAATTGAATTTATTCATTTGACTATTGAAGAAATTGAGTATTGATTATATATTGTTCCAATTTCGAAAAGGAGTAGAAATATTTTGAACACCCTATTCCCCCCCCCCCCCCCCCCCCCCCCCTCTAGGGTTATTTAGTGACTAACAATTCTTAATTAGGTTTTAGAAGACACAAAATAGATGTCGTATTAGTCTACTTCAAAAAGAGTTTGTAAAATTTAGCTCTTAGGTCGTGTTTGTATTGAGTTTTTAAATATTACTTTTGACTTTTTAGAGAAAAAAATTGATTTGAACGGTATTTGCCAAAAAATTTAAAAGAGTTTTTGATCCTTTGAAGAGTGTTCTGAATAAGTTAGAAGATACTAACTTCTCAAAATGACTTTTAATTCTCTTTTTCTTTTATGTAAAAGTAAAAACAGAAACTCTACCAAACAAAGTTTTAGTGGCTTAGGTTTAGAGTTATGAAAGAATTGAGTCCGTGGTGATGAGAATGAAATCAATATAAGTATACTATATTATATACAATAAATATCACATAGGCCCTTTGAAATTTGTCCATATTCCCAGCTATACTCCCTTTATTTTCCATATTCTCATATAGACTCCTTGAATTTTGGCCCGTTGTATCTATTAGACCTATTATGTTAGTTCACAGTCAGTTGACCAATAAATTCCGCTAATGTAAGCCTGAAAAAAGTGTCATATGGATCATTTTGTCCTTAAAATATGTGTGATGATAATTTTTTTATATTAAATAATCAGGGATAGCAAGGTCATTTCATGAACATCCGTTAAAAAAATTAACGAAAGTTTGGATGAGAATATGAAAAAGGGACGGGGCCTAGTTGGGATATGGACAAATTTCATGGGGTCAAGGTGATATTTATCCTATTATATATACTTTAGGGTAAATTAGAGTTATGATATATTACACATGCACTCTCTGTTATTTGAATAATTACAGTTTTACCCCTTTAGCTGTGAAATGATTTATCTACCCATGATTATCTTTCATGGGCTTAAATGTCTTTGCATCTAATTGAGGGTATTCTAGACATTTTACCTCTGAAAAAGTGATGACTACAGGAATATTTGTTACAACTTACAAACTTGAGGGGTCTAGTTGTAGTATATTATATTTCGAGGGGTCTAACTGTAGTATATCATATCTCGAGGGGTGTAACTGTAATTTACCCCTTTTAATATAATGTGTACCTGTCCTCAAATTTGTCAATGTGGAATTGAAAACTCAAGTCAAAAACTTTGAAAATAGTGGGGTGGGAATGGGAATAAGAGACCGAATTGCGTGCATTGCTGATGTATGAAAAACCAATACACATTCATTCACATTCGCAGATTGCATATATATGTATGTATGATGAATGAAGACTCCTTTTTGTGTCACTTTTACCAAATTGGCATGTGATGTGTTTCTGCCACAAACTCAATGATGATTGTTGCTTCCCATGAGTCCATCACCTAATCACTATAAAAGGTTTATAATAAGTTAAAACGTAATAATTTCACCACATTAAAATTTTATCATATTTCTAACACCCTCGTACAAATATTAGAATAAAATACATTAATCTCCCATGAAATTTTGATTAGTCATGTGTCAATAGCGTAATCAAGATCCGAGTAATCAAGAGAAATTTATGAAATGATTTCTTTACCCTTAACATATTTTACCACTCATATATAAATTTTTTTTTTAGTGTGAAATAGTCTTTATAAATGAGAATTTCTTCATCACAACCGAATTTCTTTGAAAGTTTTGCTACCACAATTACAAAAGGACACTAAAATCCCCCTCCTCAAAATCGTAGCAAGACACTAGCGCCGTCGACCATCGCATTGTCAAAAAATTTATCATATCTTTCCGGTCCGCAATTGGCAAAAATATCAAAGTCCGCCTTAAATATTCTCATGAAAGGATATTTTTGTTAATATCTCATGTACTTTTTTGTTATATAACTTAAAGTATATTTGAGTTTTTGTGCAAAATTTTTCTAGCGGATATAATTTCAAGATAATGAGAGGGAAAATCTTAAATTCATATTCCTGCGGGCGTAACACAGTTGTCATGGACGAATCTTTTAAGCCTTGGACTAATCGTATCCAAATTTTAAAGTGTGAGTTCGAATCCTACCTGTTATGTATCGTGTAATAACGTTATACGAATTGTGGGACCGATTCGTATAACACCTTCAAATGACGATCTCCTTGAAATTTATATTCTAGAAGGATCGTTCTTAGGGATTAGACCCATAAAATCTTTAATTCATTAGCCAAACCTCAAGACTTTTTGTATACCGGATGTAATAAATCACAAATATAACAGTAATGTGTAATTGAATCAATACATTTCATCTTAATAACTCCACTTCAAATTTTATAAGTGAGGAAAACAAGTGCAATTTCACTGTTAAAACTAAATTAATGAAAGGTGAGCAAAAATTACTACTATAAAGTTTTTGATCCTCTCCCAAAAAGAAAATAAAGAGAAACAAAAAATTCATTGACTTTGAAAAGTATAACAAGACAAGCAGACTGATTTGCATAGAGTCCTCTTCTTTGGTGCTGACACTAATGAAAAACAATTGGGCTGGCATAAAAGCTACTTTTAAATGAATTTTTTTAATTCCTAACAAAACCAACAGTGCAAATTTAATTAGTAAAATAATGACATCAATCATTTTCATACATAAATAGAATTGTACTATATAGATATAGAGAGAAAGAGGGAGGGTAGGTCAAAGGTAGGTCAAGTGGTGTGACTAACCCATCATTGTCCAACAACTTTACTCACACAATAGTAGTTTTGGTGAAAATAATTAATCTGCCATTCATGACCACAGTGCATACACAGAACTCTTGTGTAGCAGAGAAGATTTTTTTAACAAATTGAATATGCATGCTCAAAATTTTGAATGATATATTTAAAGTTAAATATGACTTGCTGTGTTTAACACATAATTTGAGTCACTTAAAAAAAATGCTGCTGAGGTGAAATTTTGATGTAGAAAACTTAGAATGTTCAGAACATATGTATGTGTATAATATATATATATATATATATATATATGTCCATCTAAGTTATAATAAGCCCTTGAAAATTTCACCACTGTGATATATCAATCAGCACAAAACAATCTGAAAGAGTGTACTCCTCGAAGACAACTTTTCTATAGTAACCATAATAAATGTAATGTAGGGATGGTAACAGTGATTTATTTCATGTGGGATGGTATAAATAATATGTAAATGTGTTTGTTAAGGGTCATGAATATGCAGAATTGAAGTGTGGTAATAATCATTTTGGCTCCTGAGTGGGTGAGAATGCACATAAATAACTTTCATATAAAATTGTCTACTACTTGTTCATGATGAAATTAATTAGTGCTAATCATTACCCACCCTCTATACAAAAATTAACCTATATTATATCTATAATTTTCAGGTATCACTTGACTTCCTTGCACATCAATGTTTTACTCAACAGAACCCTTTGACAAATCAGATTCCAAATTTGCTAAAGACAGTTACATGTTTCTAACAAGGTTTTTCAATTACTGTTTTGTCTTTTTCCTGTCCTTTTTTTTTTTTTTTTTTGGCTATGCTCACTAGTCCTAGAGTTTTCAATTGTTATTATCATAATACTCTCCTACTACTAGTATTTCCATTATAGAGACCAACAATATTGTTTTCTTCCAGTTTGATTTCTTAATCTTTTCTCAATACATCAGTACAACTGAACTATAGGATCACACAATGTACAAAGGTTGTAATGAATAATTTCACTTCACTGATGGAAAGAAAGTTAAAATTTAGGTTATAATAAAATTCTAGCACAAAAAAACAGGATGATTTATTGATCGGGGCATCGGATATTTTATTTCGTTAGTTAATTTTCATTTTTTTCCCAGATATGTAAGATCAGGATCTCAAACCAATTTAGGAATTTTTCATCAAGCTGTTTGTCAATTCTGAGGATGTACATTGACAAATATTTGTTGCTTTCATTCACCAAAACCTTCTAATTCTCTCTATTTTTTAATTGGGTTTTTATTTATAATTTCTTATTTTCATTTTTTTTTTTACTTTTTATCAAGGTCTGCTCTGTACAAATAAGCTTTAATGATACAATCAGCATAAATTTTGTTGAGCACTAGATGTTTAATGAACAGGGTATGATCCAAGTGGATCTGTGATCTTCTTCCAAAAACAAGTAATGTGCAAGAGTGAGTTGGACTAAACTCTCCTAATACCTGTTACTCCCTCCGTAACATAATAGTTGTCCAATTTGAATTTTTTAACATTTTATTGATTTGGACTGACTAGTGTGCAATTTTCAATTTTACCCTTAATGATATAGTATTATGGTGGAGTCCGGTATTTGTTTAAAGTTAGTGGAAGAAGGGTAATTGAGGAAAGTGGAAGGTTAAATTGCATTGAAATTCGAACTGGATAAGTATTTTGGGATAAGTAAAGTTGCAATAATGGACAACTAATATAGAACAGAGGTTATACCATTTTTTACTCTACAAAGTGATTGGTAACACTAAGGTATGAGCCCAACTGCACAACAGACCAATTCTATACTGGGTTTTTTTTTTCCCATTCCAAACCATTCTGGCAATAGGGCAGATGGTAACAATGAAGTCAAATGAAATTAAACCAATGTGCATAAGAAGGTAAATCACTGTGTATATCATCAACTCTTGCCTCATCATAGAATGGCAACTTGCAAGCAGCCTTGCGGTCTTTCGATTTGTATTCGCCAAGCATTTCAGCCACAGTCTGGCATCGACATTGTTTTCCTGGCCGGATGACATCCCCATAGACAGCCATTTCAATTACGTCGAGCTCTTTATCTGCAAATGAGAGAAATGGAAATTAATAGAGAATACACCACCGCTTAAGTGGATGTAACAAATGCAAAAATACTGAAACATGTCCATACAAAGTAGTAATTCGAGCGAATATTGTAGTCTGGGCTGGGGGAACAGAAACAACCTAACAAGTCATGTGGATTGAACTGAAGAAACTCAACTTAAGCCTGAAGATTTGAGTCTAACTTAGGGAAGCAATTCAAGTTACAAGTATTAGTGGAGTTGAAAACCTACAACCACCATGCTCTCATCACATTCTTTGTCTTCAAGAATCAAGGTGTAGAGATCTCTGTCCTTAAACACCAATTCATTCTGTATTCAGAAACCTAAATAACGTCCTTCTGAGGTGTACTGTTGTTGAACTCGCAAAATATATATTTGCCTTTATCTCATGTACATAGGCCACATTTATTCTCTTTTTTTCCATTCTTTTCCGTAACAAGTCATGTCTCATATTATCTTGGATTCTATTTCATATGTTTTTGTTCTGTTCTTATCATCATCATCTTTGTTTTATCTGTTACCAGTCACCTTCCTTTAACTTTCTAATTTAATTTTGAAATTACTTCATCAAACGTGAGATATGGTCGACCTCTTTGTCTCCTTGTTTCTATACAAATAATTCTACCTTTTCTAGTTGCTGTATGGCGACTTGCAAGCATCCATGCGCTCTTTGGTTTTGGATTTGGATTTGGCTTTACCAAGCATTTCGGCCACAGTCCTGCATCGACATTCGTTTCCTGGCCGTATTACATCCCCATAGACACCCATTTCAATTATATCAAGCTCCTTCTCTGTAAATTGGATAAATGGAATTTAAAAGACAAATAAACCACAACTAAAACAAATGTTACAACTGCAAAGATATTGAAGCCTGTCCATATGAAGAGGTAATTCAAGTGAATATGGCAATCTGTGCGGGGAAAAAGGGCATAAGCTATGAGGCTAGAACCCAAGAAACTCAACCTAAGCCTGAAGATTTAGGTCTAACTGTGAGTAGCAGTTTAAACATTACCACTACCACTAGACTCTCATCACTTTTTTTTTTTTTTTTTTTGTCAAAAGTCCCGTCGCATTCTGACTTTAAGAACCACGAGGGGATATCTGTCTTTTAGTCAGCAATTTTTCTATATCGCAAATCCAAATAATGCCCTTCCGAGGTGTACTGATTGTTGAATGCACAAAAATATCCCTCACTTGGGTATGTGCACAAGAAGCATGCCCAATCAAGCTATGACATGTAATATTTTACAGAAATGCCCTTAATGTTCAACTCCTTGGAAAAATAGAATAGAGCAAGTGGGGGAAGAAAATAACTATCTACCTTTTTCCCTATGTCCCTTATCATTATTATCATTACCCTTGCGTTAATACTGGCCTAAATTAAGAGCAGAATTCCTTTCTATCCATGTCTTCCACACCGCAGTTGAGAATTTTGAGGAGAGAATAGTGAACTTAACTAACTCATTGCTACATGTGGAGGCAAATCTGAGGCAAAGGAATAGCCATAATGCCAAAAACATAGTCTCCAAATGGAAAAAGTATGAGGAAATTTCTAAAATAGGTGGTCATTCATTACTATCGTCCCAACTGAAACAACGCGGAGGTTAGCGGTAATCTTTCTCAAATCTTACGTTAACCAAATTTTTTTTACAGCAACATGTCATATACCTTCTCTAAGTATATAAAGACCACATGTCCTACACTAACATGTCAACACGTCTCATTTCTTCCTCCAAAATTAACACTCCATGAAGTAGTGCATACCCTATTCGGGAGATCCTACATGGCTAGTAAAGTCACCTCCTATAAATTGTCTTTCATGGTTAGATATACTGTCATTACTAATGTTTACCACGAGGGTTCCAAGATCTTTTTGGGGTAATGTCGTTCTTACTGGAGCTTATCTATTTAACAGCATGCCCTTGAGACTCTTGAGTCTTGATACTACAAATCCTCTTTTGCTACTTCAAGGACATGTCACACCTCATAGCATCCCTCCTCAAGTAATTGGTTGTCTTTGTTCAGTATCATAACAAAACTAAAGCTTACTTGATCCGGAGGTACATTGGACAAATAAGTGCCATCACCCATCATCAGGAAAGGTTTCTGAGTGGGTATCATATTTCATGACAAAGGAATACATGGTCTTGGAAGAATGTTTCTCAGTATATGTAGCTTAGAAGTAAGCAAAAAAGCTTGAGGTGAACAAATGGTGGTCCATTAATTCTAGCCAAGCAAGCATGAGTTGCAATATCTTGTGGCCATTCTCCTTCGTGACTTGGGTATAATTTCTACATATGGAGTATGGGTTCGTGAGTTAAGGTACGATCCAGCACCTTTGCCAGCACTTTAGGCCTTCGGTACAACTCCATGAAATGCAACAAACATGAGTATATCTACGTAAATACAACTCCATGTACATACTTAATGTGAGGATTTACAATTCGTACTCAGACCAATGGATGCATTCTAAATCTAAACCCACATAAGGCAATAGTTTAAAATATAATAATTTGGCTTGATGTTGGTTGATTTCAGGGTTAAACCCAAACCATTTAGCATCTACGTAGATCCAAAACCAACACAGAGTAGTGATAGATATTTTAAAATCAGAACCTGATAGGATGGATATAAGATTGAGTTGGATTTCATGTCAAATATGATCCATTTTCTGTCCTATTTATCTAGACCTTAGACGCTAAAAAAAAGGGAATGGGAATTCAATATCAACCTTACATTTATTAAGAGCTTTGTGTACAATTGTTTTTGTGGCTTTGTTGGAGGGACTCGTCTCACATCAGATCCAAATGGAAGATGAAGGGTGTATATATGAACGAGTATACAACATTATCAAACAACTTAAGCTTTTGGTTTAGAAGGCAAGAGCCGACCCGTTACAGCTACCAAAGCCAGAACCCTTAGTCATGTGTCGAGCAAAGCGCTTGCATCAGAGATGCCCTAGTCTTTGTTGGGTAGGGAGGGTGATCCAACCACAATGAGGGCATTGTGACTTGCGGGTTTGGGGTGGGAAAAATGTTAAAGGGGCTCATCCCACGTTAGATCCAAATGAAAATTGAAGAGAGTATATATAGACGGGTATGCAGCAATGCCCACCAGATTAAGCTTTTGGGTCAAAAGGCAAGCACCTGACCCATTACACTTTACAAGTAACCACAACATTCCCCTGAGTTAGGTACACTATGATCCGTTACTCCGTGTTTAGTTAAAGTGAAACATTGGAGCTACGCTACTAATGAGAAGGATTAAAATGCTAACAAATAATGTGAAAGGGAAAGTAGTTTAGCATGTCTGTTAAACCATGAGCATTAGTAATTATAAAATTTTTGGTAAAGTTTTTAACAATCCTATTAGTTAATTGTACTAATTAATTCGCCCATTATTATAAAAGAAGATTATGTGTTTTGTTTAGATATAAAAATAAAGAGAAAGTAAACATGAAGAATACAACTATATACGTGGTTTGACTACTTGTGCCTACATCCACGACACATAAAACCCAAAGGCTACATTGCTTTTATTACATTATCTCTTGTTTTATTTATTTTTTAACAATCACAGCTCTATTTATACATGTGAAAGTACATCATGTGTGATGAATATAAACACACTCCAAAAATCACGTCAATATATAAATCTGATAGATATCAGTCAACTTAAATTAGTCATATAGTATGAGAAAACTTGTAATATTAACATTTAACAGTACTGAATGATTTCCCTCTATTTATTCCTGTAGTAATAAAAGATCTTTAAAACTACCCCTCATGTTGGAGCATGAATGGCATGAATGTCCAACTTGCAACTAAGATACAAGTAGCAGCAACTTAGATTGGTGAAGAGGTGTTGGATGCAGTATCCATTCTGATGTGTGGATGAAAAAACATTTTGGCAAAACTTGATATTGCACGCCACGAAGGAAAAATATAGCCTCAATAAAAATGCATCAATAGATTCAGGACAAGTGGATATGAAGATCCAAGACTAGTAGAATATAGAGCAAGGTATGATAAACCTGCTTGATACTATGTTAAGAGAGAAAATAACTATGAAAAATGCAAGTATATATGTGGTTCGACCACTAAAGCCTACATCCATGACACATAAGTCCAAAGGACTACACTTCTTTCATTACACTTTCTCTTGATCTTTTTTTTCAATGAGCACCTGTGATAGTAAGTGATAGAATAGCCCATGTGATCAATATGAAAAAAATTATTGATGGAGGATTCCGACTCCCATGGATCACTCTAGTCAATATTAATTTTACGCTTAGATCACTCCTATAATATGAGAAACTTGCAATGTCACATCAATACTACAAGATTTTCCTCCATTGATTCCCCCAGTAATAGTAAAACTATAATATATTTCATAAAGCACATAATGATGGTACACACTTAGGTGGGAACTAGACAGCTTAGGTTCCTCTAATAGATATCCAATCGCCATTTCACTAATTCTTTACTCTATTCATTACATGTTTCATTGACTAGACTATAGGTTCTCTAAATATTAGTTATCATCCAAGGCCCATCATCACTCATCAGATTGTCAATTACAGGAAAGCATCCAAGACCGTTGAACAATTAAAAAGGACATGTTGAAGGATACCTTTATCCATCTTATGCTCCCCTCAAAATTTAGCATCCTTCATGTGTATAAAGCTTCATATGATTAATGGATGCTAAACATTCCTCCCTCAGTTTACCTTTCAGCAGATCACATCCTCTACCTCTCCAATAGCATGGGACCCCAAAGCAAATCAAGCAAAAACTATCCATAATGACAAAGGATCTTTTTATTCCCAAAAGCCATATCTTCCTGTTCTCTGGTACAGAGACCAACGCTGCTACCAAAGATCTTTATCAACTGTAAATCGGAAAATGTTTGAGGATTGCATTCTCCAACTCACCTCCCAAATTATAAGTCATCACGTAATCAGAGTTAGTTCCATCCCACACCATAAGTAAACAAAGTAAATAACTGATCTCAGCCCTAGAAGATTATCTTCCAAAAGCCCACCCATGGCACAACTCCATTATGCACACAACCTAGAACAAGGATGCAAAAGATCTGGCAGCCAAACTGACATTTGCCAGATGGCAAGACATGTTCTCTTTGTTCACTTTTGTCATAGAGCATATCAAATCAAAGGGGAACCAGTTCCCTCTGGGAACATTCTTACCCTAGAATATATCTAAGTGGAAACAGGACGCACCCGTATCATGAGGACGGACATAGTTCTCAGCCATCCCTCTTCACCAAAGGGTCTCCCCTCCAAAAGAAAACTCTACAACAACTACTTATAAGCGAAACACAATTGAACACCCTCAATTATTTTAATTACAACCCTCCCTCAATGGGAGAGCAAACTTTGTTTTACAACACTATCAAATTGTGGTGCAAAGCCAATTTACATCAGTAACTACCAGCCTATTAAATCCCCCTGCTTTATCAGCTGATACTATCAAGACAAGTTACTAAATGTTCAATTATTGTCTGCACTAGTTGAATCTGTGTAAATCCCCTGAATAAGATACCACAACATCACATCCATGTCTGGTCGTAGTACCATGCACTGTCGAACCTAATATGCTCTAGAATAGGAAGAAACCCCAATGCCAAAATCTTTATATTCCAGAAGCAATATGGGAGACAGCATGAAAAACAGTCATATGCATACAAAATGAATCGTGTCTCATCCACCGTATCAGCCTAACCATATTTTTTTATATGTATATATACAAATTAGTTACTAATAAATGAACCCCTAGATAGCCAAATACTTCCATGAAAATTGTTGAAACCTCCTGAAATACATAACACCGTCATGACAATATCCTAGGGGAAGTGGAACTTGTTAAGTAACTCAAATCCCATCTTAAATGTGACCGATGAATACGATCATCACCTGTCGTAATTTTGGTGGCATGCTAACTACTTCAGAAACCATATACCAAAATCCAACCCTAGATTCTGAATATAAATTAATCATAATTATCTTTGAAAATTCCATGCAATATCATCAAGTCAAAATATACATGTTCTTGAATATGCTGATTTCAGTAACCCAAACATTCTAGGCAGTGTAAAGGTAAACATAGAATAAAAAATTAATAAAAGAAAACTTACCAGTGAACTTGACCTCGCATGAGTAACCTTGCAATTCTTTAGCTTCCACCCGTTCTTTGTCTGATTTAAACCTGTTCACCCTGGTTTGCAGAATCTGACAATTCTCTGCTACAGATTCACCACCTGAATAAAAGAAAAGAACTCCATTCTCAAGGCAAAGCAAATACCAATAGAACCCCAAATTTAAACTTACATCCATAAGTTACAGAAAAGAGAAGCATTATAAACCTAGTTCATCAATCATTTAATCAACCTATAGGATAAACCAACTAAATTTCTTGTCACAAAACCTTCGGAATATTATTGAAAATCAATTTAAATTATAATCAAAATCCCTAAAGAATATAACTGGCTATATAGGGAGAGACAGACACAGAGAGCTTTGTAGACCCAATTCGTCGATCATACAAACCAACTAATTTTTACAGTCTCAAAACATTCGGCAAAGAATAAAAATAACAAATCCACATAACCCCATTTGGAGATCAAAGTTTACAATAAAAATGCTCAAAAAAACATAAGTTATTAGAGAGAGACCTTTCTCCTAAGAGATGACATGGTCGTACAAAAAGCAAAACATTGTAGACCCAATTCGCCAATCATACAAAGCAACTAAATTTCCAGTCACAAACCCTCGGATACGAATCAAAAACTAAATTAACATAAACCCATTTTCAGATTCCCTCTTATAAACAAAACACCCTGACTTTTTTTTACATATATGTATATATAATATATATATATATATCTAACTGATAGGGATAGAGTTGATGCTGTTGCACAACAAAGCAAAACATTGCAGACCCAATTCTTCAATCCTTTAGACCTAAGAGCATAATTATTAAAGGCGCAAGGCGCACTAAGGCGCTAGAGGTCCTCTTGTGCCTAGGCGCAAGGCGCTAGGTGAGGTGCGTGCCTAAGTGAAGTGAGACGCACAATGAAAAATATAATAAAAAAAATAAAATTATTACTAAAATATTTATTCTTTATAAAAAGGCGTAAATGTTGTCAAATGCGCTATTGCCCACACTTGAGGCGCAAATCTTGCGCCTCAAGGAGCCTGCAGCCTAGGTGCACGCCTAGGCGCGCCTTTAACAACACTGCCTAAGAGTCCGTTTGGGATCATGGAATTGGAATTGGGGGCTCCAATTCCAAATTCATTGTTTGGATGTAATAAAATACTTTGAAATTGGAATTGAAATGCATTTCCAAGGACACCAATTCCACAACTTGAATTCCACAAGGAGAAGTTGTGATTTCCAATTCCACATCTTCTCCAAACCTTGACCCACTAAATATTCTCTATCTAAAAACAAATTTTTCACAATCACCAACATACATACATACACATACATAAATATCTATATATATATACATACGCCTATATATATACAAATATATATAAACACTCTTTGTATATAAAAACATATATACACATTTATATATATGTATGCATATATATACAAATATGAATACACCTACACACAAATATATAGCCACACACACATATATACACATAAACACGGACATACATAAATTCATGCATATATCCGCATTCACATACATTCATGTATATATACACACATACATACACATGTATATATATGAATACCTATATTTGTATACTTATATCTATCTATCTATATATATATTTATCTATATTGTCTATTTTAATTTAAAAGTTATGACCTTTTACATTTAAATTGGGTTGGCTTTTAGATTGAATTTCAATTCCACTTTAATTCCAAGATACATCCAAACAATGTACATTCCAATTCCAATTCCAATGCAATTCCAAATCCTCGCATCCAAACGGACCTAACTAAATTTCCAATCACAAAACCTAAAAGAAACAAAGCAACAAATCCACATAAACCCATATGGAGGTCAATCGCTTACAATCAAAATACCCAAAAATGTAACCAGTTAGAGATAGAAACCTTTAGAGTAAGGGATGATGTGGTCGTACTCGTAGCAGAGGCAGCCAAGGCAGTTGAATAAGCGCTTGCAGACGACGTTGCCGGCGGCGTCGAAGCGCCACCTCTCCGGGTGTCGACCGGGGACAATCTTGGCCTCAGACCAGCACTTGCTCTTCGCCTTGGTGTCGAAAAATCTTGGTCTCTCGTTTTTGTCGCCGCTATTGCTGCTACTACTACTGTTACCGCCGCCGCCGCCGCCGCCGCCACGAGAACGCTGAGGCGAGGATGAACCCATCTCTCTCTCTCTCTACCTCTACTTAGTACACAATAGAGCTCTCTCTCTCTCTCATTCTTCCAGGGGAGAGAGCTCAGAGCACTATGGTTGGAGACTTGGAACCAACCACTGATACAGAAACTGATGTTTACATGTGTTTATTTATCGATAACTTAAAAGAAAAATATATATTAAAAAATATTTCTTGTATATTAAGAAAACTATTTTTCATGTTTTCGACAATGTCATCAAGGAACCTTTTTACAATTGTCATTACGCATACCAAACAGACTAGTCTGTTATGTTATTTTGGGTTGGTACGTTTAGGGTTAGGGTTATAAATGGATAAGTGCTCGATAACTTAAACTTGATTTATTAAAAAATTGATTCGTGATCATTTATTTGATACACGAATTAAGCCTTGCTTGCTTGCTTGGAATACAACAGCATAGCGGCTTGGGTATTAATTAGTAGTAGAACTGCATACGGTCCGGTTCGGTCCCGGTTTCGATCGAAATCGGAACCGGAATCGAACCATTATTTTGAATTTCTTAAAAATGAGAATCAGAACCGAACCATTAATACAAGGAACCAAACAAACCAAACCACTTTTTTGGTTCGGTTCCGATTCCTATTATTACTTTTAAAAAACATAAAAAATTTCAAAACAAAACATAATTATAAACCAAATTTTAGAGTATTTCAACTATTAGTCTATTACAAATTATAGAGTATTTCAACTATTAGTCTATCACTAGATTAAGAATCAAAATTATTATAAAATAGAAATGGGTCAAAGGCCAACAAATAATGAGAAAAATATATGGGGTTTTCATAATTAAAGCCCAAGCTACTAGGAGTCTTGGCCCAAAAGTGTCATTCACATGTTACTTATATTAGTGAATCAATGATACATTTATACATATCATTTTAAAAATTTAAAATTATACATTATTTATCTAATAATAATTTTTAAAAATATATATATATATAACCGGTTCGGTTCGGTTCCGGTCCGGTTCTATGTGGTTAAGGACCGGAACCGAACCTAAAAAATTGGTTCTTTAATTTTGAGAACCGGAACCGAACCGAACAACCTTAAAACCGAACCAAATTACCGGTTTTGGTTCGGTTCTTCGATTTTGTGTGCAGCCCTAATTAGTAGGGTTGATTCTCTTCCTCAAAGAAAAAGTTTACGCTCATTTATTATATAAGTCAATTTTAAAATACTTTAAGTTTGTTTGTTCGGACATATATATATATATTTGTGAACAAGTTCATTTAAATACTTGATTGGAGCTCGTAATAAATTAATAATATAATATATATAATATTATCATTCATATCAGGTCCAACCCACCACCATGTCAAAAGTAAAACTAAAGTCCAATTAAAGATCCAACACAAGTGTTTAAGTGAATATCCTAACATGTTATATGTTCTCTTTCTGTTTTCATCGTCTCTTCACCACTGAATCCTTTGTCATCAGAAATAGTAGCCATTGCTAACACCGGTGCTCACAATAAGAAGGTTATCATGATGTCAATATATATATATATATATGTATGTATGGAGTGATGATGTCTTCCTTTCGTTCAATAATTGAATAAATTGCATGTTCACCTTTGAGCAAGAGGGAAGTTTTTTAGTACCTCGATCAATCACTAGAGGATGTGCAAAACATGCATGCACGCCATCATCCAAGCATGTAATGCATTCTCTTCACGTAATTTGCCAGGTACCACGTGAGATATACCTCCCCAATAATGATAATCTACAAGAGCAAGGGATCAACACACAAATATGATATGTTGAATTCGAGGTACATTCAAGTCTCTCACAAATCCCCCAAATTCAACCATATTTGAAGTATAGGTCATAACTTTTCAACTCAAGCCCGCCTTGATTGTAAATTTTTATTCGCCAATTAGTGAAAAATCAAAATGGGCTTGAGCTAAGTTCATTTGCCTAAATTATCAACAAAATATATTGCTGAATCATGCCAATAAATAACATCTTCAGGCTCCCTCTCACAGAACAAAGGTTAGTATATTTAAATATGGCCTGAGGGATTTAGTGCAGAGCTGGGATCTTCTTTCTTCTATTCTGATTTAATGCTTGAGGACTGTTGTACAGAATGGTGCTGTGCTTGGAGCTTGCAGCTGGTGTACATGGGTTTTGGCCTGAGTATACGGTATCAGGAGTAGCTTCTTGGGATATGGGCTTGTTGGTGTGGTGTGTTGTGATGGCCCTGTAAAGGTTAGATTGTGGTCTTTTTGGTACGAGGAGTTCTTGGGTCTGCTCGTTTTACTGGTTGCGTAGTACTATAGACTATGTTGTTAGAAAGTTTTTTTTGCTTCTTATTTTTGTGGTGCCTTTTTGGCTTCCATTTAGTTGTATTATCCTACGGTATGCCCTAGCGATCTTTGTAGGTCTTTGACTTTGTTCTTTATCTATAAAAGCTGATCTTTTCAAAAATACATATATATATATATATTTGCACTCTCATATTTTGCCGCATAATTGGTGAGTGATAGCAAGAACAAGGGCACGAGAACATCAAATCTAAAACCAGTTGAGAGTGGGAGCCCCTTTAGAGAGTTTGTAAATTTATTTTAAAGTTATTCATACTATTTTATTGATTGCTTAATATAATATCCTTATAAGTTAGAAGATATTTGATACGTGTCAAATGTTGTCCATTTTAAACTCATATCTTGCTAATGTTATATCCTTACATTCCATTATTTAGTATTTTTATATCGTTTGTGTGTTTAAGCGTGTTTCAGGAGCTTAAGAAAGAAAAATAGTTAATTTGGGTGGGTGAATTAACCAATGACATGTTCATTTCTATTCAAGAGGGAAGCAAAATAAGTGTTTTCAAGAGAAAAGTGTCTCCCAGAGGGCAGGAATATCATTTTTTTGAGCCGCAACTTTAAGAATCATAACAAGGGAGTCGAAGGGTTCAAATGACACTATTCCCAATAAAGTTTTTTCCAATGGTTCTGCTACGCTTGACCTATATTTCTAGTAGCTAAAAGTGGTTAGAAAATATTGTTTTGACGTTTGACCTACGCTTCACGTTTTTGGCCCTACGCTCCAAGCATAGGGGGTTTTGTGTGGTTAAGTGCTTAAATGCCAATTTTGACCCCGACTTGTATTCATTTGATGCGGCTGCGACTTCAACACATCGATACACGTGATATACACATATTATATACCAGATTGAAGGGTTTTGCTTGGTTAGGTGTGAAATTACGAAAAAGGGGAATCGTTAGGGTTTTCCTCGGCTTTGTCCATAAATACAAAGGTCTGCTATAGATTTGAGAGAGCTTTTTTACACATAATTTTAGAGCAATCTTTGGAGATTCATATCTTTCAAAGGTGAGAAGCAATACAAGACTTAGAGATCCGAAGAAGAAGAGAATGTAGAGCGTTTCTACATCAACGATGCAGTCTCTCTCAACCATGATCAACTAACTCGGTATCTAGGGTTTTTTTAGCAAAACTCTAGCCAAGTAATGTAGTTTTTAATTTGTTTTCAATTGTAACAAGAGGAAATTGTGATCATACTGTGATGATTGTTGTAGATGAGTGACCGTTTTTATTCTTGAAACAAGATCTTATATTTTTTCTAAACTATTATCTTAGATTGAATGAATATATTATCTTACTCAATCATAATTATTCACTATGGGCTAAAACTCGGATGTTTAATTCATGATTTTCTACACAATGGTGCTAAATACTTGAAACCTTAGGTTTACACAGGTTATGCCTCGGCGAGGTGATATAGACATACTTTAGTTTAATTTCATGTTGTATGAGTATATTAGAGTAAATTAATTTACATGTACTAGTCACACTCTGTCCAGAGATGGGTTGTAGCGAATCCAATTGACAGTATCCTTTTTGGGGTTGTATTCGACTATTTGCGGTACGACCTGATTCACAGTTATTGATTGCCCTCTTGCAATTAAGTAAAGAGAGAACTATATTATGCGGTTGGTGGTAGAGCAATGAAAACCCTAGTTTTCTCGCTCTCTCTTGAATCACAACCTCAATTTATTTTCTGTTTTAGTGATAATTCTCAAATCAAATCAAACAAACTTTTTCAAACATAATTCAATATTTTTAATTTTTTGAAGTGAATAATCCAAGTCTCTGTGAGTTCGACATTCCCTTTCTCAAGCCGTTTCTATATTATAATTTGACTCGTGCGCTTGCGATAAGTAAAACCTAAGTCGTCGTAAGAGGCTATTCTTAACCATAATTTTTAACACCCTTAGGTAGACACCAATATTTACAAGTTACTAATTTTCTAAGTATATTTAAATAATAATTTTTATTATTACTAATTGTCAATTACAATATATATATATATATATATATATATATATATATATATATATATATATATATATATATATATATATAATAGGACTTGGGTTTAATTCCTACGTTTAATATTTAAAATTTTCATTTCGCTCATTTTTAATTTAACACATTGTGAAGATAATTCCTTTTTAATTTACAAGAAAGAATGATGTCCTCCATTATAATATATTTTGTTTTTCAATTAGAAGATTTAAGATATAACCGCGGGTTTTACCAAACATGGGAGATAATGGAAAATAGCCTAGAGGGGGAGGGGTGAATAGGGTTTTTTTATCAATTTTATGATCAATTAAAATTATTTTGCAGAATTTCAATTTTAATCACTCACAAAACCCTAACTCTCTAATCAGATTAATCAAGCAATGATGAATGTAAGTACGGAAAATAAATCATGAGATGACATAAAGAGTTTTACGTGAAAAAACCTTGGAAGCATTCCAAGGAAAAAACCACAGATACACTCAGGTAGCGATGCACTATGAATCGAAGAATTTTTACATACTCTATGAAAATAGGACTTACAACTACTCTGATTTGTTGTTTTCCACTCGACGTCTGAAAGTCTTGATCCACTCGCGCTCCACGAAGCTCTCGCTCTGATCTCTGTACTTTGACGGCTCTGCTTCTCAAATGATCAATTTTCCACGACACTTTTTGATCCGATCTCCGCATTCTGACGACTCAGCTTCTCAACGAATCAATGCAATCACGTTGCACGAGGTGGTGTAATAATTTTTCAGCAACTAGATAATCCAATCGTGCATAAAGATCTCAAAAGTTGAAGCATTATTGGATAACCTTCACAAACTAGAGAAAAACTTTATATAGGATGATCAAGCAATCTCTTTTTCTCTCACTTTGCAAATGAATATGATCTATGGAATAATCGTAGAGCTCTCACAAAAATCTGTAGAGACTCCTCTTATTTATAGAGAGAAGAATCCTATTTTGAGTAAACTTGTATCCTTTTTGGACTAAGACTCTTCCTTTTGTGTTCCTCTTGTAATTAGGAGTCAATATAGTCAATTTTGGTATAAATATCCTTTATACATGTGCAATGATATGTTGGAGTGTAACCCAAGTCAAAAGAGTTGAAGTCCAACTTAAATCAAAATTCTGCAGAAATTCTGCAAGGCCTGGCGCTCAGGCGCCCAACTGATGCTGATGAGGGCATTTAAACGCCTTGTCAAGTGTCAGGCCAAACGTCCTTAATCGCCAAAATCCACTTTCTAGGCCTGTTTTCTTTGTTGTAAGCGCTCGTTTTTTTACCCAAAATACCAAAATATGATTTTTTGCGATTCTTGGTATTTTTGAACGCCGTTAATTCCTGTGGCACGCCTACCAATATATAAGACTTGTATAATGTCCATTTTGCCATTCATGACGCATTTCATGGTTCAAACTAGTTTCCTCTTCATTTATCTTGTATTCTTTATTACTTTAAGCTTGATTTGAATTTGAAGAAGCTTGTCGATGCTTGTTAAATCTACCCAATCTTATAATTCACTCAACATAATTATTGTCTAGAACATGCCAAAAATAAACAATACTCATATGTGTTCTTACATGTTTAAAACACTTTTGATGTTGGGACTTTAGTGGAGAATTACACGACTGACTTTAGGCTGCTACTAAAGAATATAGCGACACTTTTGACCTCTTTTTAGTGGCATTGCAACCACCATTAGAACCTTTATTTCTTTTAGTGACTGGTCAATTCTAAAATCTAATTTGTGAATTATGCATAATTCGCCAATTCGTGCACAAAGTGAGAGAACACGACTCTTGTTAACAATTTGTGACTAGACTCCATATCCCACCTTTGTACTTTTATTACCACAAAATATACCGAAGTCAATACTACTATAATTAAGAAATCATTCGAATATCAGTTTTCAATTTCTGATAAACAACATGTAGATCTATAGGTTATACGGGGACACATACTTCACAAGCAATGCACTTAACAAATTCAAAGTGTATACGTCCGTGGAAATGTTATGATGTGATTAATTTTTCATGGGATATTGAATAGGTACATGTAAACAATTCGCATAGTTAACATAGGCTAAGGTAATCATGAAATTTTGACCAACGTATCTTGCAGCTTATATTATTTGCGGACCATAATTCATGAACCCAGTTATCATAAGAAACATTTGTGAATATTTATAAAATAATTTATGCTTTATTTCTCTCTCTTATTTTAGACAGGTCGTGAATATAAAGAAGTTTATAATAATAAATTACCTAGAGAAATAAGTATAATAAATGGTTAATTTCAATAAACCCCCTATACTATTGAATTTAATCGACTAACCCCCTTCCTTATGCTTTTCAATTTAATCAACTATCCCCTCATATGTCTGGATTGCCCCCTATACTTTTCAATTTCAATCACATTGCCCCCCACCCTAAAAATAAATATATATAATTCGAAAAAAATACATAAAATTCAAAAAATATATATAAAATTCGAATATATATATATATATATATATATATATATATATATATATAAAATTAGAAACAAATATATAAAATTTGAAAAAAAATATAAAATTCGAAAAAAATATATTAAAATTCAAAAAAAAAAAAAAATTCAAAAAACATATATAATTCGAAACAAATATGTAAATTTCAAAACAATATATGAATTTCGAAATATATATATAAAATTCAAAACAAATATATAAAATTAAAAATATATATATATATAATTTAAAAAATATATAAAATTTGAAAAAATATAAAATTAAAAATATATATAAAATTCAAAAAATATATATATTTTGAAAAAAAATAGAAAAAATATATACATTGGTAAAAAATCATATGTTTTCTAATGAAGTGAATCAAAATACTTACCACCAACATCAATTAGTGGTCTTCTTATATATATATATATATATATATATGTTTTCCAAATTTATATGACATTTTCAAATTTTATAAAAAAATTCGAAATTTATATATTTGTTTCAAAATTTATATATGTTTTTGAATTTTATATATATTTTTCGAATTTTATATATTGTTTTTGAATTGTATATATATATATTTTGAATTTTATATATTGTTTTCAAAATTTATATATATATTTCGAATTTTATATATATATTTGAATTTTAATATATTGTTTTCAATTTTTTTATATATATTTTTGAATTATATATATATATATATATTGTTTGAGGGTGGGGGGCAATATGATTGAAATTGAGAAGTATAAGGGATAATTTGGACATATGAGTGGTTAGTTGATTAAATTTAAACGTATAGGAGATAATCCGGACATAGAAGGAGTTAGTTGATTAAATTCAATTGTAGAGGGGGTTATTGAAATTAACCCTATAATAAATTCACATCCAAGATTCAATAGTTGGTCCATTCTAAGCCTTGGTATTCCATTAGTGATACTTATATTCTTTTATTCTTATAATTTGGTAAAGTCACAAACATGTAAGGAGAGATGATACATGTAATGTTTGTACAGTTACTCATTTTCTTTTATTCTTATAATTTGGTTAAGTCACAAACATACGAGGAGAGAAGATACATATAATATATGTTTGTACATTTATATACATGTATTATATTTATATATATGTAATGATTTCGCTTTTTGAGAAGGGGTGGAAAAATAATTTTTATTTTAGAGGGAACGACAACAAAAGTAATATTTCTTTTCAAACTGTCACATAAATAAAAGAAATTCAACATTAATTAACTTTTTTCATAAGATAAAAGCAAATGAAAAAAATAAAATTCATCCATAATTTTTGAGTCTCACTTTAATTATCATGAGAAAAAAATGAATAAAACAAGGAACAAAATTCAATTTCACTTCAATAAAAGGACTATTTACCCTGTACAACATTAAATCTATAAATATAAAAATAACTTTATTTTATATCAGAAAAAACCAAAATGCTTAGAGGGTTCATATATTTAAAGAGATTTTTAATTTTTTAAATTTTTTTAGTGGAGGCACATTTTCATAATGATAATTTTAGTGGGGACATCTGTAATATTTTATAAATTATGTAAGGGTTTATCTTCATAAAATCCCATGAGATTTAAATTTTTGATCAAATACTTACGGGATCTCACTAAAACTCCCTCCGATTTCAATCCTTATCAACTAATAGCCTAAAATTTTAATTTTGTATGTTCATTATTGCGATTAGTATATTCATTAATCAAAGCACATTCAAGTCGTTGTGTTCGTTCTTTTTTTCAAACGTGAGAGTTGTCATTGTTTTTTTTTTTTAAAAAAAATCAACTCGTATATATATGCATGTCATTAACTCAAATTTGAGAGGGTGTCCTTGTTAGATGTATTCACCCACAAGATTTTTTACAAAAAAAAAGAAGAGAGGATGATTTCTTTCCATTGACCAGTGGACCTTAATGGTAACTTTCTTTTGATTGTTCCCTTTTGATAATTCTATTAAGCCCTATTTGCTTTGTTTTGTTTAATGTTTTGCTTTTTCAAAAAAATAGTACAGCTAAAGATTTAGCTAACATCTTTTATTATTTGCACGCACATAAATACACATATATCTAATAACATCTTTAATGTTTTTTTCCCATATCTAAAAATATAAACGCGTTGAATGACGAAGATATTGGGATGATAAGAAAATGAGGACTTCTAATCTTTTTCCGATCGCTTGGTTCATGATATATAATAAATCAACGAAATAAATTTAAAAAAGATTGAGCATCATCACAATAACTAAATTGAAATTGAAACCTATGCAATATACATACAATGTCAACATAAGATATATATATACAAGAAAATCTGCTCACTCCAAAAATATTCGACCGAGCACAATGGCGGATTCTCTTGTTCCGTGAGATGCGGGTGTGTCTGAACCGGTGACGGAGTTCAACCGGTTCAACATGAACGAGTCTTCGTCTTTTTTGAACATTGAGAATAGAATCAGATAATTTATGAGAGAGATAACTCAACTCTCGGGAAGGATTCTGATTGCCTCAATAAAAAATACTTTTGGGTAACAGAAAGAAAATGACAGGAAATGAAAGAACGAATGCTAATAATTTAAATTGCAGGAAAGTAAAGATTTGCAAGGAATTAAATGAACTGGTAATTGAAATAGTGCATGAAAAATAAATGGTATTGAAAGTGCAGGACAAAAAAAATAAAAGAAACGATATTGAGAGGAATTGAAATAAACAATGTTGAGAAATTAAATTGCATAATGAAAATAAAGACTGTGTTTGGCGCTGGACCTCTAAAAAAGAGGTATACGTATATTATTTATAGAATAAAATTAACTAGAAAGTTAAACTAAAGATTATTAACCTAACTAAAAGAGATAAAAACTCTAATTTAACTTCTTCTCCAAGAAACAAACATTTCTTTTGTTTGGGCTTCTTCTTGTGTGGCCCCGCTCCACTTGGTTTTGGTACGATTCTAAGTCGGCTCATTTTTGGGTGTCAACAAAATCAAAATCAATTAAACAAATTAATGTAATGCATGAATAACGCTAAACATATTTTTTTATTGACAGTAAAAAAAGAAATACTTTAAACTTGCATTAAACTGATGGTCTTAACACAAAATCAAATACAAAAACATAAATCATAACATAATTCAAAACAAAGGCAGTGAATATCAAAGCTTGAGATCCAGATCAACTTCTGGTGATTTGGCCGGTTCATCGTCCAAAATTTCTACTTTCGGCTTGCTAGCGTCACCTTGGATTGCCATACTTGTTGCAGCATTATTTAAACAAGTCATTGCTGAAGAAGCAGAGGTACTTCCTCCAAACAAGAAATGTGTAGAAGAGCTTCCAACACCAGAACAATCATTAGTATTAATATTACTATTATTATGTGATGGAGTATTATGGGCATTTATCATCCTTAGATGGTTATTCATGAAGGGCAACCTAGACCACCCGTCGTGGCCAAAACGACTCGCGTACAATGGTTTGTGTATCATGGAGTCCGCTCTGACCCCGAACAAAGACGAGGATGATGGTGATCGATTATTATATGAACCATAAAAAGGGACATGGTGATGATGGTGCGGAAAACTTGAGTAAGGATAGTAATGAGGATAGGCCGGGGGTGGATGTCCGAGTCCAAAAGACGGGACATCCATCCCGTGCCTCCTTTTGGCAAAGGCTCTCTCCGCTTTATGAGCGTTTTGATGCCCTCCCAGTGCCTGGGAGGTCGAAAACACTCTTTTGCAGAAGTTGCATGAGAATACCCTAGACGACGGGTCCGACCGCCTCTCGTCCCCGTCCCCGTCCCCATCCTCGTCTAGCCTCGCCTCGTCAGACGACTCGCTTGCGTGAGGAGAAGAGCCCCGGTTCGATGGGTTCAGAATAATCTTTTCCGGGTGCTTTGACACGACTTGACTCGTGTCGTTGGACAGTGTCAGATCGAGTATGAGGCAGATTGGCTTCCCCTCCGATTCTTCGGAAATTTTTTCTTTCAGTTTCATGTTCTTTTGTTTGTTGTGGTTTGCACCAGAGCCTTCTGAGATGCTTGATGCATCTGAAAGACAGTGGTCTTCTAGGCTTCTTCTTGCTTCCATGGCTGATCTCAATAATTTACTTTTTAAGAGATTTTTTTTTGTGCATGAATGGTCACACATGGTATAGGTTCTTATATAAATAAAGAGGGTGTTAATGCTCAATCCCTTATAAATGGTAATGTATCTTCATGCATAATTAGGGATGATAATGGGGCGGGCGGGGTTCGCATTCCCATCCCCATTTAATTTTGATACCTCCATACTCGTTCCAAGTCCGATTATTAAACTGGGCGGGGCGAGACGGTTTTTCACATTTTAAAAAATTTTATACAAAATAAGGTAATGTGTAATTTCTTAATTTATACTATGGATATATTATTATTATACGAGAAACAAAGTAAATCATTTAATTTTTAATATAATTAATATGAAATTAAGACTAAAAGAGTGAAATGATAAGATGACTAGTATTGAGTGAAATATATAAAAGAATGAAGGAGTTATTTTATATAAAGAGTATATATTAATAATATATAATAATATTAAAGGTATATTAGTAAAAGAAATAGTATAATCGGGACGGGGCGACCCCTCCCCATACCCGCCCCGATTATCAATCGGGGATTTTCCCCCACCTTCATACCTGCTCCCATTTATTTAATCGATTCCTAAATTCACTTAAATCAGGGTGGGGCGGGGCGGTCCTCATAGACCCTTTTTTTTGCCATCCCTATGCGTAATCGCTTATAAGAGCATCTCTTATGGTAACACTATATTTGCTAGCAAGTTATAAATTTAGAAAGCCAAGTCAGCCAAAGAATGTGATTTTTATTTATGATTTCATAGTTGGAGATAGAGGGAGATACAAGAGGGATAGAGTTGGAGTTTTTTTATTTATGATTTTATATATGTTAATTATTTATTTTAGGGAGGGAGAGAGATACGAGTTAAAGTTAGTGGGACCTCTAATTAACTATAAATATGTCTTGCAAATTAAAGCAATTGGGATTTGAAAGGAAATTAATGTTTAATTTCCTATCCAAAAGAAGACCACACCAATGCTAAGCACATTAATAATAAGATGGGGAATTAATTACAAAGTTGCTGTGATTGTGTCTTGAGGAAGGTTATGTGCAATGATTCCAAATATATATATATATATATATATATGATCTATTACAAAAGTGTTTCCAAGGGACTGTAATGTCTTGGGATTTTGAATTAAGTACCAGTTAAGAAAGTTTTTTTTTTGTGGGTAAATACCAGTTAAGAAAGTTCATTATTTCAGCTTCTTCCATCTTTCACCCCAAGTCAAATCTCTAAAACTAGAGAAATTGATTCTAGAGGTTCGGTAATAATTAGGCTTTAATATATAATTATAGTAATTAATTTACTGAATCTTATCAGTTTTTATTGGAATTCTTTCAAAAACGATTACATGAGTATGTCTAGATGCACAGTTCTAATTCGAAGACATCATCAATAATATTAATTATTATAATTATAATTATAACTAAACACGTTATTTGTAGCCTAGATACTTCATCACCTTTCAAAATATAAGATCGAGAGTTCAAATCTTCAAAGGCCTAAATGGTTACATGAGTATATCTTTCAAAGAAAAAGAATAATAATTACTATTATATATATATATATATATATGTATATTTATATATATATTTATTTGAGGCAATAAACACCCTTATATTAATTTGAACAGGTGAACCTTATTGAAAATGACTTTGAATTTGGTGCCTTGGGAAGTATTATGTCTTATATTCGATTTTTATCATGTGCAAATATTTTGGTGGGAGCACGACTGCACACATAATTTGACCCTTACTCGATTATTGTCTCGCGAATTATTCAGGGTAAAACCCTCGAACAACCCAGTTACCGAACTAAAATAAAATAAACCCACCCTCAATTTACCAAAGGTTGAAAAATACCCTATAACAAACCACACTAGAATTAGTAGTAAAAGGGTTTTTATCGAGTATAAGATTTGATGAATGATCAGAATTATTTGTTAATATATACAAACAATAATAAAAAAAGCTAGTGTGCAACATTCTATAAGTTTAAGCGCTGCAATTAGACCTATCAAGCATCATCCATAAAGTTTTGAATATTCATATGTGGGTTATGTTAACTCAAAATTAAGTAAGATTAATTACCCAAAAAAAAAATTAAGATTGATTGTATTTTGTAGTAGTTGGACCGGTCAAACATCCGGATCAGTTCGCAAACCTTTAGGCAAGAGGGTCCAATGCAGGCGAAAGCTGAAGATGAGGAGCTGGCTATAATTAATGCATGGATACTTCTAATAATATATCTGTATGATATACGTATAGATATCCAATACTCCTTGAATATTCGCGATATTACGTATCTGATATTTATTAAAATCTATCAGTAATTATAAATTATATTTTTTAAATTATAACATATATATGATACTTCTCATATCCTTCAATTATGTATTCAATATATTTCAATCACTTACATAATACCAGTAAGTGCTTCGATCACTTATTCAATTCTGATATTGAATAATACCTTTTCAATAAGTTTGAAAGATTATAATGTAACTTTTTCAATTATATTGTGAACTATAATAGTAAAGAAAACTTCAATTTTTATCGAGTGTTACTGTATATGCTTGTTTTAAGTATTATCAAAGTAACTCGTGTTATAGTAATGAATCAAAGAATGATGAGTAGGAAAGATGAATCCAACTTGTTGTATATTGGCCTAAAGGGGCCTAGCGAGATGAAATTTCCTTTTTTGTTTTAGAAATAATTTATGAAACACGGATATTTCGTCTAAGGTTGTTATACTCGTGTTCAACACACGAATACGCCAAAAATACGTGTTCGATATGCCAAAAACATGTCCTAGACTTTTTTAGATTAGATACGCAAGGAACACGCGATAGATACGTTGTGAACACGACACGGTAAAATTTAAACTAAAAACAATTATAGGAAGCTTAATATAATCTCGAGAAGAGAATTAAAAACTTGAAATATAAAAGATTTGGGTACTTATAACAATAACTATATTAAAAAACTTAAGTTAAAACTTAGAAGGCATATTAGTTTTATTCCTTGCCCTAGATCTAAGTTGCAAATTTCTTATTTGATGATGAACCGGAGTTGGAGACCATAGTATTCACCAATGATGGTGATGAAATCGTTATTTTTGTGGCTTCTCATGTGTTTTTGGTTTTAAACTTACTTGAGAAAGGTGACAATATATATTATAGATAAGATAGGGTAAATATCACTGACACCCCCTCAAAGATACCCTAATCCCACATAGACCCCCTCGATATTCACTATTCCCAATTAGACCCCTTCAAAATTGAATTTTGTCCCACAAAGACCCCCTCTGTCTCCACGCCGTTAAATTCTGCCGTTAACCACCCTGTGAATTGTCTATTTTGCCCTCAAAATGATATAAAATGACCTACATATCCTTCTTCTTCTTCAATTTGGGTATCTCAAAACCCTAACCCTAATTTATATATATAGAGAGATTGGAAGTGGGAAATTGGGAGAGAGAATGAAGATTGGAATTATATATATTGCATACCCACATATACATATATATATATATATATATATTCTGCTATATATACCCGTATATATATATATATAGTTGTTATATATATACCCGTATATATATATATATAGCTGTTATATATATATGTATATCCGTATATACATATATATATCCGTATATATATGTGTGTATATATATATATGTATAGATCTATATATATATGTGTGTGTATATATATATATGTGTGTGTGCGCTGTGTGCAGAGAAAGGGAGGGAGGGGTGTGTGTGTGTGTGTGTGTGTGTGTGTGTGAGAGAGAGAGAGAGAGAGAGAGAGAGAGAGAGAGAGAGAGAGAGAGAGAGAGAGAGAGAGAATTAATTAAATAAAATTTAAATATTTTTTTAATTTTATATTTATTTTCGAATTTAGTTTCTTTTTTTTGAAATTTAATATATATATATTTTGAATTTTATATTTATTTTCAAATTTTCAAATTTTTTATGTTTTTTTTTAATTTTATAATTATTTTCGAAATTTAATATATATTATTTGAATTTTATATGGTTTTTTTTTTAATTTTATATATTTGTCTTGAATTTAATATGTTTTTTTAAAAAAATTCAAAATTTATATATATTTTTTATTTTAAATTTATTTTCGATTTTATAATTTTTTTCGAAATTTAATATATAGTTTTAAATTTTTATGTTTTTTGCGATTTTTATATTTATTTTCAAAATTTAATATGTTTTTTTGAAAAAAAAAATAATTTCGAAATTTATATATATTTTTAATATTATATTTATTTTCGAATTTATAATATTTTTCAAATTTTAAAATATATTTTGAAAATTTAATACAATTTGTTTTGAATTTTAAATATTTCTTTCAAATTTTATATATTATTTTTGAACTTTATAATTTAGGTATGTTTTTTGAAATTTAAATATTTTTTTGAATCTATATATTTTTCCCCTTTTTATATATTTTTTTCTAAATTTTTATATATTTTCAGATTTTAATATAATTTTTCAAAATTTTATATATATTTTTTAATTTTATATTGTTTTTGCATTTTATGATTTTATATAAATTTTTTGAATTTTAAATATTTCTTTCAAATTTTATATATTATTTTTGAATTTTATAATTTATATATTTTTTCAAATTTGATATATATTTTTTCTAATATATATATATATATTTTCGTAATATATATATATATATATTTTCGTAATATATATATATTTTGGGCATATGGGTAATTTCATATTTTATATATTATCCTAATGTAATAAGTGAAACTTTAGGGGGTGCTACTGCAATTTACCCTTTTTTTAAATATATATCGAAGGGCAAATTAGTAATTTCACAATAAAAACGTCAATAACCCTAACGGCCGTTTGTCAGAGGGGATCCATGTGGGAATACTCAATATCGAGGGGTCCGTGTGGGATTATGGTCTCTTTGAGGGGGTGTCGGTGGGAATAACCCGATAAGATATATTGATAAATTTAAATAAATTTTAAAATAATTATTCTAGAAGCATCTTATAAGAATAAATATCCACAGTACACTAAAAAATATTATAGTAAAATATTTCATTAATAATCAAAAGAAGTAACAATATAATTTAACTATTTGATTTCAACTACTGATAATGAATTCTATTTTTTAAACCTTTTAAGAAAAAGAAAAAATATATACTCAGAAATATTCAATTAATTAATTCAATTAGTTAACTATGTTAATTGAGTAATTATTTGACTATAGTATACAGTACAAATATAAGAGTCGAATGCATATATATATGGATGATGAATAAAAATAAAATAAATTTGTAAAAGTATTATTTTGCACTACAAAAAAGTGTCTTTAGTGACATTCCTTTAGTTACAGTCTAAAAAACTGTCACTGAAGGGCATACTATTAGTGATCGTCTAATTGATAGGAACTTGTTCAACAACAACAAAGATGAAATTAAAAGCTCAAATTAAAAGTTCAACAACAACAATAAATTAATTGATTGTACATCATTTCATGGACTTGTCTCAATCTCAACGTTTCACTTATCCTACGATCAAGACATAAGCTAATGTCATCTTATCGATTTACATATTCATATGAGTCGCGAGCTTTTAACCCCCTATGGTATGTATACAGTGCGTTTAACCCCCTGTGGTTCTACTTGCCCCTTAATCTTTTAATATAATGCGAATTGAGGGGGTTAAAAGCTCAAACTATTCTGGGGGAAATTTGCACCTTTATTTTTTATTTTAGAAAACAAATAAAAATAAAATATTTATTGAAGTTAAAATTTTAAAATATATATATATATATATATATATATATATATATATTGAAGTTTATTTTGGTCGTATTTTTTCACGATCTCCACCATTGATTGTATTGATCCCATTTTTATATATATATATATATTCTTAAATTGTTGAAACAAAAAAAAATGATAGTAAATAATTTTTTACCAACTTATTTGAGAAACTAGGTGGGTTTATTTACCAAAAAAAAAAAAAACAAAAAACAAAAATAGGTTTATTTAATTAATACCAAAATAATTGTTGACATATTTTTGAATTTTTAATGTGGAAAATCAAGGATTGTTCCTTATAAAAACATATGAATACAAAAAATAGATAATTAATTTTAATTTAGAAACTCATGAAACTAAGAAAAAATATACAATTGGAGCGATTCATAATAATTTAGGTGTCAATACACACTTTTTTATTTGTATGACTTAGGCCTTTTCTTTGATATTATATATAAATCTTACTTAAAAAAAATATATATACAAAATTTAAAACTAATGAGTGTTATAAACACAATATCTATATTACAGGGGTGTTTTAAGTACTTGTCCCAAAAGAGTAAGTGCCAAAACACACGTTTTAAAATTAATTGGTGTTATATGCACTATATTCATATTATAGGGGGTTTTAAGCACCTGTTCCAAAAAAATAGGTGATAATACACACATTTTGAATATATAGTGTTATACGCACAATATCTATACTACAAATGTGTTTTGTATACTTTACCCTATTCATATTCATAGAATCATAGTCTTTGATCATAATCACATCATTGACCATGAAAAAGTTTATTTATATTTTTATCTCACCGATCAGTTTCAGTGCTTCACCCATGAGATGTTTTTCGTAGGGGAAACAAACGAAAGACGACTGAACCCTAAATGCGTGGTGTTTCATTTTAATTTATATTTTCTCTCTTTTTCTCTCCTACAATTAAGAATTTTAGTTTACATATATATATATATATATATATAAAGGGACGGAGCCAGAAATTTTTTTATTGGGGGTCAACCTTTAAATTTTTTTTTATCGCCGAGCATGAGTGGAGCCAGAAAAATTATCTAGATGTGCCAATATAATTTCTTATAAGTTTTTTGGTAAAATTTATATTTTTTAGGTTTCCAAAGGATTTGTTTAAAAAAAATTGGAGGTGGCAATGCAATTTTTTTTATAAATTTATATATTTTTTAGGCTACCAAAGGAATTTTTTTAAAAAACTTGGAGGTGTCATATGCAATTTTATAAAAATATCTAATATATATATAATTTTCGAGGCTAAAAATAAATTGAAAAATATTGGGGAGAGGCCATGGCCACCCTAGCCAAAGAGAGAGATCTAAAGTTCTGTTTATGTCAAAGAAATTAGGGTTTAATCAAACAGGTGAGTTGTGGTTGTGCTTTAATTAAATTAAAAATTATTGTGGGATGGGTAAAATGATGTTTGAGATGTTGGTAACTTGGTTGTGGCCTCGTGGGTTGTGTTTTAATTAAATTAGAATTTATTGTGGGTTTGGTTAAATGAATTTTGGGATGTTGGTTGTGTACTTTTAATTAAATTAAAAGTTATTGTGGGATGAGTTAAATGGGTTTTGGGATGTTGGTTGTGGCATTATGAACTCTTAGTTCTGGGTTAGATAGACCATAAGAATGAAATTAGAATTTCATTAAATATTTTATTAAACTAATTTATATATTACATATAATTTCAATGTATTTTTATTTTTTAGCATAATAATTTTATTTAATCTTTGAAATTGAGAGGCAATAAGCAAGAATTTTTAAAAAATTAATAGGGGTCAAATCTTATTTTTTTTTGGCTATAATCCCTTAAAGATAATTTGTATCACTATTAAAAATATTAAAAAAAATAAAATTTCAAAGGGGTCAATTCACACCTATCCTCTTGCCGTGGCACCGTGCCTGTATGTATATAATCAGAGAAAGAAAATTGTACCAATGAATAAGGTCATCCAAATTGTAATTTGAAGCAACAATTGAGTTAAAAAAATGCAAATGAAGATCAAATTCTCTAGCATCAAAATTCCTCCACTTTAACAGCATCCCGTGGCGTATCATACGCGTCTTTGGACCTCGATTTCTTAACACCAGCCGTGAACCACACTTTGTCAGACTTGTAGCTCTCTACGGTTACACTGGTGACTTTGACCCATACTAGGACCTTTGTCTTCATTCCTTCTATGCCACTGAGCTTTCCTCTTGACAATGTCCCTTTGACGCGAGTCGCGTACCTCACAACAGACGAGTCTTTGAAGCAGACCTCACAGGCGTAAGCGAAATGCACGACCAGTTTGGCCTTTGTCTCGTCAAATTCGTAACATATTATGTTCTGAGGAAAGAGGCCGGGAGGGAGGTTGTACTCGCGGAGGAGATCCGGCAAGGGTTTCATTGGCTTGCCTTCAAAAGGATTAGAAAAAAAAAAAAATGGGCTGTAAGCTTCAGTTACATTTTAAAGCCAGCAGTACAAGATTGTATTTACATTATCACATTTCACATTAACATACATACTTGTGTACTATGTATAAATAATGTGTGTGTGCATTGTATGCGTGCAATGAGAAATGGCAACTATCTCAATCCGGGTGTGAGTAGCAAATGATAAGTGTGATGCATGTGAGACAAAAGCTACTTTAGAGGTATGTTTGGATTGACTTTTCAAATGCTGTTTTTGATTTTCTGGAGGGAAAAACTGTTTTAAACGATGTTTGACAAATTTTTTATAAGCGCTTCTGGGTCTTAAAAGAACGTTTTAAAGAAGCTGGGGGAGTACCAGTTTCTCAAAACAGTTTTACTTTTTCTTTTCTTTTGCATAAAGCTAGAAACAAAAGTTATGCCAAACATGACCTAAGGAGGCCAGTGGCACCAGTTTACGGTTACACAGTATCTATTTAAGATCGCTACAACTTGTTGGTTGAGGTTTTACATGTGACAATATCAAGTTCAACACACCAATTTACGAGCTACAATGGACTCATGCCTGCCTTCGGAAAAGTAGAATATTCATATTTTAAGTAACTTCAGGTTTGAGAGGAAAGGCAACGCAGAGTATGATTCCTACTAGCACACAACTGTTCCACAAACTAAAGCAAAGCCTTCAATTCCATTCAAGCCCGTCAATTGTTATCATGACCTCTCTCATTACTATGGGGCAAAGCTCAACATTTCACCAACTAAACAAAATGAAGGAATTAGAAGATCGTTGTTTTTATAAACTTATTGATCTATGAGATTTGTGTCATAGGGAAGCTTCAGATTTCACATAGTTATGTGGACACACGGTTATTAGAAAAAGAAAAGGAAAAAGGAGGAGGTTATCAACTTATCATACTCATGGCACAGTTATAAGAAATCAAAAAATTATGAATGACATTAAGTTCAAAAGAGCCAGCCTGCACCATGGATGATGCATATATACATATATGTATATATATGCACCAGTCAACAAATCATATGTATATATACCTTAGTGTTAAATGTTATGTGAAACTGAGTGACACCAAGCCTGGTACCTGGCAGAACATTGCCAGAACATTCTAGGACAAAACTAGTTCTAACTATATATTTTGATATAAGAATTGGATGGAATATTAATTTGCAGAGAATAATTGAAAAGGGCATACTGAAAACATGTGAAAAGAGTAAAAAATATACATAAAAAATAATAATCCACCACTAGGAAAATGGAGAAACAGAGACTGCATAGCAAATGAACTCATAGAATTGCATTGTTTATACAACATGCTCAGATATATCAGATTGCCGACACTTTTTAGCCAGAAAAAATTGCCTCAAAAGCAAAGACGACTTACAATCTGTAGATAGATTTATAGAACTAAGGACTTTAAAATCAATTCAAAAGGAAAACTACATTATAAGGTGTTATCATTACTTAAATTTTAACAAGAAATCTAATTTCTAACTAATACATACCATACCTTTTAGCTTGCTGAAAATCCATTTTGCCTTCTCTTCGATCGTGTTTGAGAACGTCTGGTACCAGAACCACACATCAGTTAAGATTTAGGAGCCAAATAATAGATAGTATTCATTTGCAACTACAAGTAACCTGCCCAGCAATTATAACTATAAATTAAATCCTCAAGTTCGTAAGCGATGATCAATCAACCAGCAAGTTAAAATGAAATGCTATTACTAGGCTTTAAAAAAAGATAGTGTGTCCTGCTAATTTAACGTCTCATAGATGCATATACTCAAACTCGAGCCAAAGCAATAGAGAGGGGTGGACTTTGACACTTCAAATTCAATGTAATTATAGAAGTTCAAATGTTCAAATTTAAACACAATAGCTACTCATGTGGTGCAATATGTTTCGACTTTAGGGAGCCAAGTTGATAAAGAAGAAAGAAGTATCCGAGTAGCGGACATATATCACTCGTGTCTTGAAGATCAAAAGTTTGTAGTTGTGAAATATCTTTAAATAATTTAGCAACTCAGTGTTGTACTACAAAAGGATTTAGAAGTCATTTGACTGCATAAAACATGAAGCAAATTGAAAGTTTGTAGGTTGAAGTTTTAACTGAAAATGTTTAGACAGACATACAATTGAATGCTTGATTTTGTTCCTAAGAGACCGGCAGACAAAGAAGAAATGAAAGGGAAAAAAACCCCGGAAAACCCCATATATTTCATGTAGAAGTATGTGAGGGCAGAGAATCAACCAACTTGTGCACAGCAAAATGCCTCTTCTTTCTTGGCAAAAAAGGTAACACCGAAAGCATAAATGCCATTGTTTTTTTCGGTAAGTTGCAATGTCATAGTCTAACTTCATAAAATCACTTCAACCCCATCAAGTCGTGTAATCTTAAATGTCCAAAGGGATGGGAATGTTATGATATAGGGGTTACACTGATGTTTTCCCTTTTCTCTTTGGTATCAACAAGGTGTTACCTTTAGTACTACATTGAAATAATGCTACAAGTTAAGTTTTACAGATTTTTCAGATGAACAAGATCTGCAATTAAGTAGAATGAACATGATAAGACTAGTGAACTTGAGTTCAATTCTCTTTTTTCAGTTTTCCTTTTTTCATTCGATATTCTCTTTTCATTGCAATTCAGTGTCTATTGTTTACTACTTTTATCCAGTCTTCCCTTTTCCACATGAACGTCTTTATGAGGAAAAGGCTTACCATATGAAATGAAAACTTCAAGAGGGTTGTAACTTATGTAATAGAACTATAATAATATAAAACCATAGAAATTATACTAATTACCAAAGCATGCCTTCAGAGCCAAATATAGTTTATGTCAATCATTTTTAGAGATGGCAAAATTCCTATACCACTCCGCTCCTAATGGGACGGATTTGAGAGGCCGTTAAATAGAGTTCGGGTAGTTATGGTACTCAAGATAAAAAATCATAGCGGGTTTGGGGTGAGGGCCGGGTAGGTTTAGTGTTGCATTCGCTCAACTCTGAACCTGATTTTTTTAATATATATATGATGTTTAATTTAAACTACTTATATGCGCTTTAAAGTGTCCAAATATTATTACACTACTAGCTTCCTATATGTTATCCCCACTTATATTCACTTTATTAGATATTCTAGTTGTGAAACTTGTTCTTTACCGTTAGTTTCAAAGGGTTACTAGTACTACCCAAGTACTCTGATCGGAGATGGTATATTGATTAAAAACCAGTTCCGGCAATGGGAGGGAATTACTATGGATAATATTTCAAGGGGGCGGAGTAGCATTTAGTCATATCCTTCCCAAACCTACCTCATTGCCATCACTAATTATTTTCGTCATCAATTTAATTCTCATTTCCAATATAGCATATATATAGACCATTCTACTAAACACTTCAATGAAAACATAGGGTCTGCTTGGTTTCCATTTTCGAAAACAGTTTTCTAAAAACTGAAAATCATAAAATTATCCAAAAAGTCTGCTTGATTCAGTTTTAAGGAAACTCAATTATAATAATGTCTGTTTTCAGATAACTCATTTTTATTGTTTAATTAAAACTGTTTTATGTTCTCAGAATTCTCGAGAACAGTTTTCAGATATACAAATCACGAGACTTTATTCTCCACAAAAGTGAATTGCAATTAGAAACATCATAGGAAGTCAATGAATGAAGATAAGCCAATTAATATTGTTAATAATTCAAGAAATTTGTCAATACTCCATTGCATTTACATTACATCACAGATTTTTAATTTGCTTAATTTCCTATTTTACGATATACTCTGCTCCGTACATATCATGCATGTCAATTTACCATTTCATACAGAGCATTAAATCTTTCTATGCACCCAAAATTTTGAATTTATTATAGAAATATAAATTACGAGACAGAAGATTGTGGGAAACGAATAATTCATTTATTCTTCAAAATTAATCTAATTAGAAACATCATGGCAAGTTAATCAATGAAGATAAGCCAATATTGATACAAATAAATTCTATATACTTCTGCATCTGTGATACATATCATGTATATCAATTTAAATTTCAAACACAGAGCATTAAATATTTCAATTCATCAAAATCTTCCTATGCAATAAAGAAATAAAAGTAAAACAATGGATTTGGAGAAAAGGAAAATCCAAAAAATCATTGATATTCATCTAATTCCATCACACCCACCTCAGTATTTTCATTTATTTGTTCACTAAATTAAATTTCATTTGATATATCAATGCAGATATTACTTTTTTAGGCATTATATATAGAAGCTTGATAACTGATTCGATGACAATTATTTGAAATGGGTATTATTTTATGCAGATACTGTTGATATATATATATATATAGAGAGAGAGAGAGAGTGCATACAGAGAGGTCTTGGGTGATATTGGAGATCTCTTTTTTGGCTTTGTTGGAAACCCAAAATGTACCAGTCTTCAAGCTCCCAACTTTGGTCTGAGCTTTCTCCATTTTTGAGTTCTTGTCTACTCTATTCACTCCTCTCTCGTCTCACGTTTTAGAGAGAGAAACAGACGAGAGAGAGAAAGAAGAGATGAGTCTGTTACTGAAACTTCTAAATTCACTCAACAGTCATCATCAAGTGATTGCCAGCGCAGCACAAAAGCGGCGCGCCACAAAATATAAAAGAAAAATAAAACATTATTAAACTATGTACAATATTAATTGCAAGATATTAAATTCTCAGAAAATGAATAATAAGATTGAAAAAAATATTTCCAATTTGAATTAAATTTTTTACCACTGATTCGGCATATAATAAATTATATACAATATTAATTGCAAGAATAGAGTCAAATAGAAGAAGTATCATAAATTTTCTTTTCTTCTTAATTTTTTGAAGGACCTAAATAGACATGTCTCCTATTATGATCGGATATAATAAAAATTAAAGTACATTACATAATCCGCTTAAAGAATTCGTGGATTCTTAGTAGTAATTTTTGATGGATTTTTGAAGGAAAATTAAAAATGTTCATCCTTGAAACCAAAATCATGGTTGTTTAAGTGTCACCTAATCATATTTTTTAAATTAAAGGTGGCTTTGGTGAAAAATAACTTTTAAAGTTGCACCAGACTTTACTCAAATGCAATCAAGATTGAATACTAAAAGGATAAGTACCACCAAAATATTTAAGGAGAAAATATTAGGTGTGGAGCATATTCAAAAAAATAATATACAAACTCAAAAAGAAAAAATAGGGGTAGAATTGCGGAATCGCTGGAGGACAATAAATGCATATTAATTGTTTGATGGATTATTATAGGATCCAGATATATTTATATTCATCTAAACACCTTTGATATGTATTCATCCAAATATATTTATATTAATCTATCCAACTTTTATGTATTCGCAATTCGAATTCTGCCTAAAAATTTAGTGTAAATAACATTTTTCTTTTTGTAATGAGGAGCTCCTGTAATGATATTGCTCTAATTCAATGGTGTCATAGTATAATAGTAGGATTAATAATTTTAAACTTAATTCATTATTATTCTACCCTTTTGAATTTACTATGTTAATGGATTTAGATTTCACAATTTTGAAAATAGAAGAAAACAATATCCGATATAAGTTACCGTAAATTAGTTGAATGCTTGAAATAGAATCAAATTAGAGATGAGGTCAATTGATTGGTTTGGTGGATTAATCAAACAAAGACAGCTTACCATATGCACAACATGTGGTAGTGAAAATGTCATGAGAATTTTCTCACCTTGTACCCAATAAGTTTCCCGGAAAATAATCGAGTGGCAGAAATTTAACGCACACAAAAAGGTCAAGTGTAGTAATTTCTATGTCAGCTGAAAATGTATGTCTATTTGTTTTTCCTCAAAAGACAGATGAAAATATTTTATGTATTATAAATGATTTTTATTTTATTTATTTATTTTAATAAGTGATCGAGGGGTGGTTACAAGAGATAACTTTGGACTCACCCGATTATCAAAATAACCTCATTTTATATAAAGCGAAATTTTACTAAGGAATGAAAAGAAAATAAAAGAAAAACAATAGTAATTACTTGAATATGTTTCAAAATATTATTAAGCAAATAATTTTTTTTTTAGAAAAAAGGATAGAGGAGAGCAAAGAACACAAATTATTCTAATCAATTTACAATCAAATCTTAATAATTTAATGAGACTCGAATGTCTTTTAATTTTGTTTTTGAAATAATAAAGTGAATCTTGATATTATAAAATTTACGCTTAAGTTACTACTGTTTTTCTCCAAATCCTTTTATTTTTGCGAGGATAACAAATTATAAGTGATATGAAGGGATAAAAAGGTAATAAAACTATCTCTTCAAATTTTGGTCTTTTTACTTCAAATTTAAATGTAAGGGTGTAGCTTACCCACATGGAATATATGAGCAAGGGCATATTTTAGAAAATTAAACATGAGGAAAATGATTATTTGGGGAATTGGCCCAAATAAAGGATTATTTGGGGAACTAACCCAAATAAAAGATTATTTGGGAGCCTGACCCAAATAAGGTTTATACGCGATAATTAGCATTACACAGAGGTAACTATGATGGGACTGATGTGGGTATAACTAACATCTAAACTCATAACTCTATATGTTGCTCGCGTATGGAGTACTATTTGGAAATCTAGGGAAATGTTTTGGATATGTAAATAGTGGGTCGCGACCTTATTTGCACAATTCAAAACAAAAGTATCTCAGAGAAGCCAGTAGTACTCAGGGTCATGAAAATGGTATGCATGCAAAAATATCATGACTCAGGAAAAGGCTATAACATCATGGTTCCTTGGCTAAGGAAAAATCAGATCCGCATGGAAACTGCGCGGATCACAGGTTACAAGACATATTATGATTCTTGCAAGGGATGTTGACATGGAAATTATTATGCGGATTGGTATCGCGAGGTCCAAGTCGCGTGGTAATGCTGATGTGGCAAGGATTCTTTGCGAAGGCCAGCTTGATTCTGACATCTATAAATAGAGAAGCGTTAGCTCACTTCAAGGGGGACTTTTGGAGGCTTAGAGAGAGAAATTTCTAGAGAGAGAGAGAATGATTCTCAAGCTGTTTACATTGTTTCAATTCTCTTCCTACACTTCTGTAAATCATCAAAAGTAATAAAATCACCAGGATCATTATTTTTTGTGTTCATCTTGTATGGAAACTATCTCTATAGCAAATTAAATCAGAACCCTTACATTTAAGGCGACTCTGCTGGGGAAATAGATGTCTTCTGCTGATAGGTGCTCAAAAGTATTAATTTTAAGCCCCTATCTTACTGTTGTTATGTCTTTTCATTCCATTATTTGGTATTTTTATTGTGTTTGCATGTTAAGACATATTTCAGGAGCTTAATGAAGAAATAAAGCTAACTTCAGTGAATTAACTGAATAGTATGTTATTTCTATCCAAGAGGAGAGTCAAAATGGCAATCCAAGACAAAAATGGCTCCCAGAGGGCAAAAATGACATTTTCAGAAGTCGTCATCTTCAACAAAAAGTATCATGGGTTCAAGACGGACGTTTTGGTGCATTTACGGAGAAAAGTGATTTTCTACAAAATACCTATGCTTTTGCATACGCTTCCAGTTTCAAAAAGTGGTTGGAAATCACATTTCTACGCTTGGACCTACCTATGTTTGGAGGTACGCTTGGGACCTACACTTGAAGCGTAGGCCTGGTACGCTTGAAACATAGGACCCATACACTTGAAGCGTGTAGGTGCGGCAACTTTTTTGGTAATTTTTCGTGGATTTTTCCTGTTTCACCCCCGGCTTAATTGGAAGACGTGTCTGCGACTTCAGACCTCTGTATACATGTATATACACTTATATATATGAGAAGTTAGGCATTGCATGAGTTTTAGTGTGAAAAGACTGAAAATGGCCTCTCTATGGTCTATATATACAAGACCATACATCAGAGTTGGGGGGTTCTGTTGAGTTGGAGAGTTCATACATGAGTTTTTAGAGGCTGTTCATTCATTCATACTTGCTTCTATTGAGAGCCATATCCAAACCTAGAGATCCAAAGAAGAAGACTATGGAAAGCGTTTCTACATCAACGATGCAGTCACCATCTTCCATAGCAAACTAACTCGGTATCTAGGGTTTTCTAGCAAAACCTTAGCCAAGTAATGTAGTTCTTTAATTATTTTTAATTGTAAAGAGGGGAAACCATTGACCATACTATGATGATTGTAGTAGTTAAGAGACCGTACTGATTTGCAATATAAAATTCTATGTTTGTTCTAAATTCTTGTCTTAGATGGAATGAATATATTATTTTGCACAACTATGATTATTCAATATGAGCAAGAACTCGGATGCTTAATTATGATTTTCAACACAATGGTGGTAATGAAACTTGAAACCCTAGGTTGACATAGGTCGTGCCTTGGCGATTTAATATATACATTCTTTAGTTTATTTTCATGCATTAGGAGTAGATTAGAGTAACATAATTGACATGTATTAGTTAAGTCACTTATGAGACGGGTTGTCGCAATCTGGTTGATGGTACTCCTTTTTGGGGTCGTATTTAGCTATTTGCGATACAACCTGATTCACAGTTATGAATCGCCCTCCTACAATTGATACATTGATGAACTATATTATGCGATTAGTGGTAGAGTGATGAAAACCCTAATTTTCTCTCTCATTTGAATCACAAACCAATTTACTTTGCTTTTCAGTTAATTTAGTTAAAATAGATATTTTGGTCTTTGACCACCCAAAGCACACAATTTTCAGAAATATAATTCAGTGTTTTTAAATTATTAAAGTGAACAATCTCAGTCTCTGTGGGATCGATATCCCTTACTCACGCTGCTTTGCTATTCTACAATTGATACGTGCGCTTGCGTAGGGTAAAACCTAGAGTCGTTAAGGTGTTATTTTTAACCACACATTTTTGCACACCTGACGTCCCATCAAGTTTTTGGTGCCATTGTTGGGGACTAAGCATTGTTCAAATAGCTTTAGTAATTTATTTGCATTGCGTTATTGTAGCTGTAGCTAAAGTGAGATTTTTGTGTGATTGACAGGTACTCTGAAGAGCGTAAAAAGGAAGAGCGAAACTTCTAAAGTTGCATCTAGAACTTTTATGAGTTTTAGTTACCTAGATATTTGCATATTAATTCTTGATTTATTTTTTGTAATTTAGAATAGATTTTATTTCATAAAAAAAATAATCATAATAATAAATTTTGAAAAAAAATATAGTTGTTTGAGTAGCGTATGACCGATAGACCAACCCGTTCTAATTTAAGCACTGCGTTAGTCGAGTACGATCCTGAGATCGAAAAGACTCTCCGTCATTTACGTCGATCTATTGAAGAGCGTCATCATCAGCAAGAAGAAGCAATGGCCGACCGAGGAGCCTACCAACAAAGGGCACTAGAGACATCACTAAAAGGATACTACACGTCCGATGCGTATGATTCCTATGCTGAGTTCCCAGAGGAAAAATGCGCGAAGCACTTCGAGATCAAGTAAAGTGTTATCAATATGCTTCCAAATTTTTCAGGCCTTAGAATAGAGGACCCATACCAGCACATCAATGATTTCTTAGAGGTAGCCTCTACTGTTAGGTTTGACAATTTACCCAAAAATGAATTGCGAGTGAGATTATTCCCTTGGTCATTGAAAGAGAGAGCTAAGAGATGGTACATCAAATTAGAAAAAGAAATTAAAATTGATTGGGAAGCCCTTAAGAAAGAATTCATAGAAAAACATTATCCCATAGGAAAGACCTCAGAAGCACAAGATGCAATCAAAAGCTTTAGGCAGTTACCTGTTGAGCATTTTCATGATATATGGGAAAAGTATAGTGAAATTTTGTATAAGTGTCCCCACCATAGGTTTTCTGATCAAGATATTGCTAAATTTTTTTACATGGGACTAGGAGAGGCGCATAAGACTTTGATAGATGCGGCCACACAAGGTTAGTTTATTTTAAAACCAGCTAAATAACTTTTGGAAATATTTGATAATTTCAGTGAAAACACAATTCAATATCAATCTGAGTCGAGATCTAGAGGTCGACAACATGATAGGAAATCTGAAAAATCGTATGATGATGTGAGAGATACCATGGCATTGTTTGGAGAGAAATTAGAAAGAATTGAAAAATATATGTAGTGAAGTCATTCCCCTCCTAGAGATATGTTTGAAGTCGAAGCTGAGTATTCCTAACATGAGTGTCAGGAGATAATGGTCGCTGATGCTAACAGATTGTGGAACTATTCCAATAATGCTCATTTCACTAATTCATACACCTCAAATGCCAGAAATCACCCACTTCTGTCTTACAAATCTACCAATGTAGAGAATCCACCACCAAAATTCCAACAAGGGCAATTATACAATCAATAACCAAGGTTCATAGATAGACAGTAGTCATGCAACCAACAACCGAGGTTTATTGAAAGACAACAATCATACAACCAACAACTGAGGTTTATTGAAAGACAACAATCATACAACCAACAACCAAGGTTGCAACAGAGTCAACAATCATTTGACTCCCAACCAATAATCATGGCCAGAAATTCTCAATCCAACTACCAACCAAGAACATATAATAATTCCTAAGCCCTCCAGCCATTCAATAACAACCAAGCTATACGGCCTTCCAATAATTCCTAAGCTCTACAATCATTCAATAATTCCCAAGAGCTTCAACCATTCAATAATAATCAGGCCGTGCAACCCTATAACTACCAAGCCCAGCCACCAAAAAACCAAACTCTTCCACCTGGTTTCCAGACTAGTCGGCTAGAGCAGGTCATAATGGATATTCATAACAAGCTAGGCATTTATACTCAATCTTTAGCACAACTACACATGCAGGTTGTCCAAATGGCTAATGAGAGGAATGTGAGAGAGCCAGGAAAACTGCCAAGTCAGCCAATAGTCAACCCTAAGCCACAATAAACATTGGAGCTTGGATATTTTACTAATAATCCTCATGAGATGGTTCAAGCCATCATGACTCTGAGAAGTGGGAAGGAAGTGGAGAGTCGAGTTGAGGCAGAGCATGAAAAGAGGTTGCAAAGAAGAAGGGAGGCAGAATAAGAATAAAAGAAGGAAGCTGAAGAAGAGCAGAGGAAAGAAGCTAAAAGGAAAGAGGCTGAAAGAGTGCAAAAAGACCAACCATCAGTAGAAGATGATGTCGATCAGACATTACATGAGGAGCCAGACAGGGCAAGCTACGAGGAGGCAGTGCCATTTCCTCAACATCTTAGAGAGCCGGCCAAGTACGGAAAGTTGAAAGAATCTGATATGTTGGAAATGTTTCGACAAATCAAGATCAATTTACCTCTCTTAGATGTAATTGCCCAAATACCGCCTTATGCTAAGTTTTTCAAGGATTTTTGCACCCAAAAGCGAAAGAGCAAAACGAAGAATCCAACAAAAATACTACTGACTAAACAAGTGAGTTCATTGCTTTTAAGCGACACTCCACCTAAAAGGAAAGATCCCGGTGCTCCCACTATTCCATGTGTCATCGGTGACAGGAAATTGGTAGAGCTCATCTTAATCTAGGTACGAGTATTAACTTGTTTCCTTATTCAGTCTACCAACAACTAGGGTTGGGTGAGCTGAGTCCTACTGAGGTCGTACTTCAATTTGATGATCGGTCAGTCAAACAGGCAAGATGAGTGCTTGAATATGTCATTGTTCAAGTGGGCAAGTTTTATTTTTCGATTGATTTTATAGTCCTGGATATAGAACCTGTCCCTGACTCAAAGAAGCACATTCCAGTTATACTGGGAAGACCATTTTTAGCTACGGTAAATGCATGCATCAATTGCAGAACCAGAGCCATGGATCTGACCTTTGGAAATATGAAGGTCCAGATGAATGTGTTCGAAGAAAGCCACCAATTCCTGAATCTGGGGAATGTTTTCAGATTAATTAGTGCGATGAGCTGGATGATATCATAGTAGATTTTACAACTCAAATCTTGGAGAAGGACGAGCTGGAGTCATTTATGACTAGAGAATGGCTGGATGAGGAAGTGGCTGATTGGGAGTCATATTTGAAGCTGCAAAATGAAGAGCTTGATGAAATGAAGACTGCTTTATATACTCAACCATGGTGGGAGTCGGTTAAACCACTCTCGATAGTCTCAAATATTCCACCAATTCCATCTCTAACTAATCCTCCTACCTTGGAACTCAAGGAATTGCTTGAAAAGCTGAAATATGTTTTCTTAGGACCTGATAAAACTCTTCCTATGATTATATCTTCAAAATTGACAGAAAAACAAGAATTGAGTTTAGTCAAAGTTCTAAGTGAGAACAAAGAGGCAATAAGATAGAGTGTTACTGATTTGAAAGGCATAGAGCCCTCGATTTACATGCATCGCATACATCTTGAGAAGGATGCAAAACTATCAAGGGAAATGCAGAGAAGGCTGAATCCAAATATGAAATAGGTGGTGTTGAAGGAAGTAGTGAAATTGCTGGATGCGGGTGTTATTTACTCTATTTCTGATAGTACATGGGTAAGTCCAACTCAGGTGGTGCCAAAGAAGTCGGGCATCACAGTGGTGCCAAACTCAAAAGGTGAGCTAATCCCACAGCGCATGACCACAGGGTGGCGTGTGTGTATTGATTACAGAAAACTTAATCTGAACACTAGGAAGGATCACTTTTCGTTACCATTTATTAATCAAATCCTAGAAAGGTTAGCCATACAGAGCTATTACTGCTTTCTGGATGGGTATTACGACTACAATCAGGTGGCGATTGATCTTGCTGATCAGGAGAAAACCACATTTACTTGTCCGTATGGTACGTTTCTTATAGACGGATGCCGTTTGGGTTATGTAATGCTCTAACAACATTCCAACGGTGTATGATGTCTATCTTCTCTTACATGGTAGAGAAATTTCTTGAGGTATTCATGGATGATTTTTCAGTTTTTGGGGAAACCTTTGAAGATTGTTTGAAACATCTAGAACTGGTACTTAAGAGATGCGCATAGACGAATCTGATCCTAAGTTGGGAAAAGATTCATTTCATAGTTTAAGAGGGGATAATACTGGGTCATATTGTATCGAAGCGAGGGATAGAGGTCGATAAAACAAAAGTTGAATTAATTTCAAAACTGCCTACTCCCACATCTGTTAGCAGATACGCTATTTTCTGGGCCATGCCGGGTTTTACCAAAAGTTTATCAAGGATTTCAGCAAAATCACCCGGCCGCTATTAATCTTATTGGCTAAGGACATGACTTTCGTCTTTGACGAAGAGTGCCTTCATGCCTTTGAGGGGCTGCGTGCTCAACTATCATCAACCCCAATTATTTATCCACCAGACTGGACTCTACCATTTGAGCTCATGTGCGATGCTTTTGACTATGCCATAGGAGTTGTGTTGGGTCATAGAAAAGATAAGCTGCCATATGCCATTTATTATCCCAGTAGGACTTTGAATGAAGCTTAGATGAACTACACAACTACCAAGAAGGAGTTGCTGGCAGCTGTATTTGCCTTGGATACATTTCGATCATATCTATTAGGCACCAAGGTTGTCATTTACTTAGATCATGCCGCTCTGAGGCATTTACTAATGAATAAAGACTCTAAGCCCGACTGATTCAGTGGATTCTGTTGCTACAAGAATTCGACCTGGAAATCAAAGATAAAAAGGGTTCAGAGGATGTTGATACGGATCATTTGTTAAGGATTATTGTCGAATCCACAAAGGAAATTACTCCTCTTAAGGATTCTTTCCCAGATGAACATTTATTTAGTGTGGCTGTGGTGGAACAAATACTGTGGTATGCTGACATTGTTAATTATAAAGCCACAGGTCAAATCCCAAAAGGATGGTCTAAGAATGAGAAATATCGATTATTCAGCCAAGTCAAATTTTATATCTGGGATAATCCCCGTTTGTACAAGTATTGCTCTGATCATATCAGAAAATGAATCCCCGAGAGTGAGGTGCAAAACATACTGACATTTTGTCTCACGTTGAAGTGTGGAGGGCATTTCGGAGCTCAAAAGACAACTCATAAGGTGCTGTAGAGTGGATTTTACTAGCTTTCCATATTCAAAGATGCTTTCGAGTTTTGAAGGACATGTTTGCGTTGTCAAAAGCTTGGATCCATATCTCGAAGATACATGATGCCTTCAACCCCGATTCTGATTGTAGAATTATTTGATGTGTGGGGTATTGATTTTATGAGACCATTTCTGAAAGCATATAAGAATGAGTGTATACTTATGGGGGTTGATTATGTTTCAAAATGGGTAGAAGCGATAGCCACCAAACGTGCTGACCATGACGTGGTGGAATAATTTGTAAAATCGAACATTTTATCACGATTTGGAATACCAAAGGTTCTGATCAGTGATGGTGGAAGCCATTTTGGCAACCAGTTTCTTTCTGCACTTTGTGAAAAGTACGGTGTCACTCATAGAATTGGTACTCTATATCACCCCCAATAACAAGGTTAAGTGGAGGTTTCTAATAGGGAGATTAAAAATATTTTGGAAAAAACTGTGTGTCCGGATTTGAAGGATTGGCCTCAAAGGCTAAATGATGCACTTTGGGAATACATAACTACATTTAAGACACCAATTAATATGTCTCCATATCGTCTTGTGTATGGTAAATCGTGTCATCTCCCTATAGAGCTGGAACACGGAGCATATTGGTTTGTTCAAAGATTGAATTTCGATATAAAGAAAGCCGGTGCGCAGCGAAAACTTCAACTACAAGAGCTTGAGGAGTTAAGAAACAATGCATATGAAAATTCTCAGATTTATAAGGCTCGAACAAAAGCATTCCGTGATAAGCATATTAGAAAGAAAGTTTTTGAGCCCGGCCAAAAAGTCTGGCTGTTTAATTTGAGACTCAAGCTATTTCCTGGCAAGCTCCAATTAAGATGGGATGTGCCATTGGTGGGCGTCAGGTGTGTGCAAAATATGTGGTTAAAAATAGCACCTTAACGACATTTTAGGTTTTACCCTTTTACAAACGCATAGATCAATTGTGTATAGTTTCGCTTGAGTAGGGGAATATCGATCCCACAGAGACGATGATTGTTCACTTTAATAATTTAAAAACACTAAGTTATAGTTTTTCCAAAAAGAGTTGATTTTTGAAAATTATCTAATATTACTTAAATTAGTCTAAACAACAAAGTAAATTGGTTTGTGATTCAGAGGGAGAGAAAATTAGGGTTTCCTCACTCCACCACTAACCGCATAATATAGTCCAAATTCTATTTCAATTGCATGAGGGCGATCCATTGATTGTGAATCAGGTCGCACTGCGCCAACAGTTTGACCCCAAAAAAGATTACTCTCAACCGGATCGTGACAACCCATCTCAAGACTAAACTGATTAGTGCATGCCGACCACTAATAGAAAAGTAAATTAAAGCATGAAAATAAAGTAAGGTATGTCTATATCAGTTTGTCAGGGCATGACCTGTCACGCCCCAAATTCCTAGGACTCCGAAACCCGAGCCTAAGAGCTAGGGGAGTGAATGCGGAAGTAAAAAGAAATGAGAACCAAAAGACATTCAGTCATCGAACACCCACTAAGGGTTGCAATGAATGCCCAGATACCATGTTGTCACGCCCCTAAAGGGTGACGCAAACCAAACGACTACTAGAGTCAACAATAACAAAGAAGTACATGGAATAACAATAAGAATATACTCCATGCCAACACGAATACTAAAAACACAAGAGTATCCTTATATACAAACAGACACGCTCCTAAATCCCTGAGACTCCCGAACTGGGACATCCAAGGAATTCAAGATGTGATCCTTAATACGAATGACCAACTAAGACATCATTAACCAAGAAAACACATGGGTTAATGATAGAAATGGTATATTCCATACCCAAATGACTAATAAAACTAAACAGCGGAATCTAACGAAAATCCGGTAGAGTTCCGTTTGTAAATGGAACATCCGGACAACCAATCACAACACAATAACCTGCCCAAAGCAATTCAATAATCACAATGGCTTCCAAGCCCCACATTCATCAATCCTAATAGGGCCGAGGTAGTGGAAAGAAACCAAAACCCCTCCAAACCCTCTAAACTCAACAGAGCCACAAATGCTCGAATAGGAATACAAGAAATGCACCTAGTTGTGCAAAATAAATACAATAACCTCCTGAAAGAATAAATACAGGAAATAAGAGATACATCAAGAGGGATATGCCAACAGACTGGCTCCCAAAAGAAATACATGATAATCCCACAAAACATGGGTAAAGAAGCTGACAGAAGAATACTACCGTCCCCAAACCCAGTTGCGCTGCAACCGTAACCGCATCACCCAACGCAACTCCAGACCTGTAACAAGGAAACAAAAGAAAGCTGTCGTTGCACCGCATCCTGCCCATAGCCGTATATTTCCTGCAACCTGTCGTGTGAATACCAGGGGGCAAGTGAAATACCCCTGTGAGCAAATAAGCTCAGTGGGAAATAATACTCTAACTACCACATCCTCTGATAGTTTAGGTAATGCTAAACCACCCAGTGAGATACATAGCCCACAACATAACCCAAGGCACACACACTCATATACTACCGTACATAAGTATATAACGGGGATACATATATATATATACAAATATACATGTATAAATATGCAACCTGAGTCTACAAGGTACAACTATGGCTCATACTCTAAGTACCAACACAGGTAGTCTACACTACTCTCACCAACGTACACTAGGTACTCGACACTAAGGTCAAATCTAACCAAGTCATAAAGTACTCACAACACAAATCAGAAGATCCAACAAAGGAGATCACACTCACCTCTAACATCCACAGGAGTCAAAATCCACCACTAGTACCAAGGAATACTCATAACTCACTCCCCGAGAACACAGGAGGAAAGGTACTCACGTCCTTGCGTACTAACACAATCGTCATCTATATATATATATATAATAAACCTCATCCCATTCCTAGAGAAAGTCTACCTCTCAAGGGCTAGGTCACCTCAATCATGTCATCACATAAACACCTCAATTGCTATCTCCAACAATGTCAATAAATCACCAACACTCTCACTGAGGATAAGAAAAACCCCGTAAGAGTCAAGAACCCAAGCAAGAGAAAAAAAGTCCCAATGCCAAACAAAAAGATAACCGAGACGACAACGTCAAGGTTAAGAATACCCGAGCAAGGAATAACACCATAAGTGAACAAGGAAGGAACACCAAAAGTGAACAAGGAAACCAAAAACGAATGGCCGAGAGTGGAAGTAATAAAAAGATGAATCCCAGAGATTCAATAGTTTTTAAGAAAAAGGTTTTTCAAACTCGAACCAATCCATTTAGCATCCATGCCCCTAACGTAAGAAAAACTCATATCACCTAGGTGGTGATACCAACAACCCAGAAAATGGGAAGGCAACACTATATGTGTGCACTGAACAACAACAAGCCTCAATCCAAGACTTGAGCATGATAGGAAACAAAGGTGAAACAATGAAACACCTTTCAAAACTCTACAAGATGAGATATTGAGAAAGAAGTCTCGAAATCTCAGAATCCCAAGAAAATAATAAAATGGTTTTACTTTTAAGAACCACATAGTAAAAATGACCGTCTTGCCCCCGGTCTCCGTCAGTTGCCATCACCGGCTTTTAGAGTTAAAATTCTTTTCAAGGATGATCCTAAGATCAGTTTATAAGTGTTAAAACTTTTCATTTCCACGGGGGTAGGCGAAAACGGGTTTTTCCTTTTAAATATAAAGAGTTTGTTTCAAGGTTTAGAAAACACCATTTTCGAAATGACAGCCACAGAAGAATGAACAACTCCACGGATTCCTATAATGCCCAAAAGGACAGTAAAGGAAGAACAACACGTTGGACTCACGGAAGACAACCATCCGTTTCCAACTCCACCAAATCAAATGACAACACATGGAAGAGGTTCGGCACCATGCCGTAACCAACGAATCCCGGAATGACATACAAGTCAACGACCACGTACTAGTGTACAAAACACAGTACAAGGAATGCTCAGGGGAATGAACTAAGCATAATAACCAACACTACAGTACCTCGAATACTTAATAGAACTCATCTCAGTCATAACCTCTTCTCACCAATCAAAACCTCAACTACAGTTGATAACTCATTTCCTCAAAAGGTGAAAGACACCTAAAGTCCATACTACAACTCACAATCTCATCTCTTGCCTTCTCTAAGGCCCCAATTCATAACTGATACTAACATCAATCTCAGACCTCAAATCTCTAACAAGGTCACACAGCTAACCACAATCACAATTAACAGTCCTCTCTAAGGCCACAAATCAAAACCAACTCCACAAACCACTACTAGCCTCAACTAGCCATATAGATCACTACGTCAATACACTTAACCTCCCCCAAGGGTACTAAGGTATACAACAACAAGTATAAATATATTCGTTTCATTTATACTTATTAATAATTACCACATTTAAAGTCTTGTTTCACATTATTCATTTTCATCTGAGCATTTATAAAATATGAATTTAATTCGCAATATTCATAACTAGCATGCTCCAACATCACATGTAATATAACACATATACATGTCAAATGAGATCACATAAACAGTGTGCAGTGTAATGTGACTCAACACCCCACGTGATACACACACAAAATCACACCCTTCCCAAGGGTAACGGATACATACTCTGTCCACTCATCATAGTGTAGAGTTACCACACCGACTTTTCCCAAGTGATTTTCTCTCTATCACTTAAACATGGAAGACGGTTGTACGAGAGCCCAACTTGCAACTCCGTACGCCATGACTACCCTTGAGTCAAGAACATGAGCCTCTACCTGGACTCCTAACTCACATTTGCCGGCTTTTTAGTTCCGTAGGCGTGATACCTCCTGGCCAGTTGTTGTGATGATCCGACACAAAGACACCCATACTTGAGTACACAACTCATACATATCAACATCGTGATTTGACACTACACGACATTCTCAACAGGCACCCCGGGCCTCAATATAAATATGTAATACACCATATTTATGAAAATACCAACATGGTAAATATCAACATAAGTCTCAAATCTCTTTTCATGCTTTAAAATGCAATAAAACAATTAAATCATATGAAAATAATTCCATATACAACTCATGTTTTCAAATATATATTTTCTTTAATTATTTAGAAAATATTTCAAATTCCCTTATCATGCCTTTAAAATAAATTAATGCAATTAATTCACGTATCGCAAAGGGAACCTAGCACAACGTCTAAGTTTTCACGAATCTCTACTAACTCATTTAACTCTCAAGGGAATTTCTAAGCCGCCTATTCCTATTCAATTCAATTGGGAATATATTTAATTACATAGGAAATAATTTAATTAATTTTCTTAAATTAATTCCTAAGTCCAATTCCGATTTTAAACGAATTATAGATATTTAAATTAACGATTTAATATATCTATATTAAATTAAATAAGGGTTTTTGCACCCCTAAACTACTTCAATAATGCAGAGTGAGAAATATAATTTCCCACCTAATTATACGTTACCGAACAGTCCGAAACAGCATAGTATCGGCGCCCGAACACGAAGCCCACCGACCAAAATCGTTCGAAAACTATTTCGAATATATCGAAATGTCCGTCTCGACAACCTATACGATATATACGAAGCCCGTTAACAATAAGTTAATTAATTTGGTTAAATCTAAAATACCCCAAACGAAAATTCGAAACTTCAAATCTAATTTTCCGACAAACCGTTGAACGAAAAATTACGAAATGTTTACACGTCGTACCTGACATATAGGCGAACTTACCCTCCGAAAATCAGCCCAAACCGAGGTCGGGAAGTCAACCGAACAAATGGTCGAAGTTTCTGGCCAGACTGCACTGTTGCGCGAACTGCTACAGTGCTTGTCGCCTCTACGCGAACCAGCTCAGCAGCGACCCCAGCTGCTCGTGCCGCCGCCTCTCACCACCAGCGCCACCGCCGTCCACAGCCCAGCAAACCCTCGCCATCGCCGGAGGTCGCGCCTCCTTCAGCCGGCCTTTCTCTCCTTCCGGTTCTCTCTCTCTCTCTCGCCTGCAAATATGGAGCATGTAGAAGACAGACATGGCTGCTGCAGAGGAGAGGAAGGCTAGGTCTGTTGCGTGTGAAGGAGAGTAGTCGTGCAGAGATATACAGAGAAATCTGTAGTAACGTGTACATGTATACATATATATGTACTAATTGCAAAAGCAACCCTCCAGTTATCCTTAATTGCGAAATAACCCCACTTCAATGATATATATATATAATTAAATTTATATATATATAATGAATCCCAACAATTACCGGAAGCCTCCAATTAATATCGTGCAACCCTGAAAGTCCACGGGACGCCAAATAACCAAATTAGTCCGAACGAAATTGTGAGTGTAGAAAATGTCTTGACCCACCAAAGCCTTTCCGGGTTAAGCCCATCAGGCTACTGGCCCAATAAAACTCATGTAAGCCCAATGGTTGGGCCCATTGTATCCGCGTATTTATTTAGTAAATGAAATGTTGTCCCAATGGGCTTTAAGCCCATTGAGAAATGTATAAAAGGAAAATCAAATGTTGAATAAAGCATTCTCTTTTATGTAGTGCAATTTTGAGCATTTACACATTGGCGCCGTCTGTGGGAAAATCACACTATCGGAGTCGCGAATTTTCAAATCTATCCTTTGGGATCTGAAAAATCGCCTCCTTCTTCCCATCTCAAAAAGCTGAGTCTGTTTGTCAAACAAAGGCCAACCCACTGCAAAGATGCCAATCACTCGTTCGCAGGCGGACGTTCAACCCACTGCGGATAATCGTGCAGAGGGTTCCATGGAGCAAGTTCTTCAACGCTTGGCAGCTGCTGAGGAATGTAGCATGGCCTTGGAAAGGCAGAATGCAGAGCTTATGGCCAGGTTGACTCCACAGCCTGCTGTTCCGCCAATAGTCGCAGATGACCCTCTTGTGGCGGCAGTCGGCCATTCTCTAAACCAGCAGGGCAGCGACAAACCTGAGGAGCATGTCGAGTCTTCTCAGTGCTCGGAAAAGGCTTCAGCAGCCGACGAGTCCATAACCCCCCAGAAGCTTCAGGCGATGATTGATGAATTCCAAAGAAAATTCCTCGGGGACTTGAGGTCCCGATCCACTGATGACATGGCCATCCAGGCGTCCACTGAATTGGTACAGTCACCCTTCGTTCACGAGATAACACAAGAGCCCTTTCCAAAGAAGTTCGTTATGCCCCAATTCACCCCTTACGATGGCACAAGGGATCCCGAGGAGCACATATACCAGATCCATCAGAAGATGACCATGTACGCTGAGAACGAGTCCCTACTTTGCAAAGTATTCTCTACAAGCCTTGCTAACGCCGCTCTATTGTGGTTTAGGAAGCAGCCACCCCGATCCATTGGCAGCTGGCAGCAATTGACCAGGCTCTTCATTGCCCAGTATTATGGAAACAAAAGACAAAAGAATACCATATCCTGCCTCTTCACCATGATCCAGGAGAAGGGGGAGTCATTGAAAAGTTTTCTATCCCGCTTCAATATTGAATCCTCTTCTGTGGATAACTGTGACCAGCATTCGGCGGTTGAGGCATTCAGGATGGCTCTCATTCCAGGAACCAAGCTCCATCAGTCTTTGGTAAAGCGTCCTCCATCGGGCATTGGAGAGCTGAACTCCAGGGCCCAGGGGTACTTAAGAATTGAGGAAGAGGAGACTATCCGGCAAAGGAGGTCAGCCTTCGTCGATCTTGAGATTCAGTCCAAGGATCGATCGACCGATCGTAAGTGAGCAACTCCACCGGGATCCTCAGTCCCACCAGGATCGTCAGTCCCTAAGCCGTTCAAACGCCCCAGGTTCGACGAAAGGTTGACACCCCTGAAGGTTAGCCTTGCTAAACTCTACCAAGAGAACAAAGCCAAAGGGATCTTCCAGCAACCCCCGGCCATGAGACAACCACTCGACCAGAGGGACAAGTCAAAACATTGTGCTTTCCACGGTGATTTCGGGCACATCACGAATGAATGCCGCAACCTAAGGCAACAGGTGGAGACGTTACTACTTCGCGGGGAACTCCGAGATTACGTCCAACGGGACAGACCAAGGACAAATGATCGACGTGCCCTCAGTGCCCCTCGGAAACCCTCAGATGCACAGTCAGTCAGGGTGATTAATATGATACATGGCGGCCCCCCATCCAAGGCAGCCGAAGGGTCACGCCGGAGCCACATGCGGAGAGCCCAAAAGATGCGAAGAGTCAACGAGGTCAGTGACGCCCAACACAAGGCAAGGGAAACGCAGATCACCTTCTCGGTGTCAGACCTTCGGAGTGTCCAAACCCCGCACGAAGACCCTCTGGTCGTGACCTTGATGGTGGCCAACTGTTTTGTGAAAAGAGTCATGATCGATCCTGGGAGCAGCGCCAACATCATCACCAAATGGGCTTTTGAAAAGCTCGAGATCGATCCGTCAGAAGTTCTGGCATCCCGGTGCCCCATCGCAGGTTTTGACGGAAGGCAAATTGAACCGATCGGAGAAGTTCAGCTACCGGTATCTGCCGCTCAGAGGACCCTAAACGAGACATTCGTTGTGGTCGATGCCAAACCTTCGTACAATTTGCTCATGGGAAGGGGATGGATTCACCGAATGCAAGGTGTGCCTTCGATTCTTCACCAAATCATGAGATGTTTATGCCCCGACGGTACAGGTACAATTGATATCAAAGGCGACCAAGTGGCAGCCAAGGAATGCTATGCAATCACCCTGAAAGAGATCCAGAAGGTGAAGGCCCCAGTGGCATTCCGCTCCAAGGAGCAAAGCTCAGGCTCTAAATAGCAATTAAAGGAAGGGGACCCGGGCCCCCCAATTGTGGTTGAACCGTTGCAGCAGATCTGCGTTGTGCCCGATAGCCTGGGAAAGGTTACCTTTGCAGGTATAAATCTCACCGATCCTGAATTTAAGGAACTAACACAGTTACTGCAGGAAAACTGTGATGTCTTCGCATGGGAGCATACGGACATGTCGGGGATCGTCCCCAAAGTTTCACAACACTCATTACGGGTTGACCCGAATGTCAGACCTATCAGGCAAAAACAAAGGCGCATGGGGGCACATCGGAACCAAATTATAGCGGATGAAGTATCCAGGTTGCTCCAAGCAGGCTTCATCAGAGAAGTCAGATATCCCAAATGGCTTGCCAACGTAGTGGTAGTACAGAAGAAGAACGGCAAATGGAGGGTTTGTGTTGACTTCACCGATCTGAACAAGGCATGCCCGAAAGACAGCTTTCCACTGCCAAAGATTGACCAGATGGTTGATGCTACCGCTGGATACGATCGTCTGACCTTTCTGGATGCGTATTCAGGTTACAACCAAATAAAAATGAACCCAATGGATGAGGAAAAGACCTCCTTCATTACTGAGTCAGGCACATACTGCTTTAGAGTTATGCCTTTCGGACTGAAAAATGCAGGTGCCACTTTCCAGAGACTGGTCAACAAGATCTTTAAAGGTATGATGGGTACAGTAATTGAGGCCTACATCGATGACACTGTGGTCAAGAGTAGAATGAAGGAGGACCATCTCGTCCACCTGCGCCAAGTGTTCGCCACCCTCAGGTCACACGGCATGAAGCTTAACCCAGCGAAATGCTCTTTTTGCGTATCATCTGGACAGTTCCTCGGGCACATCGTGGACCGGACCGGGATCCAGGCCAGCCCGACGCAAGTCAAGGGCCTGATAGAAATGAAGGAGCCCCGAACACACAAAGACGTTCAAGTCTTGACGGGGAGAGTGGTTGCACTTAGCAGATTCATTTCACGACTCACTGATCGATGCCGACCATTCTTTCAGGCAATAAAAGCAAAGAAGGGAGAGATCTGGGGTCCAGAGCAATCGGAGGCCCTGGTGAGTCTAAAAGAGTACTTGACCGTGCCCCCGATTCTGTCCACACCAATTCCCGATGAAATCTTATACCTGTACTTAGCAGTATCCTCTGCGTCAACCAGCGCCGCCCTCGTTAGAGAGGACGAAAAACTTCAAATGCCAGTGTTCTACACCAGCAAATCATTAGCTGAGGCAGAGACCAGATACAGCAGGCAAGAGAAGTTGGTTCTGTCACTAGTGAATGCAAAAAGAAGGCTAAGGCATTACTTTGAAGGTCACCCGATCGTTGACCCAACAGCAACACCCCTACGGGTTATAATGTCAAATCCTGACCTTTCAGGGCGAATTTCTAAATGGGCTATCGAATTGGGCATATACGATTTGACATACATACCCCGGGTTTCCATTAAAGGACAGGTAGTGGCGGACTTTTTACTTGAAAGCGAAACTGAAGAGCCAGACCAGGAAAACGAACAGAAAAACTGGAAGATTTTTGTGGATGGATCATCCTGCTTCTCCGGATCAGGGATTGGCTTGGAGATCTTGACACCTGATGGGACACGCCTTCATATGTCAGTACAATTGCAGTTCCCAGCCACGAACAATGAGGCGGAGTATGAGGCCGTCGTCTCCGGGCTAAGGATAGCCCAGAGCCTTCAGATTCAGTCCTTAGCATTACACAGTGATTCTCAGCTGGTTGTCCGCCAGATCAACGGAGAGAACGAAACAAAGGACCCAAAAATGGAGTTATATCGTGCACTTATTATGAAAGAAACATAAGGTTTTCAAAAAGTAACCTTCACCCAGATCCCTAGGAACAAGAATTCTGAAGCTGATCATCTGGCCAATCAGGCATCCTCAGCCGGAGAGGACCTAACTCGAGTTGCACTGGTGGATTTTATTCAAAGGCCCAGTATCCAGGAGGCCGAACAAGTAATGCTCATCCCTTGGGAACCCAGCTGGATGGATCCCCTGATGGATTACTTGCGAAATGGAACTCTTCCTGAAAATAAAGCTGAAGCTTACAAGATCAGGAGGAATTCAGCCCGGTATTCAATCATCAATGGGCAACTCTACAGAAAGTCCTTTTCCGAGCCTTACCTGAGGTGTATTACACCGTCAGAATCTAGAGCAGTGATGCAGGAAATTCATAGTGGGGTTTGTGAAAACCACTCCGGCGGCAGGACCCTTGCCCATAAAATACTGTCTCAAGGGTACTTCTGGCCCTACCTATCGCGGGATGCCGAAGAGTACGTCCGAAGGTGCAAGCCCTGTCAAATGCACGGGGATGCTATCCATCGGCCACCCGAGTTCTTGCATCCTACTATAGTACCACACCCATTCGCCCGATGGGGAATGGATATAGTAGGACCCCTCCCGAAAGCAATCCGGTCGAACGCGTACGTCCTTCTGGCGAGTGACTATTTTACCAAATGGGTGGAAGCGGAAGCCTATCCCACTGTCAAAGGAAGCCACGTCATCAAATTCATATGGACCAATATAATATGCAGATTTGGGCTACCAAGGACGATCATGATGGATAACGGAACAAACCTGGACAACAAGGGTGTCAGAGCATTCTTTACCGAGCATGGTATCAACCAGAATACGTCTTCCGTTGGCTACCCGCAAGGCAATGGGCAGGCGGAAAGGACAAATCGAACTATATTCAACACACTGGCCAAAAAACTTGAAAAAGCCAAAGGAGACTGGCTAGAGAAACTGCCCGAAGTTCTCTGGTCATACAGAACGACTCCCAGACAACCCACTGGAGAGACACCCTTTGCCATGGCGTACGACGCTGAGGCTGTGATTCCTACAGAAATCAGGGTTCCAACCCTCTTGAGTGAGGCCCGGGTTGAAGGACCAAATAACCAGCACTTGGCTCAGAATCTTGATCTCCTGGATGAAAGAAGAGAGGCTGCCGGGATCAGGCTGGTCGCCTACCAACAGCACGTCCGGAACCATTTCAACCGGAGAGTCAAAATAAGAGAATTCCAGGTCGGAGATATGGTCCTTAGGCGAAAAATAGGGCTCGTAGGCAAGCTCAGGGAGCCTTGGGAAGGCCCGTATACCATCACCGGGGTCATTAGTCGCGGAGCATACCGAGTCCGACGGAATAGTGATGGCGGAATGGAACCAAACTCTCAGAACGCCTCTCGCCTGAAGAGGTACTACCTTTAATGGGCCAAGTCCTGTTTTTAACTTTGATCTTTTTGTAAAAAAGGCTATAGTGCTTGATCAGTAAAAATCATTATCATGGCAAGTTAAATCATAAAACCTACAGATCCTGAAGAGATCAATGTTCCAAAAATAAATTAAGTGTTGCATTGTCTTTCGCATGGCCTGAAGTGCCCGAAGACACAACACAGATCCTGAAGAGATCAATGTTCCAAAAATAAATTAAGTGTTGCATTGTCTTTCGCATGGCCTGAAGTGCCCGAAGACACAACACAGATCCTGAAGAGATCAATGTTCCAAAAATAAATTAAGTGTTGCATTGTCTTTCGCATGGCCTGAAGTGCCCGAAGACACAACACAGTTCCTGAAGAGATCAATGTTCAAAAAATATATTAAGTGTTGCATTGTCTTTCGCATGGCCTGAAGTGCCCGAAGACACAACACAGATCCTGAAGAGATCAATGTTCCAAAAATAAAGCAAGTATTGCATTGTCTTTCGCATGGCCTGAAATGCCCGAAGACACAACACAGATCCTGAAGGGATCAATTTTCAAAAATAAACTAAGTGTTATATAGACCTTCACATGGCCTTAGCTGCCCAAAGGCACATGACGGGAATGGTGATATTATAAAAATCAAAAGCCAATTGGACAAAAACTATTATCTGTCATTCAAAATAGGCCCCAGTGGCCAAGGCTTACAATATGTTTTATTAATACAAAATCCTAGGGTCCAACTCCGGTGCCTGGCTCATCGGGGTTCACTAGAACGATAGCCCCATCAGGAGGTGGAGGATCAGGAGTGGCGGCGATGCTCATTCCTAGGAGAGGCTTGGTTAGGAACTCGCAGAAACGAACGTCGTCTGCACCGCCAACCGGATCGTTGTACGGAGGAGCGATGCCCAGACTCTCATCCAGTTCTTCCACCGAGGCAAAAGTCCTTTCTTCGACAGGTTTCTGCATGTCACTGAAACATGACCTCCAACAGAACCCGATACGGTACTGGGAAGTTTCGCAGAAACGTTTGTACATCTCGTTCCCACCCCGGTGGCACATCTCCACCACCGATCTCTCCGTTGCAAGCAGATTCTCTATCTCTGCCCTCTCCTCCAGGAGCTTCGAACTGGAAGCCGTCAAGCTCTCATTGTTAGCTTTCAAGCTCTCATTCTCAGCCTTTAAGGCCTCCGTTTCAGCAAAAAGGGCCCGCCGGACTGCCTCCATTTCTTTGATTTTATCTTGAGCAGCCCGAAGTTGCTGTTCTGCAGCGACAACCCTCTGGGTCTGGACATCCAACTTTTCATTGGATATGGCCAATTGGTTAGCGACCTTCATCTGGGAGTCCTCCTTCAGCCTCAGAAGTTCATTGGATTTCTGGAGTAGCTTGGTGTCTTCTTCCATTTTTGCATTGTAAGCCTGGGTCAGGTAGAGCATCTGCCAAAATAACAAGCGTTAGCCCGATAGATAAACAAATAAAATATTAAGTACAATTGAGGAAGCTGTAGGTTAAAGCACTACCTTCATCGCTACCTCTGTACCTGTCAGAGTCAACTCCTCCCGGTCAATGGTTCTCAGTCTTTTTCGGTCAATGGGCGTCCATATCTGTGAACCCATAGCCCGAAGAGCAGAGTCGTTGTCAATGGTCGCGTGCCCCGCAACCAGAAAGTCACCGCCCGGGAGTGTAATCTTCGGCGCCCATGGCACGGGTCTTTCCACCTCAGTTGCAACCCCACTGTCATCCAGTACGATGGGAGAAGACTGTGTGGTCGTTCGGGGCCTGACAGACCGCTCGGGTAGACTCTCCTCCGATCGGGGATGTCTTACTCCCGTCAGGCTTGTTTCCCCTTCAACCAGACGAAACTCAGGAGTGGGAACATCCCCTGATGGTCGGGTAACCTCCTCTGATCTTGGAGGAGGAGTCTGGCTGCTTTGAACACTTCCCATCGGTGGAGGTGGAGTTACCGGGGTGTTCTCCACCAAGGGCAGGAGATTGGGCCCAGCCGGAGGAGTGGGGGCGCTTTGGAATCCCTGCCCGTTTTCACTCTCACTCGGGTTCGAAGTTGTCACTTGAGGAACAACTGCCCGCCTGGCCTTCTTTTTCAGCACTGCCTGTGGGATTCTCAGCATTTCTGTTGACAGAGCCTGCAAAGTAGAACATGTCAGGAAACTGTTACACATCCTCAGTGGCTGTCCCCAAATTTTTGATTTTAGCAATTCAAAACGGGTTCTGATATAATTTGAAGTTTTATACTCATCGGGCGCTCCCAGAAACTCAAGCACATGGAGGCCTAAATTATCATTGCACTGATCGCAGTTGCATGACCCCTTATGGAATGGCTTGAAAGAAGGGAAAAGGTGTTGGTCAAACTCGCTAGGGACTTTGAATCTGGACGAGCTTGGAAGTCTCCAGTTCCCGCTCACCACGACCATTCTTTCCTTCCATCCTTTGTTGGACTTTTCAGTGCCATCACAGATCTTCCTCCCACTAAGGGGAAAAAGATTGTACCGGCCTCTGCAGTCTTTCTGGGCCTGTATTTTGTAACAGAACAGAAGGTCCGCCAGTCCAAGGTCAAGGCCCAGATCCCGATTGATGATCAGGATCATAGCCAGGACCCGGAAGAAGTTCGGTCCCACCTGAAGCGGGGCCAGACCCAGGGTAGCTAAGGTGTAGAGGAAAAAGGGTTGGATGGGGAATTTAAGGACCTGAAGGTGAAAGGCAGATAACAAAATCTGGTGGTCCAAAACCCCCTCACCTTTCCTAAAATCATACTTTTTGGGATAGTTTTTAATGATTATCCCATCGGGTACCCCCCATTTGACCCTTAGCTTCTTTAACACTGTCTCTACCCTATTCATGGGAGGAAGGGGATCAGCATAAAACTGATCTCCCGAACCCCCTGCAGCCGGATTCCCAGCTGCTGCTACATTCTGGTTAATTTCAGGTGGACTAGGTACAATTGCCCTAACCACCTCCACTGAGGGAGAACTAGGGGAGGCATCCGGGTTCACAGAGGAGGGTAAACGGTCGATACCCGACCGGGTGTCATCGCTATCGGACATTTTAAAAAAAGAAGACAAAGAAAGACGCGAAGATGAAAAGAAATAACTTACTCTAAGATGAATCCCGAAAGATTTCGGACGCTTTCCTGGGAGAGGAGATAGACTCTGGCAATGATAAGTGAAGATCTCAAGTGCAAAGAGCTCTCTGAAAGTTTAAGTTGTGAAACGGGATGGACCCTCAACATTACAGCCAGTATTTATAGGAGTCTCAGAGGCGCCTGAAAAGCCGTGCGCTCGGGAAGCGAAGCGTCACCTCGCTTCATGTGCGCCTCCTTGGCCACCCATCTCGCCAATCGAGGCCATCCGGACCACTGATTTTAAAAACCGTAATGATTACTCAGCCATCACATTAATTGGGTGAGCCACGTCATCCCGACAGGGGTGATGAACTCATTGTTCCTACCATTCCTTCTCCCTTATGGGCCCGGTCGCCCCCCGGCCCATCAAGAAGAAGTGGGCCTGTGTAAGTGTAGAAAATGTCCTGACCCACCAAAGCCTTTCCGGGTTAAGCCCATCAGGCTACTGGCCCAATAAAACTCCTGTAAGCCCAATGGTTGGGCCCATTGTATCCGCGTATTTATTTAGTAAATGAAATCTTGTCCCAATGGGCTTTAAGCCCATTGAGAAATGTATAAAAGGAAAATCAAATGTTGAATAAAGCATTCTCTTTTGTGTAGTGCAATTTTGAGCATTTACAGAAATATACCGGTTTAGGAATCCAACAACCGGAACATTTAACAAGCCCGATAAAATAAAACGTGTTGTCGCTCCATCGAAGCACAATGTTAAACGTCGAAACAAAACCGAGTAGTCGATAACAAGAATTCGCGTAGTCATCCAGGAGAAACCATAAAGTCATCCAGTCGACTTTAAACTAAACGCGAAAAATTTACAGGTATCAAATACCAAGAATAAACAATACGTCATGAACAAGTGACGTCATTACCGAAATTAAATCAGAATTAATTTCAGTAAAAAGAATAATAACACGGGGTGTTACATGACCTGTGTCAACCTAGGGTTTTGAATTTTATGACCACCATTGTGTAGAAAATCACAAATTAAGCATCCGAGTTCCAGCCCATAGTAAATAATTGTGATTGTGTAAGATAAATATATTAAAAAAGTCTAAGACAAGAATCAATTCAAATATATAAACTTGTATCATGAATAAAAACGGTCTCTCATCTAACATAATCATCACAGTATAGTCACAGCTTCCCCTCTCTACAATTGAAAACAAAATAAAAACTATATTACTTGGCTAGGGTTTTGCGAGAAAATCCTAGATACTGAATTAGTTGATCATGGCTGAGGGAGTCTACATTGTTGGTGTAGAAACTCTCTCCATGGTCTTCTTCTCTGGATCTCTAGGTCTTTAATGGTGGTTCATTTCAATGGAAGAGAACTCTATGAATGAACGTGTATCTCCAAAACTAAACTAAAAACAATCCTCCAAGCCCCTTTCTAAACCCTAATCCTCTCATATTTATAAACAAGTGAGGGTTTCCCTTTTCTTTAATTTCATAATACATTAATATTCTCACAAAATCAGATGTAAATATGTGTATAAGCTTGTACGTATAGGTCTGGAATCACCGATTACTTGAAATATCGAAGTAGGGACAAAACTGGAAAATTTTGAAACAGCTTCAGCACATCGAGGGATCACGTGACCATCATATGGGACCTACGCTTGGGCGTAGGGTCCAAAACCACAGCGTAGCTTAGGAGCGTAGGTTGGGTCTAATTTGCCCATTTTTCTCTCTGGTGACGTAGGTATTATGCACTTTTGATGTAAAAATCCGTCTTTTTGTATTTGAGCTAAACTGGTTGCCTTTGACTCCCGATGCTTTATGGTGAAGTAATAATGTCTGAAATTGACATTTTGCCCTTCCGGTGAGATAATGATGTTGTGAAATAACCATTTTACCCTCCGATAACTCTTCTTTGCTTTGGCGCACCTCTTGATTCCTTTCTCGAGATAGAAATGAACACAAACTCAGTTAATTCACTGAGATTAGCTCTGTTTCTTCATTAAGCTCCAGAAACATGCTTACACACACAAACGAGATAAAAATACCAAGTAATTGAATGTAAAGACATAACAAACGCAGGATAGGGGTGAAAAATGACTAATATTGAGCACCTATCACATCTCCAAACTTACATATTGCTAGTCCCTTAGCAATAAACTCAGAGAAAATTGACTGTGATGATTTTTATTCTATTTAACCTAATCTATTTTAACCTAATCCCTTGCTTTCGTGAGGGTCGACGATTACACTTAGCACGTGTAATAAGCCTTTTAAACCCCTAGGTTACCCCTACTAGACGAGTGAAGTCTCGTGAAGGTTTCCAGTGATGGTACCTACAAACATCTCAATTCTTTTGTAATTATACATTCATGAATTCACACATACAAGTCAAATAAGCTATGATACAACACATAAGATAATATGAATGCATATATTCCCACTTACTACCAAACAATAATTATATCAACCTTCGTGTTATGAATGGTCCCCACTTAAGTGAATGATTTTGCTTCTTTTTACTTAAAATCCAGACAACCTTCCATGATTTTGTGAACATTCAACTATAATAATTTAGTTTCTTTTCTCCTACTTCATTGATCAAATTTTGCCATTTTTCATTAAAACGTAACTTTTCAACTTTCCATTTTTCATCCCTTTTTGTCTTTCTAAGCTCCGGACTTTCCAGCGAGGCTTTTCAGTCCCAATCAATTGGGCCTGAGCTTCTTCCATGGGATTTATGTTCATCAGTCTTCTCCCCTTTAAATGCGAACAGTGATATTGGTGATACCAAAGCCAGGTTACTCAGATTAAAGAACTGCTTTTTGCATTTTATTTTCAATTTTCTCTACTTCAACCAAAACAACTCCCCTTCCCCCCTTTAATTGTAGCAAAATTAATTTTCAATTTCATAGTAAAAAATTAACCTATTTCTCATAGTGAATGTGTGCTTGTGTTTATAGGTTAAAGTCGTCTTTCTTAATTTCAATTTCACTCATTCACTCACACATGTAAACCACATCACTTTACTAACTTGATTTAATCATTATTCTCATGAGCGGGAACATCACATCACAAACTACTTATACGTTATAAACATAAACTCAATCAACTCATAACGCGAAACACTCATGCATAAAATCAAAGAATTGTTTCAAAAATTTATTTATTTATTTTTCTCAAAAATCTTTATTCCTTGCAATACTATACCCTTACCCCCAAACTTAAATCAGACCATGTCCCAATGGTCAAAAATAAAATAAGAGAACAAATACAGTTACACTTGAAGCTCAATTCTGGATTCCATAGCAAAACATAAATCCTCTCCCCCAAACTTGAATTGGATCACTTGGAGATATCATTAACATAGCACACACACCCAATCATAGCAATGGAAAAGAAATTGCAGCATAAACATCCAGACATCGACATATGTTGTTTAGGAACGAAGACTTTTTTTTTTAATTCAAATTGATGACAATAATATAAAAAAACTAATTTGGCCTTAAGGGCCTACAATCCTAAAAAACTAAAAATAACAATAAAAAAATAAAGACGTGACCTTAAAGGTCTACCGTATCTACAAAATAGAATAACCTAAAAATCCTAACCCTAATTCCTAATCCGCCTCTTCTTCTTCATCACTCGACACGACACTATTCAACCATATCCAGCAATCTGTAGTCTCTTTCAACTTCTATAAATATTCCTCCGGATATATTTTCATGAATGTCTACCGTATCTCCTCCAATTCCTTCATTCTATCACCCAACTGCTCAACAATGATTTTTGATAGTAAAAATGGGTATGGAAGATAATAGTCACAATTATCAGTCCCCACCCATTCTCGACTCACAATTGTTCGAGCATATGACATCTCAGTCATAATCAAGGTTGGAACAGACACTTCATACCCATGAGTTAGGGCATACAAAGTTCGAAGCATAGTGTGATCTCTTGCACTTATTCGATTATTAGGCTAAAGTTGAGTCGCAACAACACAATCCAAATACTGTAGATCCGACTTCAACCACCATTTTTCACACGTTTTATCCCCCGAATATGAAACCGCACACAATTCCTTCACCATATCTTCATCTTTATGTGGCCATACTACCGGATGCTCCTTCAAAATTCAATGTAAGTTTGTCAGAGTACCAATTGGTACATTCCATGCATCGACAATACTTCTTCTTCCAATCATAATAAGAGCACTCCACTGAGTCACTTTAGCCCTTATCACCTCAAATCGAGGTGCTCCCAAAACTATCATATTTTCATAAAAATTTTTGACCAAGCTCGAATATACGTTTTCACCCGCCGATTTTTCTAGACTCTTTAATCCTTGTTCCCTAAGGACTTTTCGTCCGGGTGAAACTAAAACTCGATTGATCCTCTCCGGATGAAATATCTCCTCAAATTACAACCAACATTGTTAAAATGATTTTGGTGTAGTTCGACTTCTCTGTCGACTCGTAGCTCTGTTATTCGTGTTCTTCATAACCACATATGGTTCCGTCTCCTCTATGAACTTTTCTGGGTCAGAATAATCTCGATTAGCATTATGCATACTAACCCTCCTCAAAATAGAAAAGAATAAAAGAAGAATAGAAGAAGAATATTCAATCTAATGCTCACTCCTTGAGAATTGTGAATTATGAATTGTGTATACCCTATGGATGTATTTATAGATGAATGGTGTATAATTAGAAAAGGAACAGGATTCAAAACCCCTAATTGACTAGGAAAGGAGAAACAATAACTGATACAACTTCTATTTGTAGTTTCCTTATCAGATTAGGATTACTCTAAAAATTCTACACAAATTCCTAAAAATAACATAAACAAATCTAAATACAAGTCTAAGTACAAAGCATGCCAAAACATCCCAAAAAGGGTTTATTTTTTCAAAATTTTTGGCTTAACCACGAACTACCCTACTCCCAAGCGTAAGGTAAGGCAATATATATATATATGTAAATATATATTTTAAAAATAAAGTCATGACACACTTCCTAATAACTAACGTACCCCCAAATTTAAACGCACACATGTCCTCATATTGCAAAAAAATCACACATACTCAACGTAATAAACATAGTAAGGCACACATATCAGTAAAAATGGTCAAAATTATCATTTTATATATATATAAAATATCACAAACAGTTAAATATGATCGTTAAAGAGGTCACAAAAGATCGAACATGACTCTCCGCTCTACAATTAATCTCTACTGTGAATAACTAAAACAAGAAAATCCTAAAAAAACAAAAACAAATAATCAAAACAAACCACAACTACTAAGCATCATCCTGAGGTGGCTGTGGTGATGGAACGGTCACTCCCATATGACTCATCAAAATATCCATAAACTCACGATGCTCACGCCATCAGACCTGTCTCTCATCTGCGAATGATCGCTTTAATCCCTCAATACGGCCAATCAACTGGTCATATTGAATCTGAGTCATCATAACAGAACCCCCAGTTGGGGCTTGTGGCACATCATCGCCTATAAAAGCCATCTCAGTCTGTGGCACCTCCACCTCAGGTATCTCATCTTTATCCTACGGCATCTCCACATCATCTGCCTGTGCTCCCAACAGTAAAACTCCTTCGAACCTGCGCCGACGAGCAAATGTCTCTGGACCCTTCTTGAGCCACCCCTTGTTCCACGCTCCCTTGCTATACACAACTAACGGGGCAAACATATCCTCGGCATCCATTTGTAATCCCTGATTAAATTTCAACTTCATCACAAGGTAGGGAAGAATCATCTGAAACTTGGTAGTCCCGACCTTGTTAAAGGGACGGAAGTGAATATAATGCCGGAATAAAGTCTTCCAAAAAGCGAGTGGAATAGATTACCATTGACAAAACTCGAAATTATAGTGCAATGCTGGAAATGACGGGTAGCACATGGTCTGATGGCTATGTGGTAATACATTGGACCAAACTATCACATCCCAAAGCCATAACATCGGATGATAATTGGACTTTTTGGTCCCATTACGCCTATTATCGGCCCACTGTCCCTCAGTCTGCAATTACACCATATCATAAAGTGGCGGAAGTGGGTCTAGCATAAATGGAAATCGCTCTCCTAACTCCGTAGGGCACTCGTGTGGAATACCCCACGTAGTAGCAACACTCTCAGGAGTAATCTCAAACTCCCACCCCTGCATCACTGTCACTAGTCGAGTCCCTCTGCTGTAATGCCTCATATGAAGCCAGAACTCGCTAATCATGTCAGCGCAAATATGTGGTGTAGCTGGGGCTAGGATCGGTAATAATCTGCGCTCCCTTAGTATGCCTATAGTCCAATGTGGAACTGGCTTTATCTGCTCAAGTGGCACAATAGCAAAAGTGCGTTCCTGTTGGAACCCTTTCTTCAACACCCGAGTCATCAACATCTCCTTGGAGACTGTGGAATGATTCCATCTGTAAGAAACGAGATCACCCTCATCACCTTCAACTGCCGGCTTGGGATATGGCACTTTGCCACGCTCAACATCCTCTAACTCCGCCTCCCTATCCTCACTATCACCATTCTCAAAAGTCTGCTCATCGGATAACTCTGACTCATGTGGTAGTGGTGATGGCTCAGGGACTGAAGCCTGTGACTGGGGTCATGATGGATCCCTTGGTGCAGCAGGTGGAACTATCATCCGACCAAATCTCAAATCTAACTCAATGCCCTCCGTCGGTGCAATCGTCCTCTCAAATTCCTCATCGGACAAATCCGGCGCAACATACACCAGTCTCGACGCTCGGGTACTATGACGTACAGGTCGCGTACTCTCCAGGGGCGGTGACTATGATATATCTCTTTGCACTGCCATCCCTGATGTAGATGCTCCCTCATCTGCCTTCCTCGTTTCTTTTACAAGAGCCATTCCTACAGAATTCGGATTTTTGTGAAAAATGAGCAAAAACCTGTCCGAACACTGAATCAAACTCAAAACTATATCTAAAGTATTCTAATATGACAATTAAACAAGACCTCATCTCAAAAAGTCAATATTCAACCCATATTTGAAGCCGAAAACCCAACTTTTTTGAAAATGGATTAAAACACGATTTCGATCGGTCTCGTTTGTCAATACTAGTTTAGAATAGTTATATTAAGTAATTGAAACCAAAATAATGGATCAAAACTTACCGAATCATGAGAAACGGAAAATTCCCCAAAATTGGATTTCGAAGAATTTCAGAGTTCTTTATGCGAATCCGTACATACTGCTCACTAATCTGATGATCTGCCGCTTGGGAATGATATGAAATATCAATATTTGGCTTTAGGAACAAACGGGAGTCGATTCGGTGGAAAGGAGAGGGAGAAAAGCAAATTTGAAAATGAAAAGTCGTGGGACTATTTTATACAGTCCCCGTGACCTACGCTTGGGCGTAGGTACCAAAAGTTGATTCTTTTTTGCTTCGGCCACTTTGTTGGTCGTTCACAATTCTTGAACATTTGAACCTCCCCTAGACACACCTATTGACATGAGTGACCTTAATTTGTCAAAATTTGGCACTTCGTTGACGAACATACCCCTCCAACTGATGACGACTATTTCGGACTCGATCTTAAAAATTTCAAAAAAAAACTGAACGAAACTACTACAAACTAAGATCAAAAGCTAAGCTTTATCACTTAGTACCAATGTTTAACGTCATTGGCTCGACGTTGCTGCCTCTCAGTATTCAGGATTAAAATCATCCGGCTCTGATACCGGTTCTGTTAAATCCACCGTTTCAATGGAACTCTCTGTCGGCACAACTTCTATATAATGCTTTAAACGCTGATCATTCACCACAAATCATTTTCTGTTGTCAAGGTCATCAAGTTCCATTGCTCCATGGGGGTAAACCTTAGTAATTATGTATGGCCCGTCCCATCTTGACTAGAGCTTACCAGGAAACAATTTGAGTCTTGAATTGAACAACCATACTTTCTGACCAACCTCAAAGATCGTGTTTCTAATATGTCTATAATGGAATGCTTTGGTTCAGGATTTATATATTCTAGAATTCTTATATGCGTTGTTCCTCAACTCCTCAAGCTCTACGAGTTGGAGTTTCCTTTGAGCACCCGATCTTTTGATATCAAAATTCAATCTTTTGATCGCCCAATATGCTCTGTGCTCGAGTTCCACAGGGAGATGACATGCCTTACCATAGGGTAATTTGTATGGTGACATACTAATCGGTGTCTTGTAAGAGGCCCTGTATGCCCACAATGCATCATTTAGCCTTCTCGGCCAATTCTTCAAATCATGATCCACTGTCTTTTCAATAATGTTTTTGATCTCCCTGTTCAAAACCTCTATTTGACCATTCATCTATGGGTGATATGGCATTCCAATTCTATGAGTGACACCATACTTCTTGCACAAGGCTGAAAGAAACTAGTTGTCGAAATGGCTACCGCCATCACTGATCAACACTCGTGGCATACCAAATCTAGAAAAGATATTGGATTTAACAAATTCCTCAACCATAATATGATTCGCATGCGATGTGGCAACAACCTCTTCCCATTTAGAAACGTAATCAACTCCCACTAATATGTACTACTTATCACCGACTTTTGGAAATGGTCCCATAAAGTCAATGCCCCAGACGTCAAACAACTCAACCACCAAAATAGGATTTAGTGGCATCATGTCCCGTCGAGATATGGATCCCAACTTTTGACATCTTAGACAAGATTTTCAAAACTCGAATGCATCCTTGAATATGGTGGACCAATAAAAACCGCTCTGAAGAACTTTGTGAGCTATTTTCTGAGCACCAAAATGCCCTCCACATTCTAGCGTATGACAGAATGTTAGTATGCCTTGTACTTCACTTTCTCGAACACATTTAAGAATTATCTGATCTGGGCAATATTTGTACAATCGCGGATTGTCCCAGATATAAAATTTTATTTAGCTAAAGAAACGATCCTTCTCATGCTTAGACCGTCCATTAGGAATTCTACCTGTGGCTTTATAGTTGACAATATCTGCATACCACGGTATTTGTTCCATAACAGCTATACTGAATAAATGTTCATCCGGGAACTCATCCTTAAGAGGAGTGTCATCCTTTATGAACTCAACGACAATTCTTGAAAAATGATCAGCTACAACATTCTCGTACCCTTCTTATCTTCGATCTCTAAATTGAATTCTTATAACAATAGAATCCATCGAATCAACCTGGGCTTGGAGTCTTTCTTGGTTAGTAAATGCCTCAGCACGGCATGATCTGAGTATACAACCACCTTGGTTCCTTACAAATACCTGAATTTGTCCAAGGCGAACATCACTGCCAGCAACTCCTTCTCGGTAGTTGTGTAATTCATTTGAGCTTCGTTCAGAGTTCTACTGGCATAGTAAATCACATATGGAAACTTATTTTTTCTTTGCCTTAACACAGCTCCGATTGCATAATCTGAAGCGTCACACATCAACTCGAACGGTAGAGACCAGTCTGGTGGACAAATAATTGGGGCAGATGAGAGTTTAGTACGCAATTCCTCAAAGGCATGAAGACATTCTTTGTCAAAGATAAAGACTATATCTTTAGCCAATAAATCGCATACTGGCCGGGCGATTTTGCTAAAATCTTTGATAAACCTTCTATAAAACCTAGCATGGCCTAGAAAAGAGCGTATTTGCTTCACAGATGTGGGAGCAGGTAATTTTGAAATCAGCTCAACTTTTGCTTTATCGACCTCAATCCCCTGCTTAGATATAATGTGGCCAAGTACTATTCCCTCTTGAACCATAAAATGGCTCTTCTCCCAACTAAGAATTAAGTTGGTCTCTTTATACCTTTCAAGTACTAGTGTTAAATGTCTTAAATAGTCTTCAAAGGTTTCCCCAAAGACCGAGAAGTCATCCATGAACACTTCCAAGTTTCTACCATATCAGAGAAGATAGACATCATACACCTCTGGAATGTTGCTGACGCATTACATAACCTAAAAGGCATCCGTCTGTATGCGAATGTGCCATATGGACAAGTGAAAGTGGTTTTCTCCTGATCCACAGGATCAATTGCCACTTGATTATAGCTGGAATAACCATCCAAAAAGTAGTAGTAGCTTTGTCCGGCTAGTCTTTCCAGGATTTGATTGATGAATGGTAATGGAAAATGATCCTTCCTGGTATTAGAGTTGAGCTTTCTGTAGTCGATACACACATGCCACCCCATGGTCATTCGTTAAGGAATTAGCTCACCCTTTTCATTGGGCACCATTGTGATTCCCGACTTCTTCGGGACCACTTGAATTGGGCTTACCCACTTACTATCAGAGATCGGGTAAATGATTCCCGCATCCAACAACTTCTCTACTTCCTTTCTTACTACCTCCATCATGTTCGGATTCAACCTTCGCTGTATCTTATTTGACGGTTTCGCCTCATCTTCCAAATAAATCTGATGCATGCAAATTGATGGATTAATCCCTTTTAAATCATCCACACTCCACCCAATTACTTCTTTATTCTTGGTCAAAACCTTAATTAGACTCAAGTCCTGTTCCGTTGTCAACTTTGATGAAATAATTACAGGAAAAGTTTTATCGGGTCCCAAGAAAACATACTTCAACTTTTCTGGCAACTCTTTAAGTTCTAAAACATGTGGAGTTGTAAGTGATGGAACTGGGGGAATACTTGAAACTATTGGGAGTGGTTCCACTGGCTCTTTCTTCTAAGGTTGTGTGTATAACGCAGTCTTAATTCTATCCAATTCCTTATTCTGCCTTTTTACATATGCATCCCAATCGTCGATTTCTTCATTCGGCACTTCATTTGCCAGAAATTCTTCAATCTCGTCTTTCTCCAGAATTTGAGTTACAAAATCAGTTATAATATCATCTAGCTCATTGAACTCATCTATCTGGAAACAATCCATTGACTCAGGTAATTGATGGCTTCCCTCAAACACGTTCATCCTGACTTTCATATTCCCAAAGGTCAAATCCATGGCTCCAGTTCGGCAATTTATGCACGTATTTGTACTGGCCATAAATGGTCTGCCTAAGATCAGTAGGATGTGTTTGTTTAATTCCGAGATAGGTTCTATTTCCAGGATTACAAAATCAACTGGAAAGTAAAACTTGCCCACTTGAACTATGACGTCTTCCAAAATATCTTTCGCCTATTGATCGACAAACTGCAGTACAACCTCTGTGGGACTGAGCTCTCCCAACCCTAACTGTTTATAGACTGAATAAGGAAGTAAGTTAATACTCGCACCTAGATCAAGAAGGGCTCTACCAATTTCTTAGTTACCAATAACACAAGAAATAGTGGGAGCACCGGGATCTTTCCTCTTTGGTGGAGTATTGCTTAACAACAGTGAACTCACTTGCTCAGTCAAGAGTATTTTCTTTGGATTCTTTGTTTTACTTTTCCTCTTCTGTGTACAGAGATCCTTGAAAAATTTAGCATAAGTTGGTATTTGACAGATTAATCTTGACTTGTCGGAATGTATCCAACATATCAAATTCTTTCATCTTCCCATACTTAGTCGGTTCTCTAAGACGTTGAGGAAATGGCGGTGCCTCCTCGTAGTTCACTTTATCTGGCTCTTCAAGCAATGTCTCGTCCACACTCTTATTTACTGGCAATTTATCTTTCTGACCTTCAGCCTCTCCGCTCTCAACCTCTTTCTGTTGTGTTTCTTCCACGTCCTTTCTTTGAGATTGCTCAGCTTCTTTTCTTCTACGCATTTTCTCCTCATGTTCTTCCTCTACTATGCTTTCCACTACCATTCCACTTCTCAGACTCATTATTGCTTGAACAGATTCATGATTAGTATTGGTAAATGATCCAAACTCTTGCACTTGATGGATCTTTGGGTTAGCAATAGGCTGACTGGGAACTGACCTGGCTCTCTAGTTTTCCTCCGATTTTTCATTTATCCTAACTGCATGGTGATTTGGGCCAGTGCTTGAGTATGTACCCCCATCTAATTTTAGAGGTCCACTAAGGTCTGCTTTATCCCGTTATTTTGAAAACCGGGTGGTGGAGCTTGGTTTCTTTGAGGCTGGAGTTGATATTGGAATGGTTGGATAACCTGGTTGTTATTGAATAGCTGAAGAGCCAGAGAATTATTAGATGGTTGTTTGGGTTGGTAATTTAATTGGGAATTTTAAGTCATTATTCTTGGCTGAGATTCAAATGATTACTGACTCTGTTGGAACCTTGGCTACGAGGTAAATTGCTACCTTGGTTTAAAATTGGATTGAGAATTGGACCACTATCCTTGTTGAACTTTTTATAGAGGATTCTCCACAATTGTGGATTTATAGGACATGAATGGATGATTTCTATTATTCGGAGAATATGAGTTGGAGAACGGGGCATTATTGGAGAAATTCCATGCTGCATTGACATCAGCGGCTATTACGTCCTCACACTCATTTTGAGAAAAATCTGGTTCAACCTCAAAAACTTTGCTTTTAGGGGAATGACTTCTTTGGGTAAAAAGTTTTTCAAATCGCTCTAACCTCTCCTCTATCAGTGCCACTGGATTTTTCATATCATGATTGATTCAAATACTTTTTTTGTTCGCCTATCCAGTTCACCTTTAGACCTCAGATCAGATTCATACTAAAGGGTATTTTCACTGATGTTATCAAACATCTCTAACAGCTCTCTTGTGGGTTTCAAGGTAAACTGACCTTGTGTAGAGGCATCTATCATATTTTTGTGCTTTTCACCGAGACCCATGTAAAAATTTCTAGCACATCTTGATCAGAAAACCTATGGTGGGGATATTTATACAAAATCTTATTCTACCTCTCCCATGCATCATGAAATTGATCTCCTAGCAATTGCTTGAATCGCTTAATCGCATCTTAGGCTTTTGAAGTCTTTCCTATGGGAAAATGTTTCTCTAAGAATTCTCGCTTAAGTGTTTCCCAGTCAAGTTTAGTTGCTTGAGTCAATTTAATGTACCATCTTTTTGCTTTGTCTTTTAAAGACCATGGGAATAGACGCACTCTTAAATCATTTTTAGTTAAACCATCATACCTAACGGTTGATGCAACGTCTAAGAATTCATTGACATGCTGGTACGGATCTTCTATCCTAAGACCAGAGAACTTTGGGAGCATGTTGATCTCACTTGTCTTGATCTCGAAATGCTTCACACCTTCCTATTCTGGAAATTCATCATACGATTCATATGCGTCTGGTGCGTAGAATCCCTTCAATGAGGTATATGGTCATCTTCGTGGATTGACTCTCTCGTCACCTATCTTGACCTCTTCTATCTGACGATGCTCTTCAATAAATTTTTGTAAACGCCTTAGAGTTCTTTCGATCTCCGGGTCGTATACTACTAACGCAGAATTTGAATTTGAACACGTCAGTCTATCGGACATATACTAAAAATAAATTATTTATTTATATTTATATTTTTTCAAAATTTCCTTTATCTTTATTTTTTTTTTACTTTTTTTTAATGATTAAAGCAAATTAACTAAACTACTTCTAAACTAATCTAAACTATGAACAAAAAGCAAAGCTGAAAATTAAATGAAAAAACCAAGCAAAATTGAAACTAACAAAGGGTCCAGACATAACTTCAGCAGCTTGGTCTTTTCCTTTCACGCTCTTCAATTGTACCTAAAAATCACACAAAAATTTCAACTTTAGCTTTAATCTACAATAACGCAATGTAAATAAACTACTAAAGCTATTGAACAATCTCGCGCCCCCGGCAACAACGCCAAAAACTTGGTGGGCGTCAGGTGTGTGCAAAATATGTGGTTAAAAATAGTACATTAACAACACTTTAGGTTTTACCCTTCTACAAGTGTACAGATCAATTGTGTATAGTTTCACTTGAGTAGGGGAATATCGATCCCATAGAGACGAGGATTGTTCACTTTAATAATTTAAAAACACTGAATTATAGTTTTTCCAAAAAGGGTTGATTTTTATAAATCATCTAATATTACTTAAATCAGTCTAAACAACAAAGTAAATTGGTTTGTGATTCAGAGGGAAAGAAAACTAGGGTTTCCTCACTCCACCACTAACCGCATAATATAGTCGAAATTCTATTTTAATTACATGAGGGCGATCCATTGACTGTGTATCAGGTCGCACCATGCCAGCAGTTTGACCCCAAAAAAGATTACTCTCAACCGAATAGCGACAACCCATCTCAAGACTAAACTGATTAGTGCATGCCGTGTACTAACAGAAAAGTAAATTAAAGTAGCAAATTAAAGCTTTAAATTAAAGCATGAAAATAAACTAAAGCATGTCTATATCAGTTTGTCAGGGCATGACATGTGTCAACCTAGGGTTTTGAGTTTTATGACCACCATTGTGTAGAAAATCACAAATTAAGCACCCGAGTTCTAGCCCATAGTGAATAATTGTGATTGTGTAAGATAAATATATTTGAAAAGTCTAAGACAAGAATCAATTCAAATATATAAACTTGTATCACGAATAAAAACGGTCTCTCATCTAACACAATCATAACAGTATAGTAACAGCTTACCCTCTCTACAATTGAAAACAAAATCAGAACTACATTACTTGGCTAGGTTTTTGCGAGAAAACCCTAGATACCGAGTTAGTTGATCATGGCTGAGGGAGTCTGCATTGTTGGTGTAGAAACCCTCTCCATAGCCTTCTTCTACGAATCTCTAGGTATTTAATGGTGGTTCACTTCAATGCAATAGAACTCTATGAATGAATGTGTATCTCCAAAACGGGAACTAAAAACAATCCTTCAAGCCCTTTTCTAAACCCTAATCCTTTTATATTTATAAACAAGCTTTTCTGTAATTTCATAATACATTAATATTCTCATAAAATGAGATGTAAATATATGTATAAGATTGTACGTATAGGTCTGGAATCACCGATTACTTGAAATATCGAAGTAGGGACAAAACTAAAAACTTCTGAAACAACTTCAGCACTTCGAGGGATCACGTGACCATCATATGGGACCTACACTCCTGACCTACGCTTGGGCGTAGGTCTAGAACGTAGGTTCCAAAACCACAACGTAGCTTAGGAGAGTAGGTTGGGTCCAATTTGCCCATTTTTATCTCTGGTGACGTAGGTATTATGCACTTTTGATGTAAAAATCCGTCTTTTTGTATTTAAGCTAAACTGGTCACCTTTGACTCCTGATGTTTTTCGGTGAAGTAATAATGTCTGAAAATGACATTTTTGCCCTTCCGGTGAGATAATGATGTCGTGAAATAACTATTTTTCCCTCCGGTAGCTCTTTTTTGATTTGGCACACCTCTTGATTCCTTTCTCGAGATAGAAATGAACTCGAACTCAGTTAATTCACCGAGATTAACTCTATTTTTTCATTAAGCTCCTAAAACATGCTTACACACACAAACGAGATAAAAATACCAAGTAATGGAATGTAAAGATATAACAAACGCAAGATAGGGGCAAAAAATGACCAATATTAAGTACCTATCAGCCATACAAGATTACGAAGGTTTTCCCCTATGGAGCAGTGGAGGTTGGTGATCCTGACATTAGAAAGAATTTGTAGTGAATGGACAGATATTGAAGCATTATATAGAGGTTCAACCAGTTGAGTGTGTGGTGGAAATGATCAATCTAATTGAACCACCACCTGAGCTGGATAAGCTTGATCCGGAGTATTAAGAAGCAACACTATCGTACCAACGACGTTAAACATTGGTACTAGGTAAAGAAGAGTAGCTTTGAAACCTAGTATGTATCTGTAGACATTAATTTAGTTATTTCGGTATTTAAGATTGAGTTCATAAAATCGAGTCACGATGCCATCATCATTTAAGTATGGAGTGTCAATGAAGCCTAGAAAGCATTTAGGAAGTGTGGAGTTTCATACGGGATGAGACGATGAAGAAAAAGAGAAAAATTAATTATTTTGGGCTAGGGACCTACGCTTCAAGCATAGGTCAAGCTATGCTCGAAGCGTAACTGCGGGTTTGTTGTCAGTTTTTTCCCCCTCATTTCATTCAAACTCCTCTCTCTCCCTCAATTCTTCACCATTCTTCAAGAGGTTTGATCCTACCGGTAAACCATCCGATTCCTAATCATTATTTTCCAGTGGATAGTTGGATTAGTTGGTGATTTGTTCGGATTCACGTGAAGAACTCAAAAAGTCTCCGAAACTCAATTTTTGGAAAATCATTATTTCTTTCGATTCAGTGAGTTTTGTTCCATTACTTTGATTTCTCATGACTTATTTAACTATTCTAAACTAGTATTGACGAACGAGCCCGATCAAAATCGTGTTTTGATCCATTTTCAAAAAGTTGAGTTTTTCAACTTCAAAATCGGATTAAATATCGAATTTTTGGGAGGAAGGCTTGTTTAATCGTCATATTGGATATATTTAGATACAGTTTGAGTTTGATTCAGTGTCCATTTCATTATCGCTTATTTTTCAATGGACAAATTCTCTATTGTAGGCTTGTCACGAACTAAGGTGTTAACGAGACGGGTGGCTCAGGCTGCAGTTGTGGCCGATCCACCGGTGCGATAGAGGTCGAGATCATCATCTCTGGCACCGTCCCTGATTATACATCAGCGTACACGCACCAGGAGACCACAGTATGTCAACTCGACATCCTCATCTATTGAGGCAGAGGTGCCAGAGAGATCCACACATGGGCGCGACATCCTATTGCCACATGGTCGCTTAATAGTTGAGCCAGTTACTCTATGGGAACCATCACCACCACTTATGCCGGAGCAGCAGGCTGAGGAGATGGAGAAGGATATAGAGGGTGATGATGTTGAGCAAGAGGAGGACGCCTCTCAGGGCGATGATTGAGCAGATGAAAGGGTATCAGAGCCACCTGTGGATGATGACCCCGGAGTTTTAACTACATATTTACATGTGCCGCAAACATCATCAGTAAAGGATTTACAGGACCGGGCAATTCGGAAGGGGTATCAGCATGAGCGGACATACTTATTATAGATATTCGAGGATTTACAGCCAGTACCTTCCTGGACGATCGGCCAATTGAGGGATCGACGTCTATTGCCTATTCTTGCCCCGACTACCCCACACATTTACGAGGATATGATCCGGGAGTTCTGGTTGCATATGCACCATTTCAGTAGGGGGTTGAGACTACAGACAATGGTCCGAGGTACAGAGATTGAGATTACTCCCCAGACTATTGCTGAGGCGTGGGGTATTTTAGACAAGTGTCCACCCGAGCTAACTAATATGTTCCCACCTATGCCCGAGATACTCCCATCTATTTCTGAGTTGGTTACACTTCAGACTGCTGGGCAGTGGGTCGATGATCATCAGAACTGCATGAAGAAGGTGAACTATCATCCTATGTTATGGTTCTGGGATAGGATAATTCAATCTCATATTCTTTCGCACAGCCACATGACCATATGCTATGTACCATTTTTGACCCTCCACTACGTATTCAAGTTCGTGCGGTGGATTTCTATCCCACGTATTTTGTGGTAGGGACTATATACACATTATATTCATCTGTGCAAGGAGACCAAGGTTGGTCAGCGTCTATTTTAGATTTGATTCCCGTGCTTGGTGATGAAGATTATACTGGATGCCGGGATCGAGATGGATATGCGTGAGCAGAATAGATTCCAAGAAGGTACCCCATATGCTAGAGGGATGTGGACTGGTGTCTAGACTCAGTTGCATGTAGATGATATTATGCGACATCGACTAGTGTTCGATGTTTTACTAGGTGCACGGGCCCAGAAGTAGGCTGCTGATGCTGGTCAGGATGATGCAGGTATGGCTCAAGAGGTTGAGGTTTTTGATGATGTGGAGATGGCACAGATGTCGACCACTGAAGAAGAGGTTGTGTTGCCAGAGGTACCTGCGGGTGGTACTGTTACTTTGTCTCAGGCACAGTTCGATGCTCTGATTGCACTGATGCAGGGGGTAGAGTGGATTTTTGCAGATGAGAGACATGCCCAATAGAGAGATCAGAGATGGTTATTTCATTGGTTTGACTGTATGAGTTAGCATATGGGTGTGTCGATTCCACCTACACCACCGCCCTCTGATGATGAGTCTTAGCTTAGTTTTAGTTAGGTTTTTGTTTTATTTTTATTTTTATTTCATCTATTTTTATACATTAGATATAAATTATTGAGCGGATAGTTTCGTATAGGGCTTGATGTGACTGCTTGAATGATTATCTTCTAACTGTTTTTGATATTTTCATAGTGTATAAAATTAAAGTTTTGCTGATCAATCTTATTGTATTGGATATATCCTCAGATGTTTACGCATATTTTATATGTGCTGATAGTTTGAATTCTTTCAATAATTTAAAATGCACTATGCGGACATTTATGCATTTAAGTTTTGGAGTGTATATGTGTTGGATTGATGAGTATAAAAAAAAAAATTCAGGCCAACCTATGCAAATTTAACCTGTTTAAGGGGTATTTTAGCTTGGTTTGTATTTGTACTTGTATTAGGATTTGTTTAAGTTATTTTTAGATTTGTTTTAGATTTTTGTAGACTTTTTAGAGTAATCCTAATTTGATAAAGAGACGGAATACAAATACAAGTTGGAGTTGGATTAGTTATTGTTTCCCCTTTCCTAGTCAGCTAACTAGTCAGCTAAGGGTTTTAAATCTTCTTTCTCTTCTAATTCTACTACATCCATCTATAAATACATCCATAGAGTAGACACCATTCACAATTCTCAAGGAGTGAGCATTATAATTGATATTTTTCTTCTGTTGTTCTCCTATTCTGTCGATCTCAAGGGGGGTTAGTATGGATAATGCTAATAAAGATTATTCTGACTCGGAGGAATTCATAGAAGGTACGAAACCATATGTGGATATGAAGAGCACGAATGAAGGAGCTACGAGTCAATGGAAGCCTAACTACACCGAAATCATTTTTGCAGTATAGGTTGCAATTTGAAGAGATATTTCATCCGGAGAGGATGAACCGAGTATTATTTATTCCTGGAAGGAAAATCCTTAAAGAACGAGGATTGAAAAGTTTAGAAAAACCGGCGGGTGAAAAGGTGTATCCGGGTTTGGTCCAAATATTCTATAAAAATATGAAAATTTTGGGACCGCCAGGATTTGAGGTTATGAAGGCCAAAGTGACTCAGTGGAGTGCTCCTATTGTGACTGGAAGAAGAAGTATTGTCAATGCGTGGAGTATACCAATCGGTACTCCGGCAAACTTACAAGGAATATTGAAGGAACATCCTATAGTATGGCCACATAAGGATGGGGAGATGGTTCAAGAATTGTGTGCAGTATCAGACCAAGAGATATGAAGTGTGATAATTGGTGGTTGAAGTTAGATATGCTTTATTTGGATTGTGTTGTTGCGGCTCAACTTCGGCCTAATAATCGGACTAGTACGAGAGATCACACTATGATTAGAACTTTGTATGCCCTAACACATGGGTATGAAGTGTGTATTCCAACATTGATTATGGATGAGATGTCGATTGCCCCAGAAATTGTGAGTAGAGAATGGGCGGGTGTCGATAGCTTTGAATATTATCTTCCGTACCCGTTTCTGTTATCAATGATCATTTTTGAGTTGTTGGGTGATAAAATGAAGTAGTTGGATGAGATGCGGTGGAAAATTATTAAGATATATCAGGAGGAAGATATGGAAAAGTTGAAAAAGACAGCAGACTGCTGAATATGGTTGGAAAGCGCCGTGTCAAGTGATGAAGAAGAGAAGGAAGATTATGGTTGGAAAGCGCCGTGTCAAGTGATGAAGAAAAGAAGGAAGATTAGGGTTTAGATTTAGGTTTAGGATTTTTGTTTATGTTTTATTTTGTTTTTAGGGACGGTAGACCCTTAAGGTCACGTCTTTGTTTATTTTATCTCATTTTAGGATTGTAGGCCCTTAAGGCCAAATCAGTTTATTTTATTTTATTATTATGTTTGCTCTAAAAAAAGGGAAAAAAAAAAACTTTGAATCTTTGATTCCTTGAAAATATGTGTTGATTTCTAGATATTTATGATGAAATTTCTTTTATATTGTTATGATTGGGTATTTGTGTTTTGTTGATGCTATATACAGATAATCTAATTCAAGTTAGGGAGAGAGGATTTGTGTTTTGGTTTGAATCCAGAATTGAGCTTCAAAGGTAATTGTATATGTTCTCATATATTATTTTTGACCATGGGAACATGGTCCGATTTAAGTTTGAGGGTAAGGGTATAGAATTACAAGGAATGAAAATTTTCGAAAAAAATTTGAAATTTTAAAATTTTAGAGCAGTTCTTTGTTTTTCACGCATGAATGTTTTGCATTACAGTTTGATTAAGTTTGTGCATATGATGCATGAGTAGTATGTGATGTGATATTCCCATTCATGAGAGTGATGATTAGATCAAGTTAGTAAAGTGATGTGATTTTACATGGGTGAGTGAATGAGTGAAATTGAAATTAAGAAATATAACTTTGACCTATAAGCACAATCACATATTCACTATGAGAAATAGGTTGATTTTTTACTATGAAGTTGAAAATTAATTTTGCCACAATAAAAGGGGAGAAGGGGAGATGTTATGGTTGAAATGGAGTAAATTGAAAAAAATTTAGATTTTTCTTACAAAAAGCAGTTCTTTGATCTGAGTAACCAGACCTTGGTATCACCAGTATCACTATTCGCGTTTAAAGGGGAGAAAACTGATGAGCATAAATCCCATGGAAGAAGCTCGGGCCCAGTTGGCCGAGACTAAAAATCTCCGCTCAAAGTCTGGAGACATAGAAAGACAAAAAGTGATAAAAATTGGAAAGATGGAAAGATATGTTTTTATTAAAAATGGCAAAGTTTGATAAATGAGAATATCATAGTCGAGTGTTCACAAAATTATAATTCAGTGTTTTTAGAAACGCTCTCCATGACCTTCTTCTCCGGATTTCTAGGTCTTTAATGGTGGTTCACTTCAATGGAAAAGAACTCTATGAATGAACGTGTATCTCCAAAACAGAACTAAAAACAATCCTCCAAGCCCCTTTCTAAACCCTAATCCTCTCATATTTATAGACAAGTGAGGGAAACCCTAATCCTTTTCTGTAATTTCATAATACATTAATATTCTCATAAAATCATATGTAAATGTGTATAAGCTTGTACGTATAGGTCTGGAATCACCAATTACTTGAAATATCAAAGTAGGGACAAAACTAGAAAATTCTGAAACAACTTCAGCACGTCGAAGGATCACGTGACCATCATATGGGACCTACGCTTGGGCGTAGGTCTAGAGCATAGGGTCCAAAACCACAGCATAGCTTAGGAGCGTAGGTTGGGTCCAATTTGCCCATTTTTCTCTCTAGTAACGTATGTATTATGCACTTTTGATGTAAAACCCCGTCTTTTTTGTATTTGAGCTAAACTAGTCGCCTTTGACTCCTGATGCTTTTTAGTAAAGTAATAATATCTTAAAATGACATTTTTGCCCTTCCGGTGAGGTAATGATGTCATGAAATGACCATTTTGCCCTCCAATAGCTCTTCTTTGCTCTGACGCACCTCTTGATTCCTTTCTCGAGATAGAATCGAACACGAACTCAGTTAATTCACCGAGATTAGCTATGTTTCTTCATTAAGCTCCTGAAATATGCTTATACACATAAATGAGATAAAAATACCAAGTAATGGAATGTAAAGACATAGCAAACGCAAGATAGGGGCACAAATGACCAATATTGAGCACCTATCAAGTACCAATGACATTTTTCTTTTTGTGCTGACATCTGACTTGTTTACCCTTCTAACATGATTCACACACAATCCCTTTTTCATAACCAAGCTTAGGGACTCCCTTAATAATTTCACTCATAGTAATTTTTGTTAATTCACGAAAATTAACTTGTCCTATTGACGGGTTGAGATTTGATGATATTGTGTCGTTGTTTCACCACACCCCGATCAACAAGAATTTATACCTACTAATACTTTACTTAAAATAGTATAGCAATAAGTAGGGTCGAACCACTCTCAACTTGGAACTCGTTTTGAGACAAGGATCCAAAACTTTACTTTTCGAGATAAAAAGAAATCACTTAAAACAACTCTTGAATTTTTTTAATAGTAAACTAAAATAACTAGATAAAATTATCAAATGGTGGAAAAAATCTCAAGGGAAAAGAATCCACCACCCGGGTCTATATAAATAATATTATATATTTCTATTGCAAATTCTCCTCCAACCTATTAAACATAAACATAGATATTGGTAGGCATTCCCCGTATTTCCATTAATTGGTAATCACGAAGAATCCTCCCTCTAATGTTTTGGTTTAAATAAAATGTAAATAGTAGTAGGCATTCCCCGTATTTTCATTAATTGGTAATCACGGAAAATCCTCCTTCTATTTTTTAGTGTCCAACCTCTATTGTAAGGTTTTTATTCATTGAGATTCATAAAATGAATACTCTCGGGACGAGAATTAAACAATATGAAATAAAATAAAAATTATTTATATCTTACCCATGGTGGCTTCATCACCCCCTTGAGAAGAGTTTTAAGCTAGCATGTTGATAAAAAAATGAAACAAGGTAATAGAATAAAATTCCATTGATAGAACAAAAATTACACAAAATATGAAAATGGTACAAAAGTATTCTAAGCTCTCATTCCTCAACTCCTCCCTCTCATTCTACATGGCCTCTATATATAGGCATAATGCAACTGATGCATTTAATTCTACATTAAATGTTACCTACTCTCTCAACTACTTCTCTCAACTACTTCTCTCACCTACTTCTCTCAACTACTTCTCTCACCTACTTCTCTCAACTACTTCTCTTTTTTTTTTCTTTAACTCATCACACACTTTCACACGTACACACACACATATATATATATATATATATATGCATTTATTACATTCTCCCCCACCAATTCTTTCTTTTTCTTCATTTTCATCCTTCTTGCTTTCTTTTTCTTTTCTTTTGCAAATCAACCCCTGCATGAAATAAAAATATATACATATGAGGACATTATGTTAGGTAAATTACTCTATTTTGTGCACTTATCAAATTACCCCCAAACAAGTTTTTGCTAGTCCTCTAGCAAATAAGGAAAAAAATAGATAAGTTCACAAAAATGATATATTATTGAAGTTTAACTAAAGATGTGCCACTTTCGCAGGCTGCATTCGATTGCATTTACCATATGCAATAAGGCCTTAAACCCCTAGGTTACCCTAGTGGACGAGCAATAGCCTCGTGAGGGTTTACAGTGAAGATACCCACAAACTTCTTTAGTCTTCATTTTCACGCATTCATGCATTCACACACTCATTAATTAAGCCATGATACAATATATAAGATAATATGAATGCAAATACTCCCACTCACTACCGAACAATAACTATCTCAAATTAATGATATGAACGGTCCCCACTAAAGTAAATAACTTCGTTACTCTCTACTCCCAATCTAGACAACCTTCCGTGTTTTAGTGAACATTCTACTATGGTATGTCAATTTCTCTTCTTCTAATTCATTGATCAAACTTTGCCATTTTTCATAAAAATTTATTATTTCCATCATTCCACTTCTATCCTTTTTTTATCTTTCTAAGCTCCGGACTTTCCAGCGAGGATTTTTAGTCCCGACCAACTGGGCTCGAGCTTCTTCCATAGGATTTATGCTCATTAGTTTTCTCCCCTTTTTACGCGAGCAGTGATATTGGTGATACCAAGGCCCGGTTACTCAGATCGAAGAACTACTTTTTGCATTTCTTTCAAAATAAATTTTTAAATTTCTCCATTCTTTCTCCCTTTTTTATAGCGGCAAAGCTATTTTTTCAACTTCATAGTCAAAGATCAACTGTTTTTCCCATAGTGAATGTGTGCATGTGCTTATAGGTCAAAGTTGTCCTTTTCGGTTTCAATTTCACTAATTCATTTACCTATGTAAAACCACATCACTTCACTAACTCAATCTATTCATTACTCTCATGAGCGGGAATATCGCATCACATACTACTGTTATATCATAAACACAAACTTAATCAACTTATAATGCAAAACACTTATGCATAAAAACAAAGAATTTTTTTTTTTTGAAACTCTATTTGATTAAATAGATATCCACCCCCAAACAAAAATAACACTGTCCCTAGTGTTTAAAAATACATCTAAGAGACAAATTGGAACAAATTACCGCAATTGAGGTGGAGGTTATGGAGTATAGTCCCTGCAAAGATTCTTGGCAAAAGAAAAGTCAAGTGATTGGAAATATTATGACAGACTTTACCCCCAAACAAAATTTAAACATACCCAAATAGAGTGAGAAAGAAATTTTGTAGAAAATATTTACACAACATACTGGGTTGCCTCCCAGGAGCGCTAAGTTTAACGTCATCAGCCAGACTTAATGGAGGTGCTACCCTTAAATGGATCAGTCCGAATAAATCGGATCAATGAGGAGAATTTCCTCAGTTTCAGAAGCTTCAAGTTCTAGGAAAGGCTTGAGGCGATGAGCATTGACTTTAAACAACTGTCTAGTCTTAGGGTCCTGTAACTCAATGACACCATGACTAGAAATGTGATGGACATAGTACGGGCCTGACCAACGTGACTTTAACTTCCCAGGAAACAATTGAAGACGGGAGTTATACAAAAGAACCTTTTGGCCTATGAAAAACTCCTTTTTGAGAATGTGTTTGTCATGTTCCATTTTAGTCTTAGCTTTATAAAGTCTTGAACTCTCATAGGCATCATTTCTAATTTCTTCTAACTCATCAAGTTGAAGGGTCCTACGTTGACCGGCTTTATCATAGTCAAAGTTCATGGCCTTGATAGCCCAATAAGCACGGTGTTCGAGTTCAACAGGCAAGTGACAGGCTTTGCCATAGACCAATCGATATGGGGACATTCCTATAGGGGTCTTGTAAGCCGTTCGGTATGCCCATAACGCATCCTGGAGTCGAAGACTCTAGTCCTTCCTGGTGGGGTTAACAGTTTTCTCTAAAATCTGTTTAATCTCCCTATTGGATACCTCAGCTTGACCATTGGTTTGAGGATGATATGATAGGGCCACTTTATGGTTGATTCCATATTTGGACAACAGGTTGCCAAAGACTTTATTGCAAAAATGTGAACCATTGTCACTGATTATGGCTCGAGGTGTTCCAAATCGAGGCAAAACCTGGTCTTTGAAAAATTGCACGACAACTCTATGGTCAGCTGTTTTGGTGGCTAAAGCTTCTACCCATTTGGACACATAATCAACTGCTAGAAGGATGTAGAGATTGCCAAACGAGGATGGAAATGGTCCCATGAAATCAATACCCCAGACGTCAAAGATTTCAACGACGAGAATTGATTGTTGAGGCCATTCATTTCTTTTGGTTATCTTACCGAGCAATTGACATCGATGACAAGCTAGACAGTATGTGTGTGTGTCTTTGAAAAGGGTTGGCCAATAGAATCCTGACTGCAAGATTTTTGCAGCAGTTCGTTTGGAACTGAAATGGCCACCACAGGCCTGGTCATGACAGAAGGAAATGACAGACTCTTGGTCTACCTCAGGAACACACCTACGAATGATCTGATCTGGACAATATTTAAACAAGTAGGGGTCATCCCAAAAATATTCCTTAGCCTTGGCCAAAAACTTATCTTTCTCTTGCTTGGACCAGTTGGAAGGAATTTGACCAATCACAATATAATTGACAATATCAGCATACCATGGTGCATGAGATATCTCAAATAATTGCTCATCAGGAAAATAATCAGAGATTGGAATGGAGTCACTAGTGGATTCAATAACAAGACGGGACAAATGATCAGCGACTACATTCTCAGAACCTTTCTTGTCTCGAATCTCAAGGTCAAACTCTTGAAGGAGTAAGATCCAGCGTATCAACCGAGGTTTTGCATCAGATTTGGACAAAAGATGTCTTAACGCTGCATGATCTGTATAGATGATGACCTTAGATCCAATCAAATAAGATCGAAACTTCTCAAAGGAGAACACGACGGCTAGCAACTCTTTCTCAGTGGTTGAGTAGTTGATTTGGGCATCATTTAAGGTTTTGCTAGCATAGTATATGACATGTCGTGCTCTATCCACTTTCTGGCCTAAAACAGCACCTACTGCATAATCAGACGCATCACACATAATTTCAAAAGGTAAGGTCCAATCAGGTGAGCGAATGATAGGTGTAGTAGTGAGTGTGGACTTCAAGTGCTCAAAGGCGGACTTACAGGCATCTGTAAACTCAAATTGGGCATCTTTAGCGAGAAGATGGGTCAAAGGTCTAGCTATCTTACTGAAATCTTTGATGAAGCGCCTGTAGAAACCGGCATGACCTAGGAATGCTCTAATATCGCGAACAGATTTAGGGATAGGTAGATTGGAGATTAGATCAATTTTGGCTTTGTCGACCTCAATTCCTGCACTAGAGATATTATGACCTAGGACAATTCCCTTTGTAACCATGAAATGACATTTTTCCCAGTTAAGTACCAAGTTAGTGTCACGACAACGTTGAAGTACGAGAGAAAGATGGTCCAGACATTGCTCAAATGATGATCCAAAGACAGAGAAGTCATCCATGAAGATTTCTAAAAACTTTTCAACCATGTCACTAAATATACTCATCATACACCGCTGAAATGTAGCTAGGGCATTACACAAGCCGAATGGCATACGACGATAAGCGAATGTACCGAATGGACAGGTGAAAGTTGTCTTGTCTTGGTCATCGGGGTGGACAGGAATTTGATTGTAACCAGAATAGCCATCTAAAAAGCAATAGAAGGCCTGACCAGCTAATCTCTCTAACATTTGGTCGATGAAGGGAAGTGGAAAATGGTCTTTCTGAGTCACACTATTCAGTTTCCTGTAGTCTATGCAAACTCGCCATCCAGTTTGAATGCGAGTAGGAACTAGCTCATTGTGGGCATTGGACACAACAGTGATGCCAGACTTTTTTGGAACGACCTGGATTGGGCTCACCCACTGACTATCAGAAATCGGGTAGATGATATCAGCGTCAAGAAGTTTGATAACTTCTCCACGGACAACTTCTTTCATATTGGGGTTAAGTCTCCTTTGAGGTTGCCTACAGGTTTTCGCATTATCTTCTAAGTGAATGCGATGTTGCACCACTAGAGGACTAATGCCTTTGATATCATCAATGGACCATGCTATGGCTTCCCTATTTGTCTTTAGAACCTCAAGTAATTGGGACTCTTGTTGCTCAGTTAACTCAGAAGATATTACCACTGGAAAAGTCTCAAATTCACCAAGATACGAATATTTTAAAGTCTCGGGTAAAGGCTTTAATTCTATCTTAGGTGGTTTCTTTGCATGTTCAGATTCAGTGGTAACCGGTAAGGACAATGATTCAAATTTAGATTTATACTTGGGGGCTTCAAAAGGTGGGGCAGAGTTTAGCAAATCATTGATTTGGCTAATATAATTAGCCTCATCAAAACTATCACCAAAATGGGCTAAACACTGCTGAAGTGGATCCTCAGGATAAAAGTGGTTAAAGGTGTGGGTGGTCAATGAATCAATAAGACAAACTTCCTCAACAGATTCTGATTCAATGGGTTGTTTCATCAAATTAAACACATTGACTTCCACTTTCATGTTCCCAAATGTCAAAGTCATGCTACCATTTCTACAATTGATCAAAGCATTGGCTGTGGCTAAAAATGGTCGACCTAAAATTATTGGAATTTGCTTCCCTTGAGTGGGCTGAGTGTCTAGCACAATGAAGTCTACGGGGTAATAAAAATCATTAACTTTGACTATCACATCCTCAATGATACCCCTTGGAATTTTTATGGATCGGTCAGCTAACTGAATTCTAACGTCAGTTTTCTTCAAATCAGTCAATCCTAAATCCAAGTAGACTGAATACGGTAGCACATTGACACTGGCACCAAGATCCAATAAAGCCTGACCTTCAAAATTTTCTCCTATCCTACAAGTGATAGTGGGACTACCAGGGTCTTTGTGTTTAACCACAGCTTGGTTTTGTAGGAAAGAAGAACAATGTTGGGCCATGAAGGCTTCCTTAGGGATATTGGTTTTCCTCTTGACTAAGTCTTTAATGAATTTTGCATAAGAAGGAATTTGCTTAATAGCAGTGAGAAATGGAATGTTAATCTGGAGATTTTGAAAAATCTCTAAGATTTCACTATATTGAGAATCCTTCTTATTGTTGACTAGTCTAGAGGGAAAGGGTGCACGTGGAACAACCGGCTTAGGAATAACCTCATCAAGCTCAGGATCTTGATCCTTTTTGGATTTTGGGGAATTGGGTCGAAGAGATTTGGATTGTTCATTTTCATGACTGATGGGTGGCTCAACCTTATTATCAATTTTCTTTCCTGACCTCAAGGTAGTGATAGAATTGACATGGTCATTTGAGTGGTCAGAATTAGAAGTGGTCCCTATGTGATTAACTCCTTTTCCTTTTGGATTAATTTCGGGTTGGCTCGGGAATGTACCCTTTTGTCTTTCAGACAGAGCTGCAGTGAGTTGACTCAACTGATTTTGGAGAGACTGCTGAAATTGCAGTTGATTTTGAGTCAAGAGATCAAAGTTATTTTCTAACTTTTGGAATCTCTGATTGGAATGCTTATTGGATTGATCAAGATTAAGGGCAAGCATTTTCAAAGTGTCCTCATAATTGGAAGTATTATGGACCGGTGGGACCGGAGCAACATAGTTGTTCATGGGATCAACTGCTAAATCTCGGCTTGGATTGAACTGGTTATTCCTGGGGAATTGAGTTTGAGGAATGATCTGTCCTTGAGGTGGAGGTGGCCTATTGGAGTTACCTTGAAAACCGGATGAACCACCTAAGTTTTGTGGAGGTAAATTTTGCCTCCATGAAAAATTAGGGTGGTTTCTAGTATCAGGATGGTAACTTTGGCTAAATGTGTTAGGCAATGGTCTCCTAAAGGTATTGAAAGCACAAACTTGCGCATCCGAAGGTTCAGATGTGCAATAGACTGGACATTCCTCTGTGGGATGAGATAAACCAGAACAAACATTGCATTGTGCAGGTGTGGATATTAGGGCAAATGCATCAAACTTTTTGCTTAAGTCTTTCACTCCATCAGCAAGACTTTGCATCACAGACTTTAACTCATTTTCAGGTTTGATCTCATAAAAACCAGGTTTTCTATTCATTTGATCATTCCTAGAAAAATCATTATCACTTTGGTTCCAATTCCAATTTTGGGCATTTTCAGCTAGTTCCTCCAAAAATATATAGGCTTGGTCAGGGGTTTGGGCATTGAACTTTCCTTGGTGCATTGACTCAATCATGGTTCGGTTCATAGGGGAAAGTCCCTTATAAAAGAAATGGACTAACTGTGCTTTATCAAAGCCATGATGTGGGCATTTGAGGAGCAAGTCATGAAATCGGTCCCAAGTTTGGTGGAATTGTTCTTCAATTTTTCCTCTAAAAGTACTAATGGCATCTCTCATTGATTCGGTCTTTTGCATGGGATAAAACTTACTCATGAATTTTTTTGCAAGTTCATCCCATGATCTAATGGAGTTGGGTGGAATGGAGTTTAGCCATGAAGCAGCTTTATCTTCTAAGGATAGGGGAAAAAGACGCAGTTTGACACCCTCTTCATTCAAATTTTGATTTTTGAATGTGTTGCATATTGTCAAAAACTTCCCTAAATGGATATAGGGTTGTTCACTTTCGAGTCCATGGAATTTTGGCAACATATTGATTGTGGCAGGTCTAATCTCAAACTGGGGTGCATCATTCTCAGGTAGAACTATGCTATTGGGTGGGTTGGCTGTGATTGGGGCAAAATAGTCATTAAGAGTTCTTGGTGCAGCCATTGATGAATTATTGGTGGTTGACAGATATAACAAGGGAATTGATTTTTCTTCTAAATCAATTAGAGATAGATCACTAGGAAACCTGACTAGACGCTTGTTAACTCGCAACCACTGGGGCATAAACAAAAAGAAACCTAAAAGGGCTAGATGAGGGACAAAGCACACAAAATTTTTGGCTTTTTTTTTTTTTTATCTTGAGCTTAAATTCAAAGGTGGTGAATTTTTAAATCTAATATTGTAGAGAATTAATAGGATGATGTCCAAATTAATTCTCTCCTAATTAGACAGCTCCTACTCTATTCCAGATTAAGTCGATAGATTACCAGTTAAGGATCATCAAACTAACAACGGAGTAGTTCCCAGGAAAGTGTGGCGAGGCACGTGGCCTGCTTAATGCCGAGTCAACCTCACTTTCCTAGACAGAACTGTCCTACCGTTTATCAATTTGATAATGACTCACTGGAGTGACTACCAACCGTTTCCTTCCTAGAGGGCCTATGAGCTTGTAACCCTAAAGTGACTGATTTCTAATGAATTTTAATCAAATCTGGCTCATGGTTTAACAAATGCAAGGAATTTTTGTGATTTGTGGGCCACGGAGACGGGTGATGAAATCCCGACCGTATCTTGTGGGAATGTTTGCCCTTAAGTATCTTATGCAAAATGCTAATTTAAAATATGCACAAGCAAGACAAGAATAAAATAAAATACGAAAGAAATATACAAATTTTTTTTTTTTTTTTTTTTTTTTTTTTGTTTTAAGATAATATTTATATGAAAAAAAACTAAATACAAATAACGGGAGCCTAGGGTAACGTCTAATGTTATTCTACCCTAGAGGTCGAATGCAAAATTTTTACCTATTCTAGGGGAAAATAATAATAACAAGAGTATAGAAATATGAAACCTGGATGACGACCCGGTACGGTAACTCCTGCAAATAGAAAACAACAAAAATAAACAAGTAAGTAAAAAAAATGAAAATAAAATTGAGTGAATAATAAAAATAATAAGAATTAAACTAATCTAATTTTTTTTTTTTTTTTTTTTATTTTTTTTTTCTTTTATGGGTGGGTTTGATTATTTTGAAAATAAGTAGGGAAGCAAAAGTAATTTTCAAAATGTTTACTTGAGTGCTTCGGACTGTATTTTTAAATTTTTTTTTTTTTTTTTTTTTTTTTTTAATGAAGGGGGCCCACGAAAATGAATGGCAAAAACAAAAATTTCAAACCTTAACAAAAATTTCAAAAGTGATGCTACTTTGACTTTTACGGAAATTATTTTTTTGTTTTTTTTTTTTTTTTTTTTTGGATACCTACGGTTACACAATGAGCAGAGGATAAAATGAGCTAATTTTTTTTTTTTTTTTTTTTTTTTGTTTCACAAAATAACAGAAAATCACCAAAATAGAGAGAAAAGAAAAAAAAATAATAAGAAAGGGAAGGATAGAAAGGTCGGGTGGGTTCCCGAAAAATTAGAGTTGAGGATCTTTAATTTCGAATTCTTAGTGTTGAAGCGGCAACGGCGCCATTTGACGGGTTGAGATTTGATGATATTGTGTCGTTGTTTCACCACACCCCGATCAACAAGAATTTATACCTACTAATACTTTACTTAAAATAGTATAGCAATAAGTAGGGTCGAATCACTCTCAACTTGGAACTCGTTTTGAGACAAGGATCCAAAACTTTACTTTTCGAGATAAAAAGAAATCACTTAAAACAACTCTTGAATTTTTTTAATAGTAAACTAAAATAACTAGATAAAATTATCAAATGGTGGAAAAAATCTCAAGGGAAAAGAATCCACCACCCGGGTCTATATAAATAATATTATATATTTCTATTGCAAATTCTCCTCCAACCTATTAAACATAAACATAGATATTGGTAGGCATTCCCCGTATTTCCATTAATTGGTAATCACGAAGAATCCTCCCTCTAATGTTTTGGTTTAAATAAAATGTAAATAGTAGTAGGCATTCCCCGTATTTCCATTAATTGGTAATCACGGAAAATCCTCCTTCTATTTTTTAGTGTCCAACCTCTATTGTAAGGTTTTTATTCATTGAGATTCATAAAATGAATACTCTCGGGACGAGAATTAAACAATATGAAATAAAATAAAAATTATTTATATCTTACCCATGGTGGCTTCATCACCCCCTTGAGAAGAGTTTTAAGCTAGCATGTTGATAAAAAAATGAAACAAGGTAATAGAATAAAATTCCATTGATAGAACAAAAATTACACAAAATATGAAAATGGTACAAAAGTATTCTAAGCTCTCATTCCTCAACTCCTCCCTCTCATTCTACATGGCCTCTATATATAGGCATAATGCAACTGATGCATTTAATTCTACATTAAATGTTACCTACTCTCTCAACTACTTCTCTCACCTACTTCTCTCAACTACTTCTCTCACCTACTTCTCTCAACTACTTCTCTCTTTTTTTTCTTTAACTCATCACACACTTTCACACGTACACACACACATATATATATATATATATGCATTTATTACATTCTCCCCCACCAATTCTTTCTTTCTCTTCATTTTCATCCTTCTTGCTTTCTTTTTCTTTTCTTTTGCAAATCAACCCCTGCATGAAATAAAAATATATACATATGAGGACATTATGTTAGGTAAATTACTCTATTTTGTGCACTTATCACCTATCCGCTGATGCCAAATTTCAACTTCATCAAGTTTAACTCTATTGCATAATAATTTAGAGCTAGGAACAATGGAATATCAATTATCAGTTGAGCGTATACCTTCTATCACGCAATTCCTAGAAGAGTCAATGATCAAACACTTATCAGGAGAAAAAGTGACATTATGATTGTTATCACATATCTGACTTATGCTCAACAAATTCACTTTAAGACCCTCTACATAAAGCACATCTTCTAGCTTAGGTAAACTAGAAACCACAATGGTACCTTTGCTTAGAACCTTCGACTTCTCTCCATCACCAAAAATGACTATCCCACCGTGACACTCCTCGAGAAATCAAAACAATGACTTATCTCCAGTCATATGCCTCAAAAATCCACTACCCAAATACCAAGAAGTAGACTTGCGTGCTCTAAGAGCAGTATGAACTACAAAATAATGTAGCTCACCTTTTCTAATCCATGATTTATTCATCTTCAGAGCTCTTTTTGCCAATCTTGACAAATTTTTCATTTATTCATTCAGCATTTGAATTTGATCTTGAACACGATCTCCATGTTGAACTCTTTATTCCTTCACCGATTGCAGAGTCTTCCCTCTCAACTTTGAACACCTTAGTCGAATGTGACCGCTGACACCACATTAGTGACGAATAGGAACAAACCTCCGGGCTACATCAGTTGACCTCCTATGATATCTAGGGGTAAGGAAAGGCTTGTTTTCAACAGGTCTTTTGACATATGATTGAACCCTAGGATTCCAATTTGAATTTCCTTTTGAAGTATTCGATGCTACATGGGAGGCCTTTAGAAAGGTAGTTTTTTCAACAACATTCGAATTCGGCATTACTCCAACAAAACCCAAACCCTTTGTATTTCCTACAGGTTTTCCAACACTCAACATATGATTAAGCTTAAAAGTTCCACTAGACCACTTCTGAATAATCAAGTTAGCATCTTTCAGCTCTTTTTCCAAACTATCAATCTTAGTAGATTTCTTAACCAATTTCTTGTTGAGACCATCTACTAACTTCAAAACCTCAGTCTTTTCAAGTTCAGACTTATTCAAATCCTCAATCAACTTGGCCTTTTGGGTTTATAGAAGATTTAGAGTTTGAGAACTATTGGCTAATTCATCTTTTAAAGAAGGTAATTCTTTGTCCATGTTAAGACTTTTTTATGTGATTCTTGTGAAGTTGTGTGGTCTTATCAAGTAATTTATTATAAGACTCTTGAAGCATTTCATCACAATCTTCATCACTCTTAGAACCTTCTTCTTCAAACATCGCTAAACTTGAAGCGACTTCTTTAACCTCATTGTTCTGTGCAGAAACACAGTAAAATTCTCAGAATCATCACCTACTTCTGATTCTATTGCATCACTAGCTGATCCATTGTTAGAGTCATCATCCTAACTGACATCTAATCCTTTTGATTTCTTTAGAATGTTTTCACACTTTGCAGCTATATGACCATATCCTTGACATTGAAAACATTTGGGTTTCTTATTTTTAGGATTAAACTTGTCCTTCCTAATTTGAGTCTTATTTCTACTTCTAGACTCACCCAACTTATCCCCAAATTTTTATCCTTGGCCATTATGTTTAGCCCTAACAAATTTGTTCAACCTCTTAGCAAACATGGCAATATCATTCAGACTCAACTCACTTTCTTCATCAAGTTCAACATGATCCTCCCTAGTGGTTTTGAAAGCTATGTTCTTCTCTTTTGTGACACTTGCCTTCTTAGGGGGATTTTTGAACATCTCCATCTCATAAGATTTTAAATTTCCAGCCAATTCTTCAACCTTAATTTCTTTAAGACTCATGACCTCTGAGATGATAGTGACCTTAGATAAAAAATGTTCAAAAAGATACCTAAGGATTTTTTCTACTATGGTAGTCTCATGAATAAGCTCACCTAGATTATGACAACTTGTTACAATATCAGTTAACCTCGCCTCAGTGAAGACCTCATCCTCCTCCATCTTCAGTAGTTCAAATTGAGAATTCAAAATTTGAAGCTTTGATTGTTTCACCTTCGACGTTCCTTCATGAGTGACTTGGAGAATGTCCCAAATTTCCTTGGAAATTACGCACGTAGCAATCCTCTTGAACTCACTTGGAGTTACAACATTGTATAATGCATTCAACGCCTTTGAGTTCCAATTCACGCTATTCGTCTCGGCAGCAATCCACTCGCTCGACGGTTTTGGTGTTGATTAATTGGTCGCATCGTCTTTCACAGTAGGAGGTGAATATCTTACTTCAACAACATTCCACAGTTTTTCATTTAAAGATTTTAAAAACGCTATCATTCTCGCTTTCCAATATGCGTAATTCGAGTCGTCAATCAAAGGAGATCTAGATATCGAACCTCCTTCACGAGGCATCTCCATCGTCTAAGTTCACAATCTAACCCTAAGTAGTTAACCTAAATTGGGGCAACCATAGTCTAATACCAACTAAAATTACCTAGACGATAGTGAAAACAACCTAGAGGGGGGGGGGGGGGGGGGCAAATAGGCTTTTTGTCGATTTTATGATCAATTAAAATTATTTAGCGTAAATTCAATTTTATTTAATCACAAACCCTAATTCTCAATTTAATTCTCAAAAATAGATCAATCAAGCAAATATGAATATAAGTGCAGAAAATAAATAATGAAAAGACAGAGATTTTTTACATGGAAAACCTTAGAAAGACTCAAAGTAAAAATCACGGATATGTTCGGGTATCGATGCACTATGAATCAGAGAATTTGTACACTCTATGAAAACATAACTTACAACCGCTGTAATTTGTTATTCTTCACTTGACATTTGGAATTCTAGATTCAATCGCGCTCCACGAAGCTCTCACTCCAATCTCCGTACTCTGATGGCTCTGATTCTCAACAGATCAAAATCACAATGAAGCCTCCTGTTTCGATCTTCGCACTTAGACGGCTTCGCTTCTCAAAATGTATCAATGCAACCTCGTTACTATAGATGGTGTGTGAATTTTTCAGCAACTATATCATTCAATCGTACATAGAAATCATCGATGTAGAAGCACGATTGAAGACGTCCAAAAATAAGGGAGAACTTGTGTATCTCTGATCACTCAATAATATTTTCTCACTATATGTATATCTCTGTAGAAGAAGAAGATGAAGCTGTAGAAAACTTGCAGAGAATTCTTAAAGATGTGTCTCCTCTTATTGTAGACTTGGGTATTTATAGACAATGATGATCCAAACCCTAAGTTTTCCATTTCTCATAATTTCACATCCAAACCCTATATTCTTGTGAATATATTGTATATAGAATGCACTTTGATGTATATAAGTCGTGGTCATATCATAAAACCAACCCTCGAACAATTTGGACATCGCAGGCAAAAATAGGCAAAAACTCACCGCAGCTACGCTTCAAGCGTGGTCTAAGCATATCTCCAAGTGTGGAAATGTGTTTTCCAACCACTTTTTGAAACTTAAAGTGTAAGCTTAAGCGTAGGCATTTTTGTTAAAACCACTTTTTTTCACAACTGCGCCAAAATGACCCTCTTGAACCCACGATACTTTTTGCTTGAAGTGACAGCTTCAAAAAATGTCATTTTCGCCCTCAAGGAGATATTTTACCTCAATATGCTCACTTTTATGCTTCACTTGTATTCTTCCTTTTACAAAACTTATCGATGTTATTGAAAATAAACCAACCTATCTAACACTCAACATGGTTATTGTCTAGAACATGCCATACATAAACAATTACAATAAATGTTCTTACAACGCCTTTGAGAAAATCAAATAGATTTTAGCATCACCAAAAACAATGGTTGCGCCAAAATCAGGGAAATCGTTGATAATGTATCTCACTTCCACCAATAAATCCATAGAGGTGTTGTTGGCTCAGGAGCATGAAGGGGAGGAGAAGCCAATTTACTATATCAGTCGTGTACTCAGGGGACCAGATTCGCGATACACATCTTTGGAGAAACATTGTCTAGCATTAGTATTCGCGGCTCAGAAATTCAGGCATTATTTACGGGCACATTCATTGGAGTTGGTAACCAAAAATGACCCTATCTGTTATCTACTCATAAAGCCCATACTTGGTGGGAGAATTGCCCGGTGGTTGTTAGCATTATCTGAGTATGAGATCACATGTTCTAGACCAAAAGTAGTAAAAAGTCAGGCCTTATCATATTTGTTGGCTTTATTTTTTGGAGGATTTGAGCCTAAAGTGGAGGATGTGGGAGTAGCAAGTATGACACAGACACAGAGTTTACTCTAGAATTTGATGGTTCATCTACAGAAAAAGGAGGTGGGGTTAGGTTCGTATTAAGGAATGAAGAGATGAAAGAAGAGTTGGTCATAGCCTATAAGTTTGATTTTCCTTGCACCAACAATATAACTGAGTATGAAGGGTTAGCACTGGGATTGATGATGGCTCAACAGTTAAAAGTGAGAATCTTTTATGTAAAAGGGGATTCTAAGCTTGTCATCAAACAAGTTAGAGGCGAGTATGCTTTTAAAAAACCTCATCTTGTGCCTTACAGAACTTTCATTCGTCAGATGATAGAAGATTTCGAGACTGTAAATTTTCAGCATCAACTACGAGAAAGTAATCAATGATCTGATGCATTGGCAACACTGGGCTCGCGGCTACAATTTCAAGGAATGAAATCTTCTGTGTAGATAGTGCGAAGGACCAACTCTGTGGTTAATCATGAGAAGGAACCATAAATGTATGCAGAACAGGATTGGAGAGAACATATATTGCAAGCTCTACTAAGAAATGATAATAACATCTTGAGACGAGGTTATCAAATCATAAAAAGGGTGTTGTATCACAGAGCAACCGAATAAATCCTAGCTAAATGTATGGCAATGAGTGAGATAGGAGGACTACTATAGAAAACTTATGAGAAAATATGTGGACAAACGAATATTAGTCTCTATCAATTTTTGCAACGGGAAGGTTTCTTTTGGCTAAGCATGAAAGATGATGCAGTCAAATTGCAAAGCATTTGCCAGAACTGTAACACTTATCCCTCCGCGAACGAAGGAAACTTTGCATACATGATAGACTAGCGGGAAAAATATGTGCATTATCTGAAAGAAGGGGTATTACCTGAAAAAGATCAGCTGCGGTTTAGAAATTTGGCCTCGCAATTTATCTTACAGGAGGGAAAATTGTTCCGCAAAAGTTTTGAAGGCAAACTACTGAGATGCATAAACGAGGAGGAAGTAGGGGAAGTGTTGAAACAGACTCACCAGTTTGGTCATCAAGGCCATAGAAAAGTATTTCAGCAGTTACTTTCATCTGGATATTACTGGCCAACAATAGAAAGGGACTCTAGTGATTTCGTCAGGAAGTGTCATGTATGCCAGATACATGGGGATCTCATTCATGCTCCTAGAGCTAAATTACACAATTTGGCTACCCCCTTGCCTTTCCACACTTGGGCAATGGACATAATTGGGTCAATCACGCCGCAAGCTTAGGGACATGTATGGGTTATAGTGGCAACTGAATTGTTCACAAAGTGGGTAGAAGCTATCACGCCGATTTATAAGAGAAAACATTATCTGCCAATTTGGGATACCGAATGTCATATTATCAAATAATGGAACTCCTTTTGTCAATAGTAAAGTCGCGGATTTGCTCGGGAGATACTCAGTAATTCATCACAAATCCATGCCTTACTATCCAAAAGGAAATGGACAGGCTGAAACCTCTAATAAAGGATTGATTCGAATCCTATCTAGGTTGATGCATGATAATTAAAAGAAATGGGTAGAAGAGCTTCCTATAACACTATGGGCACATCGAACTGCATACCGAAGTACGACAAACATGACCCCTTATGCATTAGCCTATAGAGTAGAGGTTATGTTACATATGGAGTTAGATATTGTTGCTAAAATATTGACGTCTAAAAGTAGCTTAGAAGAATGACTATTGGAAATAGAAGAATTGAAGGAAATAAGGGCAGAGGCCTTTACAAATCAGAAAGAATACAATAAGAGGCAAACAAAGAGTTAAAATAAAAAGGTACGGTATTGATGGTTCAAAGAAGGAGACATAGTGTTAAAAACAATGCCAGCAATTATGAGGGGTCAAAGGGTAAGGAAATTTGAAGCCAAGTGGGAAGGTCCTTATGTAATTGTAAGTGAAAGTAGCAGCGGGTATTACAGGATAGAGCATGAAGTTCCTCGCGAAAAAGCTGGACCTCTTAATGTGAAGTGGATAAAATTATATCAAGCATGAAATCCTTATAGAATATGGTGTCATAATATATGAAAAAAATGTGTGTTAAAATAGAAAAGGTAGTCATGATATGGTGGTATCCAACAAAATATGGCTACAATTAATGTATAAAAAATGTATACATCATGAAGATATAAAGTACAAAATAGAACAAAGGAGTAAAAAAGATCCTTGGTGATAGAGTCTGACAGATTAAACCTCTCATGCTCCTCCAAATACATACGAGCTCGCTCAGAATGCTCAACTGTATTATGAAGTTTCTTATCCTCCTCTTCAAGTAACGCTAACCGCCTACGAGCCTCTGCAATCTCAGCCTATTTCTCTTACCGAACAACACGATCCTTGAGCTCAGCGAGATAATGGTCAGAAAGTCTTTGAATGACATCCAGTCGAGCCTACCACTAAGACACATCCATTCCTACCTTCCTCTAATATTTTATGCGAGCATGACATCTGGGGAATGTATCAGGGGTAAGATCCTGAATAGAAGTGTCAGAAAGAGTCCTGAACAGGTCTGTAACAAGCTGAAGATGAAAGGCTTGCATAAGAGGCTCATGGATTTCTATATGCATGAATGTCTCCGGATGGGCAGCCATGATCTGATCCAGTACTGATGCATCTCGCAGATAGCAAAACCAAAAATGCCATGGTACGGGCGCCTGGTTGGCAGGTTGGGAAAACATTGATTGAGCAGGAGGAAGTTCGCGAGTAATAACAGGCTCGCAAGAAGAAAGAATGGGTTCATGAGAAGTAGAAGAATGTTCGCGAGGAGTCAACTCAGGTTTGCGAAAAGTATTATGAGGCAGCATTCTTGGAGAGGACATTTCTTGAGGAACTATGGTCTGATTTTGAATTAATCTCTCAGCATCATGGAGAAGCTCGTTAACCATAGTTTCACCGTCAAAATTAAGGCCTGATCAGACATGCGTATTAGTAATAAAGGACGATTAAAGCCTACTTCAGTCGGATGAAAGGAATAATAAAGGAAAGAGATAGAGAATGCATACCTTCTTCAATATCAGGAATCGTACCGCCAAAAGGTGACCTTTGAATGCGAGGGCCATCATCCATAGTCGCGGCCATTTCTATCATGATATCACCCTCAAGAGGTTGTAAATGGCTGATGTCTATATTAGGATCTGCAACATGATCATCACCAGGAGGCAAATCTACCATGAGAGAATATATAATAGTAATTCTAGGGACTTGTTCGACGTTGATAGATCGGGTTGCTTCTTCTTCATTCAGCTGTTCCTCGCGAGTTGGATATTGAATGGTGTCAGTGACAGGCAATGACTCTTTAACAGGTGACGCCTCGCGAGGTAAAAAATCAGTAGTATCAATACGAGGTCCCTCACTTTCTATGTCTGAAGTGTAAGTTACAGAAACCACTTAGTCATGAGAAGGAGAAGACTCATCTTCAAAAATTATTTTAGCAGATCTCTTTAGCAAGGTGTTGATAGGAAAATTGTCCTCGTCGCTATCAGAATAGTCTTCGAGGGAGTTATCATGAATACCACCACCAGGAGAATAAGGAACAATAAGGGAGGTTGCATCATGAGGACCTGAGAGGTTAAAAGTAAGTGTTTGAAAATAGAGGTAAAAAGAGGACATCAATGAATTATTTGGTTTCACGTACTCTAAGAGGTTACTTTCTCTAGGAAAGTAGAAAGTATATCAACAACTTCAGTTTCCTTTGCATTCTCTGATAAAGGAAAAATCATAAGGAAAGATTAAGTTAGTAAAACAAAGAGGATAATGATTAAACTAATGATTAAAGAGGATAAGTTAGTAAAACAAGAGTACCAGGATGTAGGAGGTCGCGAGTTGCTCCGGGCACGAATCCAGGTTCAGGGGATGGATCAGTTGATCTGAGATCTTCAACTATACGAGCGACAGTGTCTAGAAGTGTTTGATCAGTATGAAGAGTTTTTGTTATCTTACGTCTTCGCGCAAGGGAAATCTCCTCAGAGCTTAGGGTCTCCCCTACTATGTGGGTCTCTAGAACAGAAGGAATAGTTATTTTCCTTTGTGTAATGGGAACATGATCTAAAGACTCTACATGAACAAAATTCTCAAGTCTGAGAGATAAAGGAATATGATTTATGTCAGGAGAATCACGTGAATGAGAACCATCTCTGTTACCTATGGCCTGAGCACTGGAACTCTGTAAAAGAAAAGAATAGGGCAAATATCAATCTCAATAGATAAGTATAGAAGAACATATACACAAGGAATGAATAAGGTAAAGGAGTTACCAGCCTCCACGCGATAGGTTCTTTACAAGTTGGGAAATCGCATGTTGAACCTCCACACGCTGAGAACATTTGCGAGTATTGGAAGGGCCTGCTCGCGAAAGAGTCTTTGACTGGTTTTCTCGCGGAACAATCTGTTGAGCAGTATTTTTCTTTAAGGGAGCTTTAACAATGGGAGATGGTTCAACATAAGCATCTTGGACAAAATAATCTAGAGTCTGGAGTGCTGACTTACACTTATGGCCACATGAACTTTTCAATTTATGAAGCTTTAGTGAAGAGTCTGATGCATATATAGGGACTTGCTCCATGACAATAAGAGGATCTTCCATGAAAGATTAAAATTTGCCTATTTGTTCTTTCCAAAATTCAGAATAAAGGGAAGTCACGCTACCCTTATGAGTGCCAGGAGGAATGTATATGATTGTAGAGAAAAGACAAAGAGATTTCTCTAATGTTTAGCGATAGCAAACAAGGTTCCTATCCAAGGTATCTTCGCTAGACAGAGGAAGGGAAGGAGGAATGGCTTGATCAAAACCCAGTTGACAAGACACTCGCGAAGGGTTATAGGAGATGACTTTGTCAAAGGTCTTAGTAAAAATAGGAAGGTAACATCTATAAATAATAGCAGAAAAGATAAGATGATCTTTGGTTGCAATTTCGTAGGACACTATTTCTTCTTTGGGATAGAAGCCAAGGAAATAAAAGCCCTTAAGAAGAGTAGAGTAAGGACGAAATGAGAATTCAGAAAATATATCAACAAAGTCTGCAAGTTTTTTAGAAAAAGAGAGAAATGACCACCGAGAGGCTCGTGACCTCAATGGTATTGAAGTAATGAGCTCTGAGGTATTAAAAAAAGAAGGGGAAAAAAGAGAGACAGGTGCATAATTTGGAAAACGTTCTAAAAGAAATAAAGTAAGAAAAGTAAATGATATCGTATCTACCAAGGGATCTAGAAAAATCATTGGCAATCATGTGTAATTGATGGTATAAAGTACCAAGGAACATAGGACCTAAAGGAATCCATATACCTCGCAAGAGCATGGCAGCGAGGAAGAACACGCATCTGCTGGGACCATCTTCTGGCCTGCCCTGAAAAATGTAGCGATCAAGCCAGTACACAAGAAAAACAGCCAACTCTAAGGGACCATTGAATTGAGGGCCTGGAGCTTAATCGCGAGTTTGGCCTGGTGCAAGCTTCTTAGGAGCATACTCGTGGAAGAAATGATGACACCATGCAGAGTATGATAACTTTGGACGATTTGACAAGGCCTGTTCAAAAAGAAGCACCCCTTTGTCATACCAGTTTCCTCTCTTACAGGCGTATGCTCCACACTTGCGGAGTTGATTAAGAATCCTTTTATCTTCTAGGTCAACTAAAAAAGCTATGATGGGACGCGAGTCAAGAACTGGGAAATGAAATAGGATTATTACATCTTCAAGAGTTGGTGTAAACTTGCCCCACGAAGCAACAAAAGTATGAGAAAAGGTGATCCATTGCGAAATAAGAATAGTCAAGGCATCTATGTCGTGACGCACATAGAAATCTTAAAAAAGTTCAATGGATTCAAGGACACCAACTTTAGCTAAAACAGTGCGATGAAGGTCCTGGCTAAGAATATGACTAGACCGCATCTTCCAATCATTGATAGGGGCCACATGCCCTTCATACTCAATAAGTGAAAATGAGCATCTCCTCTTTCAATAAGAAAGCGAGGAACTGAGGAGGGTGGGATAAAAGCAGACTTTGCCTCATGATATGGGTCTAGGGTGACAGGATCACTTGGAGTCTCAGTAGCGGTGTAACTTTCCATTCCAAACCAGAGAATATCATGATGGATGTCAAAAAATGGAGTTTTTCTCCATTCTGAGGCATGGGGAATAAGAGGGACAACACCAGAAGAAGGGACAAGAAGTTTTGGAGTAGATGATGCTTTAGTTATGATGAATAAAGAAGAAACTTCGCGAAGGTTAAAAGGGAAAATCTGGAAGGAAAGGGGATTAAAGAGTAAGAGGGAGTATAGAACAAAGAGAGAAGGAGGCTCTAGGAGAAAATAAATATGGGAACATGAAAAATGACAAGTGTGGTTTATATAAGGGATGGGCGCGGAAAACGAAAAGGCGCATTAAATGAACGGGGAAGGCGAAAAGGCACATAATCAAGCGCACTAAGTTGGGTCGCGAATCCTGAAAGATAAGTTATTTTAGGTATCTGAACTCACATATAATGAGAAAGAATTGAAGACATGTATAAGATTGGGTAAAAAGGGCAAAAGGAGGAAGAATGACTTCGCGAAACGTATCTCACATCACGAAATGAGTATTTACCCAAGAAAAAAAGGGGAAGGTACAAGATCCATCTTGATATAAGGGTTGCGGGAAAGGAATCTAGCAACAATGATTAAGCATCCGCGATTTGAAAAAAAAATTGCATCAAGAACTCGTAAGGTAAGGATTGTTGCACTTTAATATTTTGCTAAGTATTAAAGCACAATGGGGGAAAATGTAAGGACATGGAATATATGAGCAAGGGCATGTTTTAGAAAATTAAACATGGGGAAAAGGATTATTTGGGGAATTGGCCCAAATAAAGGATTATTTGGGGAACTGGCACAAATAAAGGATTATTTGGGAGACTGGCTCAAATAAGGTTTATACGCGAGAATTAACATTACACAGAGGTAACTATAAGGGGACTGGTGTGGGTATAACTAACATCTAAACTCATAGCCTTATATGTTGCTCGTGTAGGGAGTACTATTTGGAAATCTAGGGAAATGATTTGGATATGGAAATAGTGGGTCGCGACCTTATTTGCACCATTCAAAGCAAAAGTACCTTAGAATGGCCAATAGTACTCAGGGTCATGAAAATAGTATGCAAGCAAAAAGGTCATGACTCAGGAAAAGGCTATAACATCATGGTTCCTTGGCTAAGGAAAAATCAGATCCGCGAGGAAACTGCAAGGATCACAGGTCGCGAGACATATTATGATTCTCGCAAGGGATGCTGACATGACAATTGTTATGCGGATTGGTATCGCGAGGTAATGCTGATGTGGCAAGGATTTTTTGCGAAGGCCAGCTTGACTCTGACATCTATAAATAGAGAAGCGTGAGCTCACTTCAAGGGGGACTTTTGGAGGCTTTGAGAGAGAAATTTCTAGAGAGAGAGAGAGTGATTCTCAAGTTGCTTACATTGTTTCTATTCTCTTTCATTTTTCTTCCTACACTTCTGTAAAAGCAATAAAACCATCAGGATCATTATTTTATGTGTTCATCTTGTGTGGAAACTATCTTTATAACAAATTAAATCAGAACCCCTACATTAACAAATCAAACATGAAGATCACTATTTATTCCTTTATTTCTTTTGTTTTCTTCTTGATTTTATCAATACAAACGAAACTTGATGTTGAAATTTATTATCAGACAGTTGAAAGTTGTAAAATTTCATTACTATGAAGTTGAAAATAATGATTATAGTGGTAAAATGTTAAAATAAAAATAGTGAAATGCACTCCATATAGAGTATAAACAACAAGCAAAAATAAAAATTGCACTATCAAAGCTTATAGCTCAAATATCATAAAGCAACACTATATCAAACTATTCTTAGGCTAAATGCACTCGAAATAAATTGAAATGTTAAAATTTGAATGATGCAATGCTATGCTCTAAATACTTTTTGGATAACATTCATTCAAATTTCATGATTGATGACACTTATTTATCACTTAAATTTGAATAGATTCAACACTTATTCAATTAAATGTGTTTGATAAGAAATTTGAACATTACTTAAAACATTAGGTGTCACTTAAAATGAAGTAAAATTTTAAATGATAAGGTAACCACTTAATACTGAAGTCTAAAGACTGAAAATTTAAAAAAATATCAGAAAACATAATTTTTTTAAGCACTACTTAAAACCTTCAGTACTTAAAAATTAAGATCTTAAAATTTTCAGTAATTAATTTTCAATTTTATCAAATTCTTTCAAAGTTAGAATTGCACTTGAATATTCATACTAGAAATCATGACAACTGTCGTGAGGTAGCAATAGCATTGATCAATCGCAGTAAATGTTTTATACTTAATATAACAATATTATTATTTATTAATAAATAACAAAATAACTAACAATTAATTTTATATATAGTTATAGTACTAAATATATATACATAAAAATATTAAATCTATATTGATGTATACAATTATTTTGTTATTTATTAATAAATAATAATATTGTTAGTTGATCAACAATATTATTATTTATTAATAAATAAATATTGAGTATTAAATGTCTTATACTTAATATATATAATTATGTTATTAGTTGTATATGGTGTTAGTATCTCTAATTATATTCTAAATTTTTGTTGGTTATTTGATGCATTATAAGTATAAATACATTATTTTATTTTTAGTATCATAAAATAATAATAATAAATAAATATTCTTTATTTATTTTATTTTTAAAATATTTCATAATTGGATCAGAGATCCGAATATCAAATATTCAAATATGGATTAAGAAAGCAAAAATTCGTTGAATTATCATATCGGATTCAGATTTGGATCAGAACATATCTGATCCGTTTACCGGTCTAGTATCATATATGGTATCAATATTTTTTATGAGATATAATTATATACATGTCTTAATCGACAAACTCACAGTAATAAAGTATATGGTTAACTTCATTTACATCCTTTTAGGTTTGTTTTTATTTCAATTCCACCCCTTCAGGTTTGAAAATATTTATAAAATAATGTGATTGAAATTTGAATTTGAGGGGGTGTGATTGAAATAAAATGATGTAAATGAAATTAACACCTAAAATATATTTCAAGTATTGCCTATTAGTTTCCGGCTCACATTCAACAGTGACATTGCTGTCTTCGAATTAATTGGACAATAATGTTGTTTGTCTTAGAATTAAGTGGACAATAATGTGGTTTGTCTTCTTTCCATTTGGGCAATTGTCTTCACTTTAATTGGACAATAATGTGAAATATGAAGTCCAAAAATAAATTTCAATCTGGTTTATCTTGATCCTCATCTAAACTAAAAGAACATAAATGCAGTTTGTCAACACCAACATTCTTATACAAAGAAACAATATCCATTCTATCGAATTAAAAATTAGTCAGAACAAATTCTCCAAGATGTAATTAAGAAAAAAAAAAAAAAACTTTAACTAGTTATACCTTGACAAAAGTGAAATTATACTTTTATCTAAACATTTTTTTTTTCTGAACAGTTACAATAAGAGGGAAAAATTACCATCTATGTAACAAGGCAAAAGTGCATAATTCCTTTTGTGATTTGGTTAAGTTGCAAAATACTCTCCTGTGCTATTTTTTTGCTCCAAATCACTACATTATGTTTTTCAAAAGTTGCAAAAGATAACCATGTGTTTTGCTTAGCTCCAAATCACTACCATGTACTTTTCAAAAGTTGCAAAATACCCCCTTAGTTATATTTTACACAAAAATATTGATCATTTTGTCCCCCCTTATCTTGTAATAATCCATTTTTAATTTTTTTTTCTCCTTTTCAATTAGATAATTAATAATTCAAAACTTCACACACGCATGTTTATTTATAGAGGTGTTCAAAACTGGTTCGGATCCTTAAAAATAGGAATCGGAACTGAACCGAACCAAACAAGAACCAAAATTTTGGTTGCGGTTCCGATTCGTACTATAATTTTTTTAAAAAAAGTGAAAAACACCAAATATCAAAATATAATATAATTTTATATATGTTTCTATATTTAATTCGTGGAAAAAATATATAATTCGTGAAATGCTATTTAAAACTAGCAAAAATATAAGTAAAAAAGCTACCAAAAAAAATTTGTAAATGGTTACCAAAAAAATATATATAAATTTGTTAAATTATAAGTAACATTATATTGAATTACGGATTTCACTAAATCTTAGTTCTCCTCCTCTTTTCTTTCTCTCCCATTTTCCTCATTCTGTCTACAAACAAAAATATACATATATAAAATTATACTATCTTTTTTATATTTGGGATTTTTTACTTTTTTAAAAAAAAAAAATGATAGTACGAATCGGAACCGGGACGGAAATTTTGGTTCCGGTTTAGTTAGGTTAGGTTCGGTTCCGATTCCTATTTTTAAGGAACCAAACAGCTTTTGAACACCCCTGTAAATAAATATATGTGTGTGAAGTTCTGAATTATTAATTATATTATGGAAAAAGATAACAAAAAGTAAACAAAATACTAAAAATGGATTATTACAAGACAAGAATGCAAAATAAACAATATTTTTATGTAAAACATAATCAAGGGGAGTATTTTAAAACTTTTGAAAAGATCATGGTAGTGATTTAGAGCTAAGCAAAACACCGGAGGGGGGGGGGGAGGGGGTTATTTTGCAACTTTTTAAAAAACACAGGGTAGTGATTTGGTACAAAAATAGCACAATTGGGTATTTTGCAACTGAACCAAAGCACATGGGGAATTATGCACTTTTCCCAAGTAACAATTGTGTTCTAGAAATCACTAGAGATGACAATGGGGCGGGGATTGTATCCCCCATTCCCGTCTCAGTTTAACTTTGTTATTCCCATACCCGCTTCAAACCCGATTATTAAACGGGACTGAGTAAGGCTAGGGGTAGGATGGTTTTTCACCATAAAAAAATTTCTTATATAAATGAAAATAATATTTAATTTCTTAATTGGAACTTTTAATTTACTATTATTGTACAAGCATAATGTAAATTAATCTTTAATATTCATGCAATAACAATAATGCACAAATCGCGGAACAATTAACCCAAGATCTTAGAACTCTAATCATGCTCCCAATATTCATTAAACATTAATAATAAGTTTTTCGGAATACCTTGATCGATAGTCATATCAATATTCCTTAATGATCCAATAATCTAGAACTCTTCAAGAACAATAAAGTATTGTTCAAAGGGAATTGGTTTATCTCTCTTAGCCTTAGTATTTTCGGACGTGATGCATTTTGTCTTCATGTTTGTACATAGTAGAACATATGTACTATATTTATAGACAGAGAGAGACCTTGTTTCCCAAGTAAACTTGTTCCTCAATAAAACTTAATTCTCAAATAACCTTTAATTTCCCAATTTTCATCAAATTGGGTCAATAAAAGGAATCACTTCTCCATTAATAGTATATAATATAAAATTATATATTTGACCAAATCATAAATACAATCTGATATCTATTTATTCTACCATTACCATATGTCCAAATAATTATGTGGGCCACATAATATTAAAAATATTCTTACCCATAAAAGTAAAACTTGCAATTTTAACATAATTGATATGAAATCAAGGCAAGAAAAATGAAAGGATAAGGAGATTAGAATTTGGTATTAGATGAAATGTAAAAAAGTTATTTTATATGATATATATTAATAATATATGATAATATCGGAAGGTATATAATTAATATATATTAGTAAAATCAGAGCGGGGCGACCCCTATCCATATGTACCCAATAACCAATCAAGGGTTCTCTCACCTTCATGTCATCCCTCATTTATTTAATCGAATCCCCAAACTCACTTAAATCGGGACGAATCAGGGCAATTCCCCGCTGACCGATATTTTTTTTTTGTCGTCCGTAGAAATCACTCATAAGTTATATTATTCAATCCATCTTCATTCCTCTTCAAGAATAAGTTGACCAATAATAAGTTGTTCTTCCTCGCACTTGTAGTAATGATTTTTGTCAAAGCACTGATAGGAAACCTATTTTCTTTCTTCTTTCTTTTGAATTTTAGTTTGTATTATAATTTTGTATTATGATGTTCAATAATATTCATAAAAATGGGCTTTAAAATGTTATTCAAGAATAACTTTAGGTTTTGAATATTAAGATTGTCTTCATGTTTGACATTTTTATTAAGCATTCCACATTATTGTCCATTATTAGTAATCTGAGGCCATTAACAGGAAAAGTTTGTGGGGTTTATTGCAATAAAAACATACTTCAAGGGGGTTTCTTGTAGTTTAGGGGGGTTTCTTGCAATACCTTCATAGTTTAGGGAGTCTATTGCATTTTTCTCTAATATTAATCAACAAAGTAATAAAGTATAGGGTTAATTTCATTTACACCCTCTCAGGTTTACTTTTATTTCAATTACACCTTTTCAGGTTTAAAAATCTTTATTTACATCCTTCATGATATAAAATGTCTAAAACACAATTAAACCAAATATTTCTTAAATTCGAACATATATTCAACCATACCCATGTATCCAAACACCCCACCACCACCACTACCACCCCGCCGCCGCCACCACCAGCAATAGCCCCCCCTCCTCAGCCGCCCACCTTCCCCCTCCTCTCCCCACCCCAAGGCGCTAGCCTCGATGGGCAACAACGCGCCAAAAAAATTACGACGAGATCGATGCAGCCCCAATTACGACGAGATCGATGCAACCCCAGAGGAGTGTGCGCGCAACATCACCATCAACACCGCCACCAGCGGAATCAACCGCAATGTCGTCATTGTCCTGGGCCAAGCACACCGGTTTTCGCTCCAAATTCTCGCTCCATTAAGGTTGAAGATGATGGTGGTGGTGGTGGTGGTGGTGGTGGTGGTGGTGACGGCAATAGTCATTTGTAGTTTGTTTTGGGATTGGATTTGTTTAACAGATTACCTACTAGGGTTTTATTTCTCTGACTACCACTCCAATTTCAATTTGATATAGATTTGTGAAAATGTTTTTAGGGGTTTTAGTTTTTAGAGAAAAAAAAAAAATGTTGTTTTGTTGGTTTTCCAGTTGATTTTACCTCATTCTTAATCATCTTGAGATTGAATTTGTTGCACAAGAAATTTGTTCTTCTTTTTCTTTCTATTATCTAAGTATCTAACTTTATAGATGTGTAAACATAGATTTAGGGTTTCTCTTCTTGCCATCCAGAAGGAGAAAAAAGTACAAAAAATTGTAGTTTTGGAGATTGCCCTGTTACTTTTAGCTCATTCTTTAACATTTTGGGTAGAATTTCTTTAACAGAAAACTTCCTAAAAACTTCCTTTTTGACATTGAGGTGGAAGATGTTGTGGTGTTGACCGTGTGCAGATGGGTGAGTGGGGATGGGGGTGGCTGGGCGGTGAGTTGAGTGGGGTGGGGGTGGGGGGTTGGGTGTTTGATATGTGAATAAAGTTTAGGGATAGGATAATAAAATTGAATAGTATATTAAGGTTAATTTAGATATTATAAAAAAATTTGAGGATGATGTCATGCTTGAGAGATTAAATAATGTGAATTTGAAAAAGTATGGGGCGTAAATAAAGATTCTTAAATATGAAAGGGTGTGAGAAATGGTGTAAATGAAGTTAACACTCAAGTATATTCCACGTGATGCCTATTAGTTTCTAGCTTCGAATTAATTGGACAATAAGGGTAATTTACACAAAATTCTCTGAGGTTTCAGGATTTAATCATCAAATCTCCCGTCGTTCGTCAAACTTCCTGACATTTTAAATTTTAATCAAATATCCCCCTCCAACCAATTTTCATATCAAAATGACTTTAATGCCCTCACACAAATTACAGTTTCACCCCTTTTGTTTGGACATATTACACGTTCTCCCATCTTGTTTGGATAATTGCACTTTCCTCCATCTATAAAAAAATATATATATAAAATTCAAAATATATATTTAAATGCAAATATATATATATATATATAATTCGAAACAAATATATAAAATTTGAATTATATATATATAAAATTCATAAACAATATATATAAAATTCGAAAAAATATATAAAGTATGAAATATATATAAAATTTGAAAATATATATAAAATTTGAAAAAAAAATATAAAATTAGAAAAACAATATAAAATTAGGAAAAAATATATAAATTCAAAAATATATATATAAAATTCAAAAAATATATATAATATTCTAAAAATATATATATAAATTTAAAATATATATATCAAATTCAAAAACATATATCAAATTTTAAAAATATATATATAATTAAAAACAAATATCTAAAATTTGAAAAAATATATATATTTCAAAAAAATGAATTTTATATTTTTATGTCACCACGGGAGTGGCACGTGACAGGGTGTATGGTTTGGACCAGACACCTAAGGTTGAATGGGTACCCATGTCATGTTGTGTACTTAAATCTTTATTTTTTATTGTATTATTTTAAATGGATAAAAAATTAAAGGAAAAGAGGTAAAGATGCGCGAAAGTTAGACAAGAAGAAGTGGGATATGATAAGATGGTGAGCTGATTGTCTGTCTCTTCTTGGATACTAGCATCATCATTTTCTTTTTCTTTTTCTTTCCTTTCTATATATTATGGGGGTAAATTTATATATCTTTTTCGAAATTTATATATATATCAAATTTTATATATTTTTTCAAAATTTAATATATTATTTACGGATTATATATATATTTTAAATTTTATATATTTGTTTCGAATTATATATAATTTTTATTGAATTTATATATATATTTCAAATTTTATATAGTTTTTCTAATTTTATATATTTTGTTTCAAATTTTATATATTGTATTATTGAATTTATATATATATTCCAAATTTTATATAGTTTTTCTAATTTTATATATTAATTTTGAATTATACATATATATTTCAAAATTTATATATTTTTTTGAAATTTAATCTATAGTTTACGAATTTTATATATATATATTTCAAAATTTATATATTTGTTTCGAATTATATATATATTTTTGAATTATATATATATATATTTTTCAAATTTTATATATTTGTTCAAATTTTAAATATTGTTTTCGAATTTATATATATATATATATATATTTATAGAGGGGGGAAAGTGTAATTATCCAAACAAGAGGAGGGAAAGTATAATTTATCCAAATAAGATGGGTGAAACTGTAATTTATGTGAGGGGCATTTAAGTCATTTTACATGAAAATTGGCTTAGGGGGGTATTTGATTAACATATTAAATGCTAGGGGGTTTGGCGAACGACAAGGAGTTTGGTGATTAAATCCTGAAACCTTATAGGGTTCTGTGTAAATTACCCTGACAATAATGTTCTTTGTCTTAGAATTAATTGGACAATAATGTGGTTTGTCTTCTTTCCATTTGGGCAATTGTCTTCACTTTAATTGGATAATAATGTGAAACATGAAGTCCAAAAAAAAAATTCAATCTGGTTTATCTCCTTTTCAATTATATAATTAATAATTCAAAACTTTACACACACATATTTATTTATAAAGGTGTTTAAAATTGGTTCGGTTCCTTAAAAATAGTAATCGGAACTGAACCGATCCAAAATTTTGGTTGTGGTTCCGATTCGTACTATAAATTTTTTAAGCAAAGTGAAAAACACCAAATATCAAAATATAATATAATTTTATATATGTTTCTATATTTAATTCGGGGAAAAAATATATAATTCGTGAAATGCTATTTAAAACTAGCAAAAATATAAGTAAAAGAGTTACAAAAAAAAATTGTAAATAGTTACAAAAATATATATATATATAAATTTGTTAAATTATAAGTAACATTATATTGAATTACGGATTTCACTAAATCTTAGCTTTCCTTTTTTCCTCATTCTGTCTACAAACCAAATGTAAAAGGGGCGATTCGCAAATTAGCATAAATGGATAAAATAATTCATATTGGGATATGGCCCAAGGCTTGTTATATTTGGGGAAACCGGCCCAAGTAAAAGATTATTTGGGAGATTGGCCCAAATAAATATATGGCTCAAATAAGGTTTTCACGCGAGAGCTTGCATTATACAGAGGGAGGTATGAGGGACTGATGTGTTCTATAGCTCGCATTAGTAACTCATAACCCTATATGTTGCTCGCGTAGCGAGTACTACTCGGAATCTAGGGGAAATGCTTGGGATGAGTAAATAGTGGGTCGCGACCTTATTTACACCGTCCTAAGCAAAAGTACCTTAGAGAGGCCGATAGTATTCAGGGTCATAACCAAGGCATGCATGATTGGTAATGACCCAACAATGCTATAGCAGCATCCTTGGCTAAGGATAAATCAGATCCGTGATGCAACAGGCGCGAAGCACAGGACATGGCACACAGTATGATCCGCAATGCAACATGCGCGAATCACAGGACATGGCACACAGTATGATCCGTAATGCAACATGCGCGGATCACAAGACATGGCGCACAGTATGATCCGCGCATAGAACCCGTTTCACATAGTCAAGGGTGCAAGATGATAATGTGCAAAGTATTTATGTCGCGGATTGGAGAAAGAAATCATGTCGCGAGACAGGTGCTGATGTGGCAATACAAATCCGCGAGGATTACTAGACACTCACGTCTATAAATAGAGGTGCAAGAGCTCACTTCAAGAGGGACTTTTTGGAAACCAAGGGAGAGAAACTTTTAGAGAGAGAAAGTATTTTGCAAACACTTGTAACTACAATTTCCTCTTCCATTTTTATGTAAAGCAAATCAAAAGCAATAAAATCATCAGTGCCGTTATTTTGCTGACGAACTTGTGTAGAAACAATCTTCACAGCATTTAATCAATTCGAACCCTTACACCAAAATATACATATATATAATTATACTATCTTTTGATATTTGGGATTTTTTACTTTTTTTAAAAAAAATGATAATACGAATTGGAACCGAAACGGAAATTTTGGTTCCGGTTCAGTTAGGTTAGGTTCGGTTCCGATTCCTATTTTTAAGGAACCAAACCGCTTTTGAACACCCCTATAAATAAATATGTGTGTCAAGTTCTGAGTTATTAATTATATTATTGAAAAAGAGAACAAAAAGTAAACAAAATACTAAAAATGGGTTATTACAAGACAAGAAGACAAAATTGTCAATATTTTTATGTAAAACATAACCAAAGGGGGTATTTTGCAACTTTTGAAAAGCACATGGTAGTGATTTCGAACTAAGCAAAGCACCGGGGGAGTTATTTTGCAACTTTTAAAAAGCAACAGAGGGGTATTTTGCAACTGAACCAAAACACATGGGGAATTATGCACTTTTCCCAATGTAAAGAGGGATGATTCGCGAAATAGCATAATGGCGAAATGACTTATATTGGGATAATGGCCCAAGAATTAAATTATCTAGGATATGGCCCAAGGTTTGGTATATTTGGGGAAACTGGCCCAAGAAAAAGATTATTTGGGAGATTGGCCCAAATAATTAATTACTTGGGGAAATAGCCCAAATATGGTTTTCACACGAGAGCTTACATTATACAGAGGGAAGTATGAGGGACTGATGTGTTATATAGCTCGCATCAGGAACTCATAACCCTATATGCTGCTCGCGTAGCGAGTACTACGCGGAATCTAAGGGAAATGCTTGGGATGAGTAAATAGTGGGTCGCGACCTAATTTACACCGTCCTAAGTAAGAGTACCTTAGAGAAGCCTCTAGTATTCAGGGACATGACCAAGGCATGCATGGTTGGTCATGACCCAGCAAAGCTATAACAGCATCCTTGGCTAAGGATAAATCAAATCCGCGATGCAACAGGTGCGGATCATAGGGCATAGCGCACATTATGATCCAAAAATTCGTTTCGCGGATGATATTTTGCAAGGTATTTATGGCGCGCATTATTATCCGCGCATAAGATTACGCGAATTCGTTTTGCGTAGTCAAGTGCGTGAAATAATACTGTGCACGGTATTTACGCATGAGCTATGTCGCGAGACAGGTGCTGACGTGGCAATAGAATCCGCGAGGACGAAACAGGTGTTGACATGACAACACAATCCGCGAAGACTACTGGGCATCCATGTCTATAAATAGATGCGATAGCTCACTTCAAGGGGGACTTTTCCGGAGACTAAAGGAGAGAAACTCCTAGAGAGAGAGTACTTCTCAATTATTTATACTGGCTATCTTTTCCTCCATTTCTCTTTCATTTCTCTGTAAAGCAAATCAAAAGCGATAAAAGCATCAATACTGTTCTTTGGCTGACGAACTTGTGCAGAAACTATCTTCGCATCATCTAAATCTTGCGAACCCCTACATTTAAGGCGACTCTGCTGGGGAAAAGATGTCTTCTGCACAAGTAGAGCCTCGTCAGACTCGGCGGAGGGGTCGTCCACTGACCCGGCATACCGAACAAGTTGAAGAGGAAACATCGACACAAACACAGGGAGGCGAATTAGTCTTGCCAGCGTGAAGACAGCGTCGTCGCACGAATGCTGGTGCGGATCAGGAAGAAACCCCTTCGATGGTAGAGCCAATGCAGAATTCAGCAGAATTGCCATCAGTTCTACTGCAAACTCTTCTCAACATCCAAGAAACGCAAAACGCCATACTTCACTTCATGGAGGCCTCACACGTTTCAGCACCAAACATTGAATCGCCAAGGATGGACAATCAGACTTTGCCAGAGGATTCAGCACAAGAACTTTTTTGCGAGACAATGAGAATTGAGCCCCTGGAGAAAGAGTCATACATCACCAAGGAACAGCCGCGAGCTATCCTGGACGAAAAATCTGAAACAAAGGAAGTTGAAATTGCCCCACCATACCATCCTAGTATCATGGCGTTGCCTTATCCAGAAAACTATGGGGCACCGAGCTTCCATCAATTTGATGGCAAAAAGGGAAATGCGAAAGAACACATAGCCAGGTTCGCGAATGCTCTGGGACCTCACAGAAACAATGAATACTTAAAACTTAGAGAGTTCTCCAAGTCTTTAACTAGAATAACATATACTTGGTATACTGGCCTCGCTCCAGCTTCAGTGACCAGTTGGACGGACATGGTGCTTAGATTCTATACCAAATTCTTTCAAGCTGATGAGGAGATCTCAATGATTTCACTTACAAGGCAAAGACAACGTTTTGGGGAAGAGGCAGCAGCTTATGTCAGAAGATTTCGCGAAGCTGCTTTGTAATGTCATGAACCAATTTCTGAATTACAATTGATCAAAATTTGTATAGAAGGAATGTTGCGGGAATACAGAGTGCATTTGGTCAATCACGAGTTCAAAACTTTTTCTGCACTTGTCGATAATGCCCGTAGATTGGGAGAAGTTTTGGCTCCCCCGACACGACCAAATATCAGTACTAGGAGGATACCAATGGTAGCAGCTACGCAGAACAAAAAGCCCAGGGAAGAGCGCGTTGGGAGATCTGAACCACCCCCTTTGCCTTTCAGTGAAAAAGAGGTAGTTGCTTTGCTGAATCAATGGATCGCAGATCATGTTATATCGCTACCTCCAGTGCAAAGGGTGCCGCCGAAAGAGGAGAGGATGAAGAGTAACTACTGTCCCTATCACAGGACTATTCGGCATTCGCTGATGGGATGCTGGGCGTTTCACGGTTTAGTACACCGGAAAATAACATCGGGAGAGTTAGAAGTGGCGAAGAATGTAGTTCATGAGCCCTTCTCTGCACATGTAGTTGTAGTAACTGCCCGAGACAGTACTGAGGATACCGTCAAGTATGAGTGCCCACCAGCACGTGAAGTAAATGAAAATGATAATATAGACGTTTTCTTCAATGAGCTCCCGATACAGGAACATGTGAAGGAATTCTTGAAAGAACAAACAATAGTTACTCTCAATCATACCATTGTGATTCCTCAGCATGAGAAGACCTCCATACAAATCGCAGCTAACAGGAGAGGAGATGTGGAGATTTTCATGTTCCTCTTGTAACTCGCGGGAACGCATAGAATGTTCTGCGGAATCTTTAAGCCTCAAGACATCTTGCTCTGCAACAGCTAATAAAGCACGAGCTTCTTCCACTCTTGACATACCGGCTTGGTACTCAGTAAAAGCCTTGACCTCAGCACAATGTTTTGCATATAAGCGCTCAATCTTTTCAAGATGAACCTCCCACCAAGTCACGTTCATCTTCATATTCTTCCAATCCTTGATACGGGCGCGACAAAGTGGCAAAGTTATAGAGATAAGGTCGCGGATGCAAGTAGTCATCAAGGAAACGAAGGTATCCGCGATAATATGCAGAAATATAGGTTGGAGAATGGGATCATAGAGCTCCATGGTAGCAAAAGTCTCTGGATGACTACTGAAAACGCGATCCAAAATGGCCATATCGCCTGAATAACATAAAAAGTTACGCCAGTAGACTTGATCCTGCTGAGGGTTTTGAGCTAAAGGCGCGGGAATGGCTTGGGGAGGGGGTTGATGAGTTTGAACTTGTTGCGCAGATGTGGTAGTAGGAATGGATGTATGGGTAGGCGAAGGTTGATGAGATGGTATATGTGGCGCGGATGTGGTAGCAGGAATGGATGGAGGTGTTTGTAAGGGTTGATGAGACTGCATTTATGGCGCGGACGAAAGGTTAGGTATAGATTGCATTTGGGTTTGTAAAGAAGGATGATGAGGATGAATGGGAAGAAAAAAATAATCAGAGTTAAGGAATGTCAGGTTTTGTAAAGTATTTAGGGGCGATGGGAATTCATTGAGTAGCGTTTCTGGATCCTTGAACGCAGAGTCCGGAAACAAGGATTCAGGATTCATGTTTGACTTATCTGTAGAAAAAGATAGAATTATCAACAAAACAGCACAATACAAAATTCTATGCGAAGAGTACCAAAATGGATAAAATTGAACTTCATTCGCGGGCTGAACTTGAGTCGCTCCCAGGGAAGATTCAGCAATAGTCTCCATATCAGCCTCAGGACCCCCGAAAAGAGACCTTTGAAGTTGGAGCCCATTTTGCAAAGTAGCAGCAAACTCAGCAACAATATCACAAACGAGAGGTTCCATATGTCGAACATCTGTGTCAAAACTGGAAGCTTCCAGATCAATTGTTGCCACGACATTTATTGCTGGGGCAGGATGGGTTTCATTCTCTTCAGAGGTATTTTGCGGATTCGCGGCTTCCTTTGGTTCCGCGGCATCATGATTGGCTGGTACCACGGATTGATCATGAGGGAGTGAGTTCGCGAAGGATGGCTGAGCATCTTTACGGATCACAGTAGAAATGGGAAGATCATCACCATCAGATAGAAAAATCTGCCTCGCGATTTTAGATATCTTTGGTGTCTTCTCTTGTCCCTGATCCGGGAAGTCTGACAGAATGTCAGCAACCTCGCGATCAGAGTCATCAATAGAGTGGTCGGCTTCCGTTCCAGTCCCGCAAGCTAAAAATGGTAAATAAATACTATTAAGTATAAAAGAAGTAGGAAAAAATGAGAACAAAAGTATGAATAAGGGGATTTGACAAGTCAGAAATTACATGAGCATAAGGGATCTAGAGCATGAATATCCTTCACAGTCTTTGCAACTGTATCCAACAAGGAGTTTGTTTTTGCCCACGGAGAGGATGTCTCTAAATGAGGAGATAAGTCTTCTATTCGCGGAGAAGATGATTCAGCTTCACCTTGAGTAAAATCCGCAGTTTCAGCCTCGACTTGATGTGAATGAAAAACAAGAGGTTCAACTCCAAATCTGTCAGGAGAGGAGATCAAAGCAGAAGGATTCAACCTTCTGCGAATCAAGGGAATAGTATCTACCTCATCATCTTCGGAAGTATTAGTAGCAGCTTCTAGAATTTGAGCTCTATCATCTCTTCTTCGTTGAGATAATGGAATATAATCCAAGGAATCATTCGTAGAGTTAACTGCTAGTGGGGGATCTATTGGTGGAGGAACTCGCGGTGGTGATGTGACAGCCGAACTCGCGGATCTCTGAAAAATAAATAAACTGGCAAAAAAAAGCAGTTGATAACAGTAACTGAGAGTAAGAATAAACTATAAAGTTATACAATCATTACCAAGCGTTTCGAAATAGGTTCCTCGCGAACCGGAATGGTAGTGGGCACGGCAGGAACTTCGACACGCTCGGAACGCTTTCGTTTAGGCGCGACAGGAACTTTGGATTTACCTTTTCTCTCTTTCAAAGTCTTCTGTTTCTTAGAAACCAGATTTGAAGAGCTTGGAGCCTTATAATAAGAGACTGGAAGAGCAAGCTTACTATAAAATCCGGGGGATCCATGGGGTTTGTGTAATTTCAAAGAGGAGTCTCCCACGAATATTTTTACAGGAGCAATTGGCCTGGGAGGACCTATCATGAAGGTTTGGAAGTCTGTTGTGACTTGGAACAAAATATCCACATAAGCTGCGGTCCGGCCACCTGCTCGAGATCTCGCGGGAATAAAAATGGCAAAAGAGAATTCTTGGTGTTTTTTCTCATATTCCTCGCGATACCTCACTAGGGTCGCGTCATAGTTGTCAGGAGAATCGCCTGAGGGAGGAGCAACATAAACTGGAACTGCCTGCTCAAAACCCAATTGACGAGCCACCCGCGAAGGATTATAAGTTGTGGTCCGCGAGAAAGAGTCATAAAAAATGGGCAAGCAACACTCAAAGGAAAAAACAGCAAAAATGAGCTCTTCATGGTGTTGATAACCATAAGCGGTCTGTTCTTCCATGGGGTAGAAAGAAGGAAAATAAATACCATCCAGAGGCGTGGAGTAAGGTCTCCAGGAAAAATTACAACTGAAATCAATAAAATATTCAAGTCGCTTGGTGGAAAGAATGCCAAACCAATGAGCAGCTCACGACCTGGGACTAATGGTATCAGTGTTTGAAGACGAATAAAAACTGAGGGGTTTGGGGGCATATTTTAGGAATCTTTCAAAAATGAAGAGCATAAGGAAAAGGCAAGAAACGTGAGTGCTTATGTCATACCTACCAACTGACCTTAGGATATCGTTGGATAAAGTATCTAACTGGGAATAAAGGGTACCCAATAAGAGGGGGGCTAAGGGAAGCCTAATGCCCCGCGAAGCTATAGAAGCCATCAAAAACACCAGTTTATTGGGCCCATCTTCAGGACTTCCCTGGAAAATATAACGGTCCAACCAGTAGGCTAAAAATCCTGCCAGTTCAAAGTCACCGTTGAATTCAGGGTCGGGCACCGATTCGTGGTCTTGATCGCAGAGGAGAGGCAGTTTTGGTTCATACTCTCTGAAGAAGTGATAACACCAGTTTGAGTACTTTAACTTCACACTTTTTATAAAAGGAGCCTCGTCAAGTATGGCATCATCCTTGAAGCGACTACCTCTTTTCGCGGCATAAGCTGCGCAAGACTGGAGGTGAGAGTGAATTACCTGGTCTGCTTCGCTGAAAGCTGGGGCATTAAGGGACCGCGAGTCAAAAACCGGAAGTCTGAACAACACATACACATCTTCCAGGGTTGGGGTAAATCCCCCCAAGAGGTTACAAAAGTGTGCGAGAAATAGCTCCATCGTGACACCAGAAGATTGAGAGCATCTGCGTCTTGACGGACAGACAAGTCCGAAAATAGTTCTATGGAATCCAGTAAGTTTGCCTGTCTGAGAGTCTCACGGTGCCCATCTTGGCTAAGTATGTGGTTGGACCACATCCTCCAATGAGTGATGGGTGACACATGCCCTTCATATTCTATAAAAGAATAAGGGACATCACTTCTTTCAATGAGTAGGCGAAGAAGTGAAGAGTGAATAAGCATGGGTTCATCCGTAATGTCTCCCGTGGGAGGAAGGTTCTCAATAGAACTCCAGAAATGATCATGAGAAACCTCAAAAATGGAGCCTTTCTCCATTCTGTTAGCTGGGGAACATATGGGACACTCCCAGATGGAGGAACTAAGAGTTTGGGGCTTGAGAACTTGGCCATTGAAAATAGGGGAGTAAGGGTTTAAAATTAAGACCGCGAAGGAAATGGGGATATGAGAATAAAATAGTGAAGATAAGAATAACACAAAGGAAGTCAGGAAGTAGCGAAGCAGAAAAATGGAGGAAAGAGGAAAAAGTGAAATGAAATGGACAAGGGAGACTTATATAGGGAAGAGGCATGAAAACCTAGGGAGTGCCATTAATGACCGCGAAAGCCGAACCGACACCAAGGTTGCCGCAAATTCAAAAGTCGCGGAACCAAGGATATGAAGAGTTTGAGATAAACAAGAAAGATATGGGGAAAACAAAATAAGCACATGCAAAAAAGTTGTTGAAAAGCAGAAAAAAAACTAAGAAGGACTGTTCGCGGATCAATAGGCGCGAAATATGGAGACAAATTTCATCTGCGAAATAAAGGCAAAAGTGGCATAGGGAAAAGCAGCCTTGAAGCAAATGAGTAGATTCGTGAAGCCACACGTTATTACACTTTAATACTTGGCCAAGTATCAAAAGTGCAATGGGGAAAAATGTAAAGAGGGATGATTCGCGAAATAGCATAATGGCGAAATGACTTATATTGGGATAATGGCCCAAGGATTAAATTATCTGGGATATGGCCCAAGGTTTGGTATATTTGGGGAAACTGGCCCAAGTAAAAGATTATTTGGGAGATTGGCCCAAATAATTAATTACTTGGGGAAATAGCCCAAATATGGTTTTCACGCGAGAGCTTGCATTATACAAAGGGAAGTATGAGGGACTGATGTGTTTTATAGCTCGCATCAGGAACTCATAACCCTATATGCTGCTCGCGTAGCGAGTACTATGCGAAATCTAAGGGAAATGCTTGGGATGAATAAATAGTGGGTCGCGACCTAATTTACACCGTCCTAAGTAAGAGTACCTTAGAGAGGCCGCTAGTATTCAGGGACATGACCAAGGCATGCATGGTTGGTCATGACCCAGCAAAGCTATAACAGCATCCTTGGCTAAGGATAAATCAGATCCGCGATGCAACAGGCGCGGATCACAGGGCATGGCGCACATTATGATCCACAAATTCGTTTCGCGGATGATATTGTGCAAGGTATTTATGGCGCGCATTATTATCCGCGCATAAGATTATGCGAATCCGTTTTGCGTAGTCAAGTACGTGAAATAATATTGTGCACGGTATTTACGCAGGAACTATGTTGCGAGACAGGTGCTAACGTGGCAATAGAATCCGCGAGGACGAAACAGGTGCTGACGTAACAACACAATCCGCGAAGACTACTGGGCATCCATGTCTATAAATAGATGTGAGAGCTCACTTCAAGGGGGACTTTTCCGGAGACTAAAGGAGAGAAAATTCTAGAGAGAGAGTACTTCTCAATTATTTGTACTGGCTATCTTTTCCTCCATTTCTCTTTTATTTCTCTATAAAGCAAATCAAAAGCGATAAAACCATAAATACTGTTCTTTGGCTGACGAACTTGCGCAGAAACTATCTTCGCATCATCTAAATCTTGCGAACCCCTACACCCAAGTAACAATTGTGTTATAGAAATCACTAGGGATGACAATGGGGCGGGGTGGGGCGGGGATCGTATCCCCCATTCCCATCTCAGTTTAACTTTGTTATTCCCATACCCGTTTCAAACCCGATTATTAAACGGGACGGGGTAAGGTTAGGGGTAGGGCGGTTTTTCACCATAAAAATATTTCTTATATAAATGAAAATAATATTTAATTTCTTAATTGGAACTTTTAATTTACTATTATTGTACGAGCATAATGTAAATTAATCTTTAATGTTCATACAAGAACAATAATATACAAATCGCGGAACAATTAACCCAAGATCTTAGAACTCTAATCATGCTCCCAATATTCATTAAACATTAATACTTCGAACGTGTTGCCTTTTGTCTTCATGTATGTACATAATGATGGAACATATGTACTATTGTAATAGTCAAAAATATCTGGCTCAACCGAGATGGGCCGCAGGATTGATGGACCGACGACTGATGGACTGGAGACGGATGGGCCGAAGGCGGATGGGCTAAAAACAAATGGGCCTATGGAAAATTCTAGAAGATAAGTGATCCACAAGTTAAGGGGTAGTCCAATTATAGAATAAAGAGTCCAAAAAATGGTATGGTTTATCAAATCCCTTGATTTTAGGGATTGATAAACTTGGGTAAATGAGCTTAACCCATTTACCATAATTGTATATAAATACATAGCTTTGATGAATGAAAAAGGATCCAATTTTTGCCCTAATTATTATTGTGTAACTTTTCTGCATCTACAACTATATTTATAGACAGAGATCTCAAGAAACCCTTAATTTCCCAATTTTCATCAAATTGGGTCAATAAAGGAAACACTTCTCCATTAATAATATATAATATAAAATTATATATTTGACCAAATCATAAATACAATCTGATATCTATTTACTCTACCATTACCGTATGTCCAAATAATTACGTGGATCACATAATATTAAAAATATTCTTACCCATAAAAGTAAAACATGCAATTTTAACATAATTGATATGAAATCAAGGCAAAAAGAATGAAAGGATAATGAGATTAGAATTTGGTATTAGGTGAAATGTAAAAAAGTAAAAAGGTTATTTTATATGATATATATTAATAATATATGATAATATTGGAGGGTATATAATTAATATATATTAGTAAAATAGAAGCGGGGCGAGGCGACCCTATCCATACCCGCCCAATAACCAATCAAGGGTTCACCTCCATGCCAATCCTCATTTATTTAATCAAATCCCCAAATTCATTTAAATCGGGACAGGTCGGGGCAATTCCCCACTGAGAGATATTTTTTTTTTTTTGCCATCCGTAGAAATCACTCATAAGTTCTATTATTCAATCCATCTTCATTCCTCTTCAAGAATAAGTTGACCAATAATAAGTTGTTCTTCCTCGCACTTGTAGTAATGATTTTTGTCAAAGCACTGATAGGAAAACTATTTTCTTTCTTCTTTCTTTTGAATTTTAGTTTGAATTATAATTTTGTATTATGATGTTCAATAATTTTCATAAAAATGGGCTTTACAATGTTATTCAAGAATAACTTTAGGTTTTGAATATTAAGATTGTCTTCATGTTTGACATTTTCATTAAGCGTTCCACATTATTGTCAATTATTAGTAATCTCAGGCCATTAACAAGGTACCATTAAATTTATTCAAGATCTCTCCAAGTGTAATTGTTGAAATTATGAAAGATATTTTAATTCAATATTTCGGTCATGTTCAAGAACCTATGGCTCCATTTGGGAATTTGGTTTTGGTCTTGGTCTTGTGATTTTGGTTTTGATGATCTTTGGTGATTTTAGGTAAATCTAAAACCTAGAGTTCCCTCCTTTTCTCCTTTTCTGGGCTAGATTGGAAAATAACATTTAAAGCCTTATATAATAATCCAATGGACCAATTCAAATTCAACAGTACATGGTTCAAATTCCTATAACTGAAGTGTCGATGCTTTTTAAAATATACTCCATCTGTTTTAAAATAAGTGTTTATATTTTATTTTTTAAAAACTTTTTGTGGTATTTTGTATTTTCAATTTTGCCTTTTTAAAATATACTCCCTCCATCACATATTAGTTGTCCACTTTATTAACTTTATTGTCCCAAAATATTTATCCGGTTTCAAATCTCAATATAATATAATCTCATATTTTCCTAAACTATCATTCTTCATGAACTTCAAAAAGTAATGAACTACACAAAAAATTGCAACTATATTATATTATCAAAGGACAACAATTAGAAACGCAAAACAACCAAAACAACTTGAAAAGTTAGATTTGGACAACTAATTTGGACAAAGGGAATAGTATAATTTTAGTTTTTAGTGGGACATTATTTTTTGAAGTTAATGAAGAGGAATAAGTTGGTGTTGAAAGTTGAAATTATAGATCAATCACAAACAATAAAAACAGTAAAGAATTAAGAACACACATAATTTTTACGTGGTTCGATCAATGTGACTTACGCCCACGAGAACAGTCTTTGAATTTTGCTATAATATCAAATTAGGGTTACACTGATGTATATATACACCTAATTCACAGTACATGTAAAATACCAAAATTACCCTTTACCGTTATGGATGACAATTTGTACCGCCCCACCGGAGCTCCACCCTTTTATTCAGGGATTTGGGAGCGTTTTTTATTTCGTAGGGGTGAGTTTGGTACAAGATATTGAAACCGTCTCGGGTTTTGGGCCTGGGACGGATTATGATAAAGACCCGCCCCTAACCCCGCCTCGCCCGCCCCCGTTTACACTAACTTCAAATTTTATATATATATATATACAAAACTAAAAATCAAAATACTTTATTAGTTATTACTCTATGTTTTCTTTTAATATATCAAACCGAGGATAAACGAGTAGCCACATATATGTAAAGAAAAAAATAGAGAGTGAGTTCTATTGTTGGATGATTAGAAGAAAGTTCATAATTTTAGTTTATTCTCTCAATTTTTTTTTGATGTGTATTTAGGGTTTTATTATTTATTTTTTTACTTTTCTTTACTCTTCTGTCGATGATGAAGATAACACCGATAATCAAGTGTTAGCGGGGCGGGAGAAGCAAGGATATAGTGAAATGTTAATGGGGCGAGTACGGTTTATAAAAATACAACCCGTGACAAAACCGTGAAGGGTATGGTATTTTAAAAAATTAAATGGGGCAGGGATGGATATAGGCGAACCCGTTTCGTACCTGCCCCATTGTCATCCCTATTTACCGTACTTTCGCTTTCGTACCCGTGACCCTGTTCTGCTCCGCCACGAGACCTAGGGCCTACTAGGGATGACAACGAGTCGAGTTTGGGACGGGTTTGACTAATACCATTACCACCCCATTTAAAAATTACTAATACCAAATCCGCCCCAAACCCGTGACGAGTTGTAATCGGTAATACCATTACCACCCCGTCGGTATAAACGAGTTCCATCGGTTACCATCAGTTGTACTAAATTATTTCTAATAAATTAGAAGCACAGTTGATTTACTAAATTATTTGATGATAAATTAAGTTATAATGCATTTGATGAAAAATTAAGTTATAAACCAAGTATTTATCTCTTATTCTAGGCATATATTCCGCTTTACGTTATAAACCAAATATCTCACATATTTAGACAAATAAATGTATATATATGCATATTGACTGAAATTCTTCAGAAAAAAATATATATATAGATGTAAGCACCAAGAATCAGATTAATGAGTTATATATAGACAAAGACGCACACATATATATATACATACATATATACATACATATATATATATATATATATATATATTAAAATTAAAATCGTAAACGGGTAGAGGTCGGGTTACCAACGGGTTTTCCAGAAAATCCAAACCCGACTCGAACCCGTTTCGGGTTTTAATTTGGATACCAAACATGTTTATAAGTTTACCAAACCCGTCCTAATCGGGTTAGGATGGGTCGGATCCCGGCCGGGTCGAATCATTTTGCCATCTCTAGGGCCTACTATAACTTCCTTCCTGAATCATAAGACATAACCCAACAGTTGGGAAAGTATAAGATTATATTGTATTGAGATTCGAAACTGGACACTTATTTTGAGACGGATAAAATTTTATAAGTGAAAAAGTATAAAATTATATTGTATTGGAATTCGAAACTGAATATTTATTTTATGACAGATAAAATTTTAAAAATGGACACTTAACTTGGAATGGAGGAAGTAGGAGCTTGATTTTAAGTCAACCTTCGCAAAAGCCTCATACACCAATTTTATCTTTAATGTAGTTCATATTCTATTTTTAATGGTGCAAGTACTTATGAATAATATTAATGATATGCATTATAGTCCCCAAGAGCAAAGTTAAGCTATACAATAAATTTCCTTCAACAATTTTCGTTCTCTTTAATTCAGTAAGCTTTGGGTTTATGTTTTCATTTTTGACCGATGTTCTTTTAGGAATTTCAATAATCCATGTTGAAGTGTAGGATCTTTTTACACTTCATCATTGATCCACAAGGCGGTATAACTTATTTAGAATAACTCAAATATACATTAAATTTAACACGTAAAATAATTTGTTATCATCATAATGTGTGATGAATCATGTAGGTATTTGTTTTTGTGGTGCCAAACAACTCTCACAATATTGTTTGAAAAACTTGAACCCTCTTGGTTTTATTTTAAATTTAATAAATTTGTAAGTGACAAACGCCATATATAAGGAAACGTTGAAGACTAAGAATTTAAATTCATTTTAAATGTTATTTATATTTATTCACCACTTGAAATGTTTTAGATTATTTTAAGAAATAAATTATTTTAGTATTTTATTTAAACATGGTTTAGTAGTGCAACTAAATACATACTATATTCTTTTGAGCAAATTTGTCTATGGAAAACAACATGCATATAATTTTTAACTATTCTCTATTTTAATTTTATATAAAATTATAAATTAAATCCAAAATTTTTTATAACCAAAGTTAATTTTGGATATCGGATTGCGCAGCTCGTTTCTAGCTAGAGAAAGGAATAGCGAGCTGTATCACATTGATTTATTGAATGATATATCACTTAGTAAAGCTATTAATTTGCATTTCATTTTTTGCCAAATTTCAAATAAACTATTACCAATTCCTTTGGATGTGTCAACAATTGATGGCCCTGTCTATCAAAGAAGCCATGGTGGACGCTGATCTAGTTTACATAATATTTATATCCCCTCTCCATCCTAAAAGTTAAGTTATGGCATTGTTGGAGAATATAAATTTTGGGTAATTTGTAGTGGGATTTCCTGAATTTTTGGTCGTTCTAGTAAAAATTTGTCAATGCATTTTCAATCCATTTCATTTCTATAGCAGTGACACACCTTAGAGGGTGAAAAGACTAGTATACCCTTTAGATGTATCCCTTATTACATTCATGTAATAATATGGCATGTGAAATGCCTTCATGCCCCCATTCCAAACCTCCCTTTTTCATTCCCTCCCATTTACATTATGTTATAATATATGTGTATGTATCTATATTTGCTTACTGGTTAAATGATTTTGCAGACAAATTTCCAACCAAAATATTATTAAGGAAGAAACCGAAACAAGCCAACAAGGCAAAGAAGGCCACAACCCAAATTTATAAATAGATAAATAAATTTCAATTCTCCAAATCGTTGCTATTTTTCATTTCATTTCTCAGTAACCAAAGAGTAGGGCATAACCAATACACTTATCAGCTTTGTCAAAAGAGAATTCACAATAAAGCATACGTTCAAATCCTCTTCACTTTTTTTCATTTTCTCAGCACCCAAACACCGAATCCCAAATCACTACTTACCAAGGCAATCCAATGAGATTGTGATACCCATCAAGCAACGAAATCAGAGCACGGACTGGAAAAGTAGACTCCACACCGGAAGCCCAAACCACCGCCTCCACTATTTCCTCATCGCCATCGCCACCGCCGCCAAACCCTAATTCCAAAATCTCCTCCAACCGAGTCGCCGCCGAGTCACCACCGCCACCAAAATCTACTCCTCATCCGAAATCCGAGTCGTCGCAAGTCGAGAAAAAGCAAGCGGAGAAGAAAGTGTAGGGTCCCACGCGAATGGGCAGTCATTTCAAATGGAGCCTAATTTAGGGTGGAGTTCACAAAAGCGCCATCAATCGGGCACCCACGTGATTAGGGTTTGGCGAGGCAGATTGGGCGGAGCAGGGTAAGAGAGGGGCGAGTAGAGATATGAGTATGCAGTGGTGGTGGGTGGCAGGTATGGCGGAGGTGGTTGCTGGTGGGTGGAGGCGGAGGAGGAGGAGAAGATTGATTTTTTCTTGTTTGGATTTTCTTCAATTTTTCTTGGGTTTTGATCGTTTATAATTGTTACCTTTTTAGAGATTTGATTTTTGTTCAAGTGTTAGGGTTTTGGTGTTGGGGCACGAGGGTAGGAAGGTCATTTTATATGACAGATATTTCTTTCAAAGGTATTTTAGATTTTTTACACTTTCAGATGGTGTCATTACAAAAAAAATAAAACTTTAAAGGCCGGTTGGATTGAAAATGCGTTTACTAATTTTTGACTGTTGACAGAAAGTCTCACTGCAAATTACCCATAAATCATAATGGAGTTTTAGTATATTTGAGAATAGAGTTCTTAAACTATTTAGAACTATTGCTCCTTTTTTATCTAGCTCCCTAAACTACTAATAATTCTTTTCAACTATTAATTTGTTTTAAGTAAAAATAAAATCAATGCATAATAAAAATCTTCTTTCTACTAATAATTCAATTTGGTGTAATTAAAAAATAAGCTCAATGCAAAACTCATAATTAAAATCTTCTTTGTTAATTTGTTGTAATTAAAAATAAACTCAATACAAAACTCATAATTAAAATCTTCTTTCTTATTAAATAATCTCAATTACTTCAACTTTTCTTTGGAGCAACTCGATGAAATTTTAGTTTAGGAGGAGGCCTAATGACCCTATATCAAACCTATCTAATTTTTCGTCGAGTACAATGGTGGGCTGTTCACGAAGTAGCAAATTTTGAATATGAATTCTATCACTTTACTATTAATATTATTATATTTTAATAGTGAAAAATATTAATTATATCATTTATCTTAGTTTCAATATTAGCATTGATTATTCTATAATTTAATAAAAATGTAAATAAATACTGTTGGAGGTACAATTTTCTGTACATTTATTTTTATGCTAAAACTTAGTTTAAACTTTTTTTCTAGAAAACATATTCTTTTTAAAACAATATATTCATCAAAAAATTATAAATTAGTTACATGAAAATACATTCTTCTTAGGTAAAATATTCATGATCACTTAAACCATTTTACACTTATTATTGTTATATATAAGGCTTTACTTAAGCAATTAAATTTAGAATTGCATATAAATTTAGTGGGGAATATGTCCTCTCATATGGTATAATTTATTTGTTTTTTTATGTCAATAAAAAAGAATACTATGGCCATTAGGGATTTGGGCACATAATTCACCAGTTATTTGCATGTTTTCACATAGTTTTGGAATCCTTTTCTATATTATTATATTTTATTATACTAGTAATGAGTGAATTCACCTATTTATCCTTGCTTAAATATAAGCAGTAATATATGAGGGGCCAGTAGCAAAAAAATTTATTTTATTTTTGAAAGTTAAAGTATTTAGTCACAGATATTATCCACTGAAACTGAAATTATGGACTTCCATTTGAGGATATGAGACTGATACGGTTGGGTTAGCGGAATAGGATTGACTGGGTGGTAGGGTCGTGGAAGGTTATTAAGCCTTTGGTTGGCAATCAAATTTATGGCGGTGAATTTTGAAAAGGGTGGTACGGGTGGGCTACCGAAAAATGTACTCCCTCCGTCCTAATTTTAATTATTTATATTTAATTTTTTAACCATTTTTTTGATATATTGTGTTTTTCATTTTGTTATTTAATAATAGGGTAAATTGTTTAAAATTTTCCTAAAGTTTACTTTTTTTTCCACATATACCCCCTCAACTATGAAATGAGCTTAGAACCCCCTAAAATTTCATAAAAGGTTGCACCATGGGCTTGCTCTCAAATTTTGTTTACCCTTTTACCCTCCAAACTTTTTGTATTTCCACCTTACCTTTAATCCTCTTATAGGGCAAAAAAACATATAAAAGACTATTCTATCCTTACTATTATATTTCTTAATTATTTAAATTACAAAAATATTATTTCTTTTAGTTAGAATATTAATTCTGCCATTTACCTTTAATGTATTAGACTAAATATACTCTCAAATGTTAAATTTGTTTTTGTAAGTTTTAATTATTTTATTTGTGAATCAATTAACTTGTTATTAAATTTTAGTTTGATTTAAATCATATAACTCAATCCTAATTAATATATTCATAAATAAATCACAATTTATGAATATATTTTTATGAAAAGAAAATTTCATTTGGCAAAAAAAAATAATAATTAGGATAATGAGTTTTATGATTTAAATCAAATTAAAATTTAATAACAAGTTAACTGATTTACAAATAAAATAATTAGAACTCATTACCATAGTGCTCATTTTTATTTATTTATTTTTTTTTTTTTCGGTAATTAAAACTTATTATATTTTGTTTTTCTGATGATTATATATATATTTGGTTATGTTGGTTGAACACTGTGTCAGATTCTAGCTAGCTTGTTGAGTCTGAACATGTGTTTTTCATTTTCTTTGATTTTATTTTGTAGACATTGTTGGGAGGATTACATGTTTGATGATTTTTCATTTTATTTTATGGGTCTTAGTTATTTTTATTAAAGTTATGTTGTAGTTGGTGATTTTTTTTTTTGGTTTCAATTTGTGATTAATTGATCTCGACACCATGTAAATATTTATGGATTTGGATTTTTAATTAATTGTGTGTGTGCTGAAACAAGATTTTAAATAACTAAAAATCAATCTCCATGATTTACATGAAACTGACTTGTTAAAAAATAACCATAAATTACTATTATTTTAATACTTTTTTTATTTAATAATTGAACTAGCATGAACAAATCCTTATATTCAATTATTTAACCAATCCCATCTCATTGTATTTTATGATATTTCAAAATCGTAATTAAAAAATTAATTATTGTCTATTATGAAAGAATGACAAATGTTGATAAAGAACTTGCTCATACATAATTCTACTTCCTTCCTCGTACATTAATTGTCCAATTTTTTAACTATACTTGGTTTCGGATAATTTTATATTTTTTAAAATTGTCCTTTTTCATTAGTTTCAAAAATAATAAAAATAATAAAATAATAATAAATATTGAAAAGAATGTGCTAAAAATAACTATTTATTATTACATTAATTAACGTAGACCCCTTGAAGAAATTCTAGAATATTCGATAAAACCCTTTAAAGCCGTTATCCTCTATTCCTAAAATCCCGATCTCCTCTTCTAGCTCTTGTAAGCTACTTCTCCGATTCCTGAAACTCATTATCCTAATTAATATATTCATAAATAAATTACAATTTATTATTAAGTATTTTGTGATATATTTTTATGAAAAGATTGTTTCATTTGACTTGAAAAAGTTAATTAGGATAATGAGTTTTATGATTTAAATCAAACTAAAATTTAATACCAAGTTAATTGATTTACAAATAAAATAATTAGAACTTATAAAAAAAAATATTTGAGAGTATATTTAGTCTAATACATTAAAGGTAAATGGCAGAATTAATATTCTAACTAAAAGAAATAATATTTTTGTAATTTAAATAATTAAGAAATATAATAGTAAGGGTATGATAGTCTTTTATATGTTTTGTTGCCCTATAAGAGGATTAAATGTAAGGTGAAAATATAAAAAGTTTGGAGGGTAAAAGGGTAAAGTTTTTTTAGAGCAAGTCCATGGTACAAGAAAATGAAAGTTCAGAGGGGTATAATTAATTGAGGGGTATTCGTGGAAAAGAGAGTAAAATTCAAGGGGTTTTTAAACAATTTATCCTTAATAATATAATATAGTTGTAGTTTTTAGTGGTGCCTATCGCATTTTGAAGTTAATAAAGAGAAAAATTTTGAAAAAATATATAATAATATTGTATTGTGATTCAAAATTGGACAACCAATTTAAAAAAAGTAAAGTAAATAAAATGAATCACTAAATTGGGAGGAAGGGAGGACAACTATTTTTGGAATGTGACACATATTCTGCCACATCCATAAATGGAAAGAGGGTTGAGAACTATTTGACCAAAGGAATATAAAACTATGAGTCTAACACCTGGATTCACTTTTTTTCTCACAATTGATAGAACATTTTTTTATATAATAACGCTGATAAGATAATTTATGATATTTTAATCCTGAGAAACAAGATATTATTTAGAAAATTAAATAGTATTTTTTTTTGAGTGCTTCATAAAGTATAAGTGAAAAGTTTAATTATTTTTAAATGCAAACAATTTTATGATGAGGGTTATGGGATAAGAAGTAAAATGGTGGTTAAATGGTTTGGATATTAGGAAAACACAAATATTTGGGCATGTTTGGTTCGCGTTTTTATTTTTTGTTTTGTGTTTTTTTACTTTCTTATACAATAAAAGCATGTTTGGAACTCAATGTTTTAATTTCTACAATAGAAAAACATAAAGTAAATAGTGTCATTTTTAGGAAGTATCGAAATGATGTTTTTTTTATATTTTTGGTACTGTTAAAAAAAATACTACTGTAGCGAAGAAAATAAGTGACCAAAACAAAAAAACAAAAGCTTCAGTACCAAACTTGCTTCCAGTTTTGACTCACAACACTCCACAATAAAAATATATACGTCTGTTTTGTAAATTCCACAGTACGAAAGCAAAAGCACGAACCAAACGAGCCCTTATCGTGACACTTTAATTGCGCTTAGTAAACTAAAAGTGTATTGGGCGGGGCGAATATTGTCTCAACGTGTTAGAGTATGCTTCATTTTCTTGCAAGAAAAGTAAACTTGGGCAACAAGTCATCCTTATTTGAATAGGATACTACCATATTGAAGACTCCTAATTGGAATTGGTTTTGGATACCAATTGGATTGTTCACCACTCAACCTCTCCTATAAATACATGTCTGACCTATTGTATTGTGTACACAGAAAAGAGAGAGAGAGAAAAGAGAAATACATATTAGTTTTTTCTTGGTGTGAGTGAAACACCGGGTGAGCGATACATGTGTGAGTTGTTGATTTGCCGATCATCATATTGTAATCCTCTCATTGATAGTGATTATTGGTGTTCTTCGTGGACATAGGCTGATTTGGCTGAACCACATATGAATCTGTGTGTGTGTGGGGGGGGGGGGGGGGGGGGGGGGGGTGGTTTTGTTTGCAATTGTTTGTATGTGTTTTCGGTACGGTTTGAGAATGGTGTAAAAACCCTAACAAGTGGTATCAGAGCCTTCAGGTTGAAGTAGATTCGGAAAACATGCAAACTGGTCAAGATTCGGGAATTAAAATTACTCGAAATCAAAATCTGAACACACTAGGAGAATCGTCTTGTCGAGACGAAGCTAGCAGTGTAAAGCACATCGCAAATAGAGGTCCCACGCGCCCTCACGCGCATGCCGGAGTTGTCACCCGCTACTGTCGCGGGTGATCCAGTCGGGCCACACACTCGTCGGATAAGACAATGATGTCAGCAGATGACGTCAACTGCCACATCAGCAAGCATCTGCCACATCAACACTATTTTGTCTTTTGGTGATGATTTGTTTTTTGGCTCGTTTGGTATCATTTTTAACCCGTTTTTTTACGCGGTGGGAGCCGTTATTAAGGTTTTGGACCGTTCTGGATGTAACAGTGTGCTCGGTTTTACGTGATTCGACTCCGAACATCTCAAAAAGACTCAGTGGGAGCTATGGCAGAAGAAAATAAAACAATGATCAACAAGTTTAACGGTACAAACTTTACTTTTTGTAAGATGAAAATTGAGGACTTGTTATTCCAGAAGAACTTGTATTTACCATTGGAAGAGCAGAAGCCAGAATCGATGATAGAAGATTTGTGGAAAATCCTATATCAAAAGGCTCTCGGTATAATCAGTCTGACGTTGTCAAAATCCGTTGTTTTTAATATAAAGAATGGGAAGACAACAAGATCTCTCATGGAAACCCTTTCTAATATGTATGAACAACCGTCTGCAGCAAACATAATACATCTCATAAAAAGATTGGTTAATTTGAAGATGTCCGAGAATGGAAAGGTAAGTGAGCATCTCAATATTGTCAATGAGTTAGTTGGGTAGTTGGAATCTATTGATATGCTAATCTCCGACATGATGGAAGCAACTTTGGTTCTAAGCCAATTGCCGGAGAGTTGGAGTGACATAGTGGTTGTAATTAATAGCTCTTCTAGGAAAGAAAAGTTGTAGTATGGTTATGTGGTCAGTATGATAATCACAGAAGAAATTAGAAGGCATACAACATACTCTTCTAATAGTGGCTCAACATTGAATATTAAGAGCAGAGGAAGAAGTTAGAGGAGGAAGAAAGGCGAAAGTCATAGACGTGGTCGTTTCATGTTGAGACAGAGAAGATCACAGTCTCAAAGTCCTAGAAATTTCAAAGAGATTGAGTGTTGGAATTGCGGTAAAACTGATCATTACAAGAACTAGTGCAGATCCTCGAATAAGGAAGCAGAAAATCAAACTGAAGCAAATATTGTCTCAGAAGAAGTAGATGATGCGTTGATATGCTCTTTGGAGAGCAAGACAGAGTTTTAGGTCTTGGACTCTGGAGCATAATTCCATGCCACCTCAAGTCAAGAGCTCTTTGAGAGCTATGTACCTGGTAATCTCGGAAAGGTTTATCTAGGTGACTATCAACCCTGTAGTGTTGTTAGCAAGGGTGAAGTACATATTAGACTCAGTGGATCGATATGGAAGCTAACGGATGTGAGACACATTCCAGACTTGAGGAAGAACCTGATCTCAGTAGGCCAGTTGGCGAGTAATGGTTATGTGACCACTTTCAAGGGTGATAAGTGGAAAGTTTCCAGATGGGCTATGACTATAGCACGGGGAAAGAAAATTGGCACGCTCTACACAACCACCAATGCTAGCACGTTGATAGCAGTTGCAGAGAGTAAGGAGGATCACAACCTGTGGCACTAGAGGCTAGGTCACATGAGTGAAAAGGGGCTCAAGGTTATGCTCTCGAAGAGAAAACTACTAGGCTTGAAATCGATTAATATTGACTTATGTGATAATTGTGTATTCGGTAAGCAGAAGATGATGAGTTTCGAGAGCAACAACATAAATCTCATAATGGAGAAGCTTGAGCTAGTTCATACTGATGTCTGGGGGCTAACAAATTTCTCATCTCTTGGCGAAAAGTCCTATTTAGTGACTTTCATTGACGACCATTCTAGGAAGGTATGAGTTTACTTCTTGAAACATAAATATGAGGTGTACGACATGTTTAAGAAATGGAAGGCCATGGTGGAGAATGAGACAAGTTTGAAGATAAAAAGATTAAGATCCGACAATGGTAGAGAGTATCAAGACACCGGTTTCAAAAACTTTTGTTATGAGAACAATATCAGATTAGAGAAGACTGTTCCATGTACACCACAACATAATGGCGTAACAGAACGTATGAACCAGACATTGACTGAAAGAGCAAGAAACATGCACATACAGGAAGGGTTGCCGAAACAGTTCTGGGTAGTAGCAGTCAGTACAACAACGTATCTAATCAATCGAAGTCCATCAATACCATTGGAGTACAAAATACCAGAAGAGGTATGTAGCGGTTATGAGGTAACATTTTCACATTTAAGAGTTTTTGGTTGTGTTGCATATGTACATATTAGTGATAATGTTAAGGGAAAGCTTGATCCCAAATCACAAAAAGACATTTGTATTGGATACGGTGGTGATGAGTTTTGTTACCGCATCTAGATGACAAAAACAAGAAGGTGGTCCGAAACAGAGATGTAGTGTTCAATGAAAATGTGATTTACAAGGACAGACATACAACAACCTTAAATCCTGCAGCACAGAGTGATCATATGTATATTGAGTTAGATGATGTTCAAGACATTATTGTGGTACAACAGACAGTTGAGAGTCCATAGTCAGAAGAACTGATTGCAAACAACAATACTCAATAGGATGATACACCGTAGTATCTGACTCCTATTCCTGTACCTAGGAGGTCTTCACGGCCGCATGTGCCGAACAAGAGATACATGAATTATTTGTTGCTCACAGATGGAGGTGAACCAAAATACTATGACGAGACATGTCATGCAGCAAATGCGAGCAAGTGGGATCTTGCGATGGAAGATGAAATGAAGTCCCTTATCTCCAACAAGACATGAAAGCTAACCGAACTGCTGGTAGGAAAGAAAGCTCTCCATAACAAATGGGTGTACAAGGTCAAAGAGGAACATGAAAATTCCAAGAGATACAAGACAAAACTTGTAGTCAAAGGCTTTTAGCAGAAAGAAGAAATCGACTACACCGATATCTTTTTTCCGGTTGTGAAACTGAATACCATTCGTTCAGTTCTTAGCATTGTTGCAGCAGAGGGTTTGCACCTAGAGCAGTTAGATGTCAAAATTGTTTTCCTCCATGGTGACCTAAAGGAAGAGATCTACATGCAGTAATCGAAAGGTTTCTTAGTTAGAGGGAAAGAGAAGCTTGTGTGCAAGTTGAAAAAGAGCTTGTGTGGTTTAAAACAAGCTCCGAGATAGTGGTACAAGAAATTTGATGGATTTATACAGAGACATGGTTGTAACAAGTGTAATGCTGACCATTGTTGCTACTTCAAGAGGTTTGGCACGAGTTACATCCTCCTCCTACTTTATGTTGATGACATATTAGTAGCTCGGTTTGATTTTGCTAAAATCAGTAAGTTGAAGAAACAATTGACAAATGATTTCGAGATGAAGGACTTAGGTGCAGCGAAGTAGATTTTTGGTATGAGGATTAACATGGATAAACAGAAGGGTATTTTGCAGTTGTCTCAAGCTGACTACGTTAAACGGGTTCTGAAGCGGTTCAACATGAATGATGCCAAACCGGTTAGCACACCTTTGGCTAATCACTTTCGATTATCCAAAGAGCCGTCTCCCAAGACAGAAGAAGAGAGGAACAACATGACTAGTGTTCCATATGCTTCAACTATTGGAAGCTTGATATATGCAATGGTTTGTATGAGACCAGATATTGTATACGCAGTGGGAGCTGTTAGCAGGTTCATGTCTAATCTAGGAAAGACTCATTGGGAAGTAGTGAAGTGGATATTGAGATATCTATGAGGTACCATAGACAAATGCCTTTGTTTTAGAAAAGGAAAGGTGAAGCTACATGACTATGTAGATTCAGATTTTGTTGGTGAGATATACCGTAGAAGAAGTACTACTGACTACATCTTTACAGTAGGTACTACAATAGTGAGTTTGGTTTCGCAGATATAGAGGATTGTAGCTTTATCTACTACAGAGGATGGGTATGTTACTGTGACAGAGGCTAGTAAAGAGTTGATTTGGTTATAGGGTTTGTTGGCAGAATTGGGATTCAAGCAAGAGAAAAATGTTTGAACGGTGATAGTCAGAGTGCGATACATTTGGCAAATAATTTAACATTTAATTCAAGGACCAAACATATAGGACTTCGTCATCATTTCATCAGATCTCTATTAAAAGATGGGGTGTTGACATTTGAAGATACAGGGCAGTAAGGATCCAGTTGACATGTTGACCAAAGTAGTGACAACAAAGAACTGAAGTTGTGCTCAACTTCAGTGGGTCTTCAAGCTTGAAGATAGAAATGAGCGCACCGTAAGACACTGATCATTGATGGAGTTGATTTATTGATGAAAAGTCGTCAAGTGGGAGATTGTTAGAGTATGACTCCTTTTCTTGCAAGGAAAGTAAACATGGGCATCAAGTCATCCTTATTTGAATAGGATACTACCATCTTGAAGACTCTTGATTGAAATTGGTTTTGGATACCAATTGGCTTGTTCACCACTCAACCTCTCCTATAAATACATGTCTGACCTATTGTATTGTACTCAGAAAAGAGAGAGAAAAGAGAAATACAGATGAATATTTTTTTTGGTGTGAGTGAAACACCGGGTGAGCGATACACATGTGACTGAAACATTGTGTGAGTTGTTGATCTGCCAATCATCATATTGTAATTCTTTCATTGATAGTGATTATTGGTGCTCTTCGTGGACGTAGGCTGATTTGGCCGAACCACGTATTTATCTCTGTATATGTGTGTGTGATTTTGTTTGCAATTGTTTGTGTGTGTTTTCGGTACGGTATGAGAAGAGTGTAAAAACCCTAATACAAAGAGATGCAATTTTTTTATTTTATTTTATTTCAGATTCATTATTTTTTATTAATATTATCGTTCCACACAATTATATTATTGTAAGCTGCAAATTTAAATAGTAGCATTGTAGCATATACTAGCAACAACTTGATCCATAATATATCTTATTATTTTCCCTGCCAGATTGGCCTAATCCGGCGCAAAGACAGATGAAACATGCCAACAACAGTTTGGCATGAAATATACATCTATATATATAATTATTTATTATAATGAAATGGAGCTCAATCACAACGTAGATCATGATGTAGTGAAATAGGGTTCGGTCACTTCAAGGTATGGTGGATGATTCACCAATCAGTTTTACATGCGGAACATCTTTCGATCTGAACGAAACTGCACCACCTCGAGAGCTCCGATAAACTAACAACTTCATATAAAGCAAATCTAAATATATTCATTCAACTTTCACTTTGCCTAGCTCATCCCATCCACATTGGACTTTCTCTGCTTCATTTTCCAGGAAAATAGAGGTAATCTTTGTCTTAACGCACACACAAACACACACAAGGTTCTTATGTTTCAATGAATTCCGAATCCTTTTAGCATGCTAATTTCAATTTTGTAATTTGCAGTGTAGCTAATTACAAGTTTCTGTGTCTTCCTATTGAAGTTTTATTGGTTAATTACTTCCCTATCACTGGAGATAAAATAAAGTTTGTTCTGAATCTTATCCCGCACGGTTTTGAAACCCACGGGTGCCAAGCTCTAGTTTTGATACCAATTGTAACAATTAGCTCCAATACTTGGTAGATATTGTCCACTTTGGGTCGGTTTTGCTCGTGCTCCTCTCCAAAAGGCCTCATTCCAAATAGAGATAACATTGCACATATAAGCACATCACCAGATCTATATCCGGGCGACGTGGGACGTCACAATAGCTACTTTCCTTTGTGTTGACGGAGCTATCCTTACTGTTGTTAGTAAAGGTTTTGGGATCCGTGTGAAAAGATGTTAAACCCTATATATGTTAGATTTTTTTTTTTGTTTTTCATTTTTCTTTTATTTTTGTTGATAATATATATATGTATATGTATATATGTATATGTGTTAGATCTTCCTAGTGATATGCACGAGTATTGGTATTGCGCAATGATATACAAAAAATTCATGGTCGAGGGACATTAAGCCTTGCTTAGGGAATATTGTGAGTGTGTCTTTCCTTCAACTTGGTATTTTAATTTTCGGAAAAAATAATCATTCGAAAAATTTGGTATTTTGAAATTGCGTCAAAAAAGAACAAATACAATTTTATAGGTGAAGTAGTGTATCAATCCTAATAGTTTGAACTGAATGAAGAGGCATGAAGTTTCTTCTAAACATAAAATCAATAAAAAGAGGAATTAGTCTCAATTCCTTTTATAAAAGATTTCGGCCACATGTTCACATGGTATTGGACCACATCACCTAGGAGAAGGAACTTCCTCCACCCGGGGTAGGAGGCAAGTATTGTCCCCATTCAAATTGTGGTCTTAAATGCTGCAGGACACCAATGCTAGTCATAGATATGAGCTACTCATGGTCTGAAATGATGCTTCTGATGGCACCATTTTAGATATTTTTACGGTTGGACTCTCACGATCTCTAATACTGTGTAGATATTGCTTGTTTTGCACACTACGCAATTATGATATATCCACGTGTATATATTTGAACTTTTATCTTCGCCACCATGTATATAACATCATCAATGTTGCATTTCCATTTGAAATTACATACAATGTTGATGAAAATTAATTTACCATAATTTAGCATATTCGCAGAAACATTTGCGGATTGATACTGGCTTTTAGGGAAATTTTAAAGCCACACTGATGCTCATTTCATGCTTTTCAGCTACTTTAATGGAAGCAAGTCTTCTATAAAGATCTGGGTTCCAAACTTCAAACTGAACATGAACATGAGGCGACAAACCATTAGTTCATATGAATCATATCAGAACATAAAAAAAGTACACAACTTTCGCATCTTTTTCCTTTTTGGCTTCAGTTTTATTTACACAGTAGAGTTTGCTACAATTCTATGAGTTATATAGGCCTTTCTAAGCCGTTGTGAAACAACATAGGGTTGTTTTCGGTGGATACCATGGTCGAGAAATCTTTTATCCAAATGCTAACATTGCTTATGAGAAATCTCTCATCCATTTCATTTTTTGTGTTCAGAAAATTTTCTAGTTACTCTGCCATGTTTGTCGCCTTCGTAATTTTTTTATTTTTTTATTTTTTACGTTTTCTGAATATGCTAAGCTTTGAAATCAAATAAATGTGATTTGCAGGGCTTGCAGATTTTTTCCAAAAGAATTTAGATGACACATTAGGTTTCTTTGTTGGTCCACAAATTGGATATTTTCTGAGTGGGAAGAAGTATGGGGGAGATTGATACAAAATCAATTGAATCGGTCCAAGCTGCATTGTTCTTCTTTGGTGAGAAAAATGATCAAAGGAAAAACCTGTCTACTAGCAGCAACGTAATTTTCAAACCGATAGCTTTTTTAAATTTATATTACCACTTACTTCAACTTCAAATCCGAATTACAAAATAGGATGAGGAATGTTTTCAAATCTAATCTAGGTAACTTTTGTTGGGCTAAAAAGTTTAAAATTCATGCACTCAACTTTCATCTGTATAAATTTATATCTGTATTAGGGATATACATGCCAATTAATTATGAGTGTCATTTTTAACAATGTATGTTATTGAATTACACTGTCTCCTCCAAAAGCATTTGCAATTGTATGAACTTCTTTCATATGGTAATGCCTTTGGAAGTTTTCAACCATCATTCACATCTCATTATAGATTTAACTTTTGGTTTAACTAGCTATACACTGGAGTTATTCATAGTTTTAGCACATGAACCAAATCTATGGTTCTTATGATTTAGAAGGATATTGTCTAATATTGTTCCATCTTAGCTACAAAGCCAATTTATTTGCCATAAGTTTTATTCATCTTAGGCATTTTACTAGTAGATAACAAATACTTAACTTTAACTCTAATATGCACTGTACGGGGAAAATATTGGGTACTCCAGAGATAAGTATGACGTGGTACCCAAAGCAAATCATGAAAAGTGGTGCACAACATGCACGAGTGATGAGACTTGCGCATGTACTTCTAGTAATTAGCTTTGAATACCACGTGGAAATATCTCCAGGTACCCAATATCTTCTTCACTGTATCATCTTGTTAGCTGATTCACAAGGGGGATGAGGACTTCCCATTTGATAATTTGTACTCAAATTTCTTATCTTTCCTTACCAACAGGAAATGGATAAAGAAAGAGAGCTTGAAAGCCTAATAAAGGACTTGGCCAGTCACAAGGTTCAGTTGGAAGCGAAGGACACTGCCTACAAGCAAGCCCTTCTCAAACTAGATCACTACGAGGCAACTACCGATGAATTTTTCACCCTCCTGAAGAATTCTGAGTTCGAGAACGAGATATACATCAACGAATGTAGAGAAGCCAGAATGAAAAACGACGAGCTTGAATTCAAGACGGAGGAGATGGCCAGTGAACTCTTGGAAGCACTAAAGATCCGTGAGCAACTCTCAAATGTCATTACTGAGTTGAGGGCTACACAAGGAGAGCTGCTTAGCACGGAGACAGAACTCGCTACTGCTAGGGAATTGAAGCTCGAGGCCATGACACAAACGGAGCTGATGGAGACTGAACTAGACATGGAAAAGTCGAAGACGGAAGAGCTTCTAAGGCATGTAGCGGAGCTCAATGAAACCATCATTCATATGAAGATGGCTGCATTCGAAGCGGATGAAGAGAAGTCTCGTGTCTTGTCAGATAAAGAGGCAGAGTTAGCGTTTACTACAGCGTCTGCTGTTGATGCACAGAAACAGTTAGAAACAATGAGAGAACAATTAGAAGTGATGAAAGATATAGAGAATCAGCTAATGGCTAAAGAAGTACATATTGATTCACTAAAGATGCAAATTCAGCAAGTGAATGAGCTACAGAGTTCATCCGAGAGAAATGTTTGGGATGCTATTAAGGACTTAAACGAGTTAAAATTGGATTTGGAAGTGCAGGAAAAGAAGAACTCGGATCAAGAAGTTTATATCGATTTGTTGGAGAAGGAGCTGAATCACTTGAAAATAGAGCTTACGAATGCGAATGAAGAGGTGAGCAGCCTCAACGGCAGCGTTGAGACGACTAGAGTTGAGTTTGAGAAGGCGCAAAGTGAGATGGATGAGATTAGAGGAAGAGAAACGGTAGCACAAGTAGAGATAGCAATGCTGCAATCGGAGCTTCACAGAGGGAGATCAAAGATTGCAGCAGCAGAGGTAGCTCAAGCAAGAGCAAAGACTGAAAAGTCAGGCCTATATCTCGCAGTTCAGCAGCTAGCCATCGAAGCTGAAGCAGCCAAGAAAGAGAAAAGGAAGTTAATGGAAGAGACCCGAAAAGCAGCTGAAGAAAGTGAACACGAAGACTATTACGACAGTGTGGAAGTTCCACAAATCAATGAGACGAAGACGGAAGATGAAATGAGACGTAATGACATGAATAACCAAATAACGATTTCTAAGGAGGAATACGAGGCATTGATCAAGAAGGCTGAGAAAGCAGACCGAGTTGAAGAGCCAGCGGCTGACAATAGTTACGAATTGGAAATATTGATGAGAGAGTTGGAGAGCGCGACAGTGAGGATCAGGGAATTGAGGGCACGAGCAGAGCAGGCGGTGAGCAGGGCTGAAGCGGCCGAGAAGGGTAAGGCTGCACTGGAGGATCGGGTGAGGAAATGGCGGGAGAGAAGGGAAAGGAGGAAGGCTGCTATAGCTGCACTGCAGGAGGAATGCAGTACTCCTAGAGAAAGCAGTAGTACTAGTTTCACATACGAGCCAGTGCTTCCTAAACCATATCAACCATTGGGTAAGGTTCTCAACATGGAATTCTAGTCACTCTGAGAGATTATTTGACAGCATAAAAGACTTCTTTGGCACTCACTTCCTATGACTTGTACTTCTCATTTGTGCTATGAAGCTTTGATTTCACCATATAGAGGTCTACTAGTTCTCTGATTATATATGTCAAAGTATACAAGTGATTAAGGTCAAGGACTTGTGATTTTATATCTAATTATGTCAAAAATATACCTTTTTTTTTTTTTATAACCATGATGTCCGGACCAGCTTATGCGCACCTCGACTAATTCATGAGGCCCGTGTAATGCGACCCCCACACAAATCGGGTAAGGCTCGGACTATGTCTATCGTTATGGCCTTAACGAATTGGTTGCACCTACTAGAAATCGAACATGAGCCCTCATACTTCTTGAAGTCCCAAGTCTTTTCCAACTACCCATTGGATGGATGACAAAAAAGAACTTCATTTTCGCATGAAAACTTTGGAGTTTAATACCAGTTTGTTGTTTCCTTGAAATTTGAATGAATCCCATTCTAAGGATGGTAATTTTTTATTTTGTATCAAAGAATATTTCTCAGTCTCCGATGATATCAATTTTATCAATTAGGTCCAACTTTAATACAAAAGGAAAAACGAAGCAGATGTATAAAAACACTTATGTACATCATGCAATATGTATGAAGTATTTTAATTGGTTTGGGATAACACGTTAAACATCAGTTTTTTTTGTTTTTTTTTTGGGTAGACTACTGAAATTAGAATTATTTCCTTCAAAATTAACTTAGTTCAAAGTGTTGTGAGTAATTTCTTGTGATTATCTTCAACTCATGCTCAAGAAAATGAACTCTACTAAGAGCAGCTTTAGCAGAATTAGATTGACTTAGCTCTACCTCTTGAAAATTTAGCTTATCATGAAGACTCGGACTTGTAGATTTTGCCTTTCAACTTCCGACAGTTGTTTCCTTTCTTACCGAGTAATTATAATTACTAATAATAGCCTTTTTTTTCTTTTTGAACCATAACGCAAATATATTGTAGAAGAGAAAAAACATGTACAAGAGGATTCATATAAAGATGGCTTAAACAAAAAAGACTGGAAACAAAATTTAAAAGTGAAGAAAAATGGCTTTCCATGAATACTTGGTTTTGGTAATGCGTTCTTGTTGAGAATGAAGAAGAAGAGTGTTGATGCACGTTCGTAATACAATTAGGATTATGTTTCGCTAGCTTGAACCTTTGAGGATAATCAGTGGAGAGCAAGAACTAGGGGCTAATGCAAGAGAATAACCTTCGAGTTAGGCTAAAAGGAAAAGGAGGCAAAGTAACCCGGCGTTCCGTTTCGAAGGACCTTCCAAGTTCATTTATGATTCTGTGTCGAGATGATTTTCTCTCTATATATTTCTCTCTCTCTTGTTGTTCGATCCCCTTAATGAGTCATAAAAGACCCCTATTTATACTAATACGGAAAGGGGTTAATACCCCGTGGACTTGCGTCGTCGCCTATGTTTACTCTTCGGGTCTTCCCTGATTCCAAGGTGAGGGCGACCCTCTTGACCGATGGTCCCTCAGGTTCCCCCCCACCAGTTCCTCCGGGAATCCCGCAGAGTAATTAATGCTAGTCTTATCAGTTGTTCATTTCAATTAATGCGGCCATTCGAAACTACTCATATCCACCAGATCACATCTTCCCCTCTTGCATTAGGCTTCCCGAGAGATACCTTTTCTCTCTTCGAGCTAAACCGCCTAGGCCCAGCCTCCAATCCACTTAGTACTCAAAGGTTCTGTCGTGGAGGGTCGAATGGATAGGCTCCGGCGCCCAAAACATGCCTCCCTCGTTTTGGTCGGCGCGGCCCTTCCCTTGTGCCCCTCGCCATTTGTGTTCGATCAGGAGAAACGCGCGCTACCGGTTATGGTACCATTTCAGGGTTGCCCTTCCGAAGCTCTCCCATCCAATTGGAGAGGGGTGACCTTTGAAGAAGGGTCTCTTCAGTGCTAGTAGTGGTGATGGCGACATGAATATCCCCTTAATGGTCAGGGCGTCCTTGTAATCAACGAAGGGTAAGTAAACATGATCATTAATGAGTGTGGCATCTACATTTAGCCCCTTTGCTCGAAGGGTGGTTCGCATGGTGCAATCTTCTTTTGAGCAATACTGCTGTGACATACCGTGGCGAATCGACATGCGAAGTACCTTTCAACGTTTTTATTTATTTATATATATATATATTTGAAACACCTCTTTGTCGAGGCATCAAGAAACTAAGTGTCGCTCCTAGTGAAAATACATTTCACTGTCTTTAACCGTCGTATCATAAATGATTCACGGTGTGGGTGAAAAACCTGTAAATAAGGGAAAATTGGAGGGAAGGCTCCACTAGCAAGTCAGAACATATGGGTCGAAATCCATAGTCAAAATCTCAAGCAAAGAGGGTGAAATGAGGGAAAAGAGATGGTGGAGAAGAGAAAATAGTGTAGCCTCATCACAGCTAGAGAGTGGGTAGTGAGCATTGTTAGATCTAACCAAAAAATCCCCAAGAATGAAATACCCCTAAAGTAGCTAAAGACCAAGAGAGGGAAGAAGATAAGCTTAATAGAGAGGAAGGGTGAGATGTGGTAAAGGCCAAAATATAGCTTCCATGGCCGAAGCACAGAGGAAGAAGAGAGAAAAGGAAGGTAGTTGTCTTGAAGGAGTAACCTCCAAGAAAGGAAAAGAATGAGAATGAGGTTGGGGATCCGGTCCCTAGGCAATGCACTATTGCCTTCTATTTATATGTGACTTTGCTCAAAATGTTGCCCTAATTGAAGTGGTCCCCAAGTCTTACCAATGCTCCACATATCTCTAATAAGTGATGAAGGCCATCATGTGGGCTAATAAGGAGAGTTCCGTCCACATTAAAAATAATGGGTGGAATTCACATTATGGGTCTTTATTATGACTAAACTACACCCTTAACCTCCATGCCACATGCTCTTCAATCCCTTCAAAATGTGAGGATGGTGTCGCGCTGTCCATGTGTCACGACTACGCAGCATCTGTTGCCACAACTGGATCAGTCGTGCAACGGATCATTCCCCAATTGCTTTCGCAGTAGATGTATATACCGCTAGAGCTGTGCAAAAATGGTGGTAGACGCCCTTGAGAGACTGCTACGTCATTAGGACCCGTAGACCATGGATGTACTACTCCCATGTACGCTCTTCAGCTCCATAGGTGCGCTACCACAAAAGGACCACCTTTAGAAGGCTTTTGAGTTGCCACGAGTAATCCGCCCCAATGTCGGAGACATTGGGTCAACCCGTATACCAACTTCGGTGGGACGGGTTCAAGGCTCTACCCAGTAGCCCAATACCTTAAATGAGACCCCTCTACGAGTCGAGTGCACCCTAAAATAATACATATGCCTACAATTTGCCCCATGTGCATGTAAGGCACCATTCCGATGTTGGGCTTGCATGCACATAGCAAGCCTTGTATATACAATATTTATATTCCCATTGTCCCTATTTATATATATGGATACATATTTATAGCGTACATATGTACATTAAAAATATGTTATGAAAAGTAATAAATACAATAATAAAGTAGAAATGGTTAAATGAATGGTAAAGACGACAACAAGGAATGAAAATAAGCAAGGACAAGGTAAAAGAAACAAAAAGGAAATAAAATTAAAAAGAAAGTAAATGATATAAAAAACAAAATTTGAAAATGTGAAATTGAGGAATAAAGTATGTAAATGAGAAAAAAGAGGTAAAACAAAACAAAGCAAAATAAAGGAAAGATAAACAACCATTTTTGGTAGGTACATATTTTTTTTTGGGAATCACTTAGGAGGATATGTTAGTAATTTTCAAAAGGGGTTTTTGGTTTGATTAGCAATCACCGTAAGTAACATGGTAAAAGTAAGGAATAAAATAAATTGAAATAACATACATATATATATATTTGTATATATATATTTTTGAATAAATATTTTTTTTAAAAACTGTACACGTGTACATATACCCATGTCAATGTGCGTGTATATAAACCTATAAGTATATAATAGGGTAAGTTTAGAATTTTGAACTAATAGTTTCCTTCTAAAAAATGAATTGGTGCCAAAACGCAGAAAAAAGAAAGGAGTAGTGATATAAAACAATAATGGCAGCCTCCTGCAAAAATGAACCTTTTCGTCACCCCTATTATGGCGACGCTTCGCTAGACGCAACTCCTCGGAATTGTGCATTCACGGTTGGGGAAGGCACAGATAGGTGGCTTACAAATACCTATCCAGATTGAGAAAATGGGTAAAATCATCGAGTGTAAGAACCTGCAAATTCTAAATACACTGTGATAAAGAAAGAAAAATCTTAAAGAATGAGTGAATTAGAGAGAAAGAGAAGTAAAAACGAAAGAGAAAGAGATGAGAAGAAAAACGCAAGAGAGACGAAGTGAAAAGGACAGGGAAAGAAGAACCTCATTTCTGCAGGAGTCATGTTTCCTTTGAAGGCGCACGACGACATAGTCCCCAACGATGACGACTGGCGACACGCCCCCTTCTTTGGCAAGGAAGTCAATTTCTTCTGGCACCAGGCCCGATATTACCGCCCGGACCCTGTAATTTTGGGTGAACCAGTACTGCTAGAGGGCGATGCCCCCTCATTAAATTTTGCCCTTAGTTCTGAAAGATTCCATGTTAGGAACCTGCCATCTTTGAACAATCCTCCTCGTCCTTTTGCCTTACCCTCTCGTCTCCGTCATAGTGATATCACACCATCATTTAGTGTCTTCTAGAGATCGAACCTCGATGCCCTGCAGGCTTTTGCTCAGTCATCAGCTTGCAGAAGCGAACCCAGGGTCATTGACAAGAACGATAGGGTGGTGTACTACTCTACCACTTCATTTTCCAGAGGAATCTTAGTTATGTCGAGGAGCATGCCATTGCTGATGTACCGGTGTTTTCCCATGACATGTTCTCGGCAAAGCGAAGATCAAGATCAAAGAGAGTAGTTCTCATTATTCCCTTGGAACCTTTTGATGTACACCTTCCCCAGAATCAAGCCCTTGTAGTCCCTGATCAACCAATCCCTTAAGTCCCTATACAACAGAATCCCTCAACCCTGAGTCATCCGATTTCATCGAGGCAAAAACCTATTCAAGACGAGGCAGGGCCTCAACTCCTTCTCATTGGCCTCCTAGTGTATCCATCCATGTAAGTAACCTAATCCTATACTTAAAGTAAAGTCATTAGTACATTCCCCCCCCCCCCCCCTCTTGAGTGGGGTTTTCTTTATTACACATATATATGTGTATATATATATAAGAAAGAAAAGAAATACAAGCTTTAAAAGTTTAAATAAACTTTCCCCCTTTTTGCTGTAACCAGGTGCCTCCTCAGAGTCGCAGTCCCCTTCTATTGCAAGCAGGATGAGATCATCAAGGAAGAGGAGGCTTTATGCCCCCGGCCTAGCGGTTCCTCCAGATAACATTGCTGACGTCTTTGATGATGTGGACTTGCTTCGCACTGAAACTCCATAGGGTACGGCGTAGAAGATTCCTACTTCTAAAGACTTGAATGCTCTAACCGGTTCCTCCTTGAATATAGGATCTGGTGTCTCACATTCCTCAGGAACCCAAGGGTCTATTCCCTCAAGTATAAATACCCCCCCTCCTTACTTGTTTTTCATTCACATTTCAATACAAGTCTCAAACACTTAGAAAAAGAAGAGCAAGAGAGAAAACTAAAAGATAAGAAAGAAAAAGAGAGAGAAATAATGGTGGCTAAAGGTAAGACTGGTCTCCACACTTATACTTCCTCATCATCTGACAACGGTGATGATGTCCCTCTTGCAGATCATTTCAAGAGAAGCACCCCTGCCAAGAAAAATCCTATTATAGAGGAGGGAGACAACTAATATGAAGTCCCCTTAGTCCACCAGCATTCCAAGAGGCAAGCATATCCAAATTCCACCGGTCCATCGGTAAAGAAACCACGGTGCTCTGTTTGTAAAGCCAACACATTCAAATCTCCTTCCTTAGCCCCTTCATACTCTGCCCCTGTCGATTTGTCTTCTGATGAAGAGATGTCTGTCCCCCTTAGGCGTGACCGTTCATCTCCTCCTCGTGGCCCTGAAAATCCTCCACGCCAGGCCCCTACTACAAATGCTAGACCCACTGATGCCCCAGAAAGTTCAGTCCCTTGGGCTGTAACCTTATGCCTATTTTGATCCCTTAAAGTTGCCCAGATGAAGGGGTTTCTACTGCAGTGGGAACTCCATACCCATTCTGAATCACCTTGCTATTGCCACCCTGGGATGTTTTGATGGATTTAACATAGCCTTTGATTATGCCCAATCGTCTATGCTTGATGGGTTTGCTCAGTACTTTCAGTAGGTGGTTAGAGCCACTGTAGGGGATGTGGACCTACAGGCCTTGGATAGTGCTAGGAGGTTCGCAGCCCAGGCCGTGCAGTTTGGGATAAACATGAACTGGTTCATGGAGAGGCTAGACAAGATCAAGGCGAAGGACAATGGTGGTGTCTTGCGCCTTGCTGGTGAAAATGCCCATGCCGAGTCTGTAAAGCTCAGAGAGGAGGCGACCTAGATGAGGAGAGATGCTGAGGTGCTACTAGAGAACGTTGATATGGCCGATGCTGAGGCGGTGCATAAGGAGACGAAAGCTATTCGACTGCTGGAGGCTGCTGGCGGATAAAGGGTGGAGAATCTCATGAGGGACACTGATCCTTTTCTCTTGCTGTGAAGACTTAACCTGATTCTTAACCCATGCAACTTTTTAAAACAATATTTTGATGGTCATTAGAAACAATTTCATACAATTTGATGACATATATTTTTGGGCATGTAAACGTTTAACACAGGTACATTACTATGCATGCCTGAGGGCGGGCTTATTATTTTTGGAAGCGTTCTTCGACATGCTTAACCTTGCACTCTTTTTGAGTGACACATATTTTATGCACACATATTTTTTGCTAACTAGTGGTTCATTTACAATTAATATGTATGTACAGAATGCATGGATTCTCTTTGGTTTTGCATATGCTTTGTTTTGTTTTGTTTGTATTTTTTTTAAGCGTGCAGGTTGATATATGGAAGGCGTAGACTTGACAGCTGTTCATGCAAGTGGATAAGGGGGAAAATCCATCGTAGCAAATGCGTTTTCTTAATAACCTTGCACGGAAGAGAAGATTGGAGCACACTTTTAAGGCTACCCTTCTGTCTTTTGAAGACTCGCCCTGATAGAGGCTCAAGCCTTGACTTGTGTATTTTTAGAAGAATACTTGTAAACAAAAGTGTAACACATTTGCCGTTGTAAATTAGAGATTTTCATTAAGTAAAGATCTTTCTTTTTGCTTACATGTATGCCTACATATGTATGATGATTCTTTTGTGCAAATAACTAACTAAAAGAAATGACAATAATGAAAAAACAAAAAATGGGCTTTGTGGGGAAGAGACCCCTTTCTTCTGACAACTTAACTAAGTTAGGCAAAGAATTAAGAGAACAAAGAAATAAAGGATAAAGATGGAATGTCTTGGATGATGCGCGGCGCGATGAGGTCAGAGGTGGTCAAATTAGATGTTCTTAATGATAAAATATTTTGATCCACTTGGCATTAAGGGGGCCTGTCCTGAATCCGGTTCCAACCTCTATTAACTCATAATAACCATTGGGTGAGACTTTGGCCAGAGTATAAGGTCCTTCCCACTTGGGTGAGAATTTCCTTGGGTTTTGGCCCCTCATTACGGCATCGAGTTTTCAGGAGTAAGTCTCCCTTAATGAAAACTCTTTTTCTAACAGAAGTATTGTAAGCCCTTGCAATCCTGGCCCTATACTTCTGTGCTGCTACTGATGCAACATCCCTCATATAATCCAAGACTTCCAACACATCACCTTTGCTGATTGCCATAAGGCTACACGAGGCCGCGAAACATGCAGTTGGCACTGCCAACTCCTATGGTAATACAACATCGATCCCATACACTAAAGCAAATGGAGTCTCCCGAGTGGCTCGTCGCTTAGAAGTATGATAAGCCCATAACACCATTGTTTGTTGGTCAGCCCAACCCTTGCCGTGATCATGCAACGTCTTGCTCAGGATCCAGATTAGCGTCTTGTTGGTGGCTTCGGCTTGGCCATTGCCCTTAGGATAGTAAGGTATGGAAGTGTGATGCAACACCTTATACTGCTCAAAGAGTGCCCTTATGTCCTTATTCACAAAGGGCGTCCCATTATCGGATAGAAGTGTGTGTGGCACCCCAAACCGGTAGATAATCTGTTCCTTGATAAATTTGACCACCACAGCTGCAACAGTCTGCCTTAATGGAACGACCTCAACCCACTTGGTGAAGAGCTCGGTGGCTAGCAGAATATAGGCGTACCCTCCAGATTTGGGCGTGATAGGTCCAATGATATCCAAGGCCCAAGTGTGGAATAGCCAAAGCGTGGATAGAGAATAAAGACTAACGATTGTAGCATGTATAAGGTTGTCGTGCTTCTGATTAGCTTCGCATCGTCGTACATGAGTGGCAGTGTCCTTTTCCATTGTGGGCCAATAATACCCGCATGTAACCAGATGTTGATACAACTTTACGCCGCCCTGATGATCACGTTGGTGCACCTCAATCATGACAATGGTAGCCTCCTCGTGGTTGATGCATTTTAATGGCTTCCCACAGAATCCCTTGCGATCGAGAACACTTTCATAAAGGAAGAAACGTGCCACTCTTTTCCTGATAAGCGATGCATCCATTTTGAGGTTGGGTAGCTTGTTCTCTTGGAGGAAGTCGATGTAAGGCTTTCGCCAGTCAAACAAGTCGGCATGAAAGACACTCTCATCGCCTTAAGGGGTGCGAGAGCAGAGAACACAACTCCTTTGCGTTGGATCATCCGATAGAAGTTGACATCCTCCACATTGTGCACAGTCTTGTGAGTCTCTTCAAGAATGGTAGCGCCTTCCTCCTTGAAGACACAATGAGCCAGTATACCCTCAGGCCCCTTGAAATAAAGATCTCCTTTGATGAGGACAAAACCTTTGGTTGATGACCCGTCGAAGCCCTCTTTTCCCATGCTCTCCATGATAGAGATATGCCAATCATTAACCTTTACCGAGTCGGATCCTTCCACTGCTGAGGGGGCAGAGCACCTCCGCACCTCCAATGATAAACTATCCTACTTAAGTATGATCTTTGACGCCAGGGTTACCAGAACGTCGGGGAAGCGGTTCCTGCACCTAGAAACAGGGATGAAATCGATAGAATCAAAATGCTTAAGCAAAAGTCGTGCTTGGGTATGATAAGGAGCAAGGTTGGAATCCTTTACAGCGAACTCGCCCGTAACCTGCTTAAGTATGAGCTGAGAATCGCCCTTGACCTTTAAGCATCGGATACCACATCTCTATGTTTCCCTTAGCCCAAAAATTAACGATTCATACTCGGCCTCGTTGTTCTAATAAGGGAAATCAAACTGAAAGGAGAGATGAACCTGAGGACCACCACCGCTCGGTGTGAGGACGATACCAGCCCCACCATTACTGGCAGTGGATGCTCCATCAAATGACAACTCCCATTCTTCGGCCTCGGCCATCATTAGGTTGGTCGAGCACCGCTGCAAGAAGAGTGAGATAAAAGATCCGCTAAAGCCTGCCCTTTGATGGTCGTGGGTCGGACACACTGAATGTTGATCCCTAATAGGCCCATCAACCACTTGGCCAAATGTCCACCAGAAGGAGGTTGGGTCACCATGTAGCGCACTTGCTAACTTTTGGTCATCAGTTCTATAGTGTGCATAGACAAGTAATGCCAGAACTTCTTTGCAGCGAAAACCAATGCAAGACACTATTTCTCTATAGTAGTGTACCGAAGCTCGGCACCACGGATGACCCTACTAGCATAATAGATTGGCCATTCACGCTCATCCTCCTCCAGGGCGAGGATTGCCCCTAGTGAATGGTCAGTCGCTGAAACATTAAATCGGAGAGGCACCCCTCGCTTGGGTGCAATCATGGTTTCTAGTGCTGCCATGATCCTCTTGATGGCCTTAAAACTCTGTTGACACTAAACTGCATTCTTCTTTAAAAGAGGTAGAAACGGCTGCATGAGCTCAGCGAGATCAGGAATGAAACATCGCAGATAGGAGATCTTGCCATTAAACCCCTTAAGATGCTTCAATGAGCGTGGTGGATCCAAGGCGATAATAGTTTCCATCTTGTCACCATCAACCTCGATACCCCTCTAGTGCACAACAAACCCCAAGAAGTTTCCTTTTGTCACACCAAAAACACATTTTACTGGGTTCATCTTTAACTGGTAACGCCTGTACCTGTCAAGGACATTCTTTAAGTCGCCAATGTGATTCGTAGACAGCTTTGACTTGACCAATAAGTCATCCACATAGCACTCAATAGAATCATGGATCATGTCGTGGAAGATAGTAGTCACGGCCCTCTGGTACGTCACTTCTGCATTATTCAACCCAAATGGCATCACAGTGAAAAAAAAATTCCCTATTGGAGTGCAAAAAATAGTTTTGGGTGCGTCCTCCTCGGACATCCTAATCTGATTGTAACCACTAAAACCGTTCATAAAGAAAAACATCGCGTGCCCGACGGTGACATCCAAAATGGAGTCAACGTTTGGTAATGGGAACTCATCCTTTGGGCACGCTTTGTTGATGTCCCTGAAGTCAATGCAGACACAGACCTTTCCATTCTTCTTTCGAACTAGGACTACATTGGCCAACCATGTCGGGTGCTAGATGGGCTTGATGAACCCTTCCTGCAATAAGCACTGGGCTTCCTCCTTGATCTTTCCCTCAATCTCTGGTACAAACACTCGGGCAACCTACTTATTTGGTACTGCTCCTGGTCTAACATTCAAGCGGTGCACGACCAGGTTGGGGTCAAGTCCAGAAATCTAGTCATAACTCCAAGTGAATACATCTTGGTACTCTTTTAGTAGGTTCACTAGTTGCTCCTTGAAATCAATAGATAAATCACGGTTGACGTAAACCACACAGGGATGTTCCCTTGCCTCAGCCAGATCGACCTCCTGAACATCCTTTTTCTGTGGTGCAGCTAAACCTGACTGTTGATCATCCTGCTTCACTAAATCTTCGATGGGAGCAGATGCCTCTGCCAGGCAATGGTCGTCATAGGGGTCATACGCCTGTATTGGGGCATCCGACCCCTCGCACCGTCACAATTGATAAACAACGCTCCCATCAGCTTTGCGAACCTTCCTGCAAAGTTCCTTACTACTCTTAACCTTGCACTTTCCCTTATGGGGAATGACCACCATCACGTCATCGTCATCAGATTCAACAATATCCTCTTAGCTGGGTAGTGGAGTAGCATGAACCTCGCCTTCCTCAAGGTCCCCTTCTGCAGTTGAAAAGTTAGTGAAATATATTGCATTAAATAAATGTACGTCACTAAGAGAACAAGGATTCCTCGTGGCCTTGACAGTGGTGGTATCGGTGCCCTAGTTGGCCTTCATGACCTGATGGTACGAGGAAGGAACTACACCGTGGAGGTGCATCCAAGACCTCCCAAATAGAATATGATAGGACGACTCCCATTCAATAACACGGAATCGGATGGGCCCTTGGATGTCCCCCACCTGCAAGTTGGCAGTAACATAATCCAGGGTCCTCTACTTGATCCCATTGATACCTGAAATATCGATTGGCCTCTTGGTCACGGATTATTCCTTAATTTTGGCTTTCCTCATGACGGTGACTAGTATGTTGTTGATGGATATGCCATTATCCAGGAATGCTCTCTTGAAGTCCACTCCGTTGATAGTTGTAGGCACATACAATAGGCGATTGTGGGGCCCTTTAATGAGCTTGTCTACCTCGGAGAAGGTAACCTGCCCATCACGGTCCGGCTTCGCCGAAGTGGTGGACTCATCCTTCTTAGCTTCTATACATGTTCTGTAAACAACCTTAATCAACACTTTAGTCACCTCAGCTCTGGAATTCGAATCAATTTTAAGCTTATAAAAAAACTCCCTCATAAGGTCAGCCATTTGGGCCATGTGGACCCGGATGCCCTTCTGAGCTTGCTCATCTAGCCAAGCTACCTTCTTGCCCTGAAGCTCCTCTAAAGTGCTGCGGTCCTCACACGAGATGACATGCACTCCTACATTGTGGCTTGGGAAGGGATTGTCGTGCACGTCCTAATTTTTTTAAAAGCTCCAGCTCCCCAGACTTCAACTTTTTCTGGAAAAGGTCGCGAAGGCTCCAACACTCCATCAGTGAATGTCTCATCCCTCAGTGGAAATGGCAGAAACAGGGATCATTTACCAGATCCTTGTGATTCTCCTCAAGAGCGGGTGGAAGCCTAACGACCTTGTCACATATCCACTGATTTAGTACGGCTAGGACTTGCCCACGGCTATATGGGAAATATGGTGGATTCAATTGACACCTCTTCCTCTGATGGTTAGCCGATGTCATGAAGGCATCCTCATCCTTTGTAGGATCCTCCGAGAATTGCTCATCGTCTTCGATAACTGCCGTTATAATGGAGACGGGGTGTGGTGCCCACCAAACACGACCTCCTCGAGGACTGGCCACCTGGTCAGCCAAATATCTAGTTTTCACTATAAGATCAGAGAAGGTTCGGATATCGAGGGCAACTAGATAGAGGCAGTATTCCCTATCCATCCCGTCGATGCAAATTTGAACTAAGTCCTCCTTTTTCGCGGCTTCATGACACTCCAGTGAACGTTCTCTGAACCGCTTCACATAAGCCATCACATCATCATTGCTCTTCTGAGTGAGCTTGGTGAGGGATATCAAAGTCACCTTCTCATTGACCTGGTAATACTTGTTGTAAAATTATTGTGTCATCTCTTCCCAACTAGTCACTGACCCAGGCTCTAGGTTATGGTACCAAGTGTAGGCACGGTCGGTTAATGACTTAGGGAACTCTATCAAATTTAACGTCTCATTGGAGGCATGGTCCCCCAGATGACTGATGAAACGCCCAATATGCTTTTTGGCGTTGCCTTTCCTCCCATCAAATTATCGGAACTTAGGCGTAATATACTCAGCCGGCTACGGATGCTGAAGGACAAAGATAGGAAATGGAGGTAATGGATCACCAACAAAGTCTGCCCCGGTCGAGACACGTCCCGACCCCATCATGGCACATAGTTGGTCGAGCGTGACTTAGGGGGAAACACTCTACTGAGCTGAGCTAAAAGGGGTCAAGGACGCCGACATGGTGTGGCCATGGGGTAATGCTGAAGTCGCACATGGGGGCGTCACCATGATTTGACGGCGAATGATAGATGCTAGCGCTTATGCTGGCATGAGTGTTGCATCATTGGCTGTGTCAGTCCTGGTAGAAGCGAACATTTCTTTCTACTCTTCCCATATATGTTGTTGGGTGGCTTGCATGGCGAGTAATTCCTCCATGAGAAGTGCATCACGGTCACGCCTGCCGACTGACCTTGAGGTGGTGGTGCCATGGGACCTATTCCGGGTCATCCTGTGGTGCTCCGTCCTGGTGACAGTGCGGTTAGAGGAACATGTATTGGTCGCCTCATGCTCATGAGCGGCTGGGGGATGGTCAAGTGGTGGCTCTCTAAGCTGGGGCTCCGCTGTAGTGATGCCTTGGGGTTGTGGTTGGGTCACCGTCGGACCTGGTAGAGGTTGATTGATCACAAAGAGCCTTCGCGGTAGCTGGCTCGTCTCTCCAAGAGTGTGGCTCTCAGTTCCGGCAGGTACAACTGACTCACGACCTTGGTGGAATAGGAGGGGGTGGAGGAAGTGCAGTAGAAGAAGGTACCTAAGATGTCATGGCTATACGAGATGACCTTCTGGACATGCTATTTGGCCTGCCTTTCTCTTCCACTGTGGTCGTAAAAAATTATGGGTGAAAAAGCTGTAAATAAGGGAAAACTAGAGAGAAGGCTCCACTAGCAAGTCAGAACATATGGATCAAAATTCATGATCAAAATATCAAACAAAGAGGGTGAAAGGAGGGAAAAAAGATGGCGGAGAAGAACAAATAATGTAGCATCATCACAGCTAGAGAGTGAGTAGTGTGCATTGATAGATCTAACCCAAAAATCCCCAAGAATGAAATAGCCCCAAAGTAGCTAAAGACCAAGAGAGAGGAGAAAATAAACTTAATAGAGAGGAAGGGTGAGATGTGGTAAAGGAAAAAATCCAGCTTCCATGGCCGAAGCATAGAGGAAGAAGAGAGAAAATGAAGGTAACCATTTTGAAGAAGTAGCCTCCAAGAAAGGAAAAGAATGAGAATGAGGTTGGGGATCCGGTCCCTAGGCAATGCACTATTGCCTTCTATTTACAGGTGACTTTGCTCAAAATGTTGCCCTAATTGAAGTAGTCTCCAAGTCTTACCAATGCTCCACATATTTCTAATAAGTGATGAGGGCGATAATGTGGGCCAATAAGGAGAGTTCCTTCCACATTAAAAATAATGGGTGAAATTCACATTATGGGCCTTTATTATGACTAAACTATACCCTTAACCTCCATGCCACATGCTCTTTCCAATATTTTCAAAATGTGAGGATGTTGTCGCGCTATCCACGTGTCACGGCTACGCAGCATCTGTGGCCACAACCAGATCAGTCGTGCAACGGATCACTCCCCAATAGCCTTCACAGTACATGCATATACCGCTAGAGTTGTGCAAAAATGGTGGTAGATGCCTTTGAGAGACTGTTACATCATCAGGACCCGTAGACCATGAAGGTATTACTCCCGTGTACGCTCTTCAGCTCCACAGGTGTGCTACCACAAAAAAGACAACCTTTAGAAGGATTTTGAGTTGCCATGATTAATCCGCCCCGATGTCGGACACATTGGGTCAACTCGTATACCAACTTCGGTGGGGCGGGTCCAAGGCTCTACCCAATAGCCCAATACCCTAAATGAGACCCTTCTACGAGTCGAGTGCAACCTAAAATAATACCTATGCCTACACACGGTAATTGAAGCGTTGCCACCCATCCTATAAATAGTTGTTGGGCACTCATACTTATCACTTTCCTCTTTCAAGCATCTCCCAATTTCTCTCTCAGCCAGCTTCAAATCTTAACTTGAATACCACTCGTCGTTTTTGAATACCGCTCGTCCCCTTTTTGAGATCCTTCGCCCCTCCAAGGTGCTAAGCCAAATGTCTGCTCCAACGATGAAAAACACCCCACCAGTTCCTGGTCTATTTGAATGACGTCTCGCTCAATTTTTTGGGACCGATGATACATTTTCCTCCACCCGAAGAGCCAATACTGCCTCTTAATGGCACTCCCTTCGGGACCGTGGGCACCCCGCTTCCTCCTCGATCAATACTTCATTTTTGCGTCGAACAGGGGGAGATTCCTTATGCTCGGGTTTTCTTTACTGTCCCATCGACTTAGCCTATCATTGTTGGGCCGAATGGACTTCCTCCATACTTGGTATCCCGTTTTTACTCAAGTTATTGATAAAGCGCGTATCAGAGACGCCATTAAGGCCACTCGGGCACTTTTGATTCCTCGCGATGGTATTGGTTTGACCCTTCTCCTTTCGCGCTAGAGCCGCGATACCCATACTTTTGTTACCTCGTGGGGGGAGTTCACCCCCACGCTTGAGGACGTTATGCAATTGTGTTGCGTCACCCTATTCGGTCAAGATGATCCCAATGCCAAGACATTCTTTGCTAGTAATGTGAGTGAGGAAAATAGCTTAAGGCAGGCCATGACAGTGGCTAGGAAGACAGGCACTTTCTTTCATGGTGCCAATACCGTTCTGGACGAGTTTTCAATAGTGGAAGTAAATGTACCTTCGGTGTCTTTCTTCATTATTTCTTTAAAGATTATTCTCATAACACTCGCATGACCGAGGAGCCCTTCAACGGTCTAGCGTCGAATGAAAAGAGATTCCTCGCTGCCTACATTTTGACTTGGCTTTCTCGTTATATTTTTCTTGGATTTCCTGATGATGTCCCTCGCCTCGACTTGGTTCCTTTGGCCATAAAACTTTGGAAATGACACAACATTCCCCTCACTCCCATGTTCCTGGGCTTTTTATATCGCGAGCTCAACTTGGTACACAGTTGTGAGATGGAATCATTGGGTGCATCGGTGTGCTTTCTCCTATCTGTTCGGTCTTTCTGCGGATGTTTCTTTGTGAGCATTTCCCTGGATATGCCCCAAAGCCTAATGCCCTCACAGGCGAGGATGGAAATCGCTCCTCTGCTCGATGGCAAAGACAAAGCCTAAAAAGAGATTCTCCCAAATCATCGATCGAGAGAGTTGCTTCCTCGCACGTCCCTTCATGAACAACTTCTATCTCCGCTCATATCTTCCGAAGAAGACTCTCTTCCTCAACACTGACTCTCGTCTTTGACGCCCCTCAGTCTTCAGAAATCTTGCATTAATCATGCTAGGCTGCCTCCCCGCATTTCTCTCTCCTTTGGGTGGGGTGGTCGTGCCTTATAATCCTCATCGGGTAGCTCGCCAGTTCGGCTATGACCAGAGGCTTCCCCTTGATTATCCCCTTCCTTCGCAGCATAAGCCCTCTCCATATGCCTTGTCATTCACTTAGTTTCTTAAACAGGATGAGAGTCTCCTCGATGGCATCACTTCACTGACTATCCCTACGCCTTCTCGTGGTGGTGGTTGGCTCGCTGGGGTGAGGCTGTACTGGAAGGCCATGCTTCAGGATTTCGTCTTATTTGTGAGGAACATTCCTCCTCGTCTGCATATCATGCTTCCTTTTCTAGTTTCTGAGACTTGGTTCAGGACCCATAAAAGCAAGAAAGGAAAGATTCCTCCATGGGGGGTGCCTTGTCTTACTTCTGGACTTTAACCACTCAATGCCTTGGATTACCTTGTTCCATATTCACACAAGCCCCTACCTCTCGTCCAAAGTGTAAAACTATTTGTGAGAATGCCTCTTCGAAAAAGAAGAAAAGGGTGCGTGCTCCTCGTCGTTCTTCTCTTTTTCAAAAATAGTAAAATAAACTTCTTCTTTTTTATCGGTGCATCGAGTAACGATGGTTCCTCGTTTTGCAGGATGAGGCTCCTTCGGAAGCTACTCCTTTGATGGTGGCACTTGTTGCTCGCGCTGCCGAAGCCATTCCTACATCGCGAGGCCTCACCCTTTGGTTGCTAACTTCTGGAGATCCCTCTCTTCTTTTGGTCACAATCGCTTTACTAGCTAAAGTTTCTCATCCTCCGATTGGTGCCACTAATCCCCACGAGGGTGGAGGGTTAGACATTCCCCAAGATCCTTTCGATACATTGAGTTCGTGCGAGGGTGGAGGATTAGAAATTCCCCAAGATCATCTTGATACATTGACCGAGGTACTTCGAGATCTAGGCCATGCCGTGAGGGAAGTGCTGGGTTCTAGTCTGAATACCTCACCCCCCAGCCTTCGAGGCATAGTCGTGGTTGATCGGTTCTAGATGGATGAAAATAAAAGTGTTTAAAATAGAGAATTAGCACGATCTAGTTTTACCTCTCAGTCGCAAGTACGCGAATAGTGTATAGTATAGTTGGGTAGAAAAGGTATCGAACCACATAGATCAAAGTCGTATTTCAAATAATTATAAAGAAGTAAATTAAATTATATTTTATAAAAGTTGTTTGATTGGTTTATTTGATTAAACTATTAAACATAAAATAAATAAAAAGATAATTATTTTTGGTTTCACTCAAGATAAATAAGTCTAAGGTTTTGTTCCAACTCCACCACTAACCTTGTAATGTATTCCTTTAATTATTCTATTGCAAGAGGGCAATACAACTTATATGAATCAGATTAGTAACGCTACAAGCAGTTGCCTAATCCCAAAAGAAATGTAATCAAAGATTAGTTTACTACGATTTTATCTTTGAGTGGCATGACCATTGTATGCATCTATACTACAACTACTCCTAAAACATGAAATTAAAAATACACTAATGATCATTCCATCTTAGTATGAATTGTATGCACCTAAAACCTTTTTATACCATTAAGTACCATTATGTATAAACCATTATTTAACCTTAGATTTCTTGCCCTTAGTAAAAATATGGTTGTTCAAGATAAATCATTAATTCAATCTCAGCTTAAGAAGATAATTAATAAATAAATCTTATTTAGGTAATTCGTTCGGTCTTTCACTACATAATCATCATATAAGTGTTCTTTAGCTTCCCCTCTTTGCAATAAAAATAAATAAAAGTTTACATTACTTGGCTAGGGTTTCGTTGGAAACCCTAGATACCGACTAGCCACTCATGGAAAGAAGAGACTTCATTGTTGATGTAGCCGCCATCTTCATGATTGGATGGTTGATTTTTGAGTTCTTAAGGAAGAGAGCCTCTCTCAAAGAGAGAGACTTTTTATTGAACGATCTCTTATATAATGAAAGATACCTTTTCTTCATGAAGTATTCATATATTTATAAACAAAAGTTGGTGTAATTATTATATGTCTTTATGTGCACTCTAAGAAGACTTGGTGTGAGGACCAAGTAAAAGCTGTGATTGGACCAATCTGCCTTTTGATATGCTTGCACAAGGAGTTAAAATTATGCAGTGTATTTCGCACAAATCCCAAGGTCATCTGCTACCGATAGATCTAAAAGTCCCCCGATTGATCTAAATCTTCGCCAATCGTTCTAAATTTTCTCAATCGTTCGGAATGTTCCCTGATCGTTCGGATGTTCGCCACTGCCCTGCGCGCTTGCACTATTTTGGCTATAACTTTTGCTACAAGAGTCCGTTTTTGACGTTCTTTAGCTCGTTGGAAAGCTTACTTTGAGCTCTTGAGTTTAGACTTTTGAATCACTCCATTTGAAGTTTTTTTGACTGAGTTATGGTTGATTTCATTCACCAAGTGTCATTCCGGATTTAGGCATATTTGCTAAAAACTTGAAATTAACTCAAATTTGTGTTAAAACCCCTGAAACATGCTTAAACACGCAACTTAAATAAGAATATTTTATTAATAAAATAAAGAGACTAACTAGGGGTTTATTAACGTCCAAAATACCAAATATTCTGGTCTGATTAGTGGTAAAAAGTTTGTTCCATTGGCCCATGGTTTGGGTAAAGATTTGAACGATAGGGCGGAAGCTCAGGCTTCCAGCGACTCGTTCTTCTCATCTGACGGGGAGCCCTTTGGAGGTACTACTCGTCTTTCATCCCTTTATTTTATTTTTTTCAAATGTTGAGTGCTTCTCTATCTCCTCATGTACTGCCCATTTTATGTACATATAAAATGAATTCTTTCTTTTTTAAAGGAGAACCACGAGGTTTTGACGGGCGGTGGGATCCAAGGCTAAGGGTTAGATCATGGAGATGACCAAGCCGAAGGATCAGATCGCGGCGGGGACCAAACCGAAGGGTCATATCACAGCGAGTACCAAGGCGAAGGGTCAGATCGCAGCGAGTACCAAGGCGAAGGGTCAGCTCATGGCGAGGACCAAGGCGAAGACGATGGACCCCTCACAAAAACATCTGAAAGGGGAAGCTTTGAGTCCATTGAGACGGGTAACACTTCCTTGGAGAGTATCCTCCCAGACTCCATTTGAGGTGTTCCTCCCATGGTTCCCTCGTCAAACATCCGAAGGGATCATGTCATTTCTCCGATCGAGGTTCCTCCCATAGTTCCCTCATCAAACATGGAGGGTGCCCTTCCACCGATACCCCCTCGTACTACGCAATCATCTCTGTTTGTCAGCGCCGAACCAGTGGACATGGTGGTGTGGAGTGGTGACTCTATCCCTGCCGAGCGGGTCAGGTTGTTCAGAGAAATTAAAACCAAGTATCCTGAAATGTTCGAAGGTTGGGATCGCGTTGGCCCTGTTTCCCACCTCTTTGTCTATGAATGCCTTTACTCCTTGGTTTGTTGCCTCCACGAGGAGAGAACGAAGCACCTAGGCGAGGGTGACTTTGAATTTATCGATATGGCCTCCTGTAACGTTTCTCGAGCGAATATCAACATTCAATAGCCCTTGATTATGCGAGCAAGGTGAAACGTATCAAAAAATGAGAGGCCGACCTAGCCGCAATGTAACAACTCCAGGATCGCCTTGATGCAGAGAGATAACTTCTCAATGAGGACGAGAAAACCCTGAAGGAAATGGAAGCTCACGTTGCCCAGCAGTGGGGGACCATTGGGGCTCTCGAGAAAGACCTGACAGTGATGGGGTGCACGATTGGGACTATTACGGATCTCATGATGGATCTTCTTTAGCTTGTAGACCCTTTTGTCTTGGTTTTTTTTTTCTACATTTCGTATGGACACATTGTAATTAACAGTTTGGTTTTAAGTTCGATGCCATTTTTCTTTTGTTAAATATTCGTGTCTCGTATCCTTGATGCATTGTTGCTCCTATGTTGTCTATTTTATTTATTATTATTCTTTTGGTATTTCGTGGTAAGCATTCATTTCTTATTCCTTCGTGCATGCTAAGTTGAAAAACATTTTTTTACGCTGACGAGAAACAGTTTAGTGCAGATTTCTTCGACATTCATCATTTCAGCGAAACATTCTTGCTTACAAAAGGGGAAGAACGACAAGACGTGAGGCGCCCTCTGGCCGTTGAATCACTAAAATGAACAAAAACATGCCTAATCAGGGGGCACACTTATGTTAAAAAAATAATAAAAATGAAAAGAAGATGCCCTCGATGAATAAAAAAAAGGCCCTTTTAGGTGTCCCTTAGGCAGGATACCTCTTCAGCCACTTGGCGTTAATCAGACCCATTATCTTCTCACTCCCTGGGCGACAGAATTCGTAATAGCCATAAGAACACTTTTTAGTATTATTTATTTATGGCATGTTCTAGACAATAACCATCTTGAGTGTTACATAGGTTATTTTGGTTTCAATGACATCTATAAGACTCGACAAAGGCGAAATCAAACACAAACATTGAAGTAGTGAAGAATACAAGTGAAGTGCAAAAGTGAGTGTATTGAGTAAAAATGTGTCTCGGATGGCAAAAATGGCATTTTCCAAAGCTGTCAATTCAAGCAAAAAGTCTCACGGAGTCAAAAGGGTCATTTTGGCACAGTTGTGAAGAAAAGTGATTTTCATGAAAAAGCCTACGCCTACAAAAGCAAAAAGTGGCCAGAAAGTGGATATCTACACTCAAGCTACGCCTGAGCCTACACCTAACCTACGAATGACCTACGACTAAGGCGTAGAGCTACGCTTAAGGCATAACTACGACAGGAAAAAATAAATCATGTTTCAATGTCGATTCTGCCTCGTTTTGATTCTATGATGCTTGGACGACTCATATACATTGGTATACGTGCAATACACATAATATACATCAGAGATTAGGGTTTTGCTAAGTTGTGTTGAAATTACGAGAAAGGGAAAACTTAGGGTTTCCCACAGTTATGGTCTATAAATACCAAGATCTTCTAGACATGAGAGGTAGCCTTTGAGCCATTGAGAGATCTCTGTAAGTTTTCTACAGATTTATATTCTTCTACAGAGATCGATATAAAGAGAGAAAATCATTGAGTGATCATTTTCTAGTTCTCTTGATTAAGGTGTATTTAATTATGCTTCTACATCGACGATCTTATACACGATTGAATAACCTAGATTCTGAAAAATCTATACACCACCTTGTGTAATGTGGTTGCTTAGATCTGTTTGAGAAATAGAGTCGTCTGAGTGGGAAGATTGGAGCAGGAGGTTTCGTGGTGATTTGATATGTTGAGAAACAGAGCCGTCAGAGTATGGAGCGGAACGAGAGCTTCGTGGAGCATGAGTGAATGTAGATTTTCAGACGTCGAGTGAAGAACAACAGATTACATCGGTTGTAAGTACTGTTTTCATAGAGTCTATACAAATTCTCTGATTCATAGTGCATCGATACCCGAGTGTATCCGTGGTTTTTACTTGGAGTCTTTCCAAGGTTTTCCACGTAAAAATATTGTGTCTCTATTGCTTTATTTTCTGCACTTAGATTATTCTTTATATGATTTATCTTGATAGATAATTTGATTCAAATTTACTTTTCTGTAATTATTATTAATTTGTCAATAAATTCACAAAAAGCCTATTCACCCCCCTCTAGACTATTTTCATTGATCGTTTAGGTAATTTTAATAGCTACTGGCGCTTACTCTTGTTACCTCGATGGGTCCGTCCCATTTAGGTGTGAACTTAGGCGTTGGCATACCCTTCATGACAAAGGTTGCCATTTTCAAGATGAGATCTATTTATTGGAACCTCCGGGGTCACACCTTTTTGTTCTATGCCCTTGCCATCTGTGCCTGGTAAATTGTGACCCATTTGCTTGCCTCCACTCTTACTTCCTCTATCCATTCCAACTCGCCCCATCAGCTAGCTTGATCTGCCCCACTTCTTTCGGCTAATCTTGCGGAGGGTACAACAATTTTGATAGGTAGGATATCCTCCGTTCCATACACAAGTGTACAAGGCGTTGTGGACAAACTCTCCTCTTTGATACCTTGTATGCCCATAGAGCTGTATCCAGATAGTCTGCCCATTGGTTATGATTTTCCTTAACCAGGCAGCTGAGGATCCTCAGCAATGTCTTGTTGGTCGCTTCACCCTGTCCATTTCTTTGGGGGTAGTACCTCGTGGATTTGCAGTGAGCGATGTTGTACGGACCAAAGAGTAGCCTCATCATTTTATTGACGAAGAGTGTCCCATTATTTGAAATAATTAACCTTGGTGCGCCGTAGCGACATATGATGTTTTCTTTGATAAAGTTATAACAGCCCCCTCCCAATCCAGACATCATACTATCCGTTTTTGGCTCACCCGGGACAGAAACTTCCTAGGGGTCACCCATCCGGGTACTATTCCACGTCAAACATGTTTAACTATGAAGTTCTGGTGGATTCCTAGCCATCACAATTTTTAAAACGCATCGTGTCATAGAAGGGTATGAAACTCCCATATGTGGGATTGTGCACCTGTAGCTCACCTAGTATGGTAGCCTGCTAGTGCCACTTGCACCCGCCCATGCACACCCGCCCATATAGGTTGCCACAATCCACCCCCTAGGAAGCCCGACGTTCCCGTCGGCACACTTCCGGCTCGGTCATGTTCTGATACCATTTATAATAGCCCCCTCCCAATGCAGACACAATACTGTCCACTTTTGGCTCACACGGAGCAGAAACTTCCCAGGGGGTCACCCATTCTGATACTACTCCACATAAAGCACGCTTAACAGTCGAGTTCTGGTAGGTTCTTAGCATTCACGATTTCTAAAACGAGTTAGGTCATAGAAGGGTAAGAAACTCACATATAACACGTAGTTTTTCCTTACCTAGGTGATGTAGGATTGTGCACTTGTAGCTCACCTATTGTGGTAGCCTGCCAATACCACTTGCACCTGCTCACATAGGTCACCACAAAAGTTCACAACAGCAGCCCCCGTGGCTATCAACAACCATTTCTTTCCTCTGGATGCAGGTGAGATGGGGCCCACGAAGTCCAGTGCCCATGAGTGGAAGGGCCACGGTGAGGACAACGACTGTAGTTCGACTACCGGTGCGTGGATGACGTTACTATGGATCTGGCATTCACGAGAATGTTTTGCTTGTATTTTGGTGTAGCGTTATATGGTGCTCCAGAAATAACCCAGATCTAGAGCCTGTAAGTATAACTTTCTCCACCCTTGGTGTTCGGCTCCATGTAGCTCTTTCAATACTGTCTCGACCTCCCTTACGTCGATGCACCTTCGGCTTCTCCCGTCGAATCCCCTTCATATGAGCTGCCCATTTATGAGAAAGAAGCGTGTTACTTCCTTCTTTAGTTTGGCTGCTTCCGCCGGGTTGGTGGGTACTGCTCCAGTTGTGATAAAGTCGATCATGCTCTATCGTCATTCGGCTAAGTCTAGGATGCAACATTCCCGTTGTTCTCGCTACTCTCACTGCTCTCCGCACACCGAGCAACCCCTCTACACCCTTCCTGCTTTCTCTGACATTTCCGGCCAATAGATGCCCTGTCATTGCAGATTCCTGTATAGGCTTGTCGAGTTAGCCCCACACATTGCCTTATGTGTCGAGTTAATCCAATGCTGGGATTTTTCCTTCGATACACACCTCAGTAAGATCCCTCATGCTCCCCTATGGTAGAGAGTCTTGATCGGTGGCAAACCTTGATAGATTCAGCCCATTAGGCTTGGGTAATAAATAATAATAATAATAATAATAATGTGTGCAAATAAGCCCTTAAAGTTGACCTAGTTTTCCCTATCGCAAGTGCACGAATCAATTATAGTATTAGTATAGATGAGACAGGGTATATCGAATCCACATACCAAACGAGTACCGGGTCCCCAAACGAACCCTTCGGTACCAGAGGAAGCTCGAGGCGATCAGCGGACCCAAGGTACTCAACACCTCTTTCAGGGATAGTTCCTCCACCACCAACGGGAAACATTCTAGTTATTCCACCTCCTCTTTTGGGGGAGGGTACTGCCGAATTGCCCTTTGTCCCTTCTTCGGGGGAAATCCCCATTCCTGGATCCCGACCAGTTGAGGAAGAGCCCAGTCTTGCGGGGACATAACATCCCCGATTTCAAATTAAATCATAATATCTTATTTTACACTAAATAATTATCTATTTATATCTATAATATTATAAAAGTGTAAGGATATTGTTTTCATACATTTATCTATTAAACAATAAAACTAAATTTAATTAAGTATAAAATTTCAAAAATTACATTCAAGTAAGTATTATTAAAGTGCATTATTACAATCTATTGTTTCAATAGATTCATATTTTTCAAGAAAGTAATTATAATTCAATTATTTTCAACCATTACAAAAAGAGATAAAAGAGATAGATGTACACCTAAATTTAAAATTTTAAAGCTTAAATATAAATTATATTCAAATAATTATCATTAAAACATACTATTAACAATGTATTATTTAAAGACCTATATATTCTTTAAAAAAATGAAGTATAATTGAATTATCCAACAACTACAAAGAGAGATAGATGGACACCAAAATTTAAAATATTTTAATTTCATGATTAAATATCTATATAACTTAGTTTAACAAGAATGCATTGTATTTATTCAAATTAAAATATTTTTTATAATAAATGTTACAATTATAAAAGATAGACCTTCTAAAGGATAAAAATACTTGATATATTCAATAAAAAAATACTACTATGATTATTACTAAAATAAGTACTTCATATTGTGAAATATTGATCATTTAACATTACAATATAAGTCAAATTTTACGTTACATTTAGTGCATTAGCACATGCTATTGACTAGTACAATTATTAAAGTGTAAGACATTTCTAATATTTGTATACATTAATCATTATTATTTTTTTAAGATTATTTTATTATTTTAAACATTCATCACCATATTAAATAGAAGGAAAAAAAGAGTTCTCTTTTGATGATTCTATTTTTCAAATCAAAATATAATTTTAGTTTTCACTTAATTTTAAAGATGTGAAGCCTTTTATTATATTTATACATTTAAAATTAATATTTTTAAGCAAAACAAAGTCATTAATAATTTACTTTATAATTTCATTGAAAATTAATCTATCAACTTACAACTATATCTATTTATATATTTATTTATTTACACACAAAAATAAAACATTGTGTTAATTTTGAAAGCGAAAGAAAACATACTTTATAAGAATGATTTTTAATTTTTCAATGTCGCAAGAAATTGACGTGAACATGTCTAACCTTAGGTATGATTGATGGGAGGATTTGAATGAGTTATTCAACTTTTATTTTGTTTGGAGGACTTGAGGTAAAACAAAATAGCAGGAAGGATTGTATTAATTGATATTTGCATTATTTCATTGCATTAGTGGTGGTGTGCAATGTATATAAAGGATTTCAAGTGAATTTGTTACCTTAATTTAGCTAATATAATTTTATGTTTCAATTCGCAAAACCTATCCGAACCAATCCAGCTCACCGTGGTCCGGTTTGGTTTAGTTTGGTTGGATAAATGGATTGGATTGGTTCCAAAAATCTTGAATCCGGTAGTAGTGGATCGGATCCAAAATAGATTCAATCCAGTCCAATCCGATCCATGTCCACCCCTAGTTAGGCATGGTTAAGTTTCCTATTAATTTGAGTTATGTTTGTGCTTTCATGTAAGGGTGATTTGTTTACTTACTGGTGTATATTCATTTAGGATTATATTTATAGCTATTGGTATTAGATTTTCTCTTAATGATGTATTTTCATTTAGGATTATATTTATAGCTATGGGTATTAAAGTTTTCTCTTAAGTTCCCATAGGGTGACTTGGACTGATGTATAGTCTACTTGTTCGTGAGTCTAACCCACCGTTGTTATCATTTCAGGTCTTCGGTAGTTTCAACCACAAGGTTGAGGGTTCACCTCGTTCTTTCTTGAGTTTTTTTTTTCACTCCAGTTCAGTGTGGGGACTCAACTTAGTTTTATTTCCCGACTCTTGTTTTCATTATGGTTAGGGGTCCATAGATATGGATTCCCGAGTTATACCCTTTGGGGATTTGGATTTCTTATTTCATTTATTCATGAGAATTAAACTTTTGAGACTTTGTTATTTCTTTAATATGTCTTTTGTTTCCATTCTTGTTTATTATCGGGTGTGGATGCCCTTTGGTTTCTATATAGGCTTGGCCAACCTATGCATGGAAATTATGGGGTATTATAACACCCCTCTCCAACACTTGGTACTATATTGTCCACTTTGGGCCTAGCCCACATGGTTTGTTTTATGGCTCCTCCCTAGAAGGCCTCATACCAATTGAAAACCACACTTCACATATATGCACAGCCCCAGACCTATACACGGACGATGTGGGACATCACAATCACCCCCTCTTGGGACCCAGCGTCCTCGCTGGTGTTACCCATGAGCTTATGCACACTCCCACACTTAATTCCGGCCGGACTTTGGCTCTGATACCAATTGTAACACCCCGCTCCAACACTTGGCATGATATTGTCCGCTTTGGGACCAGCCCGCACGGTTTTATTTTTAGGCTCCTCCCCAAAAGGCCTAATACCAATTTGAGACAACATTGCACATATAAGCATATCCCCAGACCTATACCAGGGCGATGTGGGATGTCACAACTAAGGTAAATAACATTGCTAATCTTTACTCCCAATCCGGGTAATTTTTTGTGTAAAGTGAACTCTCTCTATGGTTAATTAGTCTACTTTTCATACTTTGGCTTATTTTGCTTTGCTATGCTTTTCCTTTTTCTATTTTTTTATTTTTTCCACGACAAATTTTTTTTTTTCTTCTTTTTAACTTCATTTTTTTCACGGACTTTTTAGTGTTTTTAGCAAACATCGGGCCAATGACTCCCAAGCTAAATAGCTTTAGGGAACTAGGTGATAAAACACTCCTCGGGCTTAATAATCCAAACCATCTAGGCTCGACTTTTTTAATACTTATTATTGTTTTCTTCCCTCTTTACGCGAATACTCACTGCTATGTGCCAAGAGATCCGGTTACTTAGTTTGAAAATACTTATATAACTTATTCTTTTTTCATAGTATCCTTCATATTTTTCAGCAAAATACTCAAAGATCAGCTAATTTATCAATAGAGATCATGTGCATGTGGTTATAAATCAAAATCATTCTTCTAGGTTTCAATTTCACTAACTCACTTACCTATGTTAAATCACATATCTTCACTAACTCAATCTAATTATTACTCTCATGAGCGGGAATATTTCATCACATACTACTCATAAATCATAAACATGTACTTAATCAACTCGTAATGCAAAACATTCATGTATAAAAATAAAGAATTTTTCAAAAAATAAATAAATTTTCCATTTTTTTCTATTCATTCCTTATTATACGAATTATAACCATACTTTCCCTCCAAACATAAATGGAACCATGTCCTCATGGTTCTTATTTACACACATGAGAAAATAATATAGTTACCCTTGACGCATAACTCCGGATCTCACCTTGTTGTGTTTGATCTCTCCCCTAAACTTGTACGGTGGTACCTAGAAAGATATTGAACATAACACAAAGTACCCAATATCATAGTAAGAGAAAAGAAACATAACTCAGTCAAAATTCGAAGAATTAATACCCAATATGTAATCAGGAATGAGTTTTTTCTTTTAATAGTACTATGAAATGACTTTGATTTGGCCTTAAGGGCCAACAATCCTATGAATTGCAGAAATTAAATGACATATTATTTTACAAACTGAGGCTATAAACTAACTTTCATAACCTATAACCAATGTTTAACGTCGTTGGCAAAATAGTTTCACAGGGCTCCACACTCTTTTGGTTTGCATACATTAAACCAAATGACTTTAGCACCATAATGCCCCAAGTCCATTCATATCCAAAAAAACTTACTTAGCACTGAGCTAATGTCCTTTTAACACCTGAAGTGGAAGGATTAAATTAGATGCCATGCCCCTAAATTCCAAAGACTCCCGAACCGGGACATCCGAGGAATCCGGGGTATGATCCATACAAAGAGCGACTAATTAAGGTCCTAAACAACCATAAAATGAATGGAATATTATTAATAACAATAATTTTCATAAAAAACCAAACGAAAGCTAAACCAAATGATACACAAGGCACATCGAGTCGCCAAAAGAATACATCTCTATAAAGATGCAAAGATACCAAAATACAAGGAAGGGATATGCCAACAAACTAGCTCCCAAGAAGTACAACAACAGTCCCAATACAGGGGACAACTAAAGGAAACTAAAATGGAACAACTCTACGTACGAACGTCCCAAATCCCACAACAACATCCATGCCCCAAGCCATCCTGCACTCCAAGTTGTCCATAGCCGAAACATTACTTACAACTGGTGTAGACCACCAGGGCAAACCAATGTCGAGGTGAGCTCATTGAGCTCCGTAGGAAAAATGAATCGTAACTGTCACACCCTACGACCGTTCAAGTCGAGTGCGAACCAACTCGTGTACATGCATCTACCCTAGGTCAGTAAAATGTCCCACATGGCACTCAAGCCAATACGATGCCCCAAAACACATCCCTCTAGTCCCTACCATGCATCAACAAATAGGCAACTAGCACGTAGTGGAACCATAACATAACAACATATAATAATTCATACCTATATATATATGCACGTATATATACATATAGAGATATACAATAAATACAAGACACCTAGTATAGACCCCATCATAAATCACTACGACTCGTATCCGTCAGTCCCATATTGAGAATCAACACAACACTATCACTAAATCACGGGAGTAACACTCCTAATCATACACTCCAGGAATGATATGTTAGGATCAGAAAATGCTCTGATACCACTTGTTAGGGTTCGCACACCCTATGTACGAAGTCGTGCACACTTGCAAATCAGAAAACGCACACAAACACACCAAACAATCGACACAAGAATATATACGTGGTTCAGCCAAATAAGCCTACGTCCACGGAGAGCACCGTTTCACTAAAAAATCACTGAGAGGATTACAAGGGGGTGATTCGCAGATCACACACGCACACACATTGTGTATACTCACGCCTGTATCACCGGAATAATATAAACATATATTATTCCTAACTCTCTCTCTCTCTATTTATGTGTGTTCTCTGCGCACCGCATGTGCTTTACTCGCACTAGGTGTTTCACTCACACAGGTACCGGCCCTCTGGCGCCGGCCTAATCTGGCCCTCTGGCACCGGCCTAATCTGGCCCTCTGCCTGGTACACCGAATACAATAGGCTACACCTATATTTATAGGAGAGGTTAGAGTGGAGGACAAGTTAATCAATCCAATTAGGAATTGATCTCCTACCATAACTGTGATTGCTTGATGGTTAAGTTATATTCTCCCTTAACAAAGGAGTCACCAAATATAACAAGATCCTAGTCAAATAGAGATAGCTTGGTGGCTAAGTTTAACTTTCCTTGCAAGGAAAGGAGTCACCATATCTAACATGATAACAATCATACTTCCTAGATCACGAGCCTATAGAGCTCCAAAACCTCAAATCAGTATCAACTCATACTATCAATCACCTCACATGTCACTACCGACATCCGTAAACCCAAAACAGGGTTAAAACAATCACTTCAACCTAATGGATGTCACAAGGGTTGCTGACCAACAAAAGGAAGTGAAATGGATTGAATAACCCATCACACCGACCACTTAAAGGTCGCATGTTCGCCCAAGGGTAAAATGGTCATTTCCAGAGAAAAATGTACTTTCAAAGGTTACCCCACCTATTTATACATAGGTTGAACCATATAAACAAACGGAACCAAATTCAAAACCCTGATGCGAGAGATATGAATTTTTGAAAATGACATCGGACAACGCCGACCCAAATAGAAGTTAAAGTACCCTTCTTTCACCAAAGGTAAAACAGTCATTTCAAGTACAAATAAATGATTTCAAGTTTCAAATAGAAATTTTTTGCCTATCCCAAGCCATAGGAACAAACCGGACCTAAATCAAAGCCACGAGACGAGAGATATGCATTTTTTAAAATGGTATCGGACAACGCCGACAAAAATGGAAAGCTGAAGTACCCCACTTTCACCAAGGGTAAAACAGTCATTTCAAGTAAAAATAAATGATTTCCAGTTTCAAATACAAAGCTTGTACCAAGCCCCTAAGTCATAGGAACAAATGGGACCTAAATCAAAGTCACGAGACGAGAGAGATGAATTTTTGAAAATGACATCGGACAATGCCAACCCAAATAGAAAGTTTAAGTACCCCTCTTTCACCAAGGGTAAAATAGTAATTTCAGGGGTAAACTGGTCATTTCAAAGTACAAATACAAAGTTCGTACTTAGGACAAGCCATAGAAACAAACGAGGCTCAATTCGGAGTTGCGAAGTAGGAGAAAATAATTTTTGAAAATCGGACTTCGCATGCCACTCAAACAGCCCTTCACTAGGAATTTCGAAAAAGTTTCTAAGTGTTGGGAAGCCAACCTACTGCCAGATTTCAGCTTTGTCATTAAAGTTCAAATATGCAAAAACACGAGATTTTGCGATATGGCTCCGTTTTTCGCGCCGTCGGTCCCGAAAAATCACAAATATTGGAAAAGTGGGTTTTTCATTTGCGGAACTCAAAAATAGTCACCGAGACCTCGGGAAACGCATAAAACATAAACTTTGTATAAAAGTGATTATTTAAAGTTTCATAAAATGTTCCGTCTTACCCCCGGTCTCCGTTTTGGCATACCACCGACTTTTAAAGTGTCAAATTCTTTTCACATGAATTTAAAATCATTTCAAAACTCAAAATTTTAGTCGAGGTCACGGGGATGAGAAAAAATGGGTTTTTCACATAAAAACCGAATGGACTTAAATATAAGTCTTATGAAAAATCCATTTTCGGAAAAATAAACCAAAACACCAACGTAAAGACCAAAGCGAATTTGGAGACGCTCAATGAAGCTAGGAAATGTAGAACCAGAGTGAAAAGACAACTCGAAGGAAAAGGAAAATAACCATACACAAAGGCACTAACTTTAACCCAACTCATACCTAGTTCGACATCCAAATCTCTAAACTCCACAACAACTTATTCAAGAATGTCCACAACACCAATGACATTCCAATCCTTAAGATCGCAAAAGGAAACCTAGTGGCCGTTGTCACGGAACCAACTAATTTCAAATCAAGAACCTCTTCCGATTCTTTCAAACCTCAATTTAACATTCGAAACCACATCTCTTAGGTCTTTAACAAGATCATATGGTCATCCTTACACAATCGACTTGGTTTACTCATAACCTCGTCTATCATAACCAAAATATCAAAATCACGATTGATGTCACGTTGCTACACAACCGGTAACTATACCTCAAAACCATCACCCGCCTTCTCAAGGCTTCAATTCATAATCAATGCCGGTCAACACTATAACTCATCACCGACTTTCTCTTATCACAACAAATCCATCAAAACTAACTTATATCACCACTCTAAGGCATATAAGCACATAGCAACAAGTATAAGCATTTATTTCACATTATACTTTAAACAAGGCATGCAATTCACATTTTCACATCCTTCAATTTCACTTGAGCATTTTAATAACAAATGAATTATATCACAATATTCACATGAAATATGTTCCTCAATCACATGGAATAATATCATAATTTACATGTAAACATAAATCACATATTAGCAACTCAAATGCAATATGACTCACACACCTCATGATACACACAACGCCCAACTCAGGTTAACAGATACATACTTTGTCCATTTACTTTTGAGGATACAAGCTCATCAAGTAATGTAGAGTACCGAACCGACTCTTCCCAAGTGATTTTTCTCTCTATCATTTCAATAAGGAAGACGGTAGCACAAGAGCCCAGATTGCAACTCCGTGCGCTATGACCACCAAAATCAAGAATACGAGCCTCTCTTATGACTCTTAAACCAATTTCTCTTTTCGGCTTATTAGTTTCGTATGGGTGAACCCCTCCTGGCCAGTTGTTGTTACGATCCGAAACCAAACCACCCACATGTGATTACACAACTCGCATATACCAATACCATGATTTGACACTACACGATGTACTGAATATGCATCCAGGTTCTAACCAACAATCATGTCCCATTACAATATATATGTTTTTCTCTTTCGCAAAATATCGTACTCAATAAAACCATCATGCTTACAATTTCACATTTATAAACAATGGTCCACAACATGCTCAATCACAATACATGCTTTTATCATTTACAATATATTGGACTCCACTTAGCACAATGCTTACAATTTCACATGTATAAGCAATAATCAAGGATATTTTCTCATGCACCATTCATAACACAAATCATCAAGTTGTCCTTTTATTTCACAAGGATAACATTTTCATTCTTTTAAACATGTTCGTAGTTCAATTCATGCAAGTTTATCACAAATCACATCTCAACCTAACATTAATTCCAATCATAGCAAATATCATTCACAAAAGGGAAACAAGATAGTCACTCCAGGTTGAGATGTCTAGTTACACCAATCATAAAGTATAACCTCAAATTGTTACCCAAAGGAGCTAGCCTAATCTCATTCCAAGGCTACCTTTCTAACACCCACATACACATATGTATAACTACACTTACACATATACACCACAATACCCACATACATATACACACATATACGCATACAAGCACACTTGAATATAGGAAATCTCAAGAACAACCACATAACTAACATGCTTCATAACCTTATTCAATAGCATTAAAAGTACTCCATACACAAGGGTTAAGTCACATAACATGTTCAAACCCTAACTTCACATTTTCAAGGATACACTTAGCAATTTCATTTAAGGCTAGGAATTCAATAATACAATTCTCATACCTTCACAATCATAAGAGAAGCTAGTTAAGAAGTTTTCCCCTACCTCTTGAAGAGCAAAGCCAAACGACTAAATAATGCCAACAAATCCTAGCTCTCACCCAACACCGAAATCAAAGGAGCAATTCGGTGGGAAACTTCACCATAGTCCCATAGTAAGGAATCAAACTCCAACACAAGAGTAGAATAAAAATTATGAAGTAATTTAACAAGAAACCCAAAATTAGGATTTGAAAGGAAACACACAGGGATAGAATAACACTTACCCATCTTAAGCTCAAACCGAAGACAAGAACACCATGAACAACTTCCATGTTAATGGCCACACCAAACTCCCAACTTAGGGTGTTCAAATCCACCTCTAAGTGAAGAAGAACCAAGAGGGAGAAAATGGAGAGAAAACAGTGAAATCTTGCAATGGAAGACCAAGTGATGTGTAGATATTCTCCACTCACTCCTCTCACCATCCAAGGATCCAAAACAAATATGGGGAAAAAAGAAATGGATCCAAGGGTTAGGAATAAGTCTTGCCATAAAAGACTTATTACACCACTCATAAAACTCATTAACTTGTCAAACAAGGCCTTAACATCCAAGGGTTTAGAATAAGGCAATAAAAATGAATAAAATATCCAATGGTTGACAAGAAGTCTTGCCAAGTGAAAGACCAACAATAATGGATTATTGCATTTAAGTGTCAACCAAACAAGGCCCTATGATCCAAGGGTTTAGAACAAAGATGGGAGAATGAGATCAATGGCTAGGAATGAGACACCACTTGAAAGTGGGAAATGACCAAATTCCTCCCAACTTAGGGTTAATTACAAGAGTGTCATCAAACATCTTAATTACCCTTCTACCATTTGTCATCATCTCTATTTACCACTATGTCATTCATCCCCCAATACTTAGCCAAATCTCTACACTTTTTACTAAATGTTCTAAATATGAAAATACTCATTTACCCTTCGGTCATTTCTTTTCCGAAATCATTCTCATCAATTTTCATTAATTACAAAATGAAAATATAACAAATAATTCATGTAATTACACCTATCGAAACGCACCCGTTAAATATGCTACACCGGAACGTCTAAAATAAACTAAAGTAACACGTTCGGGAAAGAAATAAGATTGCCGAAGCTCCAACGAGAAAACGTTGCACGAACCCACGTAGTCTCCAACGAACAATAAATCACGAAGCCAGAAATAAAAGTTCACGAATTCGTGCCGCTAAGTCCGAAACTCAAACGCGAAAAATTTATACGTACCGAAATTACACAAGACATCTTGATAAGTGACGTTACAAAAATGTTAACATTAGCACATGCATGAAAATTCGCCGACACAATTAAAGGAAACGCGAGCGTTACATTAAAACTCCAGTATCTATGAATGCTGACAAGGATGGATTTTATTAGCTGAGCTCATGCATATCCTCATAACTTTTGATAAAGTTTCAAGCATTAGCACATGCATGAAAATTCGCCGACACAATTAAAAGGTGATTGACGACAATCGTCCAAATCAGAATCGCAATACCCCGGATTTATGATGGAGAGCATAGACATTGTCAGTGTTTCTTAGTCCACATTGCTTCCATGAGCAAGTAGGAGCTCAACTTTAATATTGTCGTGTGATAACAACAAAGAGAAAGATGTTCAAGTTCCCATATGAGGTAATAGAATATATATACAATTTATATAGTAAAAAAAAACTAGTGGTGGAAGATAGTGACATCAATTCATGGATTGGAATATTTTAACATCTATGCCCATAGCTCACGTAAATATCAACTGTTTTAAAATAACACCCAAGTGACCTCCACTAAGCTAGGACACTAGATAAAGGACAACCCTCTCTCTCTCTCTCTTCCTTTGCCTTTAAATTGAAGCACTATATATGAGTAAGGGTGTACCATGCGTAAGAGCTAAAGAGGAAGATATATGGAGATGAATTCTCATTCTAAGGATGTATCACTCCAAGAACTAAGAGATAGACTTGCAGAGTTTGCTAGAGTGAGGGGATGGGAGCAATATCACAGCCCTAGGAATCTCCTTTTGGCTCTGGTAATTAAGTCTCTATTAGGTGCCACTGTGGACCATATATATATATATATATATGATAGATCATGGCAACTCGACACACAAATAAAAATAGTGTACACCAATTCATTTACTTGCGTGTCAAGCTATAATTTTTTTTTGCATGCTTGACCATAGAAAGATGTATCACATATAATAATGTTGCAATTTGCATCCTAACCTTATATTTACTAAACATAGATGTATATATAGTTATGTATGTATCTTTTTTTTTGGGTGAATGTTATATATGTATTTTGCATGGTATTACAACATATATTATATTGTGCAGGTGGGAGAGGTGGGAGAGCTCTCAGAGATATTCCAATGGAAAGGAGAGGTAGCGAGAGGGCTACCAAACTGGAGTTCTAGTGATAAAGAGCATCTTGAGGAAGAGCTCTCTGATGTTCTACTCTATCTTGTTCAATTGGCTGATGTTTGTGGGCTTGATCTTGGCCAAGCTGCTCTCACGAAGATACTCAAGAATGCTCAGAAATATCCGGTCCACGACGATACTTCGACAGCTTCTTCCACCTACAACTAGCTAGGAACCTTCCTTCTGAACGTGTCTATGTGATCGAAGCTGTTTACTGAAGTTAATTTTTGAAGAGAGGGCATATATATATATATAAATATGTACTCCTTGCATGTATGAGGCATATATATAAGAGTATCTATTAAGAGCAATAAGCAGAGTCTTGGAGAAAATATTTCTCCTGTTTCCTCTACATGACCTCTCTTGAGGTTTGAGTCAACTATACACACGGTGACTATATATGATCAATATTTAATAGATTGAGACCGCTATCATTTTGCAACAACATCAAAATCCACTGCCGAAAGAGTTTCTTCGTAATATAACTAATATTATTCGAGTTTTTACCCAATTCGTTAACGGGTTCGATTTTAACATGATGAGAGGGGGTGGTGAGATCATGTGTCAAACTTTAAAGATATATAATGTAATAAATGAGAAACATTATGAAAGTTTAATTTCTTGATACACTGCTACATAAGCTTTAAGGGAAAGAACACTATAACGTTGTTAGGATTTTTACATTCGTCCAAGAACACTTTAAGGGAATCTAAACCCTTCATTTGAAAATCGTGCATACCTGCAAATCATAAAATGCACACAAACACACATCAAACACAATCGACACAAAGTTATATACGTGGTTCAGCCAAATCGGCCTACGTCCACGGAGAATTACAAGGAGATGGTACGCAGATTATACACACTCACACACAGTGTATACTCACACTTAGGGCTACAAACGAACCAAGCACTCGAGCATAAAAACTCGGCTCATGTTTGTTTATTTAATAAGTGAACCAAGCTCAAACAACTGGAAACTCGGTTCGAAAATGTTCGCGAATAAAGCTCGTGAACATTTTCATAAACAAGGCTCATTAAAAACTTCTCAACTTCTCAACTTATATATATATATATATATATATATATATATATATATATTATGTATTATGTATTATATATATATATAAATTATGTATTATGTATTATATAATACATAATTCTTACATATCTAAAGAAAAAAATATTTTATAAGTGAGTCTCATATTGGATTAAGCCCAATTGTGCTTAAGTATTAGTAAACCTTATTTCATTTCCTCTCCTTTAGAATCCATGGTATGTGTATATATATGTGAACAATGAATTTATATTATAACTAAATCTAAATTATATTATATAAACAAAATTGTGCAAAACCTTGGTACAAAATAAAAAGACTTTTGTAAGAAAGCTTTCAACCATGAAAATGGATAAAGAATGTTAAAACTAAGAGATGGGAACTTTTTTTTAGCATTCTTGTGTTGTGTTTTTAGGCTTTAAATTACACTTCCATTCATGACTAGAGATGATAAGTTGAAATTTGTCCCACATTGATAGTTTAGAAATAAGAGTTGTATGGGTAAGTATATAAATAGGGCTTTCTATTGACATTTGAAAAGTGTGAGTTATCTTGTTATCCTTAAACAACTTGTGTTATTACTTTAATAGTTTGTCCCACATTGCTTGTTTAGTAAAAGTTAGGGATGTATTATCTTTATAAATATATTCTTTCCTTTAAAAGTAATGAAAGATTTTGGGTGATTTCTATAAATTAGTGCCAAGTATTAATGGCATGAATTATAATTAAAGTAGTCAAAAAAATTTAATAAGTCACTTTTATAGTGGTTTGTCAAGCCAATAGTCATACGGCTTGTCAAGCCGAGCTCAAGCTCCATTGTTCATAATTTTATCGAGCTCGAGATCTCCTCATAATGAGCCGAGCTAAGCCCGAACACTTCAAAGCTCGACTCAGCTTGGCTCATTTACAGCCCACATACGCCTGTATCACCGGAAATAATATAAGCATATATTATTCATAACTATCACCAAGAAGAAGAATATTAATCTGTATCGCTTCTTATTCTCTCTCACAATCTGTATTAGATCTTGTGTTTCTGTCCCACTTCTATATCACCCAATACAATAGGAACAACCCATGTATTTATAGGAGAGACTGGAGTGGAGGACGAACGATTCAATTGGAATTACATCCCAATTAGAATAGAGTCAATTTAGGTCTTACCATAAAAACCCAAAACTAGGTTACTGAGTACTCAATGAAACTCCCGCCGAGTACTCGGTGGATGCGCAAGTGCACACAAGTACGCAAAAGTCTTCTGCCACTTTTTCATCAATTGCAAAAGTTCGCAGTTACTGAGTACTCGGTCAATAACCCATCCAGTACTCGATGGTTCTTCACAACAATTTTGCTTCTTGACTTCTTCTTCTCGATCCTTGAGGAAATGAGTCATTACTACTAACAATCTCCCACTTGATGACTTTCCACCCAATCAATCAACTCTATCAATGATCAGTGTTTCCAACTATGCTCTCATTCCTATCTTCAAGCTTGAAGACTGGTGGGCGTCAGGTGTGTGCAAAATATGTGGTTAAAAATGACACATTAACGACACTTTAGGTTTTACGTACTCTTATGCAAGAGGAGAGATCAAATGTATATAATTTTGCTTGAGTAGGGGAATATCGATCCTATAGAGACGAGAATTGTTCACTTTAATAGTTTAAGAACACTGAATTATATTTTTCCAAAAAGATTTTGATTTTGTGAATTATCTAATAATAAGGAAAATAAAACAGAAAAAATGATAAATAATGGTTGTGATTCAGAGCGACAGAAAACTAGGGTTTCCTGACTCCACCACTAACCGCATAATATAGTCCAAATTCTATTTCAATTGCATGAGGGCGATCCATTGACTGTGAATCAGGTCGGACCGCGCCAGTAGTTTGACCCCGAAAAGGATTACTCTCAACCGGATCGCGACAACCCATCTCAAGACTAAACTTATTTGTGCATGCGAACTACTAATAGAAAGTAAATGCAGAAAAGTAAATTAAAGGAGTAAATTAAAGCATGAAAATAAACTAAAGCATATTTATATCAGTTTGTCAGGGCATGACCTGTGTTTACCTAGGGTTTCAAGTTTTATGACCACCATTATGTAGAAAATAAAAGATTAAGCCTCCGAGTTTCAGCCCATAGTGAATAATTGTGATTGTGTAAGATAAATATATTTTAAAAGTCTAAGACAAGAATCAATTCAAATATATAAACTTGTATCACAAATAAAAACGGTCTCTCATCTAACACAATCATCACAGTATAGTCACAATTTCCCCTCTCTACAATTGACTATAAAATCAGAACTACATTACTTGGTTAGAGTTTTGCGAGAAAACCCTAGATACCGAATTAGTCGATCATGACTGAGAGAATCTGCATTGTCGGTGTAGAAACGTTCTCCATGGCCTTCTTCTCCGAATCTTTAGATCTTTAATGGTAGTTCTCTTCAATGGAAGTAAGTCTTCAATGAAGGTGCGTGAAAATCAGAACCAAGACCAGCCTCCAAAAATAATACAAAACAGAACTAAACCCTAAACCTAACCCTCTTATATTTATAAACAAGTGAGGGAAACCCTAATGGTTGCCCTTTTCTGTAATTTCAGAATACATGAATAATCTCTATAAAGTCTCATGTAAATATGTGTATAAGTTTGTATGTAGAGGTCTGGAATCACCGATCACTTAAAATATTGAAGTAGGGACAAAATTGGAAAATTCTGACACAACTCCGAAACAACATCAACACGTAAAGGGGTCACGTGGCCACAAGGTGGGACCTACGCTCCTGACCTACGCTTGGGCGTAGGTTTCGGGCGTAGGATAGAAACCAAAGCGTAGCTTAAGAGCGTAACTCATGTCCAATCTGCCTCTTTTTCTCTCTGACGACGTAGGGTATTATGCATCTTTTATGTAAAAACTCGTCTTTTCATATTTGAGGTAGATTGGTCGCCTTTGACTCTCGATGCTTTTTGGTGAAGTAATAATGTATGAAAATGACATTTTTACCCTTTGGTGAGATAACGATGTCAGGAAATGACCATTTTGCCCTCTAATAGCTCTTCTTTGCTCGGTCACACCTCTTAATTCCTTTCTCGAGATAGAAACAATCACGAACTCAATTAATTCACCGAGATTAACTATGTTTCTTCATTAAGCTCCTGAAACATGCTTACACACACAAACGGGATAAAAATACCAAGTAATGGAATGTAAAGACATAACAACAGCAAGATAGGGGCAAAAAATGACCAATATTGAACAACCATCAAAGACCCACTGAAGTTGCGCACAACTTTAATTTCTCTATTTTCACCACTTTGGTCAACATGACCATGCTGATAGCTCCCACTGCGTGAGCAATATCTAGCCTTCCACAGAACTTACGACTTCTATTACGTCTGGCCACATTGTCTTGCAACCACTATCGCCTCTAACTTCGCCTTGCAAACATTGTCGCATTTGTCTTCTTTCTCTCTTTCACTGAGAGACTTTTCAGTTGCTGCATATAAACCTCCCCCTTTAGGTCACCTTGGAGGAAAACAGATCTAACAGCTCTAGATGCAAAATAAGTTTCTTCAAAAATGATTGAATGAATGGTATTCAGTTTCACAACAAAAGAATTGAGGGCTTTCTTCCCTACCAGCAGCTCGGTTAGCTTCCATGTCTTGACGGGGATAAGGGACTTCATCTCATCTTCCATCGTAAGCTCCCACTTGCTCGCATCTGCTCCACTGCATGTTTTATCATCACATTCTGGTTTATTTTCATCTGTGAGTGATAAATAATTAAGGTATTTCCTATTCAGTACACGCGGCCGCGAAATCCTTCTAAACACAGAATTATGAGTCAGAGTCTGCGGTGTATCATCCTTTTGAGAAGTGTTGTCTGCAATCTGTTCTTCTGACTGAGGACCCTCACTATCTAGAACAACTTGTATCTCAACATACACAGGATCACTCTGTGCTTTACCGCTCCATACCTCTTTTGGTATTCTTTGCTCCAATGATACTGATGGACCACGATTCATAAGATACGATGTTGTACTGACTATTTCTGTCCAGAACTATTCTGGAAACCCTGCCTGAATGTGCATGCTTCTGGCTATCTCAGTCACTTTCTGGTTCATACATTCTGCTACGCCATTCTGTTATAGTGTGCATGGAACAGTCTTCTCTAATATGATATTGTTCTCATAGCAAAAGTTCTTGAACCCAGATTCTTCATTTTCTCCACCAAAGTCGGATCTCAGTTTTTTTACCTTCAACTCTGTCTCGTTCTTCACCGTGACTTTCAATTTCTTGAATATATCGTACACCTTAGATTTATGTTTCAAGAAGTAAATACATATCCTCCTAGAATGGTCATCTATGAAAGTCACGAAGTAGGACTTTTCCCCAAGAGATGAGACAGTTGTTGACCCCTAGACACCCATGTGAACTAGCTCAAGCTTCTCCACTGTTAGACTCTTGTTGTTGCTCTTGAAACTAACCATCTTCTTCTTACACTCACAGAAGTTGATATCAATCGATTTCACTAGTAGTTTTCCTTTAAGAGCATAACCGTGAGCTCATTTTCACTCATGTGACCTATCTTCTGGTGCCACAAGTTGTGACCCTCCTTGCCTTTTGCAACTATAATCACTGTGCTAAAATTGGTAGTTGTGTAGAACGTACTTTCTTTATTTCCTCGTGCTATAATCATAACCCCCCCCTAGAAGTCTTCCACTTATCTTCATTGAAAGTGGTCACATAACCTTCACTCGCCAATTGGCCTACTGAGATCAGGTTCTTCCTCAAGTCTGCAATGTGTCTCACATCCCTCAGCTTCCATATCGATCCATTGAGTCTGATATGTAGTTCACCCTTGCCAATAACACTGCAGGGCTGATCGTCACCTAGATGCTTTATGGGCATACCGTACTGCTTACAAAACCCCTATAGGAATGTCCCCATATCGATTGGTCTATGGAAAAGCTTGTCACTAACCTGTTGAACTCGAACACCGTGCTTATTGGGCCATCAAGGCCATTAACTTTGACTATGATAAAGCCGGTCAACGTAGGACCCTTCAACTTGATGAGTTAGAAGAAATCAGAAATGATGCCTATGAGAGTTCAAGAATTTATAAAGCCAAGACTAAGTTGGAACATGACAAACACATTCTCAAAAAGGAGTTTTTCATAGGACAAAAGGTTCTTTTGTATAACTCTCGTCTTCAATTGTTTCCTGGGAAGTTAAGGTCACGTTGGTAAGGCCCGTACTATGTCCATCACATTTCTAGTCATGGTGCCATTGAGTTACAAGACCTTAAGAATGGACAGTTGTTTAAAGTTAATGCTCATCGTCTAAAGCCTTTCCTAGAACTTGAAACTTCTGAAAATGAGGAAATTCTCCTCATTGATCCAATTTATTCGGACTGATCTATTTAGGGGTAGCACATCTGTTGAGTTTGGCTGAAGACGTTAAACTTAGCGCTACTGGGAGGCAGCCCAGTCAGTTGTGTAAATGTTTCTATCAATTTTATTTTTTCACTCTATTTGGATATGTTTAGATTTTGTTTGGGGGTAAAGTCTGTCATAATATTTTCAATCACTTGACTTTTCTTTTGCCAAGAATCTTTGTAGGGACTATACTCCAAAAACACCACCTCAATTGCGGTAATTTGTTCCAATTTATCTCTTAGATATATTTTTAAACACTAGGGACAGTGTTATTTTTGTTTGGGGGTGGATATCTATTTAATCAAAATAGAATTTCATTATTAAAAAAAAAAATTGAAAAATTGACTTTGTTTGGAAAAGGTTTTTGTTTTTATGCATGAGTGTTTTGCATTATAAGTTGATTAAGTTTATGTTTATGATATATTAGTAGTATGTGATGCGATATTCCCACTCATGAGAGTAATGATTAGATTGAGTTAGTGAAATGATGTGATTTTACATAGGTAAATAAATTAGTGAAATTGAAACCGAAAAGGACAACTTTGACCTATAAGCAAATGCACACATTCACTATGGGAAAAACAGTTGATATTTGACTATGGAGTTGAAAAATTAGCTTTGCCGCTATAAAAGGGGAGAAGGGGAGATAGAATGGAGAAAATTTTAAAAAATATATTTTCAAAGAAATGCAAAAAGTAGTTATTCGATCTGAGTAACCGGACATTGGTATCACCAATATCATTGTTCGCATAAAAAAGGGAGAAAACTAATGAGCATAAATTCCATGGAAGAAGTTCAGGCCCAGTTGGTCGGGACTAAAAATCCTCGCTGGAAAGTCCGGAGCTTATAAATACAAAAAGGGATGGAAGTGAAATGATAGAAATAATTAGTTTTTACGAAACATATGGCAAAGTTTGATCAATGAAGTAGAAGAAGAGAGATTGATATACCATAGTAGAATGTTCACAAAAACACGGAAGGTTGTCTAGATTGGGAGTAGAAAGTACCGAAATTATTTACTTCAGTGGGGATCATTCATATCATTAGCTTGAGATAGTTATTGTTCGGTAGTGAGTGGTAGTATTTGTATTCATATTATCTTATATATTGTATCATGGCTTGATTAATGAATATGTGAATGCATGAATGCATAAAAATGAAGAATGAAGAAGTTGTGGGTAATATATCCAACCCTCACGAGGCTATTGCTCGTCCACTAGGGTAACCTAGGGGTTTAAGGCCTTATTGCATATGGTAAATGCAATCGAAAGCAACTTGCGATAGTAGCATATCTTTAGTTAAGTTTAATAAAAGTATAATTTTGTGAACTAATCTATTTTGCCCATATTTGCTAGATGACTAGCAAGAGCTTGTTTGAGAGTAATTTGATAAGTCCACAAAATTACTATTTTTAATGTCAAAAGTAAATCCTTAATTTACCATTTTAGTGTATAAATATTCTTATATATTTATTTTTATTTGTTTGAGGTATGAATTGGAAAAGATGAAGAAAATGTATTAAAGTGAGAAATGAATGGACATGGATGGCAGATGAAGAATATAATGCACATGAAGAAATAATAAAATGACTTGGAAAGTATCAATATTCAAAGAAAAAGAAAAGAAAAGTAGATCTAATTTCACTTTACAAGATGTCATTATATTCCAATTTTCTCTATAAATAGGAGAGTAGTTGGAAATTGTATCGAGTTAGATGGTAGAGAGTGAGAAACTGTAGAGATAGTTTAGTCTTGTATCAAGTTTTTATTTTTGTTGTTTTCTTAGTTAATGAAAATTTCTTCTATTATCATGTTTTATTTCTTTATCATTATGCTAGCTTAAACATCTTCTCAAGGGAGTGATGAAACCACCTTGGGTAAGATATACATAATTTTATTTTATTTTTTATTGTTTAATTCTCTTCCCGAAATAATTTTTTCAAGTGACAAAACCTACAATAGAGGTTGAAAATAGAGGAAGGATTCTCCGTGATTACCAATCAATGGAAATACGGGGAATGCCTACCACTATTTATATTTATTTATTTTTAAACCAAAACATTAGAGGGAGGATTTTTAGTGATTACCAATTAATGGAAATACGGGGAATGCCTACCAATATCTATGTTTATGTTTAATAGGTTGGAGGAGAATTTGCAATAGAAATATATAATATTATTTATATAGACCCGGGTGGTGGATTCTCTTCCTTTGAGATTTCTTCCACTATTTGATAATTTTATCTAGTTATTTTAGTTTATTATTCAAAAATTCAAGAATTGTTTTAAGTAATTTCTTTTTATCTCGAAAATTATAGTTTTAGATCCTAGTCTCAAACCGATTTCTAAGTTGAGAGTGGTTCGACCCTACTTATTGCTATACTATTTTAAGTAAAGTATTTGTAGGTATTATAAATTTTGTTGACCGGAGTTTGGTGAAACAACGACAAATATTATCAAATCATCAACCGTCACCAATCCTTTTCTTTCATCAAATCTGGCTTCTTCTCTTCTAATGGTAAATACAAATTTTTTTGGAATAACACATCCTTAATTTGAATCTTCCAATAGGCAAAGTTTTCACAATCAAACTTCTCGATCGTACTTGTCTTTTCTTCAGCCATAGCTCCCACTGAGCCTATTTAAGGTGTTCAGAGTCAAATCACACAAAACTGATCACACGGTTGCGTCAGGAACTGTCCAAAACCTTAAGGACGCTCTTGCTGATGATGTGGCACTGACGTCACTGCTAAACTGATCGAATACTCAGTTACTGGATCTTCGAGTACTCGGTGAACCTTTCTTCGAGTACTCGGTGAAGACTTCACTCGTCTTCTTTAGCAAGTGCATGAGGGTGCGTGGGACCTCCTTTCGCGACGCACTATACAGTCCTGACTTCGTCTTAATAAGACGAAGCTCCGGGTTTGGTTGGTTTCTGATTTCGTGCAAGATGATCCTACGAATCTGGACCAGAACGTACAGCTTCTGGATTTACTTCAACCTAAAGCTCTGATACCACTTGTTAGGATTTTTACACCCGCCCAATAACACTTTAAGGGAATCCAAACCCTCCGTTCGAAAATCCTGCACACCTGCAAATCAGAAAACGCACACAAACACACATCGAACACAATGGACACAAAGATATATAAGTGGTTCGGCCAAATCAACCTATGACCACAGAGAGCACTGTTTCACTATAATCAATGAGAGGATTACAAGGGGATGATCCACAAATTATATACACACACACACAGTGTATATTCACGAATGTATCACCGAAAATAATATAAGCATATATTATTCATAACTCTCACAAGAAGAATAATCTCAATATGTATCTCTTCTTGTTCTCTCTCACAATATATATCAGATCTTGTGTTTCTGTCCCACTTCTGTGTCACCCAATATAATAGGAACAACTTATGTATTTATAGGAGAGGTTGGAGTGGATGACAAGTTAATCGGAATCACATCCCAATTAGAATAGGAGTCAATTTAGGTTTTACCATAAAAACTAGAAACTGGGTTACCGAGTACTCGGTGATACTCCCACTGAGTACTTGGTGGACATGCAAGTACGCAAAAGTCTTCTATTACTTTTTCATCAATTGCGCAAGTTCGCAGTTACAGAGTACTCGGTGGTTCTTCACAACAATTTTGCTTATTGGCTACTAACAACAGTTGCCCCTGCTACCGTAACGGAGATGGTTGGAAAAGATGAATATTCGGTGTTTAGGCGAACTGTATCCAGTGTACATACGGAGTGTGAGTTTGAATCTCCTCCGCATGTTGCTGAATATTATCTCTTTAGAATTTAGGTACCAAAAGATATTTTTTTAGACTTCAAACTTTTTTTAAGCTAAGATAAAGTAGTATTTGATATGGGCCATCAAAGCCTGCTTGATGTAACTAAGATGTCACATTAATATGACCTGTTGTTGGCCTGTATTAACTTTAGCAAATCTTAATGATATAGTTGGTGACTGAAACAAGTGAATTGGTTCTCATTGCCATCATATTTTGTTCCAACTAGTAGACTATTGCTCTTATTATAGTTGGTGACTAATAGATTGTTGTATTTAATTTTACTGATGGTTTTAAAGTTTTGGGGTGTTTTGTGTTGATAGATTTTTATCAACTAAAAATGCATGAAAATTACCAGTATATTCAATTTCTTTTATAATAGTAAACAAACAATGCACACTTTAATTTCATTTTCCTTTTTTCTTTTTCTTTTATTTTTTCACGGAAAGGTCAAACAATATATAGCGAAACGCCAATGAACGAACTGTCCTATGCAGGGTCAAACATTCTACACGGACGAATCCACACATGGTATATAATAAGGGTACCCTTTTTTTCTACTAATTTTCCTTTTATTTAATTAAAATATATGTAAATTATTAATAATACTATCAAAAATTTATTTTTATTGCCCTTCTCCAACATAATATTATAAAATAGGAGAAAAGAAAGGGAATGAATAAATCATAATAGCAAATACCCAAATCAAGTTTTTACTATCTGTTTATAGTGTTAATTTTAAATGTTGATTATTAATATATAAATATTATAATAAATATCATTAAGTCAACGTATTTTATGGAATTGTATATTAATTTTCATTATCCATTATATAGAATGTAGTGCGCTATGTCAGGTGTAATACTTCATGTTCCTCTCTCATGTATGTGCAATCCTTTAACTCTCTCCTTCTTTTACTTTGTATAAACCCTAAATTTGTTTCTCTTCCAAAACCCTAACTAAATTAACCCTAGTTAGTATTTTTGACACCATGATTTTGTCAATTGTATGAGATGGGGAGCATAGAGTTATTGGTTTGTTCTAGGGTAGCAAATGAGACGAATTGATCGTGAACACACTACAAGAAATCGGACTTTTAGCGATGGTCCTTTAGTGACAGTCTTAGAAACTGTCGCTAATAGTCAATTTTTCGTCACGGAAAATTTAGACTGTCGCTAATACACATATTTTTAGTCACGGATTTTAAAACCGTCGCTAAAGATAAAAAACCGTCGCTAAAAGTCATATTTTTAGTCACGGAAATTTTAAACTGTCGCTAATACGCATACTTTTAGTCACGGTTGTTTAAACCGTCGCTAAATCTTCACAACCGTCACTAAAAGTCATTCTTTTTAGTCACGGAAATTTTAAACTGTCGCTAATACGCATATTTTTAGTCACGGATTTTAAAACCGTTGCTAAAGATAAAAAACCGTTACTAAAAGTCATATTTTTAGTCACGGAAACTTTAAACTATCGCTAATACTCATACTTTTTAGTCATAGATTTTTAAACCGTTACTAAAGGCACAGAACCGTCCTAAATGGTAAAAAAAATGCGGGAATTTTTACCGCCAACTAGCTGCGCCTAAAAAAAATAAAAGAAAAAATCAGTATGTCCTTTAGTGACATTCTGAACTGTCCTTAAAAGACCATATTTTTAGCGACAGTTTTATCAAACTGTGTCAAACGACTCTAATCTTAGTCATATTATTTTTTAATCGTGCCAAAAGCCATTGAAATTATTAGCGCCAAAAGACTCTAATCTTAGTCATATTCTTTAGGCACTGACAGTTTTATTTTTTTGATTGATTATGAGAAATGGAAATTACTATAACAACAAAAAATAAAATTTTAATCAACAATTTATACAAATATTTTAGAAGTAGTTGCTCCATATACGAAACAAGAACCTAGGCATATAAAGAAAATTATATGATCAGTATGTGTGTGACTAAAAATGTTATATATGTTGTGTATAAAGTACTAATTATATGCTTTCATGAAATTGAATTATGAATTTGCACAAATGAACTCAAGTTCATGAAATTTAATTGAGGTTTTACTCAATTGAAGTCAATTAATTTCATGAAATTGTAGTGTGGATTTACTCAATTAAACTCAATTTCATTATATTGTATTAGGCATTTACTAATTAAATTGAAGTCAATTTCACTCAATTGAATCAATTGATTTAGATTTTATTAAACTGAATTGTGAAATTACTAAATTGAGGTCGATTTCACTCAATTGAATTGAAGATTTACATAAATGAACTCAAGTTCATGAAATTTAGTTGAGGTTTTACTTAATTGAAGTCAATTTCATAAAATTGTAGTATGGATTTACTAAATTGATCGAACTCAAATTCATTGAATTGAAGTTAATTTCACTCAATTAAATTTAATTTTATAAACTTGAAATGGGAATTTACTCAAATGAAGTCAATTTCATGAAATTAATTGAAGTGTGAAATTACTAAATTGAACTCAACTCAATTGAATTTAATTTTATAAACTTGAATTGGGGATTTACTCAAATGAAGTCAATTTCATGAAATTGAAGTGTGGAATTATTAAATTGAACTCAAATTTATTAAATTGAAGTTAATTTCACTCAATTGAAGTCAATATCATGAAATTGAAAATGATATTTCAGATTTTAATCAAATACTCCTTCCAGGCCAATTTTCATGTCAAAATGACTTAAATTTTTCTCAGATAAATTATAGTTTCACCACTCTTACACTTTCCTCCCTCTATAAATATATATATATATATAATTCGAAACAATTATTTAAAATTTGAACAAATATATAAAATTTAATATATATATATATATAATAAGAAAAAATGTATATATATTCGAAAAAAAATAATAAATTTTAAAAAACATATATATATAATTTGTAAACTTTATATTAAATTTTCAAAAAATATATAAAATTTGAGAAAATATATAAATTTTGAAATATATATCTAATTCAAAAATTTGTAAACTATAGGAGTATTGAATTATTTCTATATATTATGAGAACATAAATTTTTTGATTAATCAACTCTTCATTATAGGACTATTGAATTATTTCAATATATTATTATTTATTATGCATTTTAAAATTTAAAATGTGTTCTTATAATATTATAATTATTATCTTATTTTTTAAATTTTGATTTTTTCATTAAAATAATAAAAACAAAATCAGGTAAAACTAAACTGGTGGTTTACTTAATTTCAGTTAATTGAATTGGGGGTTTACTTAATTGAACTCAATTTTACTGAATTGAATTAAGGTTTACTTAATTGAATTATGAGAACTCATATACTATGAAACGTATACTTAATTAATAAAGAAAAGAGAAAGTAAAAAAAAAAAAAAGTACTTTCCGATTTTTTTTCCTCTCACTTACCTTAATTATCAATAACAAATAATTAAAATAAATAATAAACAAATCCCAAAAAGTCCTATTTTTAGTCACGGAAATTTCAGACTGTGCCTAAAGGAATAAAACCGTCACTAATACTCCTATTTTTTAGTCACGGAAGTTAAAACCGTCCCTAAAGACACATAATGGTCGCTAAAATTTATATTTTTAGCCACGGAAAATTGAAAACGTCCCTAAAGGCTAAAAATACTGCGGGAATTCTTGGCGCCAACAAAGCTGCGCGAAAAAAAATAATATATATATATATATGTAATACATTACTATGGTGGTGAGAGCTCCACGTCACTACACTATTATCTTCTTTTTTACACAAACAAAACACTCGCCTCTCCACTCTTCTGTATACTTTATACTCTGAATGAGAAAATTCTCTGTATCTCTTCGACTCAAACCTCAACCCTAAGAATCGAATCAAACCTCAAACCCTAAGAATCGATCGATCTCTCGCCTCTCCACATCTCAATTTCTAAGAATCGTAAGCTATCTCACTCTTTCACTCCATCGATTACAGAGAAAATCGTAAGCCTCGACGCAGGAGCTACCAGCATCGAGAACTCCTTGAAAGACTACAGCCAGGAATCCTTCCAGGTCATCGACAATGGTTCCGGCATTTCGCCTCATAATTTCAAGGTTTTCGCCCTCGAATTTGACTCCATTTTGTTAATCTACTCCATTTTTGTGTTTTTCAGTTTGTTCATTGTCAATTCTGTTATGATAATGATTTTGGTTTGTGTTAGTTTTAATTCCTTATTAGGTTTGTCTCTATTCTGTTTAACTACTCATGAATTATTGGGTTTTTTTTGTTTTTTTAATCTCTGCATTCTCAATATTATTATCATAGTGAATGTGGTTTGTGTTAGTTTTGATTCCTTGCTAGGTTTTAGTGGGTTTGGGGGCAGAGGTTTGAGTTTACTAGTTTTTTTTTTTTTCATTTTCCCAAATGTTCATTTGTGTTTGTTTTATCTCCGCAATTTCGTAGTATTTGTTGGTAATAGACACTCTGGGTTAAACAAAAGAGAGTATCCCACAAATCAAATTGAGGGTAGTGTTCAGGCCTCAAGATGGTCATTGAATTCAGGGTAACTGAATTTGATGTGAATTCGGCTTTCTAAGGTTTATGGATGTTAGATCTTCATTACCCTGGGTTGATTAGATGTACGGAGAGAATTTGGATTTTGTTTCCTGATTTGAATTTTTTTTACGGTTTCAATCTGTGATGTGATCTGGAATTATGTATGAAGTTGGAAAGAGTATATTTTTTTATGTTTGTGTTTATGTGATTGAGTCGTGTAGAATTGGGAAAGTTGTTGTTTATCAACTTCACTGGTTTGGATAAGTTGATATCTTTACTTTAACCCAATGATTTTTTTATTGCCAAAGGCTATATGCGATGAACTTGGATCTTGTTTACTTAATATGACAAAAAAAGAGCTAATCTTAGAATGAAGAAATTAATTGAAAGAACAGGATATAAAAAGTAAAGTTCTTGTCCAGAAATTTATGTTGTCCATGCAGAGTAGGGTTTTGCTTATGGTATGAATTCTGTGGAGGGGACTTGATGAATTCCCCATGTATTATTAATGATGCTGAATTGATTGTATTGATGCCTCGAAGAATTTAGATCTTGTTAAAGTTCTAAATATCCTCCAAAAAGATGCAGAACATAAAATTAAAGAATTTAGAAGAAAGTAAGAAACAAAAGGAAATAAAAAGGAAGATGCAGTCTCTGTATTTTTCAAGTTTTGATTGTAGATACTGGGTTTTGTTTATATGATCTATTCTGTGGGGGGATTGTAGGAAAAACCTTTTTTTAATGTAGGGTTGATGGTTGGTGAGACTGATTTTCTTTTCATATAGGGGACTGTTTTACCCATGATCTGCTATGTCAATCTGAGAGTAGTATTTTTTTAGTTCTCCTGGTTACTTAATTGAGCTGAAGTCAGATTTTGTTTTACTGCAGTATCCAGTCTTTGTTAATTTTTCATCTGGACCTGTGGCATTTAAAAGCACATGCACTGTTTCTCATATGAATGTTATTATCACTTTCAGGTGACGAGCTACTCTCGGACTCGTTTCCATACAAGGAAATCCATGGTGGGGTGCTCTGGGAGGTCGAAGGAAAGGTTAGCACTTCTTATCTTCTTTATCTTTTTTGAAATAGATTATATCTTGTTATATGGTGATATTAGAATATCACCATATTGGTTTTTTAGATATTCTAATATACAGTGCCAAACATATATCTTTATTTATATAAATATATATATTATTTGACTAATTTACGAAACTTGTGTTTGAATAATCTTCTGTATGATTGATTGGTTTGAACTTTGAATGGTAAGTGGTGACGGTTTGGAAGCTGGGAAAAGCTAATTTCTTAATTTTCCCGTCAAACTTTATTCCAAGGGTGCTATTCAAGCTAAATCAGATCATTCAGCTCTGGTTTAGCTAATAGTTGAAACACAGTCTGGATAAATGAGACATATATTAAAAGACTTATTCTCTATGTTTGTCACTCTGTATATGTATGTGCCATCTACATTGCCTAATAATTTAGTACCAAGAAGTTTCAAATTACTGCTTCTCTGTCAAATTATCAACAGTCAAAATCTTCGCAGGCACTTTTGTCTAGCCAAAGGAAGCTACTTTGGAAGCAAATTTGTTTTACCACATAGAATCAGTGAGCCAATTTGATTCCCAGTACTTTAAATTTCAATATTATCCACCTCATAGCATCCTCCTCCTCCATAAGAATAGTCAAAAAATATAAATTGTGAAAGATTGCTTCATTAAGTTCCCACTCTTGCCAGGTAGATATCTCACAACATTCAACTCTCTGAAACCTACAACAACTTACAACTGCAACTTGCCAAGTCACTAAAGATCAAGCCAACGTATATTTCTAAATAATATAGGCTAAAAGATTCAATCTCACAGATGGCTCCTTCCAAAATACAAACGTTATCTACAATTACGCAATATGATGTGGGTTCAGATATATAGATGAGAAATATTATCTCAACATGATAAGTGGAAGACATAACATGCTCTTTATTGGGTATAGGATTCTCAACTGTTTTCTGGGTTTGGTCCCTCCAAATTGTGATTTTGAGTAAGCTTTATCTGATAATTGCATTGATATTGTGTTGAACTATTGTTCATAATTTCTTAATCTCTCAGTTGAAGTATTGTTTTAGTTTGTTAATGTATTTATGAACAATGGTATATATATGAAATTCTGCAATTATAAGATTGTGACATTTATTAACGACTAATTTGTTATTTGGGTCTCTTAGCATATCTTTTCATTTCGAGAGAGCAGGTCAGACAACAAGCGATTCTACTTACTTACAGCTACAAAGACTCTTCATTTGAGGACTGATTCAAAGAAAGAAAGAGTGGATTGGATAGAGGCTTTGGTTTCGTCTCGAATATTATTTTCATTGAGACCCTTGAATGATAGTCTCTCCCTTGTACCAGATGATATATCTCTATCAACTGAGAGACTTAAAACAAGATTGCTTGAAGAGGGGATTAGCGAGGTACTCGTAAAGGACTGCGAGCAGATCATGTATGTGGGTTTATGTAGATATTACTTTGGTGATTTATGTAGTTCTAGTTGGAGCAAGTATTTAGTTAGCAGAAGTTTATGTCGATATCAATCATACAGAAGGCTTAAAAGAAGATTACTTGAACATTATGATAGCATTGGTTAATTGCATGTGGGTTTATGATTGGGGAGAGGGAGAGGGAGAACATGCATGTGGGTTTATGTAGGGGTCTCATCATTGATTAATGCTTTGGTTAATAGTCTTTGCAGAGGTATTTACAGCAATACAATGATGTGGAACTCTCTGTTCTCGGAATAGGTATTTGATTCACTCTCTTTTTTCCTTATAATGCATTATTAATTCAAGTTTTGGTGTTGTATCAATTAGTTTACTCTTCTGAGATGTCTTTTTATTGTTAATACTTTTTACTTGCCAATTGAAAGCAGTTCTACAACAATTATATTGCAGGTAGGTATTCATACACACCCACACACCACCTCTCTCACTCTGTGTGTGTGTCTACATGTATATATAATTTATGTGGGTGTGTGTGTCTTAGAGATGGAGGTTAGCAGTTGGGATGCATTTAAATATCATTCTTTTATAATTTTGGTGACATTTTTTATAAAAAATTAAGCACGCATCTAACCTCTTAGACCCGTTCGAGGATCATTGTTTGAGACATGCATATATCATTGCATGTATAGGATAAGATGGAATGCTTATTAGCATTGGTATGATTGTTCCCTCGAGGGTTCATTCCTACCAACCTTAATCTTATCCTATAGTGCATGTGAGGATCTTGTTAATACAATGATACTTGAATTGTCCCAATATTGGACAGTTTGAGAACACATCAATGTCTTCATTAGATTCATTAGCTAAAAACTATATGAGTTTCATTTACTTGTAAATTTCGATAGCTTCTCCCAACGTTCTCTGAATACATATTTAGATTTAGTTTCATACACTGTTGGCTACATCAGTGTGTGTTACTAAATTTATTTCGTGTATTTGGAGAACCATGGGGAGATGCTGCCGAAATTTACTGAAATGAAATTCATATCAGTTAGCTATTGAATGTAATGTAGACTTTGCGTTCTTGAATGGGATAGGACCACCCACCTAGCATGGATGAAGTTAAAAGATGTATAAAGCGTCAAATGTGTTTTTGTAATAACAATTACAATTTATTTTATTGTCCAGTTACATGGATAAGGCCTGGATTCATCATCATACTAGGGGTAGTGATGTCAGGATACTGCTTGAGCATATGGGTGTGAGGAAAGGATATCCCCGTGGGCTGGGACATGGTTACAAAGTTCCAAGTCGCCAACGTGCATCTTTATCTTCTGAAGAAATGTGGCGAAAGAGAGCAGAAAAGGCCGAGGAAAATAACATAAACATGGCGGGGGAACTAGCACAAATGCGGGAGCAAATGGAGAAAATGTCCAAAGTGCAAGATATGTTACTTGCTAACCAGAACGAACGTCCAGCTTGGTTTCTTCAACTCTTCCAGCAACCTCCATTAAATTCCCAGCAACAAGTGAGGCCAATGTTTCAATGTCCGCCATTATTCATGTCGCCGACATGGTTCCAACATTCTCAACAACAACAATCACCACCACGTCCTCCTGAATGACCAATATAAGCACATCTTAATTAGTAAGACAAGTCTTATCTTTTTTGGGGTCCTTTAGGTGGTCTTGAATCTTTGTCATCCTTATTTTTTGAAGTCATTTAGGATGATTTGTATAGCCTCAAATGTTGCTTTTGACATTGAAGCTTTATTATTAGGCTTCATTTTTTGTACAAGTGTTAGGATAAAAAAAGTTTATATAAATACATAAGTTATTGCATTTTTATGCGTGGTTGAGAATTTATATTATATTTTTATAAAATTAAAGTGATCAAATGAAAAAAAGAAAAAGAAGCTCAATTAACGATGGTATGATTGTGGAAAATACATTCTCAAAGCATCACTAATACAATATTTTTTGGCAAAAGGAATAAGGTATTAGGGACGGTATGACTGTCATTAAAACCTATTAGGGACGGTCCAAACCGTCGCTAATAATAGTAAAACCGTCGCTAAATAATAGTAGTATTGGCCACGGTTCAAACCGTCGCTAATAATAGTAGTATTGGCAACGGTCCAAACCGTCGCTAATAATAGTAGTATTGGCAACGGTCTAAACCGTCACTAATAATAGTACTATTGGCCACGGTCCAAACCGTCGCTAATAATATTAGTATTGGCCACAGTCTAAACCGTCGCTAATAATACTATTATTGGCCACGGTCCAGACCGTAGCTAATAATATTAGTATTGGCCACGGTCCAAACCGTTGCTAATAATGGTACTATTAGCGACGGTTTGGACTGTCGCTAATAGTATTATGACCGTTGCTAATAACCTAACTTTTAGCGACGGTATAAGGTAACCGTCGCTAAAAACCTTTTGTCACGCAAGTTTTAGTGACGGTCTTTTATGAGCATTAAGGACGGTTTTTGAACTTTTAGCAACAGTTTGGACTGTCGCTAAAAGCGAGATTTCTTGTAGTGACAAATCGGCCTTGGCTTATTAACGTTTTGGCTCGGGCTCATTTAGTAAACAAGCCAAGTCTGAGTAATGTTGAGCTCAACTCGTTTAAGTTCGTGTACAAAAACTCGTTTAAAGCTCATCTAAGCGTGTTAATATTAGACTCCTTATACATAATTACATATTTAAAATTTAATTAGGGATTTAAAAATAATAATCTTTGTTCATTAATTTCCATAAAGCGAGATATTTTTTTAAAATAAACAAAATTTGTTATCTAACTTAAAATTATTTAAAAATTCAATAACATTACATCAATTGACAACACAAGAGAGAAAATAGGAGAAACATAAATTGAAAACCAAAATATATACATAGGGACATACTTGATTTGACGCAATTCAGTTGGGGATTTTACTTAATTTTACTAAATTGAAATCAATTTGACTAAGTTGAATTGAGATTATCATTATTTAAACTTAATTTGACTTAATTGAATTGGAAATTGTCTTAATTTTACTTAATTGAATAAATTTCCCTTGATTTAATTGGAGATTTACTAAATCTTACTAAATTGAACGAAATTTGAATCAATTAAATTAAGATTTTACTAAATTGAACTCAATTCGACTAAATTGAATTGATATTTTTTACTTATTTGAACTCAATTTGACTCAATTGAATTAGGAATTTACTCAATTTCACTAAATTGAACTCAATTTGACTCAATTTAAATAGGGACTTACTTGATTTTCCTAAATGAAACTCAATTCGACTCAATTGAATTAGGATTATAGTTATTTAAACTCAATTTGACTCAATTTAATTGAGGATTTGCTTAATTTCACTAAATTGAACTCAATTTGACTCAATGGAATTGAGAATTTACTTAATTTTACTAAATTGAACTCAATTTGACTCAATTGAATTGGGGGCTTACTTGATTTTTCTAAAGTGAACTCAATTCAACTCAACCAAATTGGAATTTTAGTTATTTAAATCTTACTAAATTGAATTCAACTAGACTCAATTAAATTAGGATTTCCTAAATTAAACTCAATTCAACTAAATTGAATTGGTATTTTACTTATTTGAACTCAATCTGACTCAATTGAATTAGGAATTTAATTAATTTCACTAAATTGAACTCAATTTAAATAGGGACTTGCTTGATTTTCGTAAATTGAACTCAATTCGACTCAATTGAATTAGGATTATAGTTATTTAAAGTCAATTTGACTAAATTGAATTGAGGATTTGCTTAATTTCACAAAATTGAACTCAATTTGACTCAATTGAATTGAGAATTTACTTAATTTTACTAAATTGAACTCAATTTAAAAACAATTGGATTCGATTTCAAGTACCGAAATACTAATGATATTTAATATTTTTAAATAAAAGATATAATCGGTAATTATTATTTAAATAAAATAATTAATTAATAATATTTAAATAAAATAATAATTATTTTTTTTCTAAAAAATAGAATAATTACTTAATTACCTCTTAAATTTACAAAAGAAAAAAAAAAGGAAAGAATAATTCGCCACCGTTGGAAGGGTAGATCCAACAACTTTAAAAGAAACCCTAGAAATCCCACACTTATAATCTTCATGCAGCCTCTAGCCTCTAACTTTCCTTTCTCTACTCCATCAATGCCTTACACAAACACACCTCTTCCTCCCCAAAAAATGGTGCCCAAATCAGAAACCCTAACATCCTCTTCCTCCGATCCATCCATGAACTCCATTGACCCTATCTTCCACACCTTTAAAATCGTCCCCTACAGCTTTCTCCGTCTCCCGCACCTCCGCCTAAATCTCCCCTCCTTCTGAGCTACTTCATGGTTGTCTACGACGTCATCGTCGAGCCCCACAACATCGGCTCCACCCAGGACCGCCACTCATGCGTCGTCCGCTCCATCATCATCGAGGGCCTCTCCTCCGGCTTTATGATGACATTGATGAGTATGTTTTTCATTCGTATCCAGATCCCTTGTTATCTTCATTGAATTTTGAGCACTATGATTTAGTTTCTAAAGAATATTTTTTTTTTATAAATTTGGGTTTTGTATGAAATTGTGGATTTGAGCTTTTAATTTAACTGAATTGAAGGGGAGTTATAATTAATTTCTTTTTGTTACTCTTATCTTTTTTTACAGAAAACAACAGAATCCATGGAGGATATTGTTTAGATTGTTTGGAAAAAAGTGATTTAATTTATGGGATTCTTATTTTTTTGGTTCTGATAGTTGGGAAAATGTTACAAGTACTAGGTAAGATATATTGTTATCAAAACGGAAATATGTATCAAGTAAGCATTATCTATGATTCTAGAAATGGGAATACATGGAAGAAGACTTCCATTTGTTTGTAATGTTGCAGTCTCTTTAATTCTTTTTTGGGTAATATTACTGCATCATGTATAGTGTATGGTGGATTTTGGATTTCATAATCTACATATTTAGTCTAATGAGCTTGAACAAACGAGCCTAACGAGCTTGAACCCGAGCTTGAATAAATTTTGAATACTAGATAAAAAATAATTTTTAAATGAGCCGAACCGAGCCCGAGATTTTTATATTCATGACAAGCCCGAGCCTGATCACGAATTTTAGGGCTCGTCATGAGCCCGAGTATAACTAATAAACAAACAAGTCGAGCCCGAACAACCCAAAGCTCGGCTCGGCTTAACTCGGCTCGTTTCGTTTGCAGCCTTAGTTTTTTCACTTTGTTGATCTTATGGTATAATAGAGGATAGTCGCGGATGTTAACACGTACACCTCTATTGTGTTAAAATATAGAGAGATTGATGATATTCTTAATGAGAAAATGTTAAACATCATGAAAATAAATTCATGGTATAATCATGAATGACGTGGATGTATTCATGAACGGAAGCGTGTCCATTATAAAAATTAAAATTAAATAATTAGAAAAAAAGTGAAAAATGATGAGTGTTGTTTTGATAGGTAAATATTGAACTGATCTTAAAATTGAAATTCAGAAAACAAAATAGAAACTAATTAATATCAAACTTACTATTTTATTACTTCATGAATTTATTTTCATGATATGTTGCACTACTCATTGCTAATTATGTGCATATTAACATCAACTATGAACCATACTGAATGTAGAAAGAAAGAATCATGGACAAGTACAATTTATTTGTGATTAATATTACCATAAAGTTTATAAGTCACAGTTAATGTTATACTCCCTCTGTCCCAAATTATAAGTCCCTTTTGGAGAATCCAACTTTTTAAGAGGATGACTTTTATTATAGTGTTAGTGCATGAAATACCAACTTTATCCATGGTTCCACTAGAGAGAGTGATCTGCAAGTGATTGTTTGTATTGTTTCTCTTCTTTTCCTTCTCCACAATTCTGTAATCATCAAAAGAACAATAAAACTATCATTATTAGTGAGTGTAAGAGTGTGCAAAAACTATTTCTCAATCAATCAAATCAGGACCCCTATATTAAAGGCGACTCTGCTGGGGAAGAGATGTCTTCTGCAGAAGCTAATCCTTGTCCAACTCACCGAAGAAGGCTCCCGCCCACATGATATACCGAGCAAAATGAAGAACATGAAGTAGAGCAAGGAGCAGAGCAAAATAAAGAGACTGAATCAATTCTACCCGTATATAGGTAGCGCCGTCGCGCAAATACTGGTGTTACAAAAATAGAGGTGCCTCCCGCAACAAATCCAACACCAAGTTCACTAGAACTACTACCAGCTCTGCTGCAAGTTCTACTCAACATTCAGGAAACTCAAAAAGCTCTGCTCACCATGATGGAGGATTCTTAGGCGTTGGCGATAAGCTCAAGAGCACCTCGGGCTTAAGATCAAGTCTTATTGAAAGCAGCAGCACAAGGTGCTCCACGAGAAGTGCCACACGCGCAGGCAGAATTCCTGGAAAATGAGGCCAACATTACCAGAGAACAATTGTGAGCTATCCTAAGTGTGAAATCTGATGTGGAAGAGGTGGAGATATCACCACTATACAATCCAAGCATCATGGCATCATGGCATTGCCATATCCAGAAGATTATGGAGTGCCGAGCTTTCAACAGTTTGATGGTAGAGAGGGAAGACCGAGGGAACATGTTTATAGATTTGTAGATGATTTGGGGCCCCACAAGAACGATGAGTACCTGAAGCTTAGAGAATTCTCCAAGTCTCTAGTAGGTACTGCGTACACTTGGTATACTAGCCTTGTCCCAGCCTCAGTGACAAGTTGGACATACATGGTAATCAAGTTTTACACAAAGTTCTTTCAAGCAGATGCGGAGGTGTCAATGTTTTCACTCACAAGGCAACGACATCGTCTTGGAGAGGAAGTTATTGCTTATGTCAAGAGATTTTATGAAACTGCTCTACAGTGTCATGAACCTCTCTCCGATCCATAGCTGATCAAGATATGTATAGAAGGGATGCTACGAGAGTATATGGTACATTTGGTCAATCATGAATTCAGAACCGTTTTTGCACTACTTGACAATGCACGAAGATTGGGATAAGTTATGGCACCCCCGACGTGACCAAGCATCACCATAATCAGTGGATCACTAACAATGTCATATCACTGCCTCCAGTGCAAAGGGCGCAGACGAGAGAATAGAAAATGAAAAATAACTATTGTCTATCCGACATTCCTTAACCGGGTTTTGGGCATTTCACGGAATAGTGCACAGAAAAATAGCAATATGATCCCTGGATATCGCGATGAATGTAGATAACGAGCCTTTTCCTGCACATGTGGCAGTGGTGGGTGCTTATGATAATACTGAAGAAATGGTTAGTACTGCCAAATGTTAATGTCCTCTTGCTCGCGAAATAATGGAGTCCACCAAATTCAAGGTATTCTTTAATGAGCTCCCAATTCAAGAGCATGTAAATGAATTCTTGAAGGAGCAAACAATCGCCGTCCTCAATCACACCATTGTTATCCCACAACAAGGAAAGGTCACTGGTGAGATCACGTTTTCAGAGGCTGACAGACAAATCCCCTCACAATCGGCCCCTGTATGTGCCTGCTACTGTTAATGGTCACGAAATGAAGAGAGCCTATTTGGATGGTCGAGCATCTGTTAAATTAGTCCCGCTTACAACCTTGCGAATGATCAATTTCCCTGAAAACAAGGTTGTGACTCATGCCATTTCAGTAAATAACTTCAATGAGGACCAACAAGCCATTATGGGATTCGCGATGTTGGATCTCAAGGTTGGAAGAATCAGAGCTCCTACCAAATTTAATATCATCAAATGGGAGCCCTCATATCAATTTTTATTAGGAAAGCCATAGTTGCATACTTTAAAGTTTCGTAAAATCTTCCGTCTTGCCCCCGATCTCCGTTTTGGCATACCACCGACTTTTAAAGTGTCAAATTATTTTCACATGAATTTAAAATCATTTCAAAACTCAAAATTTTAGTCGAGGTCACGAGGGTCAGCAAAAACGGGTTTTTCACTTAAAGACCGAATTGAGTTAAATATAAGTCTGATGAAAAATCCATTTTCGGAAAAATAAACCGAAACACCAACGTAAAGACTAAAGCGAATTTTGAAACGCTCAATGGAGCAAGGAAATGTATAACCGAAGTGAAATGACAACTCGAAGGAAAGGGAAAGTGACCATACACAAAGGCACTAATTTTAACCCAACTCATACCTAGTTCGACATCCAAATCTCTAAACTCCACAACAACTTATTCAAGAATGACCAAAACTCCAATGACAATCCAATCCTTAAGATCGTTAAAAGAAACCTAGTGGTCGTTGCCACGGAACCAACTAATTTCAAATCAAAAACCTGTTCCGATTCTTTCAAACCTCAATTTCACATTCGAAACCACATTTCTTAGGTCTCTAACAAGATCATATGGTCATCCTTACACAATCGACTCGGTTTACTCATAACCTCATCTATCATAACCAAAATATCAAAATCACGATTGATGCCACGTTGCTACACCAACGGTAACTATACGTCAAAACCATCACCCGCCTTCTCAAGGCTTCAATTGATAATCAATGCCATTAACACTATGACTCATCACCGACTTCCTCTTATTACAAGAAATCCATCAAAACTAACTTATATAACCACTCTGAGGCATATAAGCACATAGCAACAAGTATAAGTATTTATCTCACATTATACTTTAAACAAGACATGCAATTCACATTTTCACATCATTCAATTTCACTTGAACATTTTAATAACAAATGAATTATATCACAAAATTCACATTAAATATGTTCCTCAATCACATGGAATAATATCATAACTCACATGTAAACATAAATCATATATTAGCAACTCAAATGCAATATGACTCACACACCTCATGATACACACATCGCTTAACTCAGGTTAACGGATACATACTCTGTCCATTTACTTTTGAGGATGCAAGCTCATCAAGTAATGTAGAGTACCGAACCGACTCTTCCTAAGTGATTTTTCTCTCTATCGTTTCAACAAGGAAGTAGTTGCACGAGAGCCCAGATTACAACTCCATGCACCATGACCACCAAAGTCAAGAATACGAGCATCTCTTATGACTCTTAAACCAATTTCACTTTTCGGCTTATTAGTTCCATATGGGTGAACCCCTCCTGGCCAGTTGTTGCTACAATCCGAAACCAAACCATCCACACATGATTACACAACCCGCATATACCAACACCATGATTTGACACAACACGATGTACTCAATATGCATCCAGGTTCTCAACAACAATCATGTCTTATTACAATATATATGTTTTTCTCTTTCACAAAATATTGTACTTAATAAAACCATCATGTTTACAATTTCACATTTATAAACAATGGTCCACAACATGCTCAATCACAATACATGTTTTTATCATTTGCAATATATTTGACTCCACTTAGCACAATGCTTAAAATTTCACATGTATAAGCAATAATCAATGATATTTTCTCATGCACCATTCATAACACAAATCATCAAGTTGTCCTTTTATTTCACAAGGATAACATTTTCATTCTTTTAAACATGTTCTTAGTTCAATTCACGCAAGTTTATCAAAAATCACATCTCAACCTAACATTAATTCCCATCATAGCAAATATCATTCACGAAAGGGAAACAAGATAGTCACTCCAGGTAGAGATGTCTAGTTACACCAATCACAAAGTATAACCTCAAAGATGCTACCCAAAGAAGCTAACCTAATCTCATTCCAAGGCTACCTTTCTAACACCCACATACACATATGTATCAATACATTTACACATATATACCACAATACCCACATACATATATATATATACACATATATAGGCATACAAGCACACTTGGATATAGGAAATTTCAAGAACAACCACATAACTAGCATGCTTCATAACCCTATTCAATACTATTAAAAGTACTACATACACAAGGGTTAAGTCACATAACATGTTCAAACCCTAACTTCACATTTTCAAGGATACACTTAGCAATTTGATTTAAGGCTAGAAATTCTAGAATCCAATTCTCATACCTACACATTCATAAGAGGAGGTAGTTAAGGAGTTGTCCCCTACCTCTTGAAGAGCAAAGTCAAACCACTAAATAATGCCAAGAAATCCTAGCTCTCACCCAACACCGAAATCAAAGGACCAATTCGGTGGGAAACTTCACAATTGTCCCATAGCAAGGAATCAAACTCCAACACAATAGTAGAATAAGAACTATGAAGTGGTTTAACAAGAAACCCAAAACTAGGATTTGAAAGGAAACACATAGGGATGGAAGAACACTTACCCATCTTAAGCTCAATCCGAAGACAAGAACACCATGAACAACTTCCATGTTAATGGTCCCACCAAAATCCCAACTTAGGGTGTTCAAATCCACCTCTAAGTGAAGAACAACCAAGAGGGAGAAAATGGAGAGAAAACAATGAAATCTTGCAATGGAAGACTAAGTGATGTATAGAGATTCTCCACTCACACCTCTCACCATCCAAGGGTCCAAAACAAATATGGAGAAAAAAGAAATGGATCCAAGGGCTAGGAATAAGTCTTGCCATGAAAAACTTATTACACCACTCACAAAACTCATTAACTTGTCAAACAAGACCTTAACATCCAAGGGTTTAGAATAAGACAATGGAAATGAATAAACCATCCAAGGGTTGACAAGAAGTCTTGCCAAATGAAAGACCAACAATAATGGATAATTGCATTGAAGTGTCAACCAAACAAGGCCCTATGATCCAAGGGTTTAGAACAAAGATGGGAGAATGAGATCAATGGCTAGGAATGAGACACCACTTGAAAGTTGGAAATGACCAAATTCCTCTCAACTTAGGGTTAATTACAAGAGTGTCATCAAGCCTCTTAATTACCCTTCTACCCCTTGTCATCCTCTCTATTTCCCACTATGTCATTCATCTCCCAACACTTAGCCAAATCTCTACACTTTTTACTAAGTGTTCTAAATATGAAAATACTCATTTACCCTTCGGTCATTTCTTTTCCGAAATCGTTTCCATCAATTTTTATTAATTACAAAATGAAAATATAACAAACAATTCACGTAGTTACACCTGTCGAAACGCACCCGTTAAATATGCTATACCGAAACGTTTAAAATAAACTAAAGTAACACGTTTGGGAAAGCAATAAGATTGCCGAAGCTCCAACGAAAAAATGTTGCACGAACCCACGTAGTCTCCAACGAACAATAAATCACGAAGCTGGAAACAAAAGTTCATGAATTCGTGCCGCTAAGTCCGAAACTCAAACACGAAAAATTTATACGTACCGAAATTACACAAGATATCATGAATAAGTGACGTCACAAAAATATTAACACTTAGAAAAGAATTTTAGAAAGGATAAAGGAAACGCGAGCGTTACATTAAAACTCTGTAGCTATGGATGCAGACAAGGATGGATTTATTAGCTGAGCTCATGCATATCCTCATAACTTTTGATAAAGTTTCAAGCATTAGCACTTGCATGAAAATTCACAGACACAATTAAAAGGTGATTGACGACAATCGTCCAAATCAGAATCGCAATACCCCGGATTTATGATGGAGAGCATAGACAATGTCAGTGTTTCTTAGTCCACATTGCTTCCATGAGCAAGTAGGAGCTCAACTTTAATATTGTCGTGTCATAACAACAAAGAGAAAGATGTTTAAGTTCCCATATGAGGTAATAGAATATATATACAATTTATAGTAAAAAAAACTAGTGGTGGAAGATAGTGACATCAATTCATGGATTGGAATATTGAAACATCTATGCCCATAGCTCACGTGAATATCAACTGTTTTAAAATAACACCTAAGTGACCTCCACTAAGCTAGGACACTAGATAAAGGACAACCCTCTCTCTCTCTCTTCCTTTGCCTTTAAATTGAAGCACTATATATGAGTAAGGGTGTACCAATGCTTAAGAGCTAGAGAGGAAGATACATGGAGATGAATTCTCATTCTAAGGATGTATCACTCCAAGAACTAAGAGATAGACTTGCAGAGTTTGCTAGAGTGAGGGGATGGGAGCAATATCACAGCCCTAGGAATCTCCTTTTGGCTCTGGTAATTAAGTCTCTATTAGGTGCCACTGTGGACCATATATATATATATATATATGATAGATCATGGCAACTCGACACACAAATAAAAATAGTGTACACCAATTCATTTACTTGCGTGTCAAGCTATAATTTTTTTTTTGCATGCTTGACCATAGAAAGATGTATCACATATAATAATGTTGCAATTTGCATCCTAACCTTATATTTACTAAACATAGATGTATATATAGTTATGTATGTATCTTTTTTTTTGGGTGAATGTTATATATGTATTTTGCATGGTATTACAACATATATTATATTGTGCAGGTGGGAGAGGTGGGAGAGCTCTCAGAGATATTCCAATGGAAAGGAGAGGTAGCAAGAGGGCTACCAAACTGGAGTTCTAGTGATAAAGAGCATCTTGAGGAAGAGCTCTCTGATGTTCTACTCTATCTTGTTCAATTGGCTGATGTTTGTGGGCTTGATCTTGGCCAAGCTGCTCTCACAAAGATACTCAAGAATGCTCAGAAATATCCGGTCCACGACGATACTTCCACAGCTTCTTCCACCTACAACTAGTTAGGAACCTTCCTTCTGAACGTGTCTATGTGATCGAAGCTGTTTACTGAAGTTAATTTGTGAAGAGAGGGCATATTTATAAATATATATGTACTCCTTTCATGTATGAGGCATATATATAAGAGTATCTATTAAGTGCAATAAGCAGAGTCTTGGAGAAAATATTTCTCATCTTTCCTCTACATGACTTTTCTTGTAGGGCATGTAACCATGAATAAACCGATCTGGCGGAGAGTACCGTTTCACTATAATCAATGAGAGGATTATAAGGGAATGATCCCCAAATCATACACACACAGTGTATACTCACCCTAAGGGCTGTAAATGAACCAAGCACTCAACAAGTAGCTCAAGCTCGGCTCATGTTTATTTATTTAATAAGTGAATCAAGCTCAAACCATTTTTTCAAGCTCGTTTCATAAATGAACTAAGGTCAAACAACTGCGAGCTCGGCTCGAAAATGTTCGCGAACAAAGCTCATGAACATTTTCATGAACAAGACTCGTTAAAAACTTCTCAACTTCCCAACTTATATATATATATATATATATATATATATATGTGTGTGTATTATAAATTATTAATTATGTATTATATAATACATAATTCTTACCTATCTAAAGAAAAAATTATTTTATAAGTGAGTCACATATTGGATTAAGCCCAATTGTACGTAAGTATTAGTAATCCTTATTTCATTTCCTTTCCTTTAGAATCCATGGTATGTGTATATATATGTGAACAATGAATTTATATTATAATTAAATCTAAATTATATTATATAAACAAAATTGTGCAAAACCTTAGTACAAAATAAAAAGACTTTTGTAAGAAAGCTTTCAAGTATGAAAATGAATAAAGAATGTTAAAATCAAGAGATGGGAACTTTTTTTTTAGCATTCTTGTGTTGTTTTTTTAGGCTTTAAATTACACTTCCATTCATGACTAGAGATGATAAGTTGAAATTTGTCCGACATTGATAGTTTAGAAATAAGAGTTGTATGGGTAAGCATATAAATAGAGCTTTCTATTGGCATTTGAAAAGTGTGAGTTATCTTGTTATCCTTAAAAAACTTGTGTTATTATTAAACAACTTGTGGTATTACTTTAATAGTTTGTCCCACATTGCTTGTTTAGTAAAAGTGAGGGATGTGTTATGCCTATAAATATATTCTTTCCTTTAAAAGTAATGAAAGTTTTTGGGTGATTTCCATAAATTAGTGTCCAGTATTAATGGCATGAATTATAATTAAATTAGTTAAAAAAACTAATAAGTCACTTTTATAAATATATTCTTTCCTTTAAAAGTAATGAAAGTTTTTGGGTGATTTCCATAAATTAGTGTCCAGTATTAATGACATGAATTATAATTAAATTAGTTAAAAAAAACTAATAAGTCACTTTTATAGTGGCTTGTCAAGCCAATAGTCATACGGATTGTCGAGCCAAGCACAAGCTCCATTGTTCATAATTTTATCGATCTCGAGCTTTCCTCAAAATGAGTCGAGCCAAGCCCAAACACTTCAAAGCTCGGCTCGGCTCATTTGCAGCCCTACTCACGTCTGTATCACCAGAAATAATATAAGAATATATTATTCCTAACTCTCACCAAGAAGAAGAATATTAATATGTATCTCTTCTTATTCTCTCTCACAATCTGTATTAGATCTTGTGTTTCTGTCCCACTTTTGTATCACCCAATACAATAGGAATAACCCATGTATTTATAGGAGAGGCTGGAGTGGAGGACAAGTTAATTGGAATCATATCCCAATTAGAATATAGTCAATTTAGGTCTTACCATAAAAACCCGAAACTAGGTTACCGAATACTCAGTAACATTGCCACCGAGTACTCGGTGTTTGCGCAAGTGCACACAAGTACGCAAAAGTCTTCTTCCACTTTTTCATCAATTGCGCAAGTTCGCACAAGTTACCGAGTACTCAATGGTTCTTCACAACAATTTTGCTTCTTGACTTTTTCTTCTCCAATTATCTTTTTGATCCTCGAGGAAAGGAGTCATTACTACTAACAATCTCCCACTTGATGACTTTCCACCTAATCAATCAACTCTATCAATAATCAGTGCTTCCAACGATGCTCTCATTCCTATCTTCAAGCTTGAAGACTGGTAGGCATCAGGTGTGTGCAAAATATGTGGTTAAAAACGACACCTCAACGACACTTTAGGTTTTATCCTTCTGCAAGCGCACAGATCAATTGTATATAGTTTTGCTTGAGTAGAGGAATATCGATCTCACAGAGACGAGGATTGTTCACTTTAATAGTTTAATAACACTGAATTATATTTTCCCGAAAAGAGTTTGATTTTGTGAATTATCTAATAATAAAGAAAATAAAACAGAAAACAATGATAAATAATGGTTGTGATTCAGAGCGAGAGAAAACTAGGGTTTCCTCACTCCACCACTAACCCCATAATATAGTCCAAATTCTATTTTAGGTCGCATCGCGCTAGTAGTTTGACCCCAAAAAGGATTACTCTCAATCGGATCGCGACAACCCATCTCAAGACTAAACTGATTTGTGCATGTCAACTACTAATATAAAGTAAATTCAAAATAGTAAATTAAAGCATGAAAATAAACTAAAACATGTCTATATCAGTTTTTCATGGCATGGCATGTGTCAACCTAGGGTTTCAAGTTTTATGACCACCATTGTGTAGAAAATCACAGATTAAGCATCCGAATTCCTGCCCATAGTGAATAATTGTGATTTTGTAAGATAAATATATTCTAAAAGTCTAAGACAATAATTAATTCAAATATATAAACTTGTATCACGAATAAAAACGGTCTCTCATCTAACACAATCATCATAGTATAGTCACAGTTTCTTCTCTCTACAATTGAATATAAAATCAGAACTATATTACTTGGCTAGGGTTTTGCGAGAAAACCCTAGAAACCGAATTAGTTGATTATAGCGGAGAGAATTTGCATTATCAGTGTAGAAATGCTCTCCATGGCCTTCTTCTTCGGATCTCTAAGTCTTTAATGGTGGTTCTCTTCAATGGAATTAAGTATTCAAGGAACGTGCGTGAAAATTAGAACCAGGACCAACCTCCAAATATAATACAAAACAGAAATAAACCCTAAACCTAACCCTCTCATATTTATAGACAAGTGAGGGAAACCCTAATGGTTGCCCTTTTCTGTAATGTCATAATACATGAATAATATCTATAAAGTCTCATATAAATATGTGTATAAGCCTATATATAGAGGTCTGAAATCACCGATCACTTAAAATATCGAAGTAGGGATAAAATTGGAAAATTTTGAAACAACTCCGAAACAACTTCAGCACGTAAAGGGGTCACGTGGAAACAAGGTAGGACCTACGCTCCTGACCTACGCTTGGGTGTAGGTCTAGGGCGTAAGGTCCAAACCAAAGCGTAGCTCATGTCCAATCTGCCTCTTTTTCTCTCTGACGACGTAGGGTATTATGCATCTTTTGTGTAAAAACTCGTCTTTTCATATTTGAGCTAGACTGGTCGCCTTTGACTCCCGATGCTTTTTGGTGAAGTAATAATGTCTAAAATGACATTTTTGTCCTTTGGTGAGATAACGATGTTAGGAAATGACCATTTTGCCCTATAGTAGCTCTTCTTTGCTCTGTCACACCTCTTGATTCCTTTCTCGAGATAGAAACGAATATGAACTCAGTTAATTCACCGAGATTAGCTATGTTTCTTCCTTAAGCTCCTGAAACATTCTTACACGCACAAACGGGATAAAAATACCAAGTAATGGAATGTAAAGACATAACAAATGCAAGATAGGGGCGAAAAATTACCAATATTGAACACCTATCAAAGACCCACTAAAGTTGCGCACAAATTCAGTTTCTCTATTTTCCCCACTTTAGTCAACATGACCATGCTGATAGCTCCCACTACATGAGCAATATCTAGCCTTCTACAGAACTTACGACTTCTATTGCGTCTGACCACTTTGTCTTGTAACCACATTCTGGTTCATCTTCATCTATGAGTAAAAAATAATTAAGGTATCTCCGATTCAACAAACGTGACCATGAAGTCCTTCTAAATACAGAATTATGAGTCGGAGTCTGCGGTGTATCATCCTATTAAGAATTGATGTCTGCAATCTGTTCTATTGACTGAGGACTCTCACTGTCTAGAACATCTTTTATCTCAACATACACAAGATCACTCTGTGTTTTACCGCTCCATACCTCTTTTGGTATTATTTGCTCCAATGATACTGATGGACCATGATTCATAAGATATGTTGTTGTACTGACTACTTCTGTCCAGAATTGTTCTGGCAACGCTGCCTGAATGCGCATGCTTCTGGCTTTCTCAGTCACTTTCTGGTTCATACATTCTGCTACGCCATTCTGTTATAGTGTACTTGGAACAGTCTTTTCTAATATGATATTATTCTCATAGCAAACGTTCTTGAACCCGGAGTCTTCGTTTTCTCCACCAAAGTCGGATCTCAATTTTTTTACCTTCAACTCTGTCTCGTTCTCTACCATAACTTTCCATTTCTTGAATACATCGTACACCTTAGATTTATTTTTCAAGAAGTAAATCCATATCCTCCTGGAATGGTCATCTATGAAAGTCACGAAGTAGGACTTTTCGCCAAGAGATAAGACAGTTGTTGGCCCTCAGACACCCATGTGAACTAGCTCAAGCTTCTCCACTGTTAGACTTTTGTTGTTGCTCTTGAAACTAACCATCTTCCGCTTACACTCACAGAAGTTGATGTCAATCGATTTCACTGGTAGTTTTTCCTTCGAGAGCATAACCACGAGCTCTTTTTCACTCATGTGACCTAGCCTTTGGTTCCACAAGTTGTGACCCTCATTTCCTTTTGCAACTATAATCACTGTGCTAAAATTAATAGTTGTGTAGAGCATACTTTCTTTATTTCCTCGTCCTATAGTTATAGCCCCCTAGAAATCTTCCACTTATCTTCACTGAAAGTGGTCACATAACATTCACTCACCAATTGGCCTACTGAGATCAGGTTTTTCCTCAAGTCTAGAAAGTGTCTCACATCCCTCAGCTTCCATATCGATCCGTTGAGTCTGATATGTACTTCACCCTTGCCAATAATACTGCAAGGCTGATCGTCACCTCGATGAACCTCGCCAAGGTTACCAGGTGCATAATTCTCAAAAAGCTCTCGACTTGAGGTGGCATGGAATGATGCTCCAGAGTCCAAGACCCAAAACTCTGTCGTTCTCTCCAAAAATCATATCAACACATCACCATCTGAGATAAAATTCACTTCAGTCTTGTCATCTGTTACATACTGCAGAGATCTGCACTGGCCTCTGTAATGACAAAGTTTGCAACAATTCTAACACTCAATGGAATTTCGAGACTCCTGACTCGACTTGGAATGACCACGCCTCTGACTTTCGTCTTTCCTTCTATTCGAACCTCTGCCTCTGGTGTCGACATTCAATGCTGAGCCACTATTAGAAGAGTCTAACATCTGTATTCTGATCTCTTTTGTGAGTACCATACTCACTACGGAATCATACTGTAGCAGCTTTGTCCCTGAGGATATACTGATTACGGCCCTTATGGCTCTCCAACTCTCTGGCAATTGGCTTAAAACTAAACTTGTTTTCATCTTGCCAGTGATTGGGATATCAACTGATTCCAATTGCTCAACAATTTCATTAAGTGTACTGAGATGTTCGCTGACCTTCCCATTCTCTAACATCTTTAGATTGACCAATATGGTTATGAGATGTACCATATTTTCTCCAGACGGCTGTTCGTACATGCTCGAAAGAGCATCCATAAGAGACTTTGTAGTCTTCTCATTCTTGATGCTAAAAGTAACAGACTTTGACAACGTCAGTCTGATCGTACCAAGAGCCTTTCGATCTAGGATTGCCCAATCATCTTCTTTCATCGAATCTGGTTTCTTCTCTTCTAATGGTAAATACAAATTTTTCTGGAATAACATATCCTCAATTTACATCTTCCAATAGGCAAAGTTTGCATCGTCAAACTTCTCGATCATACCTGTCTTTTCTTCAGCCATAGCTCCCACTAAGCCTATTTAAGGTGTTCAGAGTCAAATCACACAAAACTGATCACACGGTTGCGTCCGGAACGGTCCAAAACCTTAAGGACGCTCTTGCTGATGATGTGGCGCTGACATCACTGCTGAACTGACCGAATACTCGGTTACTAGATCTTCAAGTACTCGATAAACCCTTTCTTCGAGTACCCGGTGAACACTTCACTCATCTTCTCTAGCAAAGGCGTAAAGGCGCGTGGGACCTCCTTTCGCAACGCGCTTTACAGTCCCGACTTCATCTTAATAAGACGAAGCTCCTAGTTTGGTTGGTTTATGATTTCGTGCAAGTTGATCCTACGAATCTGGACCAGAAAGTATAACTTCTGGATTTACTTCAACCTGAAGCTCTGATACCACTTGTTAGGATTTTTACACCAGCCCAAGAACACTTTAAGAGAATCCAAACCCTCCGTTCGAAAATTGTGCACACCTACAAATCAGAAAACGCACACAAACACACATCGAAGACAATTGATACAAAGATATATACGTGGTTCAGCCAAATCGGCCTACATCCATGGAGAGCACCGTTTCACTATAATCAATGAGAGGATTACAAGGGGATGATCCACAAATCATACACACGCACACACACAGTGTATATTCCTAACTCTCACCAAGAAGAAGAATCTCAATATGTATCTATTCTTGTTCTCTCTCACAATATGTATCAGATCTTGTATTTCTGTCTCACTTTTGTGTCACCCAATACAATAGGAACAACACTGTATTTATAGGAGAGGCTGGAGTGGAAGACAAATCAATTGGAATCACATCCCAATTAGAATAGGAGTCAATTTAGGTATTACCATAAAAATCCGAAACTGGGTTACCGAGTACTCGGTGATACTCCCACCGAGTACTTGGTGGACGCGCAAGTACGCAAAAGTCTTCTACCACTTTTTCATCAATTACGCAAGTTCGCAGTTACCGAGTACTCGGTGGTTCTTCACAGCAATTTTGCATCTTGACTTCTTCTTCTCCAATTCTCTTCTCGATCCTCGAGGAAAGGAGTCATTACTACTAACAACAGTTGCCTCCGCTGGCATAGCGGAGATGGTTGGAAAAGATGAACCTTTGATGTTTAGACGAACTGTATCCAGTGTACGTACGTAGTGTGGATTTGAATCTCCTCCGCAGGTCTGCGACTTAATGTTACACGGGTTATAAGACCAGTCCGTATAACACCATCAAAGAACCATCTCTTTATAAATAAATAAATAAAAAAATTGGTAAATACTATCTCTTCAGAATTTAGGTCCCAAATATATTTTTTTAGGCTTCAAACTTTTTTTAAGCTAAGATAAAGTAGTATTTGATATGGGCCATCAAAGCCTGCTTGGTGTAACTAAGATGTCAAATTAATATTACCTGTTGTTGGCCTGTATTAGCTTTAGCAAATCTTAATGATATAGTTGGTGACTGAAACAAGTGAATTGGTTCTCATTGCTATCATATTTTGTTCCAACTAGTAGACTATTGATCTTATTATAGTTGGTGACTAATAGATTGTTGTATTTAATTTTACTGATGGTTTTAAAGTTTTGGGGTGTTTTGTGTTGATAGATTTCTAACAACTAAAAATGCATGAAAATTACCAGTATATTCAAATTCTTTTATAATAGTAAACAAACAATGCACAGTTTAATTCTTTTTCTTTTATTTTTTCACGGAAAGCTCAAACAATGTATAGCGAAACGCCAATGAGCGAACTGTCCTATGCAGGGTCAAACATTCTACACGGACGAATCCACACATGGTATATAATAAGGGTACCTTTTTTTTCTACTAATTTTCCTTTTATTTAATTAAAATATATGTAAATTATTAATAATACTATCAAAAATATCTTTCTATTGCCCTACTCCAACATAATATTATAAAATAGGAGAAAAGAAAGGGAATGAATAAATCATAATAGCAAATACCCAAATCAAGTTTTTACTATTTGTTTATAGTGTTAATTTTAAATGTTGATTATTAATATATAAATATTATAATAAATATCATTAAGTCACGTATTTTATGGAATTGTATATTAATTTTCATTATCCATTATATAGAATGTAGTGCGCTATGTCAGGTGTAATACTTCATGTTCCTCTCTCATGTATGTACAATCCTTTAACTCTCTCTTTCTTTTACTTTGTCTAAACCCTAAATTTGTTTCCCATCCAAAACCCTAACTAAATTAACCCTAGTTAGTATTTTTGACACCATGATTTTGTCAATTGTACGAGATGGGGAGCATAGAGTTATTGGTTTGTTTTAGGGTTGCAAATGAGACGAGTTGATCGTGAACATCTTGGCCTTGGCTCATTAAAGGCTTGGCTTGGGCTCGTTTAGTAAACGAGACGAGCCTGAGCAATGGTGAGCTCGGCTCGTTTAAGTTCGTGAACAAAAACTTGTTTAAAGCTCGTCTAATCTCGTTAATATTAGACTCCTTATACATAATTACACATTTAAAATTTAATTAGGGAATTAAAAATAATAATCTTTGTTCATTAATTTCCATAAAGCGAGATATTTTTTTAAAATAAAGAAAATTTATTATCTAACTTAAAATTATTTAAAAATTCAATAACATTACATCAATTGGCAACACGAGAGAAAATAGGAGAAAAATAAATTGAAAACCAAAATATATACATAGGGACATACTTGATTTGACTCAACTGAGTTGGGGATTTTACTTAATTTTACTAAATTGAACTCAATTTGACTCAGTTGAATTGGGATTATCATTATTTAAACTTAATTTGACTTAATTGAATTGAAAATTTTCTTAATTTTACTTAATTGAATACAATTTGACTTGATTTAATTGGAGATTTACTAAATCTTACTAAATTGAACGCAATTGAATCAATTAAATTGGGATTTTACTGAATTAAACTCAATTCGACTAAATTGAATTGATATTTTACTTATTTGAACTCAATTTGACTCGATTGAATTATGAATTTACTTAATTTCACTAAATTGAACTCAATTTGACTCAATTTAAATAGGGACTTACTTGATTTTCCTAAATTGAACTCAATTCGACTCAATTGAATTAGGATTATAGTTATATAAACTCAATTTGACTCAATTGAATTGAAGATTTGCTTAATTTCACTAAATTGAATTCAATCTGATTCAATTGAATTGAGAATTTACTTAATTTTACTAAATTGAACTCAATTTAACTCAATTGAATTGGGGACTTACTTGATTTTTCTAAAGTGAACTCAATTCAACTCAGCCGAATTGGAATTTTAGTTATTTAAATCTTACTAAATTGAACTCAACTTGACTCAATTAAATTAGGATTTTACTAAATTAAACTCAATTCGAGTAAATTGAATTGGTATTTTACTTATTTGAACTCAATTTGACTTAATTGAATTAGGAATTAAATTAATTTCACTAAATTGAACTCAATTTAAATAGGGACTTGCTTGATTTTTGTAAATTGAACTCAATTCGACTCAATTGAATTGGGATTATAGTTATTTAAAGTCAATTTGACTCATTTGAATTGAGGATTTGCTTAATTTCACAAAATTGAACTCAATTTGACTCAATTGAATTGAGAATTTACTTAATTTTACGAAATTGAACTCAAATTAAAAACTATAGGATTTGATTTCAAGTACCGAAATACTAATGATATTTAATATTTTTAAATAAAATATATAACCGGTAATTATTATTTAAATAAAATAATAATTATTTTCTTCTAAAAATAGAATAATTACTTAATTACCTCATAAATTTGCAAAAGAAAAAATAAATAAAAGGAAAGAATACTTAGCCACCGTTGGAAGGGTAGATCCAACGGCTTTAAAAGAAACCCTAGAAATCCCACACTTATAATCTTTATGCATCCTCTAGCCTCTCACTTTCCTTTCTCTACTCCATAGATGCCCTACACAAACACACCTCCTCCTCCCCCAAAACTAGTGCCCAAATTAGAAACCCTAACCTCCTCTTCCTCCGATCCATCCATGAACTCCATCTACCATATCCTCCACACCGTCAAACTCCTCCCCTACAGCTTCCTCCGTCTCCCGCACCTCCGCCTGAAGCTCCCCTCCTTCTGAGCTACTTCATGGTTGTCTACGACGTCATCGTCGAGCCCCCCCAACGTTGGCTCCACCTAGGACCGTCACTCCTGCGTCGTTCGCTCCATCATCATCGAGGGCCTCTCCTCTAGCTTTATGATGACATTGATGAATATGTTTTTCATTCGTATTTAGATCCCTGGTTATCTTCATTGAATTTTGAGCCACTATGATTTAGTTTCTGAGGATGATTTTGTTTTATAAATTTGGGTTTTATATGAAATTATGGATTTGAGCTTATAATTTAACTGAATTGAAAATGAGTTATAATTAATTTCTTTTTCTTACTCTTCTCTTTTTAAATAAAACAACATAATCCATGGAGGATATTATTTAGATTGTTTGGAAAAAAGTGATTTGATTTCTGGGATTCTTATTTTTTTGGTTCTGATAGTTAGGAAAATGTTACAAGTACTAGGTAAGATATATAGTTATCAAAATGGAAATATGTATCAAGTAAGCATTATCTATGATTCTGGAAATGGGAATGCATAGAAGAAGACTTCCATTTGTTTGTAATGTTGCAGTCTCTTTATTTCTTTTTTGGGTAATATTACTGCATCATGTATAGTGTATGGTGGATTTTAGATTTCAAAATCTACATATTTAGCCTAACGAGCTTGAACCCGAGCTTGAACAAATTTTGAATACTAGATAAAAAATAATTTTTAAATGAGCCGAACCGAGCCCGAAAGATTTTTATATTCATGACAAGCCGGAGCCCGAGCCCGATCATGAATTTTAGGGCTCGTCATGAGCCCGAGCCGAGCCCGAGTAGGGGTAATAAACAAACAAGTCGAGCCCGATCAAAGCTTGGCTCGGCTCGTTTCATTTGTAACCTTAGTTTGTTCACTTTGTTGATCTCATGGTATAATAGAGGATAGTCATGGATGTTAACACGTACACCTCTATTGTGTTAAAATATAGAGAGATTGATGATATTCTTAATGAGAAAATGTTAAACATCATGAAAATAAATTCATGGTATAATCATGAATGGTGTGGATGTATTCATGAACAGAAGCGTGTCCATTATAAAAATTAAAATTAAATAATAAGAAAAAAAGTGAAAAATGATGAGTATTGTTTTGGTAGGTAAATATTGAACTGATCTTAAAATTGAAATTCAGTAAACAGAATAGAAACTAATTAATATCAAACTTACCGTTTTATTACTTCATGATATTATCATGAATTTATTTTCATGATATGTTGCACTGCTCATTGCTAATTATGTGCATATTAACATCAACTATGAACCATACTAAATGTAGAAAGAAAGAATCATGGAAAAGTAATATTTATTTGTGATTAATATTACCATAAAGTTTATAACTCACAGTTAATGTTATACTCCCTCTGTCCAAAATTATAAGTTCCTTTTAGAGAATATAACTTTTTAAGAGGATGACTTTTATTATAGTGTTAATGCATGAAATACCAACTTTATCCATGATTCCACTACAGTGATGTGATGGTTTATAGTGGATATGTTTTATAACTTTAATGCTTGAAGGTTAAATTGGTAAACTGATCAAATAAACTGCTTTGACTTTTCAAAGTGGACACTTATTTTGGGACTGCTAAAAGAAAAAAAAGTGGACACTTATTTTGGGACGGAGGGTGTAAGGGGTATCTCGCGATAGGCCTATCGCGAGATATGGATAAAAGACGCGGATAAGGCAGCATGGTAATAAAAGTAAAATGCCAAAAGGCTGGGAACAGACCCAAAGCATTTTGAGGAAATACGCGAGTAGGAGACACTACAAAGAGGTGATTCTTGGGGGGTTTGCTAAAAGGAATAGCTAGGATCAAAACCCAAGGGCCCTATGTGTCACTCGCGTAGGGATTACTGTGTTGGAGCTTGAGGGAACAACTTGATAAGCTAAGGTGTAGGGTCACAACCTTGTTTGTTGCTACTCAGGTTAAGTACTTTAAGCATGCTAACAGTACTAAGGTCATGAAAAGGGATACGCGTGTGCAAAGGTCATGACCTAGGTAAAAAAAAGCTATGACATCAAAAGGGGGTGTATGCAATACACCAAGGGAAAAAAGGATGTCGCAACCGAGAATGCAAGGTCGCGAGATGCTGTCACGAGCCCAAAATCGCAAGATGATGAGAGAGCTCGTAGATTGAAGCCTAAGGAACTCGCGGATCGATACTTAAGGTGCGGATTGGTGCTGATATGGCACTTACTTATACCTGACCCAAAATCTATAAATAGGGGTTCAGGACCTCATTTTAGGGGAATTTTCGGACACTTAGAGTGGGAAATTTCTAGAGAGAGAGTGATCTGCAAAGTGATTGTTTGTACTATTTCTCTTATTTTCCTTCTCCACAGTTCTGTAATCAGCAAAAGAGCAATAAAATTATCATTATTAGTGAGTGTTAGAGTGTGCAAAAACTATTTCTCAATTAATCAAATCAAGACCCCTATATTAAAGACTACTCTACTGGGGAATGGATGTCTTCTGCACAAGTTAATCCTCATCGAACTCGCCGAAGAAAGCGTCCACCCACATGACATACCAAGAATTATGAAGAGTAGGAAGTAGAGCAAAATTAGGAGACTGAACCAGTTCCACCAGTGCATAGGCAGCGTCATCGCGTAAATGCTGGTGGTACACAAACAGAAGTGCCAGCCACAGCAAATCCAACACCAAGTTCACCAGAACTACCACCAGCTCTGCTGCAAGTTCTACTCAACATTCAAGAAACTCAAAAAGCTCTGCTCACCGTGATGGAGGATTCTTAGGCATTGGCGATAAGCTCAAAAACACCTCGGGCTTAAGATCAAGTCCCATCAAAAGCAGCAGCACAAGGTGCTCCACGAGAAGTGCCACACGCGCAGGCAGAATTCCTAGAGAATGAGGCCTACATTACCAGAGAACAGTTGCGAGCTATCCTAAGTGCGAAAACTAATATGGAAGAGGTGGAGATATCACCACCATACTATCCAAGCATCTTAGCATTGCCATATCCAGAAGATTATGGAGTGTCAAGCTTTCAACAGTTTGATGGTAGAGAGGGAAACGCGAGGGAACATGTTTCTATATTTGTAGATGATTTGGGGCCCCACAAGAACGATGAGTACCTGAAGCTTAGAGAATTCTCGAAGTCTCTAACAGGTACCGCGTACACTTGGTATACTAGCCTTGTCCCAGCCTCAGTGATAAGCTAGACATACATGGTAATCAAGTTTTACACAAAGTTCTTTCAAGCAGATGAGGAGGTGTCAATGTTTTCACTCACAAGGCAATGACAACGTCTTGGAGAGCAAGTTATTGCTTATGTCAAAATATTTTTTGAAACTGCTCTACAGTGTCATGAACCTCTCTCCGATCTATAGCTTATCAAGATCTGTATAGAAGGGATGCTACGAGAGTATAGGGTACATTTGGTCAATCATGAATTCAGAACCTTTTCTGCACTACTTGACAATGCACGAATATTGGGAGAATTTCTGGCACCCCCGACGTAACCAAGCAACACCATAAGGCGAGTGGCAATGGTGGCAATCATACAGGATGAAAAGCCAAGAGAAGATTACACCAGGAGATCTGAGCCCCTCCCCTACCTTTTGGCGAAAAGGAAGCGGTCGCTCTACTTAATCAGTGGATCACTAACAATATCATATCACTGCCTCCAGTGCGAAGGGTGATGATGAGAGAAAAGAAAATGAAAAATAACAACTGTCTTTATCACAGGTCAATCTGGCATTCCTTGACAGGGTTCTGGTCATTTCACGGAATAGTGCACAGAAAAATTGCGGTAGGAGCCCTGGATGTCATGAAGAACATAGATAATGAGCCTTTTCCTGCACATGTGGCAGTGGTGGGTGCTCGTGATGATATTGAAGAAATGGTGAGTACTGCCATATGTTAATGTTTTCTTACTCGCGAAATAATGGAGTCTACCAAATTTGAGGTATTCTTTAATGAGCTCCCAACTCAAGAGCATGTTAATGAATTCTTGAATGAGAAAATAATCGTCATCCTCAATCACACCATTGTTATCCCGTAGCAAGGAAAGGTCACTGGTGAGATCATGTTTTCAAAGGCTGACAGACAAATCGTGTTCCCTCACAATCGGCCCCTATATGTGCATGTTACTGTTAATGGTTGCAAAATGAAGAGAGCATTTATGGATGGTGGAGCATCTATTAAATTAGTCCCGCTTACAACGTTACGAATGATCAATTTCCCTGAAAACAAGGTTGGGAATCATGTCATTTCAGTTACTGACTTCAATGGGGACCCACAAGCCATTATGGGATTCGCGATGTTGGATCTCAAGGTTAGAAGAATTAGAGCTCCTACCAAATTTCATATCATCAAAGGGGAGCTCTCATATCAATTGTTATTATGAAGACTGTAGTTGCATACTTATGGTGTGGTACCGTCGTCTTATCACCAAGTAAGGAAGCCCAATTAGGGGGAGGGAATAATGACACTCAAAGCATCCCAGAACACTTTTTGTGCCTCCAAAGCTCACTTTGCAGATACAGTTCACTTCTTAGAGTATGGAGAAAAGGCTGGTTGCGGTGTCTATGTTACCCCACTACCAAAGTGGGAGGATATGGAAGCTGAAACTCCACCCAAAAGGTGAGCAAAGGAAGTAAGTTGGTCGCGATTCAAAATTCTCGATGGGCATGTGGTGTATAAATTGTGACGTGACTGGGGGTCAGAGGCCTGTACAATCGACCCTGACCCCAGGACATCAAAACTCAACTCGCGACCGAAGCATAGCTTACAAGAGGTCGACATCGGGGACTGAACAATGTCGTGACCAACTTTCATAAGCAGCACTTTGTCTGAGGAAACCAAAAGGTCCCTGGTAAGCCTGCTCAAGGAGTACCGTGATATTTTTACCTGGGACTACAACTAGATGCCAGGGCTTAGCACTGGTTTAGTCAGTCATCACCTCAATGTTCATCCTACATTAGAACTAAAGAAGCAAAGGCAACGAGTATTCCACCGGGACCTGGAAATTCAAATTAAGGCAAAAGTGCAAAATTTGTTGAAAGCTGGATTTATCAAGCCGACTTAGCACCCCACATGGCTCACAAATATAGTGCCCGTAAATAAAAAGAGCGGACAAATTTGAATTTGTGTGGACTACCGCGACCTTAATAAAGCTTACCCAAAAGATGATTTTTCTCTACCTGACGCCGGACAGAATAGAGATTATTCTGCAGGCTAGCGCAACGGGTAATTTGCAAGAAAGAAAATGGAGAAATTATTCGACCCAAAATTCAGAGAACACTCTGAAATTTAATAAAATTCTTAATATTCAAAACTAATTTAAAACAACCCACAAGCCGGGTTTAAATAGCTGAAAATCAAGGATTTTACCAAAAATAGCAAAACCCTAAAAGTCTTACCAAAACGAAACAAGGATAGAAATCAAAAGATTACCAAAAATCTGGCCCAAATCGGGTTCAGAATCAATTCCTAATTGACAAATAGAAAATTACCCTAAATAGCAAAAATTAACTAAAAATAAAGATTTGAAAAGGAAAACAGCAGATCACAATTTCCTGCCATCCTTGCGCTGATCCTCCTGCATCAGTCACCCCGGGTTGGAAAGAACTCGTCCTCGAGTTCACAGCAGCATCAGCAGAATCCGCAAAACAAGGACTCAGGTGTTTCACATTAAAGATATCAGATGTTTTCAAGTGACTAGGGAGACACAACCTGTATGCGTTGTCATTAATATTCTGCAATATCTCACAAGGTCCAATATTCTGCTCCTTAAGCTTATTATACTCGCCAACAGGGAAACGATCACGAGTTAATACAACCCAAACAAAATCACCAACATCAAAAAGTACCTGACGATGATGACTGTCCGCTCGAGTTTTGTACTTGGCATTGCTCTCGTGAATGACCAGTTTCACTTGCTCATGGATGCCTCAAAAATGTTGGCCATTAGACGACGGAGACATCGGCTGATTAAATGCAGAAGGAGACATCATAGAGACTGACGAGGGAGAACCCTTCTTTCGGACAACGTCTTTAGAGACTACGTTCTCGCAACTGCCACTGTCAATAATCATCTTGCAGACTTTGTCGGCTATGGTGCAGGTTGTATGGAAAACATTGGTTCTCAACCAATCATCTTTGGAATCGCTTCTGAGAGTCAGGAGGCTCTTAGGAATGACCAGAGTTTCATGGCCGTCCCCATACAACACATCATCATCTCCTTCTGTGTCATACACTGGCTCTCCAACGAAAGTATCGGTTTTCAACCAATTATCTTCGGAATCAGAATCTTCCGAAAATATTGGCCCTAACTGTGAATACGGATTTTCGAAGGTGGAATTGTCGGTATCAGAATCTTCCACATCATGATTACCGATTTCCTGCGCCACCAGGCGTTGGGTTAACTCTGCCACTTGCCTCTGCAAATCCTCAATCATAACATCCTGAACGTTACGATCACGGTGCGGGACTTCCTCAATCGGAACCTGCCCACGACGACCACCACAACCACGACCACCAGCCATTTGAAAACTGATGAAAATACCGCCAGGAAGATGCTGAGCTCTGATACCAATTGACGCCGGACAGAATAGAGATTATTCTGCAGGCTAGCGCAACGGGTAATTTGCAAGAAAGAAAAGGGAGAAATTATTCGACCCAAAATTCAGAGAACACTCTGAAATTTAATAAAATTCTTAATATTCAAAACTAATTTAAAACAACCCACAAGCCGGGTTTAAATAGTTGAAAATCAAGGATTTTACCAAAAATAGCAAAACCCTAAAAGTCTTACCAAAACGAAACAAGGATAGAAATCAAAAGATTACCAAAAATCTGGCCCAAATCGGGTTCAGAATCAATTCCTAATTGACAAATAGAAAATTACCCTAAATAGCAAAAATTAACTAAAAATAAAGATTTGAAAAGGAAAACAGCAGATCACAATTTCCTGTCATCCTTGCGCTGATCCTCCTGCATCACTACCTAACATCGACACTATGGTATATGCAACTGCGGGACATGAGATATTTTTTTTAATGGATGGATGGACGAATTCAGTGGTTATAATCAAATCAATATGGCACCAGAGGATGCGGAGAACACTATTTTTCGTACTCCAATGGGAAACTTTCACTATACAATAATGCCATTTGGCCTTAAGAATACCGGAGCCACATACCAGTGAGCCATGACAACCATCTTTCATGATCTAATGGATAAAATAGTGGAAGACTATGTAGATGATTTGGTAGTCAAATCCAGAGCAGTACGGGACCATGTGGGCTACTCAAGAAAAGTGTTACAACGATGTCGCGAGTACAATCTGAAAATGAATCCTTTGAAGTGCATTTTTGGGGTACCAGAAAGGAAGTTTTTGGGATATGTTGTACATCGACAGGGAATAGATTTGGACCCAATGAAAGCCAAAGTAGTATTGGATATGGCATCTCCCACGACTCGAAAACTATTGAAAACATTCATGGGAAGGATCTCGTATCTTAGGAGGTTCATACTAGCACTAGCAGAGGTCACTCACCCCCTCACGCCACTTCTAAAAGAAAAGACTACTTATAGTTGGGGCAAGGAGCAGCAGGAGGCCTTTGAGAAAATCAAGAAGATTTTGGCATCTCCAAAAGACAATGGTGACACCACAGCCAGGCCAACCGTTGATAATGTACCTCACCTCTACAAAGAGGTCAATAGAAGAATTATTGGCTCAAGAGCATGAGGGAGAGGAAAAGCCAATATATTACATCAATCGTGTGCTCAGAGGACCAGAGTTGCGATACACATCCTTGGATAAACATTGTTTAGCTTTGGTATTCGTGGCACAAAAATTCCGACATTATCTGTTGGCTCACCCACTGAAGTTGGTGACTAAAAATGACCCTATTCGATATCTACTCACAAAGCCCATACTAAGTGGGAGAACAACACCCTAGCTACTAGCATTATCCAAATACGAGATTACATGATCCAGGCCAAAGGCAGTAAAAAGCTACTCATTATCTAATTTGTTGGCTTTATTTCCAGGGGAATCTAAGCCCAAAAAAAAGGAGGTGCTCATGGCCTACAAGCTTGACTTTCCCTGCACTAACAACATGGAAGAGTATGAAGGTTTAGTGTTAGGATTAATAATGGCTCAGCAGCTGAATGTAAAAGTCCTACATGTGAAAGGGGATTCCAAGCTTGTCATCAAACAGGTCAGAGGCGAATATGATGTCAAGGAACCACACCTTGTGCCCTACAGGACCCTTATTCAACAGATGCTGAGAAATTTTGAATTTGTAGACTTTCAACATGAGTCGCGGGAGGGGAATCGGCTTTCTGACGCATTAGCAACAATAGGCTCGCGACTAAAGTTTCAAGGGGAAAATGCCACCTTACAGATACTACGAAGAACCAGTTCTACTATCAGTCATAAAGAGGAGTTGTTGTCTTTCCCAGAGTAAGATTGGAGGGAAGACATTGTGTGAGTTTTGCTAAAGAATGACAACACTACCTTAAGGCGAGGTTATCAAATCATAAGATGGGTGTTATACCATAGAGTAGCAGAAGGAATTTTAGCCAAATGTGTGCCGATAAGCGAAGTGCGGCAGTTATTACAAAAGGCTCATGAGAGAATGTGTGGGAAAATGGATGTGAGTCTCTATAGAAGTATACAACGGGAAGGTTACTTCTGGTCAACTATGAAAAATGATGCAACTGAGCTACAAGGCAAGTGCAAAAATTGTAAAGCTTACCCCTCCGCGAGTGAGGGAAATTTTGCAGAAACAATCGACTAGCGGGAGAAATATGTCCTTTATCTGAAAGATGGTTTTTTGCCAATAAAAGACAGGTCAAGGTTCAAAAGGTTGGCCTCACAATTTGTTCTTCAGGATGAAAAATTGTTTCGTAAAAGCTTTGAAGGAAAGTTGTTAAGATGCGTTAATGAGGAAGAAGTAGGAGAAGTACTAAAACAGACTCATGAATTTGGGTGCCAAGGACAAAGGAAGGTATTTCAGCAACTACTTCTGTCTGGATATTATTGGCCAATGATGGAAAGGGATGCCGGTGACTTTGTCAGAAAGTGTCACATATGTCAAGTAAATGGAGATTTTATTCATGCTCCGGTAGCAAAATTACATAGTTTAGCCACCCCCTGGCTTTTTCACACTTGGGCACTGGATATAATTGGGCCAATTATGCCACAGGCGCAGGGGCATGCATGGGTTCTAGTTGCAACTAATTTGTTTACAAAGTGGGTGGAAGTTATTCCACTACGGCGGATAACAACAGATAATGTGGGTCGGTTTATAAAAGAGAACATTATTTGTCAGTTTGGAGTACCAAAGGTCATATTGTCAGACAATGGGACTCCTTTTGTCAATAATAAAGTTGCGGATTTGTTAGGAAAGTATTCAGTAATCCATCACAAGTCAACACCATACTATCCGAAAGGGAACGGACAGGCTGAAGCTTCTAACAAAGCATTTATCAGAATCCTGTCTAGATTGGTACATGATAATCAAAATAAATGGGTGGAAAAGCTCCCCATAGCTTTATAGGCACATCGAACCTCATATCGGATTGCTACAGGGATGTCTCCATATTCTTTGGTTTATGGGGCCGAAGCAATGTTACCAGCAGGATTGGAAATTATAGCTAAAACATTAGTCGCGAATAGTACATTGGGGGAAAAGATGCTAGAAATCAAAAGTCTTAAAAAGAAAAGGGATGAAGCATTTCTGAACTAAAAAGCTTATAATAAGCAACAGGAAAAAAAGTATAACAAAAAGGTACGATACAGATGGTTCAAAGAAGGGAACAGAGTGCTAAAAATAGTTCCATCAATCATGAGAGGACATAAGTGAAAGCAATAGTGGTTATTACAGAATGGAACACAAAGTCACTCGCAAGAGAACGAGACCTCTAAATATGAAATGGATAAAATTGTACCAAGCATAAGAAATAAATAAAAGGGTGACAATTTGGATGTATGGAAATCCTTTCTTATTAATGATGAAAATTAAAATATTGATGTTGAGTCAAAGAGATAAAGTTAGTTGCAATATATTAATACTATGTCATTACAGAAAAATCAGGGTATTCATACAAAAAACTCCACAAAAATGTATAATATGTGACATCAACGAGAAAATACAAAATAAAGCAATGCAAGGGGCTATAGTAGATTCTTGGTAACAGGATCTAAAAGACCAAAGCCTCCATGTTCCTCGAGGTATTCGCAGGCTCATGTAGAATGCTCTGTTGGATCCTGTAGTCCCATACTCTCTTGTTCCAGTGCTGACAAAACCTTTGTGCCTCTTCAACTTTAGCTCGATCCGCTTCAACTCTAGTTTGCTTCTCCTGAAATGTGGCATGGGATCTGAGCTCATCAGTATGACGATCTTGTAGTCTACGAACAACATCAAAACGCATTTTCTACCGAGCTATATCCATCCCGATGAGCTTCAAATCCTTCAAACGAGTATAGCATTGGGGTTGTGACACCCCCAAATTTCCATCCATAGGTTGGCCAGACCCATACACAGAAAACTAGGAGCATTAGTAATTGATAACATAAGCACAGAATAGAAGACATAAAATAGAAATATAACAATAACAACAATAACAAAATAAGGATACAACTTATACATGAAAAAGATCACTCCCAATACATCCTTAAATAAAATAAGTCTCACACAGTACAACTTGGAAATCCCATAAACATGGACCCCTAGAAACACACTTATAAGAAATACAACATATGACATTTATCGGATCCTACCCTGGAGTGGAAGGAAAATATGATAGAACCGGATGGATAGATATGAAGTCCTCAACCCTGCTGGTGAAACTACCGAGGACCTGAAACAACAAAAATATGGGTTAAACCCACGAGCAAGTACAACTCTACATGATCCCAAGCAGAGTACCAAAATCCATCCCCTTTCCTAGTGACACCTAATCCCAAAATTATATTATAAAATAATAATATATTTAACTATAAATATAGTCACTAATATACCACCATTTAATATAATTATGTTTATAAATTTCTTACATTAATCTGATTTTTCCATACAACATCCAATCCATGCCCTACCATAACCACGTACCCGACAACTCACCCATGCCGTCACAACTCACCCATGTCCCGTGGTACTAGTTAGACTGCAGTAATAGTCAGCCTCCTTGTGGTTCCTTATAAATTTCCAAAACATAGTCATTTAATTTAAATCTTATGATTTTACGAATTTAATAATTCACTCGTAATCTTTATTCGGGAAAGTATAACAATTTATAAGGTCGAGCCTGGGGGGTCCAGGGGGGGTGGCGCGACCATTACCTGAGCACCCCCCTGGCGGGGTCTGGGGCAGCGCCCCAGCGCCAAGGTATACGGTATTTCATACGGTCAAAACTATTCATTTATACGATCGAAAATACGTAATCTAGTATAATTCGTGATACACATAATAACAATATAAATCAATGTCCAGAGTCTGATAACAAAGAAAATAGAGAAAAAACAATTACATAATATATGCAATATTTTTCTAATAACAGTTTTGAAATCTTTGTCAACATTGAAACCTAAAATATTTATGTATTCAGATATTTATACTAAGTTCCAACCATATACACATCATCAGAATCATACCAACAAGACACATAACCACGAATCCATACATGTATAGCTACACATGGTAAAAACAGATTTGTATGTATAGCTAGATATAAACATAGTCTCATGCATATATCAATATATCACCACAAATCTCTATATATATACAAGATCTATACATATAATCATGGATCTGTACATATATGTATAACCAGAATATAAATCATCATATATATATATGAATATAAATATACTCTAACAGATTTGTACATATATGTCTATATAAGTCTACTAATCTCTACCTATATGCAAGATCTGTATATATGATCATGGATCTATACATATACATATAAACAGAATATATATCATCACATAAATAAACATGAATATAAACATACTCTAACAGATCTATACATATATGCCTATATAGATCCACGAATCTTTACATGTATACAAGATCTATATATATATTTACGGATCTATACATATATGTATAAATAGAATATATAAGTCACATAAATAAACATGAATATGAATATACTCTAACAGATCTATACATATATGCCTATATAGATCCACGAATCTATACATATATACAAGATCTATATATATACCTACGGATCTATACATATATGTATAAATAGAATATATAAAAGTCATATATGAACATGATTTACACATACATATATATATATATGAAAAATATTATCTAGCAGATTATAGATGCACAAAGTAAAGGCTACGAAATTTTAGTACAAAGAGGAAGAGTAGAATATATGTCTTGCCTGTAATGTAGAGCTGAATCCACCACAAGTATAGATCCAAACCAATTATAAGCTCTCAACCTCTCAACCCTCACAATTTCGGGTATAATTGATGAAGAAGAAGAAGTAGTTGAATAAATGAGATGGGGGCTAGATCTGAAGTTAAGGATGCTTATATAGAAGATGTTAGGGTTAGGGAAATGTCCAAACTAACCTTGTATTATGCATAAATCACCAAACTGCCCAAACACTAATGACAACCTTGCCCCCCTTCAGATCACAAAATTTCATTATAACCTACTAGAGTTAAAAAGACTAAGATAGCCTCATTCAATAATTTAAACACCCAATATGCCATCCAAAATAATTAAGGGAATAAATATCCATTAAATACGGGGTATTACAGGGGTAGTGTCTCAGGTGAAAGATCTTTCACAAACACTATGGTAAGTGTAATAAAGATCTCCGCAATAAGCTGAATATGAAAAGGCTGAAGAAGAGGCTCATGAATCTGCATGTTTGCAAAGGTCTCTGGATGACTTAGGGCAACCTGATCCAGGATGGGAATGAAATGGGGGTAACACAGTTGTTAGTCACTAAATAGCCCTAGAGGGGGGTGAATAGGGTTATAAAAATTATTAGCTACTTTTTGCACTTAATTTGATTTCAATAGTTTAAGTTAAACAAAATGTGAGCAATAAACACTTTTGAACAACAATAGATAATTGACCTATGAAAGCAATAATCAAGCAATTATGTAAGTCAAGATAAGGCAAGCATGCAAGTAATCAAATGAAAAAGCAAGAGAGAGAGAGAGATGACACCGCGATTTTTACGAGGTTTGGTAACTCTTACTCCTCGGCTTAAGGATCCCCCCTTGAGACTTTCCCAATCTCATACTATGGTTCCTTACAGGCGGAATAGCAAACCTTTACACATGAGCTAACGAGCCCGTCACGCAAACAAGAGGACAAATCCCTCTTGAGGATCAATGAGTTTCACTCACTCAAGGATGTTTATCCTTTTATAAAGAAATGATACACTCAATAAACACTCAAAACCCTTAGGGTTTATGAAGGATACATAATATATAAGCTCAAGTGTTAATGTGATGTGTTTGGTTCTCTCAAGATCTTACACACTTTTAGTAATAAATGACTCAAAAGTTGGAACAAAGATATTCTCTAACTAGTTTCTCACAAATTATTGGAATTGAATGAGAGGAGTCTAGCTTTTAATGCTCAAGCTTTTCTTGTTGTATATTTGGATGGCAATGAAGAAGAAGATTAGCTTTTTGTGCAAAGGAGTAAATATTAATGTCTTCTACAAAAGCTATCTCATTATATATATAGTTAGGGCAAGAGTAAAAAGAGTGAGACTCACTTTAGGAGAGTGAGCTGAGAGTGGTGGTAGCTGGGGGTAGTTGAGAGCCATTAATGCACTGAAAAAGCCATTTTCAGCTCTGTCAGTCGACTGATTTCAATCTGTCAGTTGCCTGATGGCTGTTTGTCGGTCGATTGGCAAATGAACTCAAAAACTCTCTGTCGTGGTCAGTCGACTGGAAAACAACTGTTGGTTGACTGGTGAATGGTTGTCGGTCGACTAACACCACTATATCGGTCGATTGGAATGTCGGTCGAACGGAAAATAGTCATGATGAAACTCAAAAATTCTCTGTCGTGGTCGGTCGACTGGTAAATAACTGTCGGTCGACTGGCAGTTCTGTGAGTCGATTGATTTGAAGGGTGAGTCACCTAATAGTGCAGTTTCATTTCTTTTGATTTTTAGGATAAGCTTATACGTGTGAAAACCTCACATAAACCCCTTGATACAAGTCACTCACCATCCTATCTACCCCAAGTCTTGATTCTTCAATCTTTTGAGGCATTTCAAAAGTGAAATGACCTTTATGTCATTCCTTTAAGCTTTTTGCTTTCGATAAAAATCATGTTACTCTGTATTGCTCAACTGAGTAAACACATTAGTATTAAACACGTACTTAACATATTGTTATTATCAAAATGGATAATTGTTCTTTGATTGACCCTCAGACCAACAATCTCCCCCTTTTTGATGATGACAAAATATTGCGTGTTTGACAAACTAGGGTGGCGTTGAAAATACGCTCCCCCTAACTTTATGCATATAAATAAGCAAAGTTTTTACATACTAAGTCATTTCTAAACGAAAACACATTCTCATTCATTTAGATACTTTCGTCAAATTACACATGAGAATTTAAACATGCCTACATACTAAAACAAAATAAAGCAATACCACAAATACTTCTACTAACAACATAAATAAATAAAAAATCAAAACGCAAAAGCAAAAACAAAACATATGCTCCCTAATGAGTGTTTCCTAACATTTATCCCCCTTTGTCAATATCAAAAATGAGGGATAGAGTTCTTTATCTCATCGAGCGTAAAATCAAGAGTGGTAAAACGAGTGTTGATATCAGTTGAAAGCTTAGCAATCTTCCTTTCGGTGCGGGAAATAGACTCGGCATTGCGAAGAATTCCTTCCTCATTTTTCTTGACACCTCCAAAAATCTCACGAAGGAGAAAGGTGTGAGGATCAGGAAAATGGGTGGAAGGGCCTGCCAGAACTATTGTGAGATCACCGGGAGGAACAAAAGACAATGAAGCTTGGTTGTGAGATAGAGGGGCTTGTTGCTCAGTAGGAGGAGCTTGGCGAGGGCGACAGGTTGATGTGGAATGGGTCCTTAGCCGGAGTACACCTTGAGAATTAACTTCCAATCCCATTTGGCTAAGGCAACGACCATCCACCGGAAGACTCACATTTGTTATAGCTTCATTTTTGGATGGAATTTGGTAAAGGTGAAGGATGTGGGTGATTGGAATAGGATATAAAAATTCTTATTTTTTGAGTTCTTGCAAGCCATTACATGCTTTCGAAAAATATAAGCAAGGTTGAGAGGATGGTTGGTGAGGATGCAAAACACTATATAGGCTTCAAAATGCGAGACATGATCATGGCCGTCGGATTTGGGCAAAATGGAATAAATGACCACTTTGTGAATCAGACGAGCTTTGAGAGTGAGGTGCTTAGTCTTAAGTAAAGTGGACGAAAGAATGCTATCGGGAAAGTGGTAAATAACATCTATGTCGTCTTTGGGCTCAAAGGTGCGACTTTGATACCATTCATATTGAAGATAAATTGTTTGGTCAATGCTTGGAACTTGAAACCAATTACGAAATTGCTCATCGGTGATGGTGATGTCGATGTCGGTGACAGAGGCATGAAGAGCATTTTTCGAGGCGGACTCGGTAATGGTAGTGTAGAAGGCTTGGATAAGATGTTCGTGAGCGGGATAGTCAAGAGACACGAAGTGGCTCCAACCTATAGCTTGAAAGAGAGAAAAGAGTCGAATATTCAACTCTCGACAGAGGGAGTTTTTGACGATACAGGTTTTGCAAAGTTCTTGATTCTCAAACTTTTGGAGGAACTCAGCACGATGAGTGGCGTTAGAAAGAGAGCATAAAGATTCATTGGTACGTCTTCTTCATCGTCATCAACAGGGGAATGGTGACTTGGAGGAGGAGATGGAAAGGGAAAAGGATATGGAGATGGAAGACGACGATGGCGTTGAGTGGCAGACCGAGCACATTTTCTAGGAGGTTGGTCGGAGCAAGGTGGTGCCATGAGGGTGGAGAGGACGAGAAGGAAAGGGAGAATGAAAGCCATGGAAGAGAATGAAGAGAAAGAGGAGAACTCTTTTGAAATAAAGAGGTTTGTGAAGAAGAAAAAGGAGAAGAGTGAGAATAAATAGAGAAATAGAGGGAGTAAATGGGTGAAAACGTGTAGGGAGAGGTTTAGGGAAGTGGAGAGAGGTTGAGGAAGATGAATTGCAGCGGTTACAAGACCTAGAAATGACTTTAATACACACGTCAGTCGACTAACAAGTTCCCGTCAGTCGACTGATTCTGGAATATTCTGGAATATTCCCTAAACCGGTTGACTGATAGGAGGGTCTCAATTTCAGTCGACTCACGGTCCAGTGTCAGTCAACTGAAATTCAGATTTCAGTCGACTGACAGGAATTGTCAGTCGCCTGACTTGACCAGGGAGAAAAGATGAAAAAATAGGGTATTTGTCAGTCGACTGACACAAAAAAATAAATAAATAAAATTAAAAATAGTAAGAGATACATAAACAAGAAACCTTCAAGAATGAAAAATAAAATAAGATTATTTTACAACTTCATTTTCTATTGCCATGCCAATTTCTCTACGGATTTTTGAGAAACTGTCATTTTGAAGAGGTTTTGTAAAAATATTCGCTAGTTGCTCATTTGTTTTAACGAAAATCAACTCAACATCACCCTTTGATACATGATCACGTATAAAGTGATGTATAATTTCTATATGCTTGGTGTGAGAATGTTGAATGGGATTTTTATAAATAAAAATAGCATTTGTGTTGTCACATCTAATAGGCACATGATTGAAAGTAATACCATAATCTAGCAATTGTTGTTTAATATAGAGCGTTTGAGCGCAACTACTACCGGCCGTAACATATTCGGCTTCGGCGGTAGAAAATGCAACGGAATTTTGCGTCTTACTAGACCAAAAAACTAGTGAGTGCCCTAGAAAGTGACATGTGCCACTTGTGCTCTTTCGATCTACTTTGCAACCGGAAAAGTCGGCATCTGAATAACTAATTAGGTTAAGAGAGGTGTCATGTGGTTACCAAAGTCCTAAGTGAATTGTACCGCAAAGATAATGGAAAATACGTTTAACGGCACATAGATGAGATTCCTTATGACAAGATTGAAAGCGAGCACATACGCAAACACTAAACATGATGTCCTGTCTACTTGCAATAAGATAAAGCAAACTACCAATCATGCCTCTATATTTAGTGATATCAACACATTTACCATTTTCATCTTTGTCTAGCTTGGTAGTGGTACTCATAGGAGTTATGGCATGTTTGGCATCTTCCATACCAAATCGCTTTAGAAAATCTTTAGTGTACTTGGATTGGCAAACAAAAATACCATCCAAGCTTTGCTTGATTTGTAACCCTAAGAAGAAGTTCAACTCACCCATCATACTCATTTCAAACTCTTTTTCCATACTAGCAGCAAAATCCTTGCAAAGTGATTCATTTGTTGATCCAAATATGATGTCATCAACATATATTTGAACAAGCAATAAATTACTTTCAATGGTTTCAGTAAAAAGTGTGTTGTCAACTTTACCTCTTGAAAATTCATTTTGGAGCAAAAAGCCACTGAGTCTATCATACTAAGCCCTAGGAGCTTGCTTTAAACCATATAGGGCCTTAGTTAATTTGAAAACATGATTAGGAAATTATTCATTTTCAAAATTGGGTGGTTGTTTGACATAAACTTCTTCCTCTATGACGCCATTTAGAAAAACACTTTTGACATCCATTTGATAAAGCATGAAGTTTCTAGATGATGCAAATGCAAAAAACATTCTAATTGTTTATAATCTAACCACGGGTGCAAAGGTCTCCTCATAGTCAATGCATTCCTCTTGATTTATATCATTGAGCAACAAGTCTTGCTTTATTACGAATAATCACTCCATTTTCATCCTTTTTGTTTCGAAAAACCCATTTAGTGCCTATTATAGTTTGATCATTAAGTTTAGGAACTAAATGTCAAACTCGATTGGGTTCGAATTGATTTAGTTCCTCTTGCATGACGATAATCCATGAGTCATCTCATTAAGCTTCAAGAATATTCTTGGCTCAATTTGAGACACAAAAGCCATAAAATTACACAACTCTCTAAGTTGAGAACAAGTGTCAACCCCTTTAGATGGATCACCTATGACTTGGTCAATTAGATGATTGTTTACAATCCTCCATGATTTTGGAATAGAGATAGTCAAATCATAGTTGGATTAATCTTTGACGTCCGTCTTTTCCGGGGGGATCATTTGAAGGGTTGAAGATATTGAGATCATTTAGCTCGTTCTCAATCCCAATAACCTCATCATCATCTAAGTCAATCCTAGAAGTCAATGGTAATGGTGACTCATCAAAAACAACATGAATTGACTCAACCATGGTTAGAGTCTTTTTATTGTAGACTCTAAAAGCTCTACTTTGAGAAGAATATCCCAAGAAAATTCCATCATCCGATTTGGACTCAAAATTTCCCAAGTTATCCTTATCATTTAGCACAAAGCACTTGCACCCAAAAACTTTGAAATACTGAATATCGGGCTTTCGACCATTCCATAATTCATAGGGTGTCTTATCTAATTTAGATCGAATGATGACTCTATTAATAACGTGGCAAGCGGTGTTGACCGCTTCGGCCCAAAGACTTCGAGGAAGACTATGTTCATTTAGCATAGTCCTAGCCATTTCTTAAAGTGATCTATTTTTTCTCTCAACAACTCCATTTTGTTGAGGAGTTCTAGGAGCCGAGAGATCATGAGATAAATCAAGTTCATCACATAATTCCTCTAAGTCATGGTTGTCAAATTCCATACCCCTGTCACTTCTTATCTTCTTAATTGAGAAATCGTTTTCATTTTAGATTCTTCTACAAAATTTATTAAGGATGGAGTGAGTTTCATTTTTATGAGTAAGAAAATGTACCCAAGTAAATCGTGAGAAGACATCAACTATAACAAGAACATAAAGTTTTCCACATATGCTAGCAATTCTTTCCGAACCAAAAAGATCCATATGAAGAAGTTCTAAAAGTCTAGAAGTGGTGATATATTTCCTTCTTTTGAAAGAAGATTTGACTTGTTTGCTCTCTTGACAAGCACTACAAACTTTATCTTTAGAATACTTAGTCTTTGGGAGGCCTTTGACTAAGTCATTTCTAGACAAGCGGTGAAGAAGGTTCATACTAGCATGTCCTAAACGTCTATGACATAACCAACTACTTTCACTAGTTGTGATAAAACATTTAATATTTTGTTCATGCAATTCACAAAGCAACATAGTATAGACATTTTCATTTCGTTTGGCATTGAATAATTGTGTTTCATCCTTCTCAACTATGCATGCATTTAACCTAAAGATGACATCATAGCCTTTATCACATAATTGACTAATGCTAAAAAGATTGTGCTTCAATCCATCAACAAGTAGAACATTATCAATAGAGAGATAAGGGGTTATACCAATAGCGTCAATTCCAACGATCTTGCCTTTTGAATTGTCACCAAATGTGACGTTTCCCCCTTCATAAGCTTGGAGATAAGTGAACTTTGATTTGTCCCCCGCCACATGCCTTGAGCAACCGTTTCAAGGAACCATTTATCCTTGTTGGTTGTCTTCAAGCATACCTACAAAAAGATGTTTAAGTGCCACCTTTTGGTACCTAAGTAGTTTTGGGTCCATTAATGTTAGTGTTGCATGCAATAGTTATTTTTGGAACCCAAGTTATCTTACTTGTAGCATTCTCACGTTTTCGATTACGAACAAAGGTTCCTTTTGGAACCCAAATAATTTTTGTCTCTTTAAATCTACGATTGCATACATTTTCCTTATGTCCATTTTGCTTGCAATAATAACAAATAACATGCTTGTGAAAATTTGAAGAATGTGAACAAGATTGCTTAGTGAATGTGTGCCTTAATGATTTTCTATTTTTTAATAGAATCACATCTTTGTCAAAGGCGTCATATCCTAATCCACTTTTATCAAATCATCTTCTTTGTCTTCCTAGAATGATACTTAGATTTTTTTTCCCCTTAGTGAACTTGGCTAGAACATTGATTTGATCATCAATGGTTCTTTTTAAGAATTCATTTTCCTTTTCTAACTTTTTAATAGTATCATCATGCAAGCTAGGTGAGATGGGTGTAAAACAAGATACATCACAAGAAGATTTATTTTTCTTGAGAGAAACATGCTTAAGAGCTAATTTTTCAAATTTATCATGTAAATCTTCAAAAGCTTCTTGCAATTCATTAAATGATGCTAGCAATTCATTTTATGATAATTTAGAGCTATTTAAGGAAAATGAATCTAATTGTACCTCATCATCCTTTGCCATGAGACAAAAGTTAGCCGTTTCCTCGGAATCATCATCCTCATCCGATCCGTTTGAATCATCGTCCTCCCATGTAGAGTTCATGGCCACTTTCTTTTGCTTCCTTTCATCATCATTCTTTAGCTTGAAGCAATCCGATTTATAGTGCCCCGGCTTCCCACAATTGAAGCAAGTTGGAGGCTCTCTCTTGTTCGAATCACCTCTTAATTCATTTCTCTTAATGAACCTTCCACCATTTAATTTCTTTTGTTGAATAAACCTTTTAAACTTTTGAGTGATCAAAGCGATGTCCTCATCTTGGTCATCATTTTCCATCTCAAGAATATCTTCTTGGATAGATGACTTTAATGCTAAGCCCTTCTTCGATTTTGATTCCTCTTCTCAAGATTTTAAGGTAATCTCCCATGTAAGAAGGGACCCAAACATTTCATCAATGTCCATGGTATTTAGATCATGGGCCTCCTTGATTGTCGTGACTTTTGCATTCCAAGATGTTTCAGTCCATTTAAGATGTTAGTAAATCGAGACATCATAGAATTGATATTTTCATCATTTTTCATTACAAACAATTCATATTCATGCATAAGAATATCAATTTTAGATTCACGCACTTGAGAAGTACCTTCATAGGTGATAGTTAATTTATCCCACATTTCTTTGGCCGTTTTGAAAGTGGAGACACGATTAAATTCATTTGGGCTTAGAGCACAATTCATATTGACTTTTGCCTTAGCATTTAAGGAGATAAGTTATCTTTCATCATTATCCCATTCATTTGGCAATTTAGTAACACGTGTTCCATCTACTAGTTTGAAAGGAACGAAGGGACCGTCCGTGATGACTTGCCAAATTTGGTAGTCAATAGATTGAAGATAATCTATCATTCTAGTCTTCCAATAACTATAGTTTGATCCATCAAACCAAAGAGGTTTATTGTTCGATTGACCCTCAACATGAGTGACTATATTTGAAGTCATGATCATTCTCTAAGATGGTTAAGCCTTTAATCACTAGATATTAGGCTCTGATACTAATTGTTAGTCATTAATTAGCCCTAGAGGGGGTGAATAGGGTTATAAAATTTCTTAGCTACTTTTTGCACTTAATTTGATTTCAACAGTTTAAGTAAAACAAAATGTGAGCAATAAACACTTTTGAACAACAATAGATACTTGTCTTATGAAAGCAATAATCAAGCAATTATGTAAGTAAAGATAAGGCAAGCATGCAAGTAATCAAAGAGAGAGAGAGATGACACCGCAATTTTTACAAGGTTCGGTAACTCCTACTCCTCGGCTTAAGGATCCCCCCTTAAGATTTTCCCAATCTCACACTATGATTTTTTCTTACAGACGGAATAGCAAATCTTTACACACGAGCTAACGAGCCCATTACGCAAACAAGATGACAAACCCCTCTTAAGGATCAATGAGCTTCACTCACTTAAGGATCTCTATCCTTTTATAAAGAAAGGATACACTCAATAAACACTCAAAACCCTTAGGGTTTATGAAGGATACGTAATGTATAAGCTCAAGTGTTTAATGTGATTTGTTTAGTTTCTCTCAAGATCTTACACACTTTTAGCAATAAATGACTCAAGAGTTGGAACAAAGATCTTCTCTAACTAGCTTCTCACAAATGATTGGAATTGAATGAGATGAGTCTAGCTTTTAATGCTCAAGCTTTTCTTGTTGTATATTTGGATGGGAATGAAGAAGAAGATCAACTTTTTGTGCAAGGGAGTAAAGATTAATGTCTTCTACAAAAGCTATCTCATTATATATATAGCTAGGGCAAGATTTAAGAGAGTGAGACTCACTTTAGGAGAGTGAGCTAAGAGTGGTGGTAGCTGGGGGTAGTTGAGAGCCATTAATGCACTGAAAAAACAGTTTTTAGCTCTGTCAGTTGACTGATTTAAATCTTTTAGTCATCTGATGGATGTCTGTCGATCGACTGACATTACTCTGTCGGTTAACTGAAAAATGAACTCAAAAATTCTCTGTTATGGTCGGTCGACTGGCAAACAACTATCAGTCGACTGGTGAATGGTTGTCAGTCGACTGACACCACTATGTCGGTCGATTGGCAAATAGTCATGATGAAACTCAAAAACTATCTATCGTGGTTGGTTGACTGGCAAATAACTGTTGATCAACTGGCAGGTCTGTGAGTCGACTGATTTGAATGGTCAGTCACCTGATAGTGCAGTTTCATTTTTTTTATTTTTAAGATGAGCTTATACGTGTGAAAACCTCACATAAACCCTTTGATACAAGTCACTCACCATCCTATCTACCCCAAGTCTTGATTCTTCAATCTTCTGAGGCATTTCAAAAGTGAAATGACATTTATATCATTCCTTTAAGCTTTTTGTTTTTGATAAAAATCATGTTACTCTGTAATGTTCAACTAAGTAAACACATTAGTACTAAACACATACTTAACATTTTGTTATCATTAAAATGGATAATTGTTCTTTGATTGACCCTCAGGCCAACAGGGGGTATATCTTCATTTGGATCATTCACGACCACTGGTAAGGATGTACTAAGGTCGCAAGGAAAAGAGTGAGCATCATAACCATCATCTTGGTCATTCGCGACCACTGGTGGAGCTGTACTAAGGTCGCGAGGAGAACAGTGAGCATCGATATTACCATCAGAAAGGGGAAGTTTGGTATTGGTCTTCTTGAGAAGTACCTCTATGGGTAGATGATCTTCGTCCGAATCTACTGCAAGATCACTGGATGGTCTAACACAGTCTGAAAAAAAGGAAAGAGGTCAATAGCAGGATAAGGATAAATCCCACAAGATAAAAAAGATAGGATTTACCTTGAGAGGAGGCTTGGTCTGGAAAAGAGGAAAGGATGTTAGCCACCCCATGCCCCTCTGCACTCTCTGTTTCAGATAAAGCCTATGTATTGTTTGCGTTCTCTGCTACTTTTTTGGCTACCACAACATTTTGGCTACCAGCAAGATTTGTGGTTTCGGAATTAAGGATGGAGTCAGAGGTGTGAATATCTTCCATTACACGAGCAATAGTGTCAAGTAAAGGGTTCGATGAAAGAGGAGCTCTGATAGTATTAGGGTGTAAATCATGAGATTTTTAAATTTTATCAGCAGCACGCACCAATCTTCTTTTCTATGGAGCATTATTTGAGTCTGCAGAAATTTCTTGACCCGCAGGATGCACTAACTGAGAATTTGCAGTGGATTTAGATATTAGCCTTTGATATAAAGGAATTTCATCCTAGTTTGCCAAAGATATTTTCCTGCGAGCTAGTGGTACCTCATCAATATCTTCGAGGTCTTCTTCTGAAGCTGGAATATTGAAACTAATGCCTTTTGCTACTGGTTACTTAGCAGATTGTTGAAAAAAAACAAAAAACAAAAAGGGGACAACATGAGAATAAGTATAAAATAAGAAAAGTACATAGATATAGAACAATGAGAAAGAGAATGCAATACCAAGCGTTTAGCAATGGGCTCCTCGCAAACCGAAGGTCTCACGGGAGATACTTCAATACGCGCAGACCGTTTCTTGGTGTGAGGGGTCTTCTCGCGGATTGTAGTTGCCTTAGAGGTTTTCTTAGAGGGATTAGATGCAAACTATTTTTTAGGATGAGAACTGGAAGCACCAAGCTCTAGTCCTGACTAGCGAGTCTCCTACACAAAATAGTCCTGAGATTGAAGTGCCCTTTTGCACTTGCTTCCTCTGGATCCATGGGCCTTACAGAGCTTTAGTGAAGGATCTTTTGTAAAAATGTATGTAGGCTCGATTGTAGAAGGAGAATCATCTATGAAGTTTTGAAAACCCAAAAGGACTTTATCCCAGAAAGAGATATAACGAGGAGTACATCCTCCCTCGTGAGATCAAGGCAAGATGTGTATGACAGTGGATAAAAATCGAATTGAAGTTTCCAATGATTTGCGATAACGCTTCAAAGCATCATCGTAGTTGATGTTAGCACTAGGAGAGATGAATAAAAGAACAATTTGATCAAAATTGAATTGTATGGCCATGCGGGTAGGGTTGTAAGGGTTAACCTTCGAGAAAGATTCATCAAAGACAGGTAAGTGGCAAACATAGGTAATGGCTGAAAAGGACAGATAATCATCAAATGAAAGATCATAATCCACGATCTCAGTATCAGGATAAAATGAAGGAGAATATATACCTTCCATAGGTTGAGCATATGGTCTCCAGACAAACTCACGTGGGGATTCTAAGAAGCCATCAAGCATTTTTGAGGAAAGAAGAGCAAGCCATTGCGAGGCTCGCAATTTCAAAATGTAATGAAGAAGGATAAGAATGAGAGTCTATAGAAAGGTCAAGATGTGCTGGAACAAAATGAGGGAATCTCTCAAAAAGAAACAACATAAGAAAAGTACACTAGATGTGGGTACTGATGTCATACCTTCCCACATATCTAGTGAATTCATTGGCCAAAGTATCCAATTGAGCATACAAAGTACCTAAAAACAAAGGAGCAAGTGTTATCCAAGTGCCTCGTGAAAGCATGACAACATAAAGGAAGACATGTTTGTTGGGACTGTCTTCTGGCCTGCCCTAGAAAATATACTGATCTAACCAATAGGCCAAGAATCCCACGAGTTCATAATCGCCATTAAACTCTGGTCCAGGCACAAAGTCACGATCCTGACCATGGAGAAGGCTTTTGTAGGGTTCATACTCAACAAAAAAATGTCGGCACTAGGCAGAGTATAATAATTTTGGTTTTCTTGTGAGTGGTTACTTAGGTAGACGTGCACCGTCTCTGGTAAACCAACTGCCATGTTTCGTAACATATATGGCACAATCACGAAGATGTATGTGAATACGCTGATCTTCATCACAAAAAGGAGAAGCATCGTTCTCGTGAGAATCGAGAATAGGAGGCCAAAATAAAATTAATACATCCTCTAGCATGGGAGTAAATTCACCCCAGGAAGCCACAAAGGTGCGTGAACTGGTACTCCATTGTGAAGTAAGTATAGTAAGGGCATCCACATCGCGACGCACGTAAAAATTAGAAAAAAATCTCCACTGCCTCCAGGATGCCAACACTACTCAGGGTCTCGCGATGATGATCTTGACTGAGGATGTGGCTTGACCACATCTTCCAGTATGTAATTGGGGCTACATGGCCCTCATACTCCAGAAAAGATAAAGTAATGTCGCCTCTCTCTATAAGTAGGCGCGGAATGGAGAGGGGAGGAATGGTTGCGAGATGATTTTCACCCTCGGCAGTCATAGTAAGAGAATCGTCATAAATATCATCGTCATGAGGAAGTGACTCCATTTTTTACCAAAATACATCATAAAGAAGGTTAAAAAATGGTTCCTTTTGCCATTCGGAGGATTGAGGGACAGGTGGAACAACTCCAGAAAGGGGAGTAAGAAACTTGGATGAACCAGAAACTTTAGGCACGATAGAATTTATAGATATAAAAGTGGTGCGAAGAAGAGGAAATATGTATATCTATTGAAAAATGGAAAGGGAAAAGGATTGGGATGAGAAGAAGAAAAGGAAAGAAGAGAGGAAAAGATAATGAGAAAAGGAAAAAATGAAGTGAAAAATATTTATAGGAAAAGGGCGCGGAAACCCAAAAGGTGTTATTAATACCCGCAGAAGGTGAAAAGGCGCCCAACTAGTCGCACTAGAGAAACTCGCAAATTGTATTTATGAGGGAATTTTAAGAAATAGACTTCAGATTCAGAAACAACAATTGCACTTTAGTACTTGGCCTAGTACCAAAATGCAAGGGGTATCTCGCAATAGGCATATTGCGAGATATGGATAAAAGACGCGGATAAGGCTACAGGGTAATAAAAGCAAAATGCCAAAAGGCTAGGAACAGGCCCAGAGCATTTTGAGGAAATACGCGAGTAGGAGACACTACAAAGAGGTGATTCTTTGGGGGTTTACTTAAAGGCATAGCTAGGATCAAAACCCAAGGGCCCTATGTGTCAATCGCATATGGAGTACTGTGTTAGAGCTTGAGGGAACAACTTGATAAGCTAAGGTGTAGGGTCACAACCTTGTTTGTTGCTACTCAGGTTAAGTACTTTAAGCATGCTAACAGTACTCAAGGACATGAAAAGGGATACGTGCGTGAAAAGGTCATAATCAAAGGGGGGGGGGGGGGGGGGGTATGCAATACACCAAGGGAAAAAATGATCTCGCGACCCACAATGCAAGGTCGCGAGATGCTGTCGCGATACCAAAATTGCGAGATGATGAAAGAGCTCGCGGATTGAAACCTAAGAAGCTTGCGAATCGGTACTTAAGGTGCGGATTGGTGCTGACATGGTACTAACTTATGTCTGACCCAAAGTTTATAAATAGGGGTTCAGAATCTCATTTTATGGGACTTTTCAAATACTTAGAGGGATATTTCTAGAGAGAGAGTGATCTGCAAGTGATTGTTTGTACTATTTCTCTTCTTTTCCTTCTCCACAGTTCTGTAATCATCAAAAGAGAAATAAAATTATCATTATTAGTGAGTGTTAGAGTGTGCATAAATTATTTCTAAATCAATCAAATCAGAACCCCTACAGATGGAGTATTCCAGAATATTGAATGTAACATGTCACCATAATTTGCCATATAATATGTTGTGTGTTACGTATTAGTTACATTTTTGCAAGGAATGGATACCATTACATAAAATTAATATTTGGCTAATGCAGTTCTCAATCTTGTCATTTTCTCTGATACATTTTTGCAAGGAATTGATACCATTACATAAAATTAATATTTGGCTAATGCACTTCTCAATCTTGTCATTTCCTATGTTCGAGATAGGCTTTCATGTTACTCTATCAAGGACATTTTGGAAGTTAAGCGCATTGTTGTTGAATGGGAATTGTCTAGCTCCTTCATTTGGCATCCTCCCATGTCTCCCGATTGATCACTTTTTTGCCGGAAGTAAATTAACCTTAGTCACCACCGGATCAAGTGTTCCACCAAAATGTCTGTAACTATTAATAGTTACCTGAATCGGGCTTGAAGCAATTTCTCATTTCGGTTTTGTACATTATTTTTTTTTATCTATATTACTTGCTCTTCACTTTCAGGAAAAAAACATACTCATCCTATACTATTTTTTATATGGATATGATCCGATTCCGTTATCTCATTACCACAATGACTCTTCACTCTAAAATGAATACTTATCGTAAATATAAGGGGGGACAAACTCACATGTCCCAAACCAAACTCTATGCTAATTGGCTTTGTGTGAAGCCCTATGATTTGACTAGCTAGACTTGGTCAATAAACACATCAAATCCCTAGTGTCGTGTGTGGTGACTACCACTATCATCTTATCGTCATAGGTGTTAGGTGGTTTGTGCCTACCCAGAGCACTTTTGGTTGGAATCCACCGCTACACAAATTGTTTGACAAGTTGTTCAGTGCTTATAGGCTGCACATTAAGCTAGTTATTTACAATAATGATTTACGGTCACTTGTTTCCTTATAAAACATTATTGTAATCATAGTGTCCCATTGTTTAAATATAGCTTAAAAATATGTATTCCTCAAAAAGATATTTATACAGTAAATAAATGTTTAAAAGATATTTCAGTAAATAAATGTTTAGGCCCCGTTTGAAAATCTTATTTTTGTTCTGTTTTTTATTTTTTGATACTGTTCAAGAGAACAGAATATGTTTGACAACCTTTTTTACTGTTTGTTTTGTTTTCAATTTGGAAATTGTTTTCGTGAATAGTAGAAAAAACAAGGGAACAACAAAAACTTATTTTTTTGTTCTTTTTGGAATTTTCCAAAAAAAATATTATGGAAGAGAGGAAAAATTGTGTGAGAATATGTGTATTTTTTTGTCCCAAACATATTTTTTGTTCTTGTTCTTTTGGATGAGAAAATAAAAATAAAAATAAAAATTATTCTTATTTTTTGGTTCTCAAAACAAAAACAAAAACAATGATTATAAACGGGTCCTTAGACTCTACGCTCCAATTCTGATTAAGAATTATTTATGAGATGCACAAATATTTAGACATTTATTTCTCACTCAAAGTTAATAATTTTATGAAATATAATTTAACGTCTATGAGAATAGACATAAATAGACCTATCATAATTTTTGAACTATTCATAGTAATACTGAATTCATATTTCCTTTAGAAGTAGGGTAAATTCCTCTGACCTCCTCTGAGGTTTAACATAATTACTTTCAGATTAAAATTTGTATAAATTTATTCTGACATCCCTGTAAAATTAATATTACAGTAATATTTTTGTGCATTTACTAAAATACCCCTAACTTAAGTGCTTTAAATTGAAGTAATTTACTCTGACATAAAATTATATTAAGGTTTTGTTAATTTTGATATGGGTAACATTACTATAAAATGAGCTTTATTAAATTAAGAAAAAACAAATATATTAAAACCCAAAAGTATCCTTGAGAATGACAAAAATATTGAAATAACCTCACCAACTTGCTTGGAAAGTGATAAGAACGTTTTGGGTGATGTCAAATAAGGGCTATTTTAGTATTTTAAATGATAGGATGTCATTACACATGCAAGTTATAAATTATTTCAATTTAAAACACGTAAGTTAGAGATACTTTAGTAAATGCATAACAATATTAGTGTAATATTAATTTTACAGAAGAGATCAAAATAAATTTACACAAATTTTAATCTGAGGATAATTATATAAAATCTCAAAGATGTAGAATAATTTACCCTAAGAAAGTAATATTTTAAGAAGTAATATTTTTCAGCTACTTCAACAACATATCTAATATTTTGGAGATTTCCTTCTTCTTCCAATTTTAATTCTTTCAAGCACCATTGAATGTGAGTTTATTCCACTTGTATGACCGCATGACCCTCGTATTGTAGTGGTCAGAATTATGATAGTTGTATTAATTAATGTATATGTACAATAAAACACATAACATGTATATATAAGATAGAATTAGTGGAGGCAAGACAAGATAAAATAGATATTAGATGAGTTGGATCAAAACCTAGTCCTCTGATTGGATTAACTTTTTAGAAATTGCATTTGGCTTTCCGGAGAAAAAAATTATTTTGAATGATATTTGAGAAAAAATTTAGAAAAATTTATAAGCTTTAGAGGAACATTTAGAATAAGTTAATGGTACAAACTTTTTAAAATAATTTTTGCTTCTCTTTTTCTTATGTGTATAAAAGTAAAAGTTCCTAAATGTTATACAAGTTTGGTTTGTCCACAACTAAAACCAACCAATTTCTCTTCAGCCTTTGTAAATTCAATCTCAAGTCTGATAACGTTAGAATTCTCATGTACAATTAGTTCACCTCTCACATAAGAGAAACTTGATTTTGTGAAAAAAAGATTTCTTTGAAATGACTTCATATTCTTCAATCACCTTTTGTGACTTCTTACATAATTTATTTTTATTGTTATTATTATTATTTTCCACACTTTGTTTGAGATTTTTGTATGCTTTCTTTAATTTGATTGACCCTGTATCTAGTTTATCAAATGGTTTCTTCAATTTGCTTTCTCTTTAGTCTCCTTTTAGAGTTTTCATCAACCTAGTTTTCACTTAATCAATAGGATTCACTTGAACTATCTACATGGAACAAGGTAGATCATTAGTAGTATCATCATACACTATATTTAATTGGATAAAGGGTGGAAAAAACCCCTATTGTATGAAAATTGTGCAATAACACCTCTAAAATTCAGAATGTGTATATAAGTATCAATACTATTGCAAAAATGTTGATCCCTTTAACCAAAATTTCGTTCACTTTTGTTGCCTAAATTTAGGCACGTGAGTTTCACATGTAATACTTTACCCCTAAATACCGAAAATGCCATTCATCACTTACAAAAATGTCTTCATTTGTGATTAAACACCAAACTGAAAACTAACACCATCCAAAAAATGGCATTTTAGCTTTTTTTAAAAAATAAATAAATAAATAAACAATTAAATAAGTGTAAGATGTTAATTCAACATCTCAGACACAGAAAAATAGAATGGAGTGGGCTATTTGCACCAAATATATATGATAGGGGTGTTTAAAAACTATGAGGGAGTTATATGCACTATATTCATACTAAGGGGGGTTTTGTATCATTCACCCATATTTAACTACAAATTCATGTTACCAAAGCTACATTGACCATTGGTTGTACATAAATGTTTTTGTATTAATTATGCAAATATTTGGTACCATTCCCTTGTTAACATGATCAAAGTTTTGTGTAAGAACTAAGAAATCCTATAACTTGAAATACAAGAATATATATATACAATCTTGCATAGGATTCTTTGGAAATTTATTCCCCAATCCAAATGACTGTAGGCTCCTCCTTTGTAACATTCAGAAACAGAAACATCTAGTTGGAACCTTTCCTGTTGACCTGATCTTCTTAGCTCTATCTTTCACCACAGACTCCTCACTTTTTCTTTTTTCTTGTGTCTGTGCTCTTGCTCCTTCAGCGATTTGATAAATCCTTGCCAGCTTATTCTGATAATGTTGTATGTTTCTTGCTCTCTTATGCTCCAATTCACTCTGCAGTTTCAATAAATCCGTGAGCAATTCCAATAATTTATATTCACATTGTCAAATTCCCTTCAAAGTTCAAAGAAAACCAAAAAAACAAAAAAACAAAAACCTGTCTCCTTTCCATTTCAAGTTTGGCTTTCATCTTTTTATCATTTTCCCAAGCAAGAATACTAGATTTCAGCTTCTCATATCTGCAAATTTCCCGAGTTACTTTAGATTTTACCAATATGAATTTCCATATTAGATTGTAATAAAAATAAAAATAATAATAATAATCTGATTTTAGATAGCAATAAGCTAAAGGGTTATTTGCGAAAAAACCTATGTGATTTCATGCTAGGTGCGAAAAACTCCTTATAGTTACAAAATGTGTGCATAAATCTATTATACTTCAAAAATGTGCAACTTATCCCCCAAAACGATATGAAATCCCTAAAATACCCCTTCTGACCTAATACAAATAATAAATATTAAATTAATAATAAATAATCTATAATAAAACTATAATAAATAATAAATAGATTAAAATAATAAATAAAAATAAATAAATAAATAAAAATGATTTAAATTTTTTTAAACATATATATTTTATTAATAAAAAATTTAACATAGTTTTGAAAGTAAAATTGTAATATTTTTTGATAATTTTATTAAATATATTTTTTATAAACATATTATCAATTTTTTGTTTTTGTTTTTGTTTTGTAATTTTATTATATATATTTTTTTAAAAAAAATAAACTGGATTAATTTTTTTAAATAAAAAGTTTTTAAAAAATAAATAAAAAGTTTTTAAAAAATAGTTTTATTTGATTTTCAAAATAATTTTAATATTTTTGAAAAAAAAAATGTAATTATTTTTTTGATTATTTTCTTAAATATATTTTCTGTTTTTTTTTTGTTTTAGTAATTTTATTTTAATTTTTTTAAAAAAAATAATAATTTATTTTAAGGGTATTTCAGACAGTTCATGTCATATTGGAGGCAAAGCGCACATATTTTCGAAGAATAGGGTGTTAAAGAACCACAGGGGTTTATACGCACTATATGCATATTACGGAGATTTTTTTCGCACCTGACCCTAAGCTAAAATACCAAAAAGATTAATGCGTACCGCCTTTTGATCTTTCCCATAATAGCTTTTTCCCAAGCATCTACTTTGATTTCTGCACTTCTATGCTTTGTTGAATTCAGCTTCTGGTTCTGGTTTCCAGCTGTTGATGGTACAGGACTCATCGAGGATCGATGACTTGCTTTCCTATCATGCTCCATTGGCTTTCTTGTGGAAGCTTCAACTGTTACATATCACCACTTAGTTTCTGCCAACATATCTTTTTTCTCAAATGTTCAGGGAAACGTGCATACACCTACAATGTTACACCTAGCAGGGCTCGAACACTCACCCTCCCCTTGGGAGAAGAAATATCATAGTATTATACTGTATAGGCTAATGCCCATGATATGTTGGTACTAGTATATATATTGTTTGTGTTATAATATATTAGGCTTAGGCTCATCTATCTAGCTTAGCCCATGTAATCCTAGCTCATTTAGTATTAGTCTTACCTAGATTAGATTAACTTGTCTTCTACACCAAATTTACTTGTTCAGCACACATTCTCTCCTATATATAGGAGTCATCTCTATTGTAATTCATATACTTTATAATACACTTCAATAATATTTTGTATTCTCCATTATTCATCTTTGTTGTCTTTGTTATATTCTTCTCATTATCATATTATCAAAGCATCACTTCTTCTAACATGGTATCAGAGTCATCCAGTTCTTGGTAATCATTTTCACTTCTGGTCGTCTTTGCCGCGGATGGCTCTCCATCTCCCATCCCCGGCGGCGATCTTCAATTAAAAATCCTAAACTCTCATTATCAATCTTTATTATTTTCTAAACCAAATCCTAATTTGATTATTCTTTCTTTTCTATGAATCTTCTTCAACAACCATACACTACACCATCTTGATTGTTCTCATAATCTGACCAATTTGTCACCGTCAGTCGCTCATCATCATTGTCTGCTCATCATTGCCGTTTGCCATCTCCGAGAAAAACTCTTCTCCGCCACCGACGCAGATTTTTACAACGTTCAAAAGTCGTCATAATCAAAATCCGATAGCACCAGTAGTCGACCCATCTCCAGACGAAGCCACGATCGCTGAAAATAGGGCCAAAATCCACCGCACACACCTCCAGACGAGCAGCGCGTCAAAGCCCTCGGTCTCACGCACTCCACGCGCCTTCAACCTCCAGCACGTGTGGGCTTCACACACCTCACGCGATTTTTTGACGATATTTTTGTGATATTTTGATGATAATTTGAGGAGATTTTGGCGATACGATATTTTGGAATGATTTTGGCGATAATTTGACTTATCAGCACTGCCACATGTTGCCACCAAAACCTAACATGTGTCTCCACTAGAAGTCATCACGTGTCACTGGCAGATTGTGCCACGTCATCAGATTCTTGCAAAATTACAGTTTTGCCCTTATTCAATCTTTTGTGCATTCCGGGCTCATTTTAACTCCGATTTTAGCAAACGAGTAGTCGATTTCAGCTAATTGGAGCACTTCGAACGCAACTGCACAATCGGTTTTTTCAAAGTTTGACTTCAAACTTTTCATTACTGATCTTTTTGGTTCTTTTCGACTTGTTTCTCTACCCTTTTAGGGTACTTGCTATGCTGATTCTTATAACCAACATCTTATTATCTTATCTCATTCGTTTCTCTACCATTTTAGGGTACTCGCTATATTGATTCTTATAACCAACATCTTTTCATCTCATCCGTTTTTGAATTTATCAACTCATCCATTTAGGGAATCTCATCCGTTTTGGAATTTCTCAACTCATCCGTTTAGGGAATTTCATTATTTTTTTGGGTATTTTCATCTCATTCGTTTAGGGAATTTAACCCATTTTGGGTATTTTTTTCATCTCATCCGTTTGGACATCCGTACCCATTTGTTTAGGGCACTCTCATCTGTACCCGTTTGTTTAGGGTACTTTCATCTAGAGAACCAACCACTTCACTAGTTCAGTTCTCTTTATCTTATTTTCTCCTCTCAGGGGGAAAATCTAATCATTTCGATCGATCAATCTTTTCTCGATTGATCGTCATCTCTTTTCGATCGATCATCATCTCTTACTTGATCAACCGAACCTTCAATTCTATATCATCTTCTCTGTTTTGGTGATTTAGAATTCTTCATTCAAGAATCAGACTCAGAATTAGTCGCTCTCGTCAGGAATCATCGCTTCCGCACAGCCAATCGCACTCATAATCAGAATCAGAATCAAGATCGACCTGCTGATATTTTTCACCAAAGTTCATCTGTCAGGACGATTTCAAGAATTGGTTTCCAAACTCAAGTTGGTCTCTTAATTCCCCAACTTGAGTTTAGGGGGGGGGGGGGTAGAATATATCGGGCTTCAGCCCATCTATCTAGCTTAGCCCATGTAATCCTAGCTCATTTAATATTAATCTTACCTAGATTAAATTGACTTGTCCCCTACACCAAATTTACTTGTTCATCACACATTCTCTCATATATATAAGAGTCATCTCTATTGTAATTCATAAACTTTATAATACACTTCAATAATATTATGTATTCTCCATTATTCATCTTTATTGTCTTTGTTATATTTTTCTCATTATCATATTATCAAAACATCATTTATTCTAACAGTTAGAATGTGTGTAACTTCAATATTTAATACGCCCCATCACGTGTGATATATTTTTTGGTCCAAAATGTGTAATAAATTTTTTTGACGGAGTGGTTAACACATATCATTGTCATAAACTATGCTGGTACTAATATTGAAAATTACCTGCTTTTTCTTCGTTGCCTGAGAATCGCCTAGCGACTCTACCAGATTCTGGCAGCCTAGAGGATTCTTCTTTTCGAGTCTTCACTTTTGTCATGGGGGTTTTAAGGCCATCTCTCAACATTTTTGGGTATTCGGATTCTTCAAGCAAATGGATGGCAAATGCAGCAGCAGCAATTGCAGTTGCAAACTCACCGTCGCTGGAGTCATATTCCCTATTCATTTGTGTAGAAAACTGCCACCAATTCTCTCTCTTTTTTTCTACAAATCAACCATCAAAGTTCTTTTGCTTCGTTTTTCTTTTCTTATCACATTGACTAACATGAAATATAGGGTAAATTACACTTTGATCTTTCGAGATATGAATTATTACAGTTTCACCCCCTTAAGTTTGGAAGTTGTAACAAATACTCCCCTGGGATGAAATTACGACGTGATAAATCCTGTCAATACTAGGTGAAATGTCTAAAATACCTCAAGATTTATTGTTATGAATATTTTTGCTCTAGTCTACTACACTATCGCTTCATTTTGCCCTAATTTGGACACATTAATTAAAAAATTATGAACAAATCAAACAAAAAATCCAATTTTTTACACCATAATTGAGAAATATTCAGGGGTATATATGTCATTTCACTTTTTCAATCATCGAAATTGGGCTTTGATGACCTAGATGGGGTGAAACTATAATAAATAATATCTCAAGGGGTGAAAGTGTAATTTATCCTGAAATATTTAATTCCCTTGATTAAGTTGATGCTTAGCTATTAATGCGAAGGTTTAATCTGTCACCATTGTAAAATTGATTTGCTAGTTGCCACATATTTAAAGGTTCATGCACGGCCTTAAATGGAATTAATGACAATTTAAAATGTGATGCAATGTGCTAAAAAAATACACAATTACCTCCTTCAGATGAATTAATTTCCTGTGGTGGAGTTGTTCTTTCTCTAATGCTGTTGGGATCTTCCTTCTTTTCTTTCTCAAAACCAGTAAAGCTCACCCTAATTAAACAAGCCATAAACATTATGAACAAAATAGAGAATACAAATGAAAGAGGAAAACATAATATGAAAATCAATGGCACAGAAAAATAATTAAGTCAAATCTTTATCAATGACTGTTCTGACATATGTGCCATGAAGCCAATTCAACCATGCAAAACATTTTCTAGTGTCAGTTCATTTTTCATGTCTCATATACGTACCTTGTGACCAACAATTTAACATTGCATGTCCAGGCCACTGAGGCCATAGGAATGCAATTTTTGCATATTCTCATTTGAATATTATAAGAACCAAAAATATAATAAATAAAAAAATTTGAGGAGTGAAATAGCTATGCTTATATTTTCTGATATGTTGAATTTTTCTTTTTCTTTGTCAAAAAGAAAATAAGAAAGATAGAAAAAAAAAAAGAACAACAAAATTTAAGAAAATAGCCAAGGGGTTAGCTCATGTCAGTTGGGGGGTTGAATTTACCTTCTTTGTTGTTTAAGCAAAATCTCCATTGTTAGATAATGAAGTTTTTGGTTTTGGGTCCAATTCGTTGGCTCTTGTCAAGGGGAACTGTTGATGTCAAAAGAATGATTATGGAAGAGAAGTCATGTATATATATGTATTTTATATTAGCTCATGAGCAGTGGAGGAAGGGGGCAAGCAAGGTAAAATATGCTTTGCATACAGAAACTGCTTTCTATGCTTGAGGGCAATAACAAAACAGTTGCTATGGGTTGAGAAAGCAAATCTCTGTGTGTGTGTGTGTATAGATATATCATATTAGCATATTTATAGCTTCCCTTGCATCAAAGTCATCTTCTCTACCTCATACAGAAAAGTATCTGAAGAATACAGAACATGAACATGTATGGATATACTTGTCATGAGGACTTCAATGTATCTCCATTAATTCTTTTTATTCCTTATTCCTTATTCCTTATTCTACTTGAAGTACACCTCCATACATGTTCAAGCTGGTGACAATAAGTACATTCTTTCAACACCAACAAATTGAGCAAATTGTTAGGGCATTGTTAACTAAAGGCACCTCCATTCATGTAAAAGCAACTCATCATTAAGTAACACCACTATACAAAATGTTGAGAATCCGATCGGTTTGTATCTCTGAAAACTGTTCTCGAAAATTCTGAAAATATGAAATAATTTTATGAGAACAATCAAATGAGTTATCTCAAAACTATCATTTTTATAACTGAGTTTTCAGAAAACTAAACCAAACAGACATTTTTTACAATTTTCTAATTTTTATTTTATAGAAAACAGAAAACTGTTTTCAGAAATTCAAACCAAGCAGACCATTTACTTTTTTGTCTTTGCTGTGCTTTTATTTTTATTTTCCCCATTATTGAATAATCAAATTGGAATGATGATTTGTCTACGGTTTTGGTCCTTGAAAATGTACAAGCTTTTTTCCTTCTTTTTTTTTTTGGTTAAACATTTAGCATTCTAATTAGCATTCTTCATTTTACTTGTTGGAGTGGCAGATATATATGGTCCTAGCTAGGTTGCCAAAATTTAGAGAAAGGCATCACCATTAGTGTTACCCAGTTCTTTGAGGAATGAATATACCACAGTTACGTCACCGTGTTATCATCTTGCCCGGTTATAATGCAAAATTACTATCTTACCTTCATATATATATTGTGTTGTTTACAAAATTTTCTTCTTGGAAAATTGTGTTTATTGAGTTAATTTGGTGCAATTTTATAAATGTTGGGAAAATCTTTGTCTGTTTTATATTTCTAAAACTTTTTATCGACTTACTTTCAATAATGAAATGGAAGTTCTAATTTCTTTCTTTGTCTCAACAGCCATGAAAATAAACTAACAAGAATAAAATAAAAATTAGAACATGTTTATAGGGCAATGAACTTTTGCTCACAAGTCAAAAGAAATTCATCACACCCAGGGGCAGAGCCAGGAATCATATGTAGGAGGGGCCACAGATAATTTTTTGTGAGTTTATTCAAAAAAATATATAAATTTTTTGGGGTCCTAAAAGAAAATTTTGGGGGGGGCATATGCAATTTTCATAAATTTATTGATAAAATATATAATATTTAAGGTAGTAAAGAATATTTTTAGAAAAATTGGAAGGGGCCATATGCAATTTTTAAGAATTTATCCATAAAACATATAAGTTTTGGAGATAGTAAAAATAATTTATGAAAATTTTGGGAGGGGCCATGGCCCCCCTAGCCAACACATGGCTCCGCCCACTGATAGGTGAATCATGAATGTGATTAGAGTAAAAACATATAATTGCTACAAATACCGTAAATCACATTCAACTGTTACTGTAATTGGTGTAAATGATTTTTTTTGCTCAACGGTAATTAAAGAAATTATTTTTGCTTACCCTACAACCAATCGATATGTTTTATATATCACAACATAAATTTTAAATTTCAAATTCGGATAACAATGACAATATGGCATAGTGAATATTTAACAAGGAAAATTAATAAATTTCATTTCATTGACACCCTCTTAAATATTAAAATATTAGAACAACTAAATACGAGGGTTGTGCTTGTTGCAAGACTTAAACCAACACTTCACAACAATATGACCTGACGACCACCATGCACCACTTGTGTTTGTGTTTCCCAATGCACCCTCTCTTTCAAGAGGATTCTCGACATGTCAATTCTGATAAGGTGTAGAATGTTATATGAATATTTATTTGTAATGATATGATTGTGATAAAATATCATGTTAAAAATTGTGAGTTTTAGATCAAGTTGATAAGTTAAATGAAGATCAACAAATATGTCAAATCAAGTTTAAAGTGATGAAGAATATAAAAATTATGAAGTGAAGTTGATCGGAAGCGACATTGCAAAGAAATAAATAGTTTGATTTCTAAAGTTGTCGAGTACTCGAGATTTTGATGTACCGAGTACTCAAAGATTTGCGCATTGGCGCGGACAATAGCGTGGATTCCAGTGACTTTGGCGCGCTATGCCGCGCTATCAAGATGTTTACCGAATACTCAAAAAAACAAGGGTCGAGTAATCGAGATTTGCACTTGTCGAGTATTCGAAGTGAAGTTACCGAGAACTCGAAGTTGGCGACTTTAGTTTTTAATTAAGGATTATTATGATGCATTAAAGACTCCTATTCACTTAAGGACATGGTTAGGAGTTTTTATTAGCATATTGGACTATCATTGGTATATTAGTCTATATTTGGAAGACTTAATTATGGTAATACGAATCCTGAAAGGAAAAAGATTCTCAACCCTAATTGGACAACTCTTTTTTATTTATATAAGTTAAACCAAAAGAAAAGGGTGTGGCTTGTGAGTTATATTTTGTGAGAGCTCTAAAATTATCATACAAATCAAATCCGTTTGCAGAGAGAGAGAAGAAGATTGTTTAATCATCCTATATTAAGGTTTTCTCTATTTTGTGAAGGTTATTCAATTGTGCTTCAACACTGAAGATCTTTATGCACAATTGAATGATCTAGTTGTTGAAAGATCATCACACCACCTTGTGCAACTCGGTAGCATAAATCCGTTGAGAAACGGAGCTGTCAGAGTGCGGAGATCGGAGATCGGAGAGAGAAGCTTCGTGGTAAACTGATCCGTGGAGAAGCGGAGCCGTTAGAGTACGGAGATCGGAGCGGAGGCTTCGTGGAGCACAAGGGATTCAAGACTTTCAGGCGTCGAGTGATAAACGGCGAATCAGAATGATTGTAAGTCCTAAACTTCATAGAGTCTATGTACTTCTTGATTCATAGTGCATCGATACCAGAGCGTATCCGTGATTTTTTACTTGGAGTTTTTCCAAAAAAATTTCACATAAAAATATTGGTAGCGTCTCTTGCTTTATTTTCTGCACCTATATTTATTATTGCGTGAATTATTTCTTTAAATGAATGTCATTAAATCCAATAAAAGCCTATTCACCCGCACCCCCAGGCTTTGTATACCATCTCATAGGTAATTTCAAATAATAATAGGGGACCTCGTGAATTTCTCGTAGTCTCAAGAATGCACAAAAGATCTGTTGGAACAAAAATGAATCGTCATTTTGGTACAGTCCTAATAAAGTTCGTTCCAGTTCCGATTCTAGGTACATTAAGAACTAACAAAACCGAATCGAACTCTAGAAAGTATATATATTTTACAATATTAATAAATATAATATAACATATTTTACAAAATAAAACTATACCTCGACAAGCCAGAACTCCGGACAATAAATGAGTTCATCCCTCCAACTGATTAGTACACAACAAATATAATATTTTCAGCTAAAATACAAAAAAAATTCTTATCAAACAGCTTTTATTACTTCATTTCACATTAGATTTTCAAAATGACGAAAATAGTCACGAAGGAGCCAAGATTTATAGATGGGTTAACTGTTAACGATTTTACTAATATCATAAATTATATTTTAAGTAAAAATATTATACTATTGGTTAAATCAATACATAAATATATCTATAACCAGTATTATTAAAGGCTCAAGATGCATTAAGACGTCAAAGGTCATCCTCAACCTACCTAAGGGTGAAGCGCTAGGCGAGGCTTGCCCCTAAGTGAAGTGAGGTACACAATAAAAATTGCAAGGAAAAAGTGAAATTATTACTAAAGCATTTATATTTTAGGCGCAAATCCGTACCAGTCTGGAGCTTAGGCGCATGCTTTAACAACAGTGCTTATAACTAGCTAAAGTTGGACCTGTTTTCTTATAACTAAAAAAGAAAAAATAACTTTTATTAACAATATGGACGGCACATCGTTAATTAATCTTTTGACGACACGCAAAGTATGTCTTTATTATATATGACGACATGTATTATAAGTGGTAAATAGCATGTAGTAACGACATACAATGCAAGTCATGAATAATATTATCTTTTACTGCATATATTGCATGTCGTTAAAACTCATTTTTTTATAAATAAATAAATAAATATATATATATATATATATAATAAAACAGCAATTTCAATCTTGCACCTGTTTTCAGTATTACAAACATGCTTCAAACCAATATGAAAACATCACATGTAAGCATTTATTAAGGAGAATAATCAAATATCAAGTCTTTGTTAAATCAAAATATCAAATCTATTATCATGTTTCAATTAATCATGTCTAACTATAAAATGTACAAAAAATAAACTACACCGTTACTTTAAAGAAGATATAACAACTTTTTCAAACTAACCATCACTCTTTGAACATCGATTGGTCTTCACTTGTCTAGACAAAGTCTTCTCGGAAAATCCAACCATCTCTGTCAATTACACAACAAAAGAGATTTATTTAAAAATGGGCAAATGACGCAAAACCCCCTATAGCTTGAAAAATGTGCACAAAACCCCCTGTACTTTAAAAAGTGGGCGAATACACCCTTTCGGGTAAGATTTTAGATGTGATTTTATCTAATTGCCATTCATATTATATCATAATTTTATGGTTAATTTTAATAAAACCCCTAAACTATTGAATTTTCACACTGCCCCCACCATAAGGGGTAAATTACAGTGTTACCTCCTAAAATTTGAAAAAATATATAAAATTCAAAAAATATATATAAATTTTAAATAAAATAAAATAAAAATTGAAAAAATATATATATAATTGGGAAAAATATATAAATTCGGAAAAAAATATAGATTTCAAAAAATATATATAATTTCAAAAAATATATAAAATTCCAAAAACATATATAAATTCAAATTTTTTTTTTTAAATTTTGATAATATATAAATTCAAAAAATATATAAAATTTTGAAAATATATATATAAAATTCAAATATATATATATAATTCATATAAAATATATAAATTCGGAAAAAATATATAAATTTTGAAAAACATATAAAATTTTGAAAAATATATAAAATTCAAAAAATATATATAAAATTCTGAAAATATACATAAATTCGAAAAAAATATATAAAATTAGAAAAAATATATAAATGGAGTAGAATGTTTTCCGTAGAAATAAAATCCATCACATGAATCATTCATTAGTCATATCTTTTAGTGTTATTTTGTGGTTTCAAAATAAAAGGTTGAATGTTATGAATCATCCCATTTATTGGTTTGGATAATCATATTTAATGAACCATCCTATGTTTTTGGGAATTTATATACATTTTGTGAATTTTATATATTTTTACTAATTTATATAATTTTCTAATTTATATATTTTTTCTAATTTTATAGATTTTTTTTTGAATTTACATATTTTTTGAAATTTATATGTTTTTTTAGAATTTATATATTTTTTTGAAATTTTATATATTTTTTCTAATTTTAATTATTTTTTTGAATTTTATATATTTTTTTAAATTTATATGTTTTTTTAGAATTTATATATTTTTTCCAACTTTTATATATTTTCCAAAATTTATATATTTTTTCCGAATTTTATTTATTTTTCCTAATTTCCAAAAAATATATATATTTTCCTAATTTTGAATTTATATATTTTTTCCGAATTTTATATATATTCTTTCTAATTATATATATATTGAAATTTTATATGTTTTTCGAATTTTTATATTTTTCTTAATTTTATATATTTTTTCCGAATTTATATATATTTTTTAAAAAATTTATATATATTGTAAATTTATGTATTTTTTTCAAAATTTATATATTTTTTATAACCATAGGGGGTTTTGTGCACACTTTTTAAACTATAAAATTATAGGGGGTAAATTTTGAAAGACAATTAGGTAAAATCACACCTGAAATCTTACCAGAGGGGGTGTATTCGATCACTTTTCAAAGTACAGGGGTGTTTAGTGACCCGAATGGAGTTTTGTGCACATTTTTCAAACTATTGGAAGTTTTCGCGACATTTGCCCATTTAAAAATATTAATAACAAAGATGTGTTACTAGAGTGGAAGAAAAATGGAAGGCTAAGAAGGGAGTATCCACTGTCTGTTTAGCAATAGATTGTATTTGAAACAACATAGTCCAATGCACAATTTGCACAACAAGGAGTATTCTGTACGAACATAGTTTCCTACTGATTACAGAAATTCGTCCTCTTTCAGACTTTCACATATACTAAATTTCCCTCTAAGTGTTGACACCCTAAATGAGCCAACACATGGCAACGAAAATTGGACCGAAACTAGGCTAAAAATTGGGCAAAACTGGACTGTTTTCAGGCCTAAACTGGGCTGTTAGTGGGCCGAAAACTGGGCTGCTAGTGGGCTGAAATTGGGCTGCGAAGTGGGCTGAGATTGGGCTGCAAAGTGGGCTGTTTTGGGGCTGCAAAATGGGCTGCGGATTGGGCCAGAAATGGGCTGCAAATTGGGCTGGGAAAATAGATTAGAAAATGGATCATATTATGAAATTGATTAAGACTAGAAGATTACAAAATTTATAGAGTATTTGACACTTTTGAAAAAGAGATGTAGTTGAGTTGGTGAAAGTGTTTAGATAAGATAAGAATTTAGGTTGTTTTTATATTTTATTTATTTATTTATTTATTTCTAGTTTATCTTTAGGTTAGTTTTTGACCTATAAATAATATACGTATATCTCTGTTTTAGGGGTCCAGCACCAAACACAAAAAATACGTTTCTCAACTTTTTCTTCCAATCACACTACTCCGGTAGTGCCTATCTCTCACTCAATTCTCTCGTTCTTCCTTAACTTTCTCTGTCATCTTCATATTCTATTCTCATCCTTTTTTTCAGTCTGTCTATTTTCTCTCTCCTTTCTACCTTCCTTCTTCTACAATTTCTTTCGGTTACCCAAAGTCCTCTTAATTGAGGCAATCTGAACATTTCGCACAAGTTTTCGTTCTCTCTCGTGCAAATCGCTTGATTTCGCTACTTTGTTCAAAAGAGACGATTTATTCGTTTTCCTTGAACCGTTTGAGCCACGACATCGGCTCTGGCTAGACCTGTCAATGGATCGGATTCGGATCGGATCAGTTAAATCCAAATCCAATTTGTTAAGAAATCGGATTATTGGATTCGGATCCTAATCGGGTTATCGGATTTTATTTTCAATCCATATCCGGTTAATATCAGATTCGGATCATAATCGGATTATTGATAAGGATGAGAAAAACTCCCAATCCGCGATTCGAATCCGATAATTCGACAGATTTTCACTTAATTAATTCATATTCGAATTTCTTCATTATAGAATATCTGATCCGAATATTTAATTAAAAAAATACAAAAATCAATAAATACTGAAACACTAAAATTATTCATACTTTTAATAATTGTATTTATGATCAATCATTATTAATAAATAATAAAATAATTAACAACTAACATTTATATACATGTACAATATTAAATATATACACACATATATAAATATATATATGTATATTTTATCGGATCGGATTATTATCGAATCGGATTAGGCTAATCCAAATCCAATTTGTTAAGGAATCGGATTATCGGATTCGGATCATATTCGGGTTATCGGATTTTTTTTGCAATCTAAATTCGACTAATCGGATCGGATTCGGATCAAAATCCAATCCATTGACAGGTCTAGCTCTGGCACGCCCGCGATTTACGGAAAAATATATTCCGGCTTAATTCGTTAGCCGATTTATTTTTTGAGCGAACATAAATTGGCACGCCCAGTAAGACCCCGCTAGGTAGCCAAGAGAATATTGCGAACATGTCACCACAAGGTTCAAAGGCCGCACGTGCAGGTGAAATCCTACAATTGAGGAAAATCGCTTGACTAGTGCAAACAAATCTTGCTAAGGAGAAAGCATATCATCAGAGGCTTCAAGCTGAAATTGCTATATTAAAGCAAGAGTTTCAAAAGATAGTTGATATCAATCTATCCAAAAATGTATTGGCCGAAACTCAGCCAATTGGAAGGGTTTCGGCCAGCGAAGATAATCAAGCCAAAAATGCAAAAATAAATTTGGTCGAAATTGCAGCAGCTAATGTCGAAATTGCAACTGCTAACATTAGACCTCCAATGGCCAAAATTTGCTTTAAATCGGCCGAAAATAGTTGGTTTTCGGCCTATGAGAAAAATCTGATTGAAGGCGAAATATCGTATTTTATAATTTTAGCAAATACAACTGAAATTATAAAAAGATATAAACTTTCAAGAGTAGTTGCCGTAAAAAAATTTCATGGGTATTGTGTCGTTCTTCGAATGGAACCGGCAATAAGATCGGTTAACATGACTTTGCACAATTGTTTAATTCCGGCCGATCGTATTTTTTCCCTACTTCAAGAGTTTAAAGTTTTGAGTGTTGGGGTCTTGTATGGGTTCATTGATCCACTATCGATGAACATTAAAAAAAAAAAATTTACCTAGTTAGAATTAGGATTAGGGAAATAAAGACCACTTTATTGTTGGTCCTAAATAATAAAACCCTGAGTCAACTCAATTTTATTTTTTCTTTCCAAGTGGCAGACTCGGGGGGCAAGGAAGGTTGATACAAAGATATGTTGGCATCATTTTGGCTAAAGAAAAATTCCAACCACCATATTTTTGAGCAAAAATGGTGTTGGAATTGAGGGGCATTGTTGACACTCTAAATGAGCCAACACATGGCAACGAAAACTGGACCGAAACTAGGCAGAAAATTGGGCAAAACTAAGCTGTTTTTGGGCCTAAACTGGGCTGTTTTTCGGGCTGAAAACTGGGCTGTTTTTGGGCCAGAATTTGGCTTGAAAATGGGCCAAAAACTGGGCTGTTAGTGGGCTGAAATTGGGCTGTAAAGTGGGCTGAGATTGGGCTGCAAAGTGGGCTGTTTTGGGGCTATGAATTGGGCCAGAAATGGGCTGCGAAAATAGGTTAGAAGATGGGTTGAAAATGGGTCATATCATGAAATTGATTAAGACTAGAAGATTACAAAGTTTGTAGAATATTTGACACTTTTGAAAAAGAGATGTAGTTGAGTTGGTGAAAGTGTTTAGATATGATTAGAATTTAGGTTGTTTGTATCTTTTATTTATTTATTTATTTCTAGTTTATCTTTAGGTTAGTTTTAGGCATATAAATAATATACGTATATCTTTGTTTTAAGGGTCCAGCATCAAACACAAAAAATACGTTTCTCAACTTTTTCTTCCAATCACACTACTCCGATAGTGCCTATCTCTCACTAAATTCTCTCGTTCTTCCTTAACTCTCTGTCATCTTCATATTCTCTTCTCATCCTTTTTTTCATCCGTCTATTTTCTCCCTCCTTTCTACCTCCATTCTTCTACAATTTCTTTCGGTTACCCAAAGTCCTCTTAATTGAGGCAATCTGAACCTTTCGCACGAGTTTTCGTTCTCTCTCGTGCAAATCGCTTGATTTCGCTACTTTATTCAAAATAGATGATTTATTCGTTTTCCTTGAACCGTTTGAGCCACGACAGCGGCTCTGGCACGCCCGCAATTTACAGAAAAATATATTCCGGCTTAATTCGTTAACGGATTTATTTTTGGAGCGAACACTAAGCCTTCCAATCAAATAAGGTTTAAATTTAAATGCAACGGTGATGCAAAAGAAAGAACTAAGTATAAGTTATAACTGATATAAAATGCTACAGGATCAATGTAAATGGAAATCACATACCACCCTTGTGAAAATCAAAATGTAACTAAACGTAATATGTTTCTTTATTATATCAGAAAAGAACTATAAAATAAATATCCAGAAAGCAGTTTAATAACTCAAGAATATAAACATTTAATTATGGGTATCTCTGCATATAATCACAAAGCAGAGCATTTATGTTCTGCACATTCAGCGACATATGTATCCTATATCCACTCGTCTTTCCAATTTTTATTTCCAATATCATGTTTAAATATAAAATTCAAAGAATGCATATACTAAAATTTAAAAAATTCTACAAGTAGGAAATTCAAAATGTGCATAAAAAAACTTCGAAGGTCACAAACATTTGAATATTATTATATATGCAAATTAATAAGCAGACCAACCCACAATGTTTCACACACCTTCCAATCCCCAAACCAAGAACCCTAAAAACTAAGAATTAAAGTGTAATGGAGCTCATTGTCTTTGTAAAAATCCACTTTTTCTTGTAGTGTATGTATGTGTATATGTAAAACTAGTAAGTTATAACACTTCTTTTCTTTTGATCTATGTATGGATATCTTAAAGATCCTTGTTATTCATAATAGCTTTAGCTTTAACAGTACTTTCATTTGATTTAATACATCTAAATATAATGCTTGCAAAAGTATTACCCATGTTTATATCACCGGAACACATTGCAAGGTGGAACATCCGTGAGAGACATCAATGCTCATAGTCCACGCTAGTCATTTGCTATTGAAACTGATGTTCAATGGATTTTATTTGCCTCTACATATATTTCTTTTTAGTTTAACTTAGACAAAAATTCACATATTTAATAACGAATAAGATAAATTTATTGTATTGTAATCTAATCAGTGAAAATTGAAAAAACCAAGTAGTCAGAATTTGCCACCCACATAAACATATGAAACACCGCTAATTGTACATTCCTCGAAAATCATACCTATTTTTATCGTAGATACAAAAGACCTAATTTCCTAAATTCTCTCTCTACAAGTCCTGCCCTATTACGAATTCCTTACGCAGTTGCTTCCCTTAAAAGCCCTAATTTCCTAAATTCACTGAATTAACACCTAAAATTTTAGATTCAATAATAGCATAATTGGCTAAACAAAAGCCCCAATTTTATAATTGAATAACTCGCACACATAGGATCCTAAAATTCTTTAGAAAAACTCAATTTTTGTAGGAACTTGCGAAATCTAGTGTTGTATATAAGAAATCTATGGTTACATATTTAAATAACAGAACTATTGATGAACAATACAGAAGCCCTAAATTGCAATGACGCTTACCTATCTTCAGCCGCAGAATAGGTCTCGTGAGTAGCCGCCGATCATATGTTCTATAGCAAAGCAGATCTATGTTGCTCCGTTCTTCAAGTAAGGGCGAGAGCTTAAGTGTTATGGTCTATTCTTACGTTTTATGGGACAGACCGTGTTCAGTAGCATTGGTCCCAAATTTTTGGTTAGACCAAGTAAGATCAAAATGACTTTCAGACCAAAAAAATAGGTGGTTCCTGGTACTCCGGTCTGGTCTTATTAATAAAATATATTTATAAATAATTAAAAATAAATAAATAATAATAATAAATTAAATAAAATATAAATAATAAATAATAAACAAAATGAAATAAATAATACCTAATAGTAATAAAAAATGAATATAATAATAAAATATATTTTTAAATAATTAAAAATGAATAATTAATAATGTAAATAATAAATTAAATAAAACATAATAATAATAATAATAAATGAATACAATATTAATAAATAAATATAATAATAAAAAAAATGGACTAAATAATCAATAATAATAATAAATTACATAAAACATATTTAAAAATATAATAAAAATAATAAATAATAAACAAAATGAAATAATAAATAATAATAAATAAATATAATAAAAAATAATAAATAGATATAATAATAAATAAATATAATAATAAATTATAAGTAAATATAATAATGAATAAATACTTCATAATAATAAAAAAATGAGTATAATAATATTAAATTAATAAAATATATTTTTAAATAATTAAAAATGAATAAATAATTTATAAATAAAATGAATTAAAGAATGAAATAATAATAAATAAATAGAATATATTTATAAATTAATATATAAATTAAGAAATAATAATTTAATAATATAAATAATAAAATAATAAAATATATTATAAAGTGAAGAAATAATAAATAAATATTATAATAAATAAGAAATAAATAATAAAACCAGACCGCTTACCAAATAGACTTTTCCAGATCAGATTAGACCAGATCAAACCGGACCAGACCGGACCGGATCAGACCAGAAAAATTGCCTACCAAACATGGCCTTAGGAGATATATGCCTACGCGATTGTGAAGCTATATAGCATTTTTTTTTCTCCTTACAATTGGCGCCTTGTGAAAAATTAAAAAATTAAAATTTTATTTTAAACCCCTTTTAAACCACGAAGCAAATAAGTCGTGAAAAACAACAACGGCACGTCAATAAAGTAAACCTGAATATGTAATGGAGGGTAAATCATGAATACTATTATTTGACGTGAATTTAAAACAAGTCCTAAAAACATTACTCAAGACAACAGGTTTTAATTGCATGTCGTTATTGACGTTGTAAAAAGTGATTACAAAAAAACTCTCTCAATTATTAATTTGGTGCAATTAACCTTTCGTAAAAAACACATTTACCCCTAATTAATTTAAAAAATCACAAATTATATATATATATAATTCAAAAATATATATAAAATTTGAAATATATATTAAAATTCGAAAAAATATATAAAATTTAAAAACAAATATATAAATTTCGAAACAATATATTTAATTTCAAAAAAATATATAAAATTGAAAAAAATATCAAATTCGAAAATAATATATAAAATTCGAAACAAATATATATAATTCAAAAAATATATATAAAATTTGGAGAAAAAAATATATAAATTTCAAAATATATATATATTTCGAAAAATTAAATTCAAAAGAAAATATAAATTTAGAAAAATATATATTGGTAAAATGTCATATATTTTCTAATAAATTGAATCAAACTACTTACCACCAACATCAATTAGTGGTCTTCTTTTATATATATATATTTCTGAAATATATATATATGTTTCCGAAATATTTTTATTTTTTCAAAATTTATATGATATTTTCGAAATTTATATGATGTTTTCTAATTTTATAAAAAAAAATCAAAATTTATATATTTGTTTCAATATTTATATATTTTTTTGAATTATATATATATATATTGAATTTTATATATTTTTTTTGAATTTTATATATTGTTTTCAAAATTTCTATTTTTTTCGAAGTTTATATATTTTTTTCGATGTTTATATTTTTTTGAATTATATATGTATATTTTATTTTTGTAAGGGTAAAATTGTTTTTTTGCATTGGAAAGTCTTGTGGAGGGGGTACATTGCCCTTAAATTGATAATTGAGGGGATTTTTTTGTTCATTTTGTAGTTGAGGGGGGTTTTTGCACTTTACCCTTTTATATTTAATATCTGTTTGCAATATAACATATACATGTAAACTATGAAGCACAGATACTTCGTGTGAGGTTGTCAGATGCACGTGTTCGTGTGTGACGCATGACACACAGTTAGAACTGTCTTAACATTTAAGACACTTCATGTACATGTTTCAGACACTTCATGGACAACATTTAGGACACTTTATAGACACTTGGAAAACATGTTTTTGGATATTTTTAAGACCAAGTTTTTAACACTTCGATAATAGGACATGATAATTTTTAATTAACTTTAAAAATAATTAAAATTTTATTTTTTTGACATGTTCATGTTTTGTCCTATTTTTAAAAAAATTTATCGTGTCGTAGTGCTAGTGTTCGTTGTTCGTGCTTTATAGTATGTATTATGTGATAGAGTTGGAAATAATAATGTTTTCCATATATAATTTCTCATTGATAACTATTAGATTTATACAAAGTTTATAACTGAATCACCTTAATTCAAGGAGATGGTTAGGCTAATGAATTTGAATGTAAACAAATTCAAAAATACAAAATACAAAAGTTGGTTAGGCTAAACAAATTCAAAAATACAAAATACAAAAGTTGGTTAGGCTAATTAATTTGAATGTAAACAAATTCAAAAGTTCAAACTGTATAGAGATAGGTTTATTAGTTAGCCTTATCCTTATCATGCCCCCGCAAGATGGAGCTCCGATCGGAGATTCCAATCTTGTTTCAAAAATGGAGGAACCGGGTGCGCGGGAGCGGCTTTGTGAGTGCATCAGCTAATTGGTCGACCGAAGAGACATGAGCTACGCGAAGGTCGTCATTTTGAACTTTTTCTCGAACAAAATGAAAATCTAACGCCATATGCTTCATTCGAGAATGGAAAACCGGATTGGAACATAAGTAAGTTACACCAATATTGTCACAATAAATGACGGGTTGTGAGGAAGGCATGCCAAGTTCCGTAAGTAGTGAGCAAATCCATGTAATCTCGGCCGTAGTGGTAGCAACCGATCGATACTCTACTTCGGTGGAGGAGCGAGCGAGAGAGCGAGCGTCCGCTGTTTCTTTAAGCTCCATGAGATGGGGGTGCTGCCATAGTAAACAATATAAGCACTTGTTGAGCCAAGACTATCTTTGTCTCCAGCCCAGTCGGCGTCAGAGAAGGCATGTAATTCTGATGGGATGGAATTATTAATGAGAAGGCCATAATCCAAAGTTTCACAAAGGTACCTAAGGACGCGTTTAGCAGTAGCCTAGTGCTCAGTCGTGGGCCTATGCATGTACTGGGACAATTTATTGACGGCATATGCTACATCTGGACGGGTGTTGACACCCTAAATAAGCCAACACATGGCAATGAAACGGACCGAAACTAGGCCGAAAATTAGCCAAAACCGGGCTATTTTTCTGGCCAAAACTGGACTATTTCGGGTTGTTTTTAAGCTGTTTTTGGGCTGAAAATTGACTATTTTTTGGGCCTATACTGGGCTATTTTTTGGGCTAAAATTGGGCCGAAAACTGGGCTGTTTGGGGGCTGCGAAATGGGCTGCAAACTGGGCCAAAAACTGTGCTGTAACTGGGCAGAAATTGGGCTGCGAAAATGGGCCAAAACTGGGCTATGAAAATGGGCCAAAATCAGGCCATATATGGGCTGCGAAATGGGCCAAAAGTTGGGCTGAAATGAGCTGCGAATTGGGCTGCGAAAATGGGTTAGAAGATGGGTTGAAAATGGGTCATATCATGAAGTTAATTAAAACTAGAAGATTACAAAGTTTGTGGATCATTGGACACTTTTGAAAAAGAGATGTAGTGGAGTTGGCTAAAGTGTTTAGATATGATTAGAATTTAGGTATTTTTATCTTTTATTTATATGTTTGTTTATTTCTAGTTTATCTTTAGGTTAGTTTAATTAGAAATAATGTACGTATACCTTTGTTACAGAGGTCCACGACCAAATACAAATTGTCCCTGCTACAATGACAGTTTTTCATTATATTTCATTTTAGTCATTTATTTGCTTTCTTTCAATACAAAATTTACTTTCCTGCAAATTTACATTCCCAGTCATTTATATGATTTCCTTCAATATCAGTTTATTTCAATTCCATGTCATTGCACATTTTCAATTCCTTTTGGTTACCCAAAAGTCCTCTTTGCTGAGGCAATCAGAACCCTTCACGAGAGTTGAGTTCTCTCTCTCGTAAATCGTCTGATTCTATTCCACATGTTCAAAAGAGAGGAAGATCCGTTCCTTTTGAACCGGTTGAACTCCGTCACCGGTTCTGGCACGCCCGCACCCTACGGATACGAAGAAAATTATCGGCCCTACTATTCGGCCGATGATTATTATTTTTCGGAATCCTACGAAAATAATAATTATTATCGGCCCTGCTATTCGGCCGGTGATGAATATTATTTTTCGGAGCGAACAATTGGCACGCCCGGTGGGACACCACTAGGTAGCCAAGAGAATTGCAGCATGCCACCACAAGGTTCAAATGGCGCACGTGCAGATGAAATCCTACAGTTGTGGGAAATCGCTCGACAAGTGCAAACAAATCTTGCTAAGGATAAAGAATATCGTCGACAAGAAAAAGCATATCGTCAGAGGCTTCACGCTGAAATTGCTGAATTAAGGCAGGAGTTTCAAAAGATAGTTGATGTCAATCTATCCAAGAAAGTATTGGCCGAAACTCAGCCAATTGGAAGGGTTTCGGCCAACGAAAATAATCAGGCCAAAAATGCAAAAATAAATCTGGTCAAAATTGCAGTGGCAGAAACCGGTTTTTCAGCAGCAGAAATGGCAGTAGCTGATGTCGAAATGGCAGCGGCTAATATCAAACCTCCAACGACCAAAATTGGCTTTAAAGCGGCCGAAAATAGTTGGTTTTCGGCCGATGAGAAAAATCTAATCGAAGGTGAAACTTTGGATTTTATAATTTCAGCAAATAAAACTGAAATTATAAAAAGATTTAAACTTTCAAGAGTAGTTGCCGTGAAAAATTTTCATGGGTATTGTGTCGTTCTTCGAATGGAACCGGCAATAAGATCGGTTAACATGACTTTGCACAATTGTTTAATTCCGACCGATTGTATTTTCTCCCCACTTCAAGAGTTTAAAGTTTTGGGGGTTGGGGTCTTGTATGAGTTCATTGATCCATTGTCGATGAATGTTAAATTTTTTTTTACGTAGTTAGAATTAGGATTAGGGGAATAAAGATCACTTTATTGTTGGTCCTAAATAATAAAGTACTGAGCCAACTCAATTTTATTTTTCTTTCCAAGTGGCGGACTCAGGGGGCAATGAAGGTTGATACAAGAATGTGTTGGCGTCATTTTAGGCTAAAGAAAAATTCCAACCACCAGATTTTTTGAGCAAAAATGGTGTTGGAATTGGGGGGCATTGTTGACACCCTAAATGAGCCAACATATGACAATGAAATGGACCGAAACTAGGCTGGAAATTAGCCAAAACCGAGCTATTTTTCTGGCCAAAACTGGACTGTTTCGGGCTGTTTTTAGGCTGTTTTTGGGCTATTTTTGGGCTGAAAATGGACTGTTTTTCGGGCCTATACTGGGCTATTTTTCGGGCTGAAATTGGGCCGAAAACTGGGCAGTTATTGAGCTGAAAACTGGGCTATTTTGGGGCTGCGAAATGGGCTGCAAACTGGGCCGAAAACTGTGCTGTAACTGGGCAGAAATTGGGCTGCGAAAATGGGCCAAAACTGGGCTGTTTTGGGCTGCGAAAATGGGCCAAAATCGGGCCATATATGGGCTGCAAAATGGGCCAGAAGTTGGGCTGAAATGAGCTGCGAATTGGACTGCGAAAATGGGTTAGAAGATGGGTCATATCATGAAGTTGATTAAAACTAGAAGATTACAAAGTTTGTGGATCATTGGACACTTTTGAAAAAGAGATGTAGTTGAGTTGGTTAAAGTGTTTAGATAGGATTAGAATTTAGGTGTTTTTATCTTTTATTTATTTGTTTGTTTATTTCTAGTTTATCTTTAGGTTAGTTTCATTATAAATAATGTACGTATACCTTTGTTATAGAGGTCCACGACCAAATACAAATTGTCCCTGCAACAATGGCAGTTTATCATTATATTTCATTTTAGTCATTTATTTGCTTTCTTTCAATACCAAATTTACTTTCCTGCAAATTTACATTCCCAGTCATTTATATGTTTTCCTTCAATATCAGTTTATTTCAATTCCATGTCATTGCACATTATCAATTCCTTTCGCAATTTCTTTTGGTTACCCAAAAGTCCTATTTGCTGAGGCAATCAGAACCCTTCACGAGAGTTGAGTTCTCTCTCTCGTAAATCGCCTGATTCTATTCCACATGTTCAAAAGAGAGGAAGATTCGTTCCTTTTGAACCGGTTGAACTCCGTCACCGGTTCTGGCACGCCCGCACCCTACGGAGACGAAGAAAATTATCGGCCCTACTATTCGGACGATGATTATTATTTTTCGGAATCCTACGAAAATAATAATTATTATCGGCCCTGCTATTCGGCCGGTGATGAATATTATTTTTCGGAGCGAACAATTGGCACGCCCGGTGGGACACCACTAGGTAGCCAAGAGAATTGCAGCATGCCACCACAAGGTTCAAAGGCCGCACGTGCAGATGAAATCCTACAGTTGTGGGAAATCGCTCGACAAATGCAAACAAATCTTGCTAAGGAGAAAGAATATCGTCGACAAGAAAAAGCATATCGTAAGAGGCTTCAAGCTGAAATTGCTGAATTAAGGCAGGAGTTTCAAAAGATAGTTGATGTCAATCTATCCAAGAAAGTATTGGTCGAAACTCAGCCAATTGGAAGGGTTTCGGCCAACGAAAATAATCAGGCCAAAAATGCAAAAATAAATCTGGTCCAAATTGCAGTGGCAGAAACCGGTTTTTCAGCAGTAGAAATGGCAGTAGCTGATGTCGAAATGGCAGCGGCTAATATCAAACCTCCAGCGACCAAAATTGGCTTTAAAGCGGCCGAAAATAGTTGGTTTTCGGCCGATGAGAAAAATCTAATCGAAGGTGAAACTTCGGATTTTATAATTTCAGCAAATAAAACTGAAATTATAAAAAGATTTAAACTTTCAAGAGTAATTGCCGTGAAAATTTTTCATGGGTATTGTGTCGTTCTTCGAATGGAACCGGCAATAAGATCGGTTAACATGACTTTGCACAATTGTTTAATTCCGACCGATCGTATTTTCTCCCGACTTCAAGAGTTTAAAGTTTTGGGGGTTGGGGTCTTGTATGGGTTCATTGATCCATTGTCGATGAATGTTAATTTTTTTTTTACGTAGTTAGAATTAGGATTAGGGGAATAAAGATCACTTTATTGTTGGTCCTAAATAATAAAGTACTGAGCCAACTCAATTTTATTTTTCTTTCCAAGTGGCGGACTCAGGGGGCAATGAAGGTTGATACAAGAATGTGTTGGCGTCATTTTAGGCTAAAGAAAAATTCCAACCACCAGATTTTTTGAGCAAAAATGGTGTTGGAATTGGGGGGCATTGTTGACACCCTAAATGAGCCAACATATGACAATGAAATGGACCGAAACTAGGCTGAAAATTAGCCAAAACCGGGCTATTTTTCTGGCCAAAACTGGACTGTTTCGGGCTATTTTTAGGCTGTTTTTGGGCTATTTTTGGGCTGAAAATGGACTGTTTTTCGGGCCTGTACTGGGCTATTTTTCGGGCTGAAATTGGGCCGAAAACTGGGCAGTTATTGAGCTGAAAACTGGGCTGTTTTGGGGCTGCGAAATGGGCTGCAAACTGGGCCGAAAACTGTGTTGTAACTGGGCAGAAATTGGGCTGCGAAAATGGGCCAAAACTGGGTTGTTTTGGGCTGCGAAAATGGGCCAAAATCGGGCCATATATGGGCTGCGAAATGGGCCAGAAGTTGGGCTGAAATGAGCTGCGAATTGGGCTGCGAAAATGGGTTAGAAGATGGGTTGAAAATGAGTCATATTATGAAGTTAATTAATACTAGAGTTTGTGGATCATTGGACACTTTTGAAAAAGTGATGTAGTTGAGTTGGTTAAAGTGTTTAGATATGATTAGAATTTAGGTGTTTTTATCTTTTATTTATTTGTTTGTTTATTTCTAGTTTATCTTTAGGTTAGTTTCATTATAAATAATGTACGTATACTTCTGTTACAGAGGTCCACGACCAAATACAAATTGTCCTTGCTACAATGACAGTTTTTCATTATATTTCATTTTAGTCATTTATTTGTTTTCTTTCAATACCAAATTTACTTTCCTGCAAATTTACATTCCCAGTCATTTATATGTTTTCCTTCAATATCAGTTTATTTCAATTCCATGTCATTGCACATTTTCAATTCCTTTTGTTTACCCAAAAGTCCTCTTTCCTGAGGCAATCAGAACCCTTCACGAGAGTTGAGTTTTCTCTCTCGTAAATCGCCTGATTCTATTCCACATGTTCAAAAGAGACGAAGATCCGTTCCTTTTGAACCGGTTGAACTCCGTCACCGGTTCTGGCACGCTCGCACCCTACGGATACGAAGAAAATTATCCGCCCTACTATTCGGCCGATGATTATTATTTTTCGGAATCTTACGAAAATAATAATAATTATCGGCCCTGCTATTCGGCCGGTGATGAATATTATTTTTCGGAGCGAACAACGGGTGAGTGATAGGTATTGCAAGCTACCCACAATGACCCGATACTATATGGGATCAGACAGGGCAGATCCGGAGTGAAGAGTGAGAGTCGGACTTGTGGCAAATGGAGTGATCGTAGGCTTAGCCTCATTCATTTTTGTCCGAGTGAGGAGATCGCTGATGTACCGTCGTTGAGAGAGAAATAGACCACGTTTGTGAGGTATGACTTCAACCCCAAGAAAGAATGATAATGGACCGAGATCCTTTAGGGAGAAACGACGGGCTAGTAGAGACATAAGATGATTTACTATGGCATTATCAGCACCTGTAAGAATCAAATCATAACATACACAAGTAAATAGATTAGGTGACCATCATGTTTGTAAATGAATATGGAGTTGTCTACTTGAGAGTTAACAAAGCCCGAGGCTATTATAAAATTTTTGAGTTCGGTATACCACGCCCGAGGAGCTTGTTTAAGGCCATAGATGGCCTTTCAGAGCTTGCAAACATGGAGGAAGATCTTTGTCATTGAAGCCAGGAGGTTGAGCCATAAATACATTTTCAGGGAGATGACCTTGTAGAAATGCATTATTGATGTCCAGTTGACGTAGAGACCATTTATTCCACACCGCAATGCTTAGGTCGATTCTAATCGTGGTTGGTTTGACAACGGGGTTGAATGTATCAAAATAGTCAATGCATGGATGCTGATGAAACCCCTTGGCTATAAAGCGAGCCTTTTAGCGATCAATCGACCCATCAAATTGACACTTAATTCGAAATATCCACTTGCATCCGACTAATTTTTGAGATTAAGTCGGGGGAATAAGCTCCCACATGCCATTGCGAACAAGAGAATCATACTCCTCAGACATAGCTTGATGCCATTTTGAATCTTTGAGTGCTTGGGTAATGGATGTAGGTTCGGATTCTGTAGGTGTAGTGAGTTGAGCAGTGAGTGATATCTTCTGAAGAGGCTTATGAATATTATTTTTGGCTCTTGTGATCATAGGATGCACGGATTGGGTTGAGGGAGTAGAGAAATTTGGATATCAGGATGGTTGAAGTAGGTCCACGGGGCCAGTATGGTTAGAGGAAGAAATAGGATGAGCTATTTGTGGAGTTTTAGTTTGGGTAAGTGGTGGTGGACTAAGGGACGACATGGTGGGGGCAAACGATTGAGGGTTGACTGTTAATGGTGGCAGATGCGACGAGTGGCAAGTAGTAGAGACATATGCAGATGTCGACGGTTTAGAACTAATGGGTAGAAGTATTGGAAGATGCGTATGAGATGGGTGATGTTGGTGCGATGAGTGGGTGAGATTCCATTTTGTGATGTGTGTATGGTCGCAACTAAGAATAACAGAGGTATCCAAATACCCTTAGTTTGGAATAATTAGGGGGGTATCCGAAAATCTTTTCAAAGGGGGACATAATGTTTAGGGTGGGTGTTGGCATGCGATTAATTAAATATACAGCTGTAAGAAATGCATGTGACCAGATGGAAAGTGGAAGAGATGCATGGGTAAGGAGAGGGAGTTCGGTTTCTACCACATGACGATGTCGACGTTCGGAAAAGCCGTTATGTTCCGGGGTATGTGGTGGTATAGTAAGATGTGAAATACCATGGAGAAAGAGAAAAGACTTGAGAGATTGATATTTACCCCCATTGTCTGAATAGAGAGTGATTATGGAGTGTTTGAAAAACTTTTCAACAATTGCAATGTAACATATACACGTAAGCTATGAAGCACGAATTCTTCATGTGAGGCTGCCGTATTCGTGTTGGACGCACATGTTCATGTGTGACGCATGTACATACAGTTAGAACTGTCTTAACATTTAAGACACTTCATGAACATGTTTCAGACACTTCATGGACACATTTAGGACACTAACATGTTTTACCCCTAAACACATTTACCCCTAAACTAATTTAAAAAATCATAAATTATATATATATATAATTTGAAAAAATATATAAATTTTGAAATATATATTAAAATTCGAAACAATATATAAATTTCAAAAACAAATATATAAATTTCGAAACAATATATTAAATTTCGAAACAATATATTAAATTTTGAAAAAATATATAAATTGAAAAAAATATCAAATTCGAAAATAATATATAAAATTTGAATATATATATATTTATATATATATATATATATATATATATATATATATATATAATTCGAAACAAAAATATAAACTTTGGAGAAAAAAAAATATAAATTTCAAAAATATAAATTTCAAAAAATATATATAAAATTCGAAATATATATATAAATTTCAAAATATATATATTTCAAAAAACAAAATTAAAAAAAAAATATAAATTTAGAAAATATATATATATTGGTAAAATGTCATATATTTTCTAATGAATTGAATTAAACTACTTACCACCAACATCGATTAGTGGTCTTATTTTATAAATATTTTTCAAATATATATATATATATATATATGTTTCCGAAATATATATTTTTTTTTTCAAAATTTATATGATATTTTCGAAATTTATATGATGTTTTCGAATTTTATAAAAAAAATCAAAATTTATATATTTGTTTCAATATTTATATATATTTTTGAATTATATATATATATTTTGAATTTATATATATATTTTTGAATTATATATATTGTTTTCAAATTTTATATATTGTTTTCGAAATTTCTATTTTTTTTCGAAGTTTATATATTTTTTTCAATGTTTATATTTTTTTGAATTATATATATATTTTATTTTTGTAAGGGTAAAATTGTATTTTTGCATTGGAATGTCTTGTGGAGGGGTACATTGCCCTTAAATTGATAGTTGAGAGGATTTTTTTGTTATTTTTGTAGTTGAGGGGAGTTTTTTGTTCATTGGGTAATAGTTAAGGGGGGTTTTTGCACTTTACCCTCTTATATTTAATATTTGTTTGCAATGTAACATATACATGTAGGGTGCGTTTGTTTTTTGTATTTGTTTTCTGTCTTCAAATATAAAAACTGTTTTTGTATTTGTCTTTGATTTTTTCAGAAAAAAACTAAAAACAAAAAAGCGTTTGGATGAAGGTGTTTTCACCACTTTTATTTGGTGAAAATTGTATTTTATGGATTTAGCGTTTTCACTATTTTTACCACCTAAACAGTGAAAAAACTCAAAAAACAACTAAAAGTTGTATTTGGTGTTTTCACCACTTTTACACACTATTCACAGAAAACAGTTTTCTTGGAAAAAAAACAGTGAACAGTACGTGTTTATTTTTTTAGTATTATGAACAGTAAAAAAACAAAAACAAAAAACAGGACATCCAAACGGACCCGTAAGCTATGAAACACTCGGATGCACGTGTTTGTGTGTGACGCGTGTACACACAGTTAGAAATGTCTTAACATTTAAGACACTTCATGGACAACGATGAGGACACTTCATGGACATGTTTATGATACTTGGAGAACATGTTTTGGATATTTTTAAAATCAAGTTTTGAACACTTCGATGATAGGATAGGATAATTTTTAATTAATTTTAAAATAAATTAAAATTTTATTTTTTTGACATGTTCAGGCCGTGTTCTATTTTTTTAAAATTTTACGTGTGGCTGTGCCATTGTCCGTTATTAGTGCTTCGTGCTTCATATAGTATGTACTATGTAAGTCGGTCCAAATAAATAAACAGATTAAAATGAAAATATTGATAAAATCCTAGTAATTAAAGCAATTTACGTCTTGACAAAAAAAAAAACAATTTACGTCACTGAACGGGGAACCGGATGATCTCTCCATATCGAACGGCTATTAAAAGAAAACCTCTTTCGCCTCTCACTTTCTTTCTCACTCTACAAACCCTCTCTCTCTCCTCAGGTAGCCTTCCATTCTTCATCTAACAAGGTCACTTCTCTCTCTCTCTCTCCTAGGGTTCGTATAGATATTTTTGTTGGTTACGTATAGAGCTTTTGTTTATAGAACCATTAACCATATGTAAATATTTTTATCTGTGTAATACTATATATATATAGTCATAATTTGAAGGATTGAAATAAGGGTAATATGGTAAAATAACTTTGGAGGAGGGTTTCTTGTGCCGTCTCATTTGGGTTTCTTCACTCACAAACAGCAATGGTGATTAGCTTATGAATTCCAATTTGGAGGCTGAGTTAGAGCATGGCCATGTCAGTTTGTAGAAGGAGGCTTGTACATTCACTTGCTTCCTTCTCTAAATACCCAAAAAACCCATCATCGTCATCATTTCCTATATCTAATGGTATCACAAACTCAAACCCTTTTCTCTATTCATCTTCATTTCTTTAATTAAATGCCCTTTTCTTCATTTTAACCTAATTTCATTTTTGTTCTTCAAGCAGCCTTGTATCGCCATGGCTATGGTGACACTCAATCACAGTCTCTTCTGGATTCTTCTAGCTATGGGAAGGTACATTCTGCTTTAATTTCCCCCAAATTAAGAATACACTCACTAAGGTATATTTGTATTGACATGTAATATTAAGATTTTTTTTCTTCATACAAATGAAATTTCAAAAAAAATTACCATGAGTGTTTAGTATATCTTCTTTTCTTTTTCTTTGGAAATATGTAAAAACTAATATGTGAAGCATGTGGACAAAGTGGTGAATATGGTTTTCTGTCTATTAGAACATAACATGTCGCGGAAGGAGTTAATTTTTTTTATTTAGATTTTTTTGGGAAATGACAACCTGTTTGGCCGAGGCTATATAGTTTTGAATCACCTGATCGTTTTAGCAGTGGATTACCTGTTATTGATTTAGCAAAATGTGATCCATTACGCACCAGAAATCCACTCTTTGAGCAGCCCAAAATAAATCAAAACTCTTCAAGATTGTGTCGGAATAGTTCGAGCTTATCTGGGAATGAAAAAGTGAATTTTTAAGAGATTGATTCTGAAGCTTTATCTATTCTGTATGTACTTCAAAAGAACAAGAGAGGGAATTATGAGATCTTTGAAGCTATTTTTTTTTTGGTTGAGAAGAGGGTGTCAACTGGAATAGATTCTTTGCTGCTCTCGGGTGCATCAGGCACTTTGTTTGCGTGTTCAAAGGTGTAGAATATGACGGGGGACCTATCCTCATTCTATAGAGTGAGGGAGAGCTTCCCTTTGCACTATTAAACCTTTCATCCGTTGTTGGTTAGGGTCCAGTCATACTGCATCAGGTGGTGCATATTTTCGGCCCACTTGGCATCAGAAGGCTCAATTTCGCCTTACCAATATGCACATTTGTTGATTTATTGCACAAGTTTTTATGGGTCGCAAAATCACCTTTAACTTATTTCCTACCTACCCGTCTGAGAGCTAGATTTTCCTCAGTCTGTGTCTAATTCCTTGCGGGTAATTAGTAGATCCGTCTTTACCGGACTATTATAGATACGCTTGTGCGAGTGTTAAGCCCACTTACTTTCTTTGACCAATTCTCCCTTAGGAATAGTGACTCTTGTTGGAGTGCCCCCTTCATAGGCTACTCTTCTCTTGGTTGCTTTAGGTGGTTGGTGTCGAGCTAACCTACATCTGAAATTGATTTAAACCAATTGATCCCTTGTCTCTCTGATCCTTTACAGAAAAACACCAATGTCATGCACCATGATTACTCATTGATATAAATCATCAAAATCTTTCCAAAGGCTGCTAGCCAGGCAATGAGATCCCCTTAAAACAGAACCTTTGTACACTTACCAGCTAGACGTCCAACACTAGAAACTAGTATAGTTGAAACTGATAGTTGAAACTGTGGCTCATAGGTATATGATACACCCAAACCATCTTTACCCCTCCCCTACACACCCTAAATAATAACTGCAACAACCAATTCATTAGGTAGGTAAATCATAGCTTAACAGACCATTAAGTAAATATTCATAAAGACACAGTTAGCAGCTGTAAAGTAAAGAAGCATCTCGTAGTCCAAGACGACAAATCACAAAGATCTAGCTTTTAGGAATGAACTATGAAGGAAACAGAGCCCAAATTCAGAGGCCAGACAACAATTGTTGAGTCATTGGAGACCAGACAACCATGCCCACATTTTTTTGGAGGGTTTCTCCTCTTTGTCTTTGGTGGTGTATTTGGTTGGAATGTAATAGGCGTTGCTTCAAGGGGGTTGAATCCCCAATTGTTTCGATCAAGGACGCTTTTATTTTTTCTCTTTTCTTTTGGGTGGAGGGTAGATATTGTACATCTATGGATGAAAAGATTGACCATTTTGGGTTCGCTCCGCTCTTAGGGAAACCTTTTTTGTTTCTTGGGACGCACTCCCTGTTTGAGTGTTTTCAATACAACTCTTACTTATCCAAAAAAAAAAAAGTTTTTCTCCCTTGGGGAAAATTTTCTTTCTTGGGCTGTTGCTTTGGTGGTTGTTCTTACTACTGAAAACATGAGCAAGGCGGAGGAGCATTCCAGTGGCCATTATCCATCTATTTCTGTTTTAAGAGAAACGTGGTTTGTCTTTTTATTTTTTCCCTGCCTGGGATTGAGTGGATTATGTCATCATTAATGATGGATTTGATTAGCAGTTGGAAAGGGGTTGTCAGTTGGGACTTGGGAGAGTAATGAGGTGTGGGATATAGTCGCCATACATTTAGCGTGGAGCACATGAGGCAAAAGGAATATACAAACTTCCAAAACACTCATGTTTTCAGTTTTTAGATAAAACATATCCTTTGTTTTTTGTTCTATATTATTTTTTTATTTCTGGATTAAAGGTCCTGTCATATTGTTACGCAGCGGAACAATGAAAGCAAGTATGATAAATAAGAATAGCACCGTATTCTTTGAAACACTAGAGTCCACGAGAAGAGGTTGAGAGAAACTCTCGATTTTTTTATTTTATGTAAGTGAAGAATGAATCTAAACTATTACAATATCATCTATAAATAGGCCTAACCAAAACTCTAAAAATAGAAAATCCTAAACCAACTGGGAATAGGAAAAAATAAATAGAAACTTTCTAAAACGGAATCCTAAACCAAATAGGAATAAGAAAAGTAAATAAAAACTTCCTAAAACATAATCCTAAAACAAATAGGAGTAGGAAAAGTAAATGGAAACTTCCTAAAACATATTCCTAACAAAATTAGGAAAATAAAATAGTATAATGAAAACTAATGATCTTTATTTACTCCCCCACCTTCTTTTGTCCTACATCATATTGATTTTCTTCGTTTTGTATATTTTTGACATTAAGTATTTTAGGGCTTGATCTTTTTGTATAATTGGTATAGTTCATGTGCGGCCCGTGCCTTTAATTTTGTGCCAGTATATTTACTCCCCCACCTGCTTCACAAAAAATATAAAAATAAAATAAATTTTTTATTTACTATCTAGTTTCTGATTTTGTAAATGTACTGGGCAGACATGGTTTGTCATGTGTAGAACTTTCTAGATGAACTACTGTCTGTTTATAGGATCCCATTAGATAATGTCACCTAGCAACAACCAAGGGTTATATGGAGTTACCCGTAAACTGGAGCTAAAGTTTAAGAGTTGGCTTTACGACGTATTCCTTGCACCGTGCATTTATAGTTCAATATCATTTTGCCAAAATGCCTTTTAGAATGTTCTATTACCACAGGTATTGGTGCACTAAAGCCTGTGTTTCACTTGCAATAGAAGAACTCCAGATTATGCACTTCCAATCTATTTCTGATTGTTGAAATTCTCATTCTTCAATTCCTGCATGTTGAGTTATTATTCTTTAATTTCTGATAGATAAATATAGCATGTAATCTACACCTACATATTAAATATGACATTTACTCTGTTCAGCATTAAAGTTCAATTCATTTGGAGTCCCTCCTCTCTCTCTCTCTCTCTCTCTCTCTGTGTCTGTGTGTGTGTTACATATAAATAAATGGGGATTGGCCTCTTGATTGTTGGCATGTCAGCTATAAACCTGTTCTTATATTTTTTGATGCAGAGTGACTCATCTTTCATTGCTCGTCGATGGCTTTCAACTTCCATCCTAACTCCTGAATCAAGTGAAGCTGCATTTCCCTCTGATTTATTATCCACAAAGCGTGTTATTACTCCAGAACATACTCCAGGTATGAGGAAGCCTGAAATTTTGTAATCTATTATTCAGTCGGTTTCATTTTGTTTCTGAAACGATAGTTTACAGTTTTAAGAATCTCACTGTAAATGGTTCACACAAAAATCTTGGCTTGCATGTTAGCCATGCATGACCACTCTGTTAGCATTTTCTTTGGATACCAAAATAATTATGACTATGGGATAACATGATAGCCATGAGTTTATTTATTTAGTACATATCTCTGGATTCTCTCCCATGATTTTTATGCCCCATGCCATACCACTTTGTGATAACTAAATTTGAGTCCAACAGCTTGATGCTTTGCATTTAGTTGCACCCATTGGGTCAAAGTAAGAGATCATTACTATTAATCTTAATAGAGTGGAGGCACTTGGAACTTTGGTCAAGAGCCTTGGACTCATTACAAAACGGAAAACTGATTGCATAAATTATATTTTATAGTAATATCACCATGTGACATTAGAAGATCTAAGTTCATAATTCATATGGAAGTGGGCTCTCCTGAGCCCAACTTTCAGTATGGAATATGAGAGGATGAGTCTATAGAATGGCATAACTTATAAGTAACAAATAATTTTTCATTGCTTTAAGAGAAGTTAAGGAGGTTGACCATGATAATCCTGATTTTCTTTGAATTAAAATCCAGTTGTGATACCCCTACACTTTTCATGTTGGAGATTTCATTTGCTTACCGTGTATATGTAATTAAATATAATTTTATATGCATATCCATCAGCATGACCGTTCCTTATGCAGATTGATAATTATTGTCATTATTTACTTCGAATATTTTTCCTCTGCGTAGTGACATTGATGCCACACCTTTGCCTATGCTGATGCTTTAAAGTTTCTTTTATGACCCATTTTGTTAAATTCATATCCTACAATGCTGTGTAAACCAACTCTACGTCATTCAACTTTGATGGAACGTCCAAGCATGCCCAAGCCAATATATGTAAAAGATAATATATTTCAATGTACAGATAGTACAATATTAATGCGAGATAGATTTGTTTAAAATAATGGGATCTATTCCCCTCCCTTTGTAAAGTGCCCTTCGGCCTTTGTTAATGTAATCCACTTGCTTACAGTAAAAACAAAAATTATTAACATGAGGTAAGATGTGCATTTGGCAATCAATATATCATTGAAGTAGAGTCATATATATGTATAATTTGCCGTATGTATCCAGCAGTGAGTATGATCAACTTTTGGTTTCAAGATCTCTATTCTTTTTTTTTTTTTTTTTTTTTTTCAATTTTCTGAAAAGCCCACTGATAGCTTGGTATGCTGGAGAAGTTCTATGGATTGGACACTTCTTGGCCAAGCATTTCCACCAGGTCACTGTAGTTACCTGCCTTTTTAAATTGACTGCGTCCACACTCCACAGTTGTCATCCACCTTGCTTTACCTTATTTTCTCTCTATTATGTAGTTGTTCACATGGAAAATTTTTGAAGTCTTTTAAGATCTATTTGCTGGAAGTCGGTATGAATCATGAATATAAACATTTTCAACATCACTATATGCTGCCTCTCACCTTCAAGAGAGAAAAGGTTTTCTGTACTTATATCACTTTTGACATTCATGTGGATAGCCCCTAAAGAACTGATCCGATATTCTGTGTTTCAATTGGTAAATTTTCTAAATGCTCTGTTGATTTATTGGATTTATGCCATAGGACTCTGCCAGGACCTGGTAATCCCCGTGACAAATTTTTCTAATGAAGACAAAGGCTTTATGGTTTTAGCTGGTGATGTTTTTGATGTGCCTATTAGAAAGGATATTGTTCATCGTGTTGTGCGGTGGCAGCTAGCTAAGCGACGACAGGTATTACATAATCTTCATGTTTCAACACAAAGTGTATGGGACGCGAATGCCATAATGCATTGAAAAGCACGTGTTTCTCTATTGTCCAGAAAAAGAAATAAATTGATAAATTTCTGTCTGTGTAGAAGGCTTAGTCTTTCATAGTATTGTGATTATCTTCACATTTGAGCTGTGGGGCTCTTTTTTATTGAGAATGCTGTGCTTGGTTTGCAGGGAACCCATTCAACAAAAACTATCAGTGAAGTCAGTGGAACAGGAAGAAAACCGTGGCGACAGAAGGGCACAGGTCGAGCAAGGCATGGAACTTTGCGCGGGCCACAGGTAATATATACTTCTGGCTGGGTATTGATTATCTGATTAGGATTGATTGGCCTTAATTAATGTTATTTGTATATGATACTTCTAAAATAGATATTTATGAGTTCAGTTTATGGTTAACAGTGTATATGATAGATATTTATGAGTTCAGTTTATGGTTAACAGTTTAGAGGTGGTGCTACCATGCATGGCCCAAAACCACGGAGCCATGCTATCAAGCTGAACAAGAAGGTGCGACGATTGGGGTTAAAAATTGCGCTGACAGCTCGTGCAGCCGAGGGGAAGGCAAGTCTCTCTCTCTCTCTCTATCTCTCTCCCTGTGTGTGTGTGCAGCGGTCCAATTTCAAAATTACTGTGCCAGAGAGCTTTTAGCCTTAGAACCCATCTTTTCTACCTCCGGACAAATATTTTTATATTTGTAAGAGAAAGTTTTCATGCTATCAGAAAGACTTGATTATCTGTCTGCACTAGTTTGCTATGTTGGTATCATGTGAGGTTTCATTTTCCACCAGTATCCCAATTTAGCAATTGTATGAGTACTGTTACACATTACTTGAATATCTTTCCACAAGCTTTATTAGCACACAAGAAAAGAGATTTTAAGGATAGAAAGTAGATAATCTTCTATTAGATCAAGCAATTTATGCATCATGATTGCTAGTATTTTTTTGAGTTTTGTTTGTAGTGCAGTTTCCTCCTTTTCATATCATTCAATTTTTGTTCTGGCTTGAGATAATTTTTGTTATTATCCCCCTCCCAAAGCAGTCTGACATGTCTTGTTTTCTGTGGATTCCTCTCACATATGGTGAATTGATTTTTACATGATGTCTGAAATCTAAAGAAAACTGAACTGTATACAGCTTATCGTGTTTGAGGATTTAGAAGTCTCTTCTCATAAGACGAAGAACATCGTGAACTATGTGAAGCAAATGGAGAACAGCAAGAAAATATTGATGGTGGATGGCAGTTCTATAAATGAGAATCTTAAATTGGCCACGCAGAATATACACTATGTTAACGTACTGCCTTCAATTGTAAGTTCCAATTTTTTATTTATTTTTTAATCTCGTGTTTCTATCTTGTTCCAATAGAAGAGTCCTGTTTTAGGTCTTATTACGTTATTCCTTAATTGGAGTATGACATGACATAGAGATAAGCAGTCTTTTACTTTTAATTATGGTATTTTCTAACATTTCTTATTTTAAAAAAAAAATTAAAATGGGGAAGGTAATATTAATGGCACTTTTTTCTCAGCTGGCTGCTGTAATATAGATGATGTTTGATTTTTCCAGTTATTAGTCATGCATCATAATCTTCTTTCGTTGAACTTAATTGGGTTAGAAAGGCCTTGAACTTTTCCATACTATGTTCAGACGAGTAATCCTTCTAGTACAATACTTCGAGAATCTTGAATATATCACCATACTAGTCAACATCTCAATGAATTCGCATACTAATTATTGCAAATTTTATGAGATTCTATTTGAGTGATTCAGGTTACTAAATCTCCATGTGTACCCTCATTCCTGTTCCTGTTTATGGTTTGCAGGGTCTGAATGTCTATAGTATTTTGCTGCACGACACCTTAATGATGTCCCGTGAAGCAGTGAACAAAATTGTAGAGCGGATGCACACACCAATCAATCGTTGAGTTGGCCTCTACACATTGTGTTCAGAAACACTAATTTCAAGTCAGTAGTTTCACTTTTTCCCCTTGTAGTTTCAGGAGAGAATATAGAAGTGCGAAAATAATTAGTCCATATTGTTATTTTGGAAGACGGCAAGATGCATGGCTCGAGATATCTGTATTGGTTCTTATATTGAACTTGTAGTTGAATTTTGTATTCGGACCTTGGATATGTATCAGTATCAGTTTTCTCTGTTACATGTGCTGTAGTTTGCAGTTCAATTCAGAACCTTTTTTTTTTTTTTTTTTTTTCTTTTTACTCCTTTTTTTAGTCTTCTCTGTTTGTTTATTTTGTGTGCTGGTAGTTTACCTTCTCTTGTTCAGGCTCTTCTACAGGAGAAAGATATTGGGTATTTATTCCCGTGGTAACCCAAACCAATAATAAAATTGGTGTAATACACGCATGGATGGATGTAAAATATGAAGGGATTCTAGCACTTGCGCGCGTGATATGCGTTCAAGTATTTTAATTGATTTGGAATACCACGTCATAGTTATATGACAAATCAATAATTTTCCCTTCTACAGATTCATGACATTCTATTCCTAATATCCATTCAATTAGGGGCCGTTTGGATTGCGTTGTGCTTTTCGCGTTTTACTTTTCACTAAAGCAGAAGCAATGCTTTTGTTGTTGAGTTTTGTGAGTCGAAAATGATATCATAAATTTTCTGTAGAAGTTGAATTTGTAAGTCAAATATTTTACAGTTAAAGTAGCTTAGTGTAGCATGTGATTGCTTAAAGCTCTGATGGTGGACTAGTTGAAACTTGACTTAAGAGCCAGTGAGTGACCTAGCCCAATTTGGAGTTCTTATCCTCTGTATGGGGACTAAGGAATAATTTGTAAAATTTATCAGACATATCACCTATCAAGTATCAACTAACTCCAATATTTGATGAAAACTAAGGAAATAAATAAAAATACTTAATGATGAATATGACTATGGAATTGATATTCTATCTGCATATTTGTATATTTTGTAAAATATACAAATATTGGCTCCATAAATTTTTGAATGAATGGAAGAAAATGTGAGTAGAACATAACGAAAGCGGTACGGATTGCATGGTCCTTGAGGTTGCATCTTTACTTGATTTTCTGAATAAATGGAATGAATACAAATGTCAATGAGTTTTTACGTATTTTTTAAAACTTGCAATGCACATTATGAATGCAAATTCATGATCCTTATTATGAACTTGAACTTGTCATCTATCAGTCACAATAGGAATGAGGCAACTCAATAATTTCTATGCTATACAAGCAAATAAATAAAAATTATTTAGGAAAAATAAATAAATAAAAATTATTTAGGAAAAATAAATAAATAAAATTTAAAATGGTGAGAGATGTGACTACTTCAACGACCACATAAGCTACACATTTGAGATGAAAATGATGAATTTTGTTTTAAGATACAACAAGACGAGCTCTCCTTTTATAAATGAAGGAGAGGCTATGAAAATAGAAAAGCTCATACAAAGACAAACATACCCTTATATCTGATGTCAACCATGACATCATACAAACAAAAGACTGAAATATCCTTGCCGACAAACATAATGGCAAAAAATACAACTAAAATGACTGAAAGACTCTTGCCAACAAACATAATGGCATGAAATATAACTGAAATGACTAAAATACCCTTGCCAACAACTAATATTACACATTTCACCAATCAGGGCTTTGAGAAAAATATTCATCAGAATTATAATGAGGTGGAGGACTTGTAACATGATAGGGCTGTAGGTGAACTCTGTAGATTGGATGGTCTTCATCAAGCAGGTCCCATGAATACTGGTCTTCATGTCCAGAAAGCATGGTGGTCATTTTCTGTTTCCAGTCGGAGGGATAAAAATCTGAATGGCACCAATGAGAGGTATCACTGTGAAACAGATATGGAGAGATAGTTTGGAGAGGAATGCCATTGTGATGACAGAGTTGTGTCCTGTGAAGATTATAAAATGTAGGCATGTCATACATGATAGTATTCTCATGACCAGTGAAGAAAGAGACATGGTATGATTTGTCAATATGAACACCAAAAATTGGGGTAGGATAGAACTGTTTTTTAGACCAGAACACAAACATTGGGGATTGAAATGGACATTGACGAAACTTTTGTTGCCAAAATGAAATATCACCAAAGAGGGAAAGCCATGAACACAATCTTAACTCAGAAGCAGGAAGAGAATTTAACAAACACTGAGCAAAATATTGCAACATCTGAGATTTATCAAAAATAATACCAATGTGATAAAGATCAACTAGGTACCAAAGAGGAAAGAAAGCTTCACGAGAGAAATGACAATAAAACACATGATTAATCTCAAAGTGAGTGAGAAAAGGATAAACTGGATGGAAAGACAAATTTTGAAAAGGACCATATTCAAGCCCATAGCGATGGACATACAAAAACTGGAAGGAATTGACCATGAAACAACTGCGGGAAATAAGGGTTTTCTCTAACAGAAGGATTTGAAGTTGAAAGGGCAACTGAGAGGGTTCAAAACACGCAATCAAGGGAAAACACCATGGAAGACTAGGACGTACAAGATGGACATCCTTTTTTAATTTGGAGAGAAAATCAGGGAGCACATTGGACTTTCCTTTGATGTGGGTAGCATCAAAAGACCATTGGGAAAACCAATTTGTCCATCGCAGGAGTTGAGCCTTAGGAGGATGTTTTTGCTTGAATTTGAGCATGTTAGGAAAGCTGCTAAGATCAGTATCTATCAGGAAATGATGACCTATCAGGTGAAACTCAAATATTTCAATACTGCATTTGATAGCCAAAATTTATTTGTAAGTAGAATGATAATGGGTTTCAGTAGAGGAGAAATAACCACTTTTGTAACCACAAATCTTTCGGGATTTATCAGGATGTTCTTCAAGGAGAACAACACCCCAATAAAGGTCAGATGCATCAGTTTGGAGAACTCTTTTTCCATCAGAAGGAATTTTCAAAGGAGAAAGAGACTGAGACAAGGATTTGAGGTAAGATACAACAGTTGTACACTGAGAGGTCCAAGGTGGAGGATTTTTCTTAAGAAGTTCAGAAAGAGGTTTTCGGTATTGAGCAAGATTAGGAATAAATTCGGACATGTAATTCACAATACCAAGAAAATGTTGAACTTGCTTAACAAATAGATGAGCATCAGGGAATTGATAGAGTTGGGTAGCAATGTGAAGTTGGAGAGTATACTGGCCCTGGGAAATCATCATGCCTAGAAACTCGATTTCAGGTTGAGCTAAAAGCAGCTTCTTTTCAGAAAGCATGATTCCAAATTTTTGGACAATGTCATGGAAGGTTTGGAGAAGAGTGACATGTGTTTCAAGGTCAGGGGATAATAGCAAAATGTGATCAATATAAACTAAGGCCGAAGGTAGGATGGGAGCAAAGATACAAACCATGGCTTGCTGAAACAGAGAGGGTGCAGTTTTTAAGCCAAAGGGCATGATAATCCAATGAAAATGGTGGTCTAGAATACAAAACCCAGTTTTGGGATGGTCATCATGGTGGATACCAAGTTGCCAAAATCCAGCTTTGAGATCAAACTTAGAGAAGATCTGAGCCTTGGGTAGATTTGAGAAAAGAACAGCTCTTCGGGGAAGAGGGAATTTGATATCTTGGAGAAAATGGTTTAGAGCTTGGTAATTGATGACAAGACGGAGCTTACCACGAACTTGTTCTGCGCGCCTATTCACATAGAACGCTTCACAAGCCCACTGAGAATTGGTGGGTTCAACAAGGCCTTCGATTTGGAGTTGGTGAAGTTCTTGGACAACTAATTGATAATGTTCAGGGTTCATCCCATGGTGAGTGGCTTTGGTAGGGTTGAGGTCTTCATTTTTCTTAAAAGGAAGGGTAATGAAGAACTCTGGGTTTTTCCATAAGGGATGGTAACATTTGGTAAGGAAGTGAGTATGGGAATCAACACAAGAAGTGCGGATAATGGATTCTCTGAAAGAAGATATGTTGTCAAGAGAGAACATATTGGGTCTAGAAGTCCAAGGAAGGAAATAATTACGAAACTTCAATCATTTTGGCATCCATGATACGCTGAAAAGTTTCTGGAGAATATCAAACCCAATAAGAATATCTTTGTTTGGAAGCTCATAACCAAGAACCTGGTGTTTGATAGTGTATCCAGGGAACAATTGGAGAATGATCGGCTTACTCTTGAGAGTAATGGCAAAAATTTCACCATTGGCGGCAGTGAAAGGTTAGTAACATTTATGCTAGTAAGACCGAGGAAGGATGGATGGAATGATGATAGTGGAAGCAGCTCCAGTATCAAAAAAGGCTATAACAGGGATGGGTTTGGCATATTTGTCAGAAAGAATATGGATTTGGGCATGTGGTTGGACTAACAAAAATGGGGCCAAGGAGAATTCCACAGAGAAAAGGTCGTGAGGATAGTCAGCTTCAGACTCAGAATCTTCTGAATAAGTATCTGAAGAATTTGATGAGGCAACAACAAAGGATAAAACCATAATAGTATCAGCACTGACTTCATCATCTATAGAAAAAAGGGATTCGATGTCTGCATCATCATCATCATGTGGGAGAAGCTTGGTAATGGAATGGACCAATTTATTTCTAGCAGCTTTGTTTAGACATTGTCTGGCATAGAGGTCTGGTTGTCTACAGAGATAACATCGATCGGATTTTTTCTTGCCATGAACAGGTTTTTTTCAAAAGAATCGCTATTTATTTTTTCTAGAAAATTTGGGGAAAGATGAGGTTATTTTGGGTTTCCACTTCTTGAAATGCTTATCTTTCTTTGGCGAGGGACTGCAGGAACAAGACTTGTTGTCTTTGCACTTGATGAGGAGATCAGATCTATCACAAGCTTTACCTAGTAGCTTTCCTTGCTCATGAAGTTTTTTGAAAAACTTCTGATGATTACAAAGCTTCTCAAGAGATTGGATAACATGTTGGTAAATGGAACCGAGGGATGTGTTATTCAAAGCCATGTTTTTGGTTTGAAGAAGTCTGAATGTTTCATTTCCAAGTGGTTCTGGAAGCGAGTTGAGAAAAAACTGTTTAAGATTCACATCTTCAATTCCTCCAAGAACATAAAATCTCTGTGACATTCGGAGAAAATGGGTCTCCAAGTCTTTGCGCTTAAATGAACAACATCTCATGCTGAGGAATTCTTCACGAAAAGCACTAAGAAGGCCATCAGATGAACCAAGGAATTCACTGTGGAGAACATCAATAAAGGCAGAGATTGTTGGCATTTGAACAAGCTGAAGTTGGCGGTATTCGCCGAGAGCTAGGTACTATTGGCGAAGGCGACCAAGGAATTTTGCCACACAACGGGTCAGGACTGAGCGAAGATCAACATTAGGGGCAAACATCTCAGCAGTGCACCAAGTATGGATCTCATAGAATTTATCAAGCCATTTGGAATGGGGAATCTCATCAATAGAAAAACCATTATGAGATGGAGTCTGAGATGGAAAGGTTTGCTGAGGATGTATCGGAGGAGGAGGTGGATCCTCAACTTCTTCAATAATGGGATCAACGTCAGGTGAATACTAAGGGTTGGGATCAACCATATGGATAAAAGAAACAGAGTGTGCTTCGACATATTCAACCACAGAGTCAGAATCATATTGACCTTGGGGAAGATTGGCCAATTGCAGCAAAATATCATATATAGGGTTCTTGGACTGAGAGTCTTCGGGCTGAAGTATGAATTGAGCTGAAGTCTTGCTTTTTGGTTCTAGAGGAGAAAGTGTGGAAGATATGGAAGGTGTAGGTGTTAAAGGTTGTAAAGATGGGGCAAGTATAGGTTCTAGTGTGGAGGTGTTTAGAGGTGGTGGAACTGAAGGACGTTTGATTTGTAAGTGAGGTATAGATGGAGAGGCAAATAGACTAGGTTGTTCAGGTGGTGCGACATATAATGGTTGGGACATAGACTGGGATGTATAAGTAGGGAAAAAAATGAGGATGAAGATCCAAACAAATCAGGAAGACTAATTTGTCTTTGGGTTTGTTGACCTTGCAAGGACTGGAGCTAATTTTTCAGGTGTTTCATTTCGGCATCCTTATGGAGGAAAGCTGAGGTAAAGGTCTGGTTGGAGTAGGCCATCTAAAGAAGTTCACCATGGAGACTTTGCATCTTCTGCCGGAGATCATTGATAAGGAGTTCTAAGGAAGTGAGCTTTCTGTTAAAAGTGTATTCCAAAGACTGTTGGGAGTTTGAAATCCTTTGCAAAATCTTGTTATGGGCCAAAGCATTGGCAGATTGCCAATTGATAGCCGTTTCGGCAGCAAAAACAGGTTTGGTAGATCTGCCTGAGTGAATGACATGAGGATCTTGGACCTTGTGGTGGTAAGTTGTTTTTTCATGGGAATCATGGTATGATAGAGGAGGAAAATTCGCTTCTGTCCAAGATGATGATGGGGAAAACATATAACAGGGAATTGGTGAAGATTGAGTTGGTGGTGGTGATGGTTTTGGAGCACATGGTTTATATGGTGGTTTACAGATTGAGGGATGTGGTTTAGGCTGTGGGTTCTTGGACTTGCCATGCTCAACAAAATAATCAAACTTTCCACTGGGTTTGCCAAGAAAATCTACTGTAGGATCATCATGTTCATATCTTTCTTTGAGGCGTTGCTGAGATGACTTTTTCTTTCTATTGGATTCATCATCATAGTCATAAAGACAGTCATCATAATCACAAGCATAAGCAAACTTGTGCCCGGTGACTGGGTCTTGGAAAAAATAGACTGGATCTCCAGATGATTGGAAAGAACTTATTGGAATCTGGTTTTGGAAAGCTGAAGGAGATATCATGTTAATCTCGGGAAGCTGTGATGAAAATATGGGAAGGGCATTTGGAGAAGGAGTATCCGGCTTGGGAAAAGAGATCTCAACGAAGCCATCTGGTTGAGTGGTGAAAGTGGGATTGATAGACTGAAGTGGCTTCGGATGTTGGTGTGTTTTTTCATAAGTTGTAACCCATGATTCTGGGAGCAGCTTTAGAAGCTCAGGTCGGGAGAGTTGTTTAGGAATATGGGAACAAGTTGCTTGGTGAATGGTGTTTATGTCAAGCAGGAGAGCATCATTGGAAGTAGAGGATGGTAAGCACATATCCATGGCATGGTTTTGCAGTCTATATGCCATCTGATAGTGGAGTGTAGCAACATAGGTGGTAGAGACAGTAGAGGCGCCACCAATCTAGATCTGGACCTTCAGAGCACTAAGTAGATGTGGATCTGCTAAGGGCATATTGAAGTTGGGGAAGAAAGTGAAAACTACCGTGCCAACATTTAAGGTAGTTTGGACAGTCGTTATGCATGCATGCTAATAGTGGTTAAATCTAGTATCAACCAGAGCAATTTGGGAGGTAACAGGAAGACCTTTTCAGCCATGAAAAGAGAGAGCAAGGTGAATAGCTCCAAAATGGAGATGTGTGAATCCTTGTTGGTGCCACTGACTAGGAAGATCAGATGGTAACTCAAGTGGAAGTAATTGTTCTTGCTCAGTAGCAAGGATGAAACATTGGTCGAATCTAGAGGCTTGCAGATATTCTTTTACTGAAGAAGGACGAGGGGTTTGGAACAAGCGGGTAATGGTTTTCTTGATTGTATTGGTTGGCTTAGCAAACGTTGTATAAGGATTAACCATTGGAAGATCGGTAACAAGGACTTTGCTTGATTCATCAAGGTAGTCATACTCATATAAATATTCTATGCGAGAGGAAGAAGAAGGTGAAAGGAAAGAACGAGAACTAGAAGAACGAAAAGAACTGGAATCGGAAGATCTGGACATAGACATAATAGAGGAAATCTGGGTTCATCAATTACTCATACATACAATTATAATTCCAAAAGTTGAAGACTAGTTCATTTAATGCAAACCAGAAATGTTATACAAGAAGTGGTCTAGGCAGAGCGTGATCTATGGACCAATCATGCACTGTAACTCTCTTCAGGTTTGATTAGGTGACAATAAACAAAGATCATTCCAAGATACGGAGGAAGGTAACCCGAGTTAAACAGCCATCCACCCGCCCAAGCGCTCAAGGGACTATTATCCTCAATATATTGAAGCAATATATGTTAATTGAACAAATAATCACCAAGTTTTTCACAAAGAAAAGATCTTCACATAGAAGATAGGAAGGTTACGACGATGGTTTGGAATACGCAGTAGTCATTAGATCTACACCTCGTATGCCCCAGAGACCAATCGCTACAACACGTTCAGGTTTTTTGAAAAAATGAGATTTAAGAATGTAGGAATTAAAATTGCAGTGCTTGTAAAAGAATCACCCAGAGAGAGCTTAAGCAGCCATTAATGACTTACTGGCTCTGATACCAAAATATAACCTTTCTTCTTTTCGAATTAATGGATTAAAAATATGATAAAAGTAGTTGAGGAAAATGATGCATTACGTGATCTCGTCAATCATAACATTTCTTCTTCTCGAAAGCAAGAGTTTTTAATATATATTTTTTCGAAAATGTTACTTGCACCGAATTATTAGACATGATTGAGACCGTGAATAGTTTATTAACTGTTGGAGGGATAAATATACATATATTTGAGTCCCACAATAATTTATCCCCTTGTTCATAACTCTTCACTATTTTAATCATGTCTAGCAATTCAGTGCAAGTATCATTACTTTTTTATAAATTAATATAACATCATTATATCCCATTGGAAAATTAGATAATTCATTTAAAATTTGTGGTAAGGTTAAAAACGAAAATTGAAAATTTGTTCGTATTCTCTCTTCCATTTCTCATAAGCAAACACAAAATATCATTCCATATGCCCTCTCATTCATCCCTCCTCAATTTTTCCCTCCAACCAAACATACCACTAACGTACGCTTGTCTTGCTACATAAAAAGCCCTCCTAGTGTTTAAGAAACACATGAGCTACCAATCTGCAGCAAAGACTGTATTTCTACAATGGTAATTCTTTTTATAAGAGAACCAGTCTCAAAATATTTGACTGTATATTAGTGAGTACAGAAACAGACATACATAAAAAGGACTTGCATGAAAAACATATTATGTCAATCCAAAAATTGCAGAAAAAAAACTGATGGAGAGCAGGCAAGGGAGGCCAGCAAGCTTTGTCAAACAGCAAAGGCCCCAGCATCCATGCAGTGCTCTACTTCCCTAGCAAATGGCGTCCGCGTTGATTGGCACCTTTCACGCGGAAATTTAACTCCTCCACATCATCGTTAAGATTTCCCAGAGCTTTGTTCTGTCTGCAATAATCCCAACATTTATACATAAATTTCGACCGATATCATAATATAGGCTAGTATTATGACCAAGATTTGTTGTATGATAGAACTAAAAAAATGAAGCATTGAAAATTTTCAGATCTGAAATCAAGTACGGAAGATTTAAGTGCTGATTAAGAAAATTGTATTTTCTGATATTCTGGTGAATTTTCAATCTTCAAACTTCAATGATAAATGAGGATCCTGGCATCTAAAATTTACTCAATTCTAAGTGGCACTAATGTTTTCAGTGATGTTAAATTTCTTACCTCACACTTAATTGAATAAGCTGAATCTGTTCAGACTTGAGTATTGACATAGATGTATCAAACAACACCTTAGTTCTTTACGACATAGCTGATCCAATAAACCACTTGTGAGATACGAAAACCACTAACCTTTCAATTTCAGATCCCATATCAACAGCCATATGCTTCAGCTCCCCCAGTAGGTTGCTCAAATCAGAAAGTGCATCGTCTTGCTTTGCCTTTTCTACCTGTTATCATTTCAAGTTTAATGAAGTCAACGAGTTTATTGATCAGTAACTTTTGCCTATACTAAAAAAAAAAAAATCACTAAATCAAGAAAACAAAATCAAATAAATTTTGATTTCCATGGGACAAGGTAGGAGAAGTCTACTAAGTGAGACATAACGGTCAGAAAAAATGACACTAGAATGAAAAGAGAAAAAGAATAGGAGACCTAAGCGAGCACACATTCAGATTCCATTGCAAACAATATCTGTTTCTCACGAGAGCAAGGACATGATGATATCAGGATTCAAGGACTGCACGATTGGCATTACAAGCAAATCTATCCAGCACGTTAAAATGTTACAGTTCTTACAATAAAAAAACAACCTAACTATTGCAATAACAAAAACAATAAAGACAAACCTCGACTCTTTGCAGTGCACTGGTGGGTTCAGGAGGTGTTGTTTGTGTGTCTGACAATCTCTTGGGTGCCGGAGCCAGTCCCAATCTGTCCCGCTGATCCAAGTGGCTACCCTTTCTCTGAACTGGATCATCTGAAAAAATTAAGAAAATCAGACAAAATGAGAAATGGCGAACATGGTCAATGTATCTAGATGGATAAGAAGAAAACAAAGAAGAAAAAGGGAGAAACAAACAGTTCCACCCTCGACCCTCCTCTATTCAGTATGATATTTGATTTCAGGAGAAAATGAACAATGAGTTGAGCATATAAAGTAAACAAATGAGATGAGTACAAGGTACACAACCTCTTATGATGACAGGGCCCCTTATTTGTCGGGTTTTCTTTGGCTTCCATGTTCTGGAGAAGATGCCCCCGAGACTTCCCAAAAGTTTCTCACTCTGATATCAAACATAAGCAATATAAGTCTTCCTTCAGATACTAAATTTCAGGGCAGGTAGCCAACAAAAAAAGCTGCAAAGATGAAAGAAGAACAAAATTGTAACTTAAATGTGGAAAAACAAAATCTTCCAGGTCAAGAACATAATCCCCACACCCAATAATATCTTCTAGGGAGGCCAAAACAAATTAGTTAGTAAGGGAAAACCAATCAGGGTTGATTCTGAGTCTAGGTCATTTCATCACATTACTTGTTTAGCCAACCAATCTCCACTCATATACGTTGTGTTAATGGATGGAGTACCACTCCTTGCTTATTTTTTCGTCTAGAGTTGGTGTTCCATGTACATTAGTACAACATCGAAACAGAAAAGGGACGCTTACTTCTTGTTGTAAGCATTGTGGCTTTCTTGTCGTACCAGTCAGATAGTCGATAAATTATTGCAATATACGTTGTTGGAATAGATCGAGATCTCAGAACCAGATTCTTTAGAAAGACCAGTACTCCTCTGGCCATGAAACGCGCTAAAGAGGCTTCAACAAGACGGCATGCTTCTTTTGGTAAAATAAAGTACATCTCCAACAGTGTTGCATAAGGGTTCTATATTGAATCGATGAGGGATTCATAGGATATGATCGAGGAGTTAGATTGATTCTTTTGTTCATGTTTGTTGTTTGAAGAGTACTAGGGCTGACACAGAGATTAAGACACATAATAAACAAACTTGTATAAAGTACGACAATGGCACAATATGGTCAAAGGATCCATGGAACTATGAAAGCAGTGCTGCATTACGTACTCTCGTTCTTGTAATATAATGAAAGTCAGACCAATTGACTAAAGCTTTAAGACAAGCACCTTATTAATCAAACTGTGAGACCTCTTCCGTTTAACACAATATATCTAGCCTTTACGGCTACAGAGGATCCTACAGACCTTTTCTTATATATTATTATTCCTTATTTTGTTATAATTGATGGCTTGTTCCACTGCTAGTCTCTTTTCTTTTTCTTTCCCCCTCATTCTTCTTAACGGAAACGCTTCACAAGGCATATATGAGGTTTAATAGCAAAGGGTGTTACGGTGGAGTAACATCAAAGTTAATTAACAACTAACATCTACTAGTGATGGTACTATAACCAATATTGAAAAAGTATACGCATCCATATATTATTCTCTTCATAATCAAACCTCTTAGAGTCAGGGAAATTCCGACCAACAGAGATATATTTTCAACCAAATTTTTGTACGCATTTTCTATAGTCAGTGACTGATTTACTGAAGTCCATAGCATCCAAGAGAATGGGCAATACAGATTTTTTTAACTAAATTTACTAAAATAAGGACTTCAAGTGCATCCCAAAGCGTGCAGATCTCCACAACTGTAACAGTACCGGTGAAAGCAGATTGTAAGAATAAATTCAGGTTAATTATATTAAAAAGTTCATTCTATAGGTTTCTAGACTTCTATATTTCTACATTTGTAACTGAACCTATACATTTTCAGCTCATAGACACTAAAAGTATATCATGGGAAAAGTAAACCAGCAATATTGTTAATTACATTGATAAATAAACAAGCCATACCGTGCTGAGATCACGATCAAGGTCAGAAGAAACCATGTGAGTCCGGGTAATTTGATCACCCTGCTGATGCAAATTAACCAAAGTCTTGGTAGCATCCTCCCTCATGTTCTCTGCTATCTTCAGGCAGTTGTTAACCGTCTTTGTCGTCTCCTCAGCCTTGTTTACCGCATAACTCTCCAATTCTTGGACAGTCTGGTTCTCTATTCCTCCCGAGTCACGGAAATCATTCCTATATGTGTTTCTCACAGCTGAAGCGCGAGAGTACGAAGATGAAGGGGTCCCTTTTTCCCCATCGTCGAAAGGGTTAGTACCCAAAGTTGGGGTAACTACCTTGGGTTCAGCAGAAGTTTTCCTCGAGGGTTTTAGTGTTTGTTTGTTATCTGACTCATCGTCGGAATCAAATGGATTGCGGCTAGAATTGCCACGGGAACCGGGGTAAACCGAGTTTTGTTTAGCATCCTTTCCTAATGAGGATTTCTTAACTCCTAGCATATTTGGATGGACAAAATGGAGGACTTTTTTTTTTCACCCAGTTGATGGATTGAAGTACTAGAATTAAAACTGAACTAATTATGACAAAGTTTGATGCAGTTTTCACAATGTGCCTGAAAACAGAAGAAAGACCAAACTATTAGACTGTTCAATTAAACTAACAATCAACAACAAAATAGATATCCAATACACTGTGAGCCTGTGACTAGAAAATCAACCTTTAACACTGGAGTTCTGAACAAATAAATGCCAAACACATAACAGATATAAGAAAAATAATAAAAAAATTTAGCACAAACCCATGAAGAAATCAACAAAACTACCTTAAGTTGTGAATTACCCTAACAATAAAAAGTTCACAAAAAATCAAACATACAAAGTGAGTCTGTTACTAACACGTCAATTCAGTTTAATTGGTATGAGCTCTTTAAATCAAACAGGTAACAAACACAAAATTTATACTTATCCCAAATTTCCTCATCAACAAAACACGCCCATAACCAAAAAAAAAAAAGGACAAATAAATTGCTCATAAACAAAAACAACCACAAACCCACGACAAATTCAACAAAAAGTACCTGAAATTCTAACAAGCAGTTGAAGAAAAGTTCACTAAAAGATCAAACATACAGGTATATATGAAGAAAAAGGACACACATACCCTAGTGTTCATGTAATATGATAAAAACAAATATATAAGGAAACCAACCAAAGATGAAGACAAACTGGCCGACGATGTTTTCAACAAGAATTAAAAACAAAAAAATGGATACTTCCAACTGAGCCACCACAAGCATGTATATGTGCAACACCCATATATTCTATAATCTAACGGTTACAGGATTGTTTAGTTTAAGTACGAACCCCGAAACTGAATACAAATTTAAATAAATACAAATGTGATAAAACACCTATAAATCCACGAAATGTGGAGATTTCCTGGATATGAAAAGATGTCTATAAAACTGAATATATATAGAGAGAGAAAACAAGTGTTTAGATATGAAAACACATTTGAACACCACGCAGAAATGAGAGTGTAGATGTGGATAGTAGGGGGAAACTGTAAGAATTTGAATAAACTTGGTTTCTTGATTACGTATAATATTTGGGTTTTTTCTCGGCTCTAGTTTTTGTCAATGAGAGAATTTGTAATAAATTGTTTGACCTACATAGAATGTCCATAAGATAGATGAGTCTGGGACCATATATGTTTATATTTTAGGCATATCATGAGGATGTCATTTGGTTTCAAAATAAATCAATTAACTTCCCATCATTTAAAAAAATTACATTACAATTTTTAAATTTGATCAAATTGTCCCCTCCCTTCCAATTGTTCCCATTAACGGAAGTAATAAATGACTTAATAGTCATTTCCTCAAACTGTAGAGGGGTTTTCTAAATTGGAAAGAGTTAGTTGATTTTTTTTTAAACCACTGGGAGGTTTAGTGATAATATCTCAATATATAATTTATCTAGAAATTTAAAAACCGATAATTTTTGGAGTTTGTATTAAAAAAAAAAGGCAACATTCAAAAAATAATTTAAGAAAAATGTCATTTTTCAAAATTAATTACAAAAAGGATAACTTTTAGTAAAATAATTAAAATTTTGACAAGTTTGGATAATTGTATGACTAAAATAACCTCAACTAATTTGTAATTATTTTACTTATTTACCTTTCACTTATTCAATTTTTATATTGACAATTATATCTCCTTAGTACTCTTAACTACATATTTCTTCTTCCATTAGGGTTTTCATTCTTCAGCCGCTCTAATTAGTTCACACCTTCATGCCTGAGAACCGATCCTTAACCGCTGAAATCAGGGTAGATGTTGGTATTCTGTATTGATCCATCGGAGTGAGAAAGAGATTGAAACACTTTTCAGAGTTGGTGACCAAAATCATTCAATGAGTCGATGATATACATGTATATATATACATAGATCTACATATCTATATTACTAGTAAAAACGTGAAAAATTTCAATATCTAAAATTTTAAATATTTTAGATGTAAAATAAATATAAATTATTTTCCGAACTCCAAATTAAAGTAGGATTCTATCTATATGTATCAAAAGAAGTGTATGAAGTAGGATTCTATTTATATGTATTGAAAAGAAGTGTAACAAAACACAAAAACCAAAATGAAGTAAGTGAAAGTGTCAATCCTAAACTTATCCAATTTAAATTGTTGACAGTTGAGTCACAGTAGTCTGATACAATTGTGATTGTGATAAAAGTCCAATCTACTGTGCGATGATCTAATGGTATTTTTTAAAAAATAAAATTATTTAAGCACGTGTGAATTTATACTTAATCAAATTCGTATAAATTCACATTGAAAAATCAGTAAATAAAATAAAAGATGATTAGAATAACTCACAAAATAAAAACCAAAATGCAAGGAAAATTAAAAACAAATAAAATTTGAAATAATACAAAAAATAAAAAAAATAAGTATAACGAAAAACCAATATACAAAAAATATTAAAAAAAATAGGATATTTAAAAGTATAGAAATCGGGAGGTATTTATGAAAATTACCAATAAAAAGTAAAAATTAGAAATTATGGTGTATTGATTGACTAATATACACAAAATTTATGAAATCGTTAGGTATAATTAAAATCACAAAATTAAAATAAAATAAAATAAAATTATTAACAATGAATTAGCAAATATTACGTTTAATCTCTATTACTAAACTTTACTTATAAATTAGTAATCCTAATTGTAGTGCCATAGAACTAAGATTTTAAATTTTATTTTATTTTTTAAAATTATATATTATTTTCAAACAAATACTTAAGTTCTTCTACAACAATGCAATTGTAATTTGATTGTAAATTTGAAATCCAAAATGGAATTGTAGTCTAATTTTAGTTTAAACCTAATTATAATTTTTTTTATTAATTTTCAAACCAATTATACTTAAGTTCTACTACTACAATTCATTATAAATTCAAAATCCTAATAGTAGTTGTAGTCTAATATATTTACATTTTACATATATGAGTTCTAAACCAATTCTACTTAAACACTATTACTAAAATTTAGTTGTAAATTAGTAATATTAATTGTAGTACAAATAGACTAAGATTTTAAACTGTATTTTATTTTTAATTTTGAAATTATATATTATTTTGAAATAAATTATATTTATGTTATTCTACTGCACTGCAATTATAATTTAACTATAAATGTAAAATCTTAATTGTAATTGTAGTCTAATTTAAGTTTAACCTAATTGTAGAATAATTATTAATTTTTTAGTTTTAATATTATAAATGCAATTTTAATTTATATTTATTATGAAGAAAAATTTACTACGTGCAAAGCACGTGCATTTTACTAGTATATATATATATGTGTGTGTGTGTCTATATATCATCGACTGATAAGACCAGAATATTTGATATTTTGGGCGTTAATTAAACCTTTGTTAGTCTCTTTATTTTATTAATAAGATATTTTTATACAAGTTGCGTGTTTAAGCATGTTTCAGGGGCCTTAACACAAATATGATTTAATTTCGGGTTTTTAGCAATTGTGTCTGATCCGGAATGACACTTAGAAGATTAAAGCACTCACTTCAGAGCAAAGTACAAGTGGTCAAAGCATAAAATCGCAAATTTATTAATATTCATAATCAGGGACCACCGATCGATCGGTAGAATCCTCTATCGATTGGTCGCACCGACATTGAAATGCGTGCAAAACTGTACTGCATAATTCTGACTCCTTGTGCAAGCATAGTGAAGGGCATATTGGTTCATTCACTGCTTTTACTTGGTCCTCACACCAAGTCTTCTTGGAGTGCAAGCAAAGACATGTCATGATTACACCAATTTTTATCTATAAATATATGAAAACTTCATGAAGAAAATGGAGGATCTTTCATCTTTCAATAGAGAGATATACATAATACAAAGTCTCTCTAGAGAGGCTCTCCTCAAGAACCAACTAGCCAATCATAAAGATGATTGCTACATCAGTGATGCAGTCTTCTCCCTCCATGAGCGGCTCTAAGGTTTCGAGTAATGTAGAACTTTAATTTATTTTATTGCAAAACGGGGAAGCTAAATAGCACTTATATGATGATTATGTAGTGAGAGACAGAACATATAACATAAATAAGATTCTTTACTAGTTATCTTCTTGTCTTAGATTGAATTAATAATTAATCTTGAACAACTATGTTTTATTGCTAGGGGCTGGAACCCCGAAGATTTAATAATGGTTTTTACATAATGGTTCTTAATTGGCATGATAAATTCTTAGGTTTTCACAGTCCATACTAAGAGAAGATGGTTATTAGCATATTTTTAATTTAATGTTTTAGGAGTAGTTGTAGTATAGATGCATGCAATAATCATACTAATCAAAGATGGACTGTTGTGAATCGGACCGATTGCATCTCTTTGAGGATTAGGCAACTGTTTGTAGCGTTACTAATTTGATTCATATAAGATGTATCTCCATTTTGCAATAATAAGATTAAAGGACTATATTACAAGACTAGTGGTGGAGTTGGATCAAAATCCTAGACGTGTTTATCTTGATTTAAAACACAAAACTATCTCTTTTATTTATTTTATGTTTAGTAGTTTATAAAACCAACCAATCAAAACATCGTTTATAATATAATTCAATTTTCTACTTGACGATTATTTGAAATACGACTTTCATCTCTGTGGTTCGATACTCTCTCTACCCAAATATACTATATGCTACTCGCGTACTTGCCACTGAGAGATAAAACTAAATCGTGTTAATTCTTCATCTTAAACACTTTTATTTTCACACGACTTGAACTGATCATCGAGTCACCTTAATGATGATTTGGTGACAATTTGCTATATAATGCATATTATTTTGTTGAGATATGGGTGTAGTTAAATGTCATTCAAGACACTTTCTATGATATCTATGGATTCTTTGAAATTTGATGAGTGCTCACTATCGATTGATTTTAGGTGAAACAGATTATATAACACTAAAAACAACAAAGTTATATATATTGAGTTAAAAGTTTTATGCAGTGAAATATAAGTTTTACTCAATGAAACAAAAGTTTTACATGACTTTCTGAAAATGTGTATTTTCTGAAAATTGAGAAGTGCTTATGCTCAATAAATTTTAGGTGAAACCAAATATTTTACATATAGAGTAAAAAGTTTCATATCTTGCGTCAAAATTTTTACCTAATGAAATATAAGTTTTGCAATAAGAATTAGAAGTTGTATTTAATGAAACAAAAAGTTTACATGAAATTCTGGAAATGTGTATTTTCAGTAAATTGATAAGTGCTCATACTTTGTATCGTTTAGCTAGAATAAAATATTTTACCTATTGCGTCAAAAAGTTTTAAAGTTTGCATTAACAGTTTTACCTTATGAAATAAAAGTTTTACAGTAATATTCTTGAATTTTTTTTTTACCTAATGATATACTTGATGGAGATGACGATTGTGAGATGGAGGGTTGTTTGAGATGAAATGGTAATTACGTCGGTTCAGAAAATTTGATTTCTTAGAGTATTTTTAGTGAAATACAATATAAGGACATTTAAGGGAAATGTCTACAAGTGTATTAAGGGCATTATAGACCAAAATTATGTTTTTCTTTTTTTTGTAATTGTTTTTCAAAATTGACCTTTTCCTTTAATTAGTTTTTGAATGTTGTCGTTTTTTTAATATAGGCTCCAAATGTTGTCGTTTTTTTAAACTTTCCGTATATTTATATATTAAAGTTCTAAACCTCAAATTATGATAAAACCGGTTTTGTCACTACTCACTACCAGTACCCAGCCACTGTTTTGACTCTATAAAGTATATTTAGTTGCATATAACAACATTTTAGAATTAAATTGAAAAAATAAAAATTAATTCAAAGTATGAACTAATTATTTTCTAATTTCATACAACATGACAAAACAAAAATAATTTACAACCTGAATTTAAAGAGATTGATCATAAAGGTAGACCAACTAGGTAAGTTTTACTTGCACTCCCTCCATGTCTTGCTTCCAAATCGGAGTTTGCTCTCTTTCTTATTGTGCTATGAATTAATGATCATTATATTTCTTGTAATTTAGCTCAAAATCCATTTTTTTTTCAAATGGTTCAAACTGTTCTTGTACCTACCAAATGTAAGATAGATTATATTTCGATCTTGAGTTTTTTTTCCCCTTTTATTACCTTCATCAATAAACCCCTTGCGGTTTAAATTAAGGGCTATCATCAGTAAAACCCCCGTGGTTTAAATTAAGGGTTATTATTAGTAAACCCCCCATGTGATTTCAGGGACATTTTTGTCTTTAAATCAAAATTTATGTCTCACATGACACGCACATGTCAATAATTTTAACGGACTTAACGGAAATTGGAGGGGAGGGGGGCGATTTGATCAAATTTTAAAACTGTAGGGGGTTTTTTGAAATGGAGGGGAATTAGTTGATTTATTTTGAAATCACATGAGGGTTTCATGATAATATTCCTTATATTTATTCACCTAATAGCTGATAACCATTTGGTGTTGCAATTTTGCGGGTGCAAATAATATTTTTCTAATTTTAAAACTATTGACAAATCTCCTGTTAATTTCGGATAAACTAGGAAGAAGAAAAAAAGAAAAAAAAAAGTTAAGTGAACTTTTTATGAATGGAGGACTCGTATATTTTACTTGAATTTCATAAAAATTTTAATAAATAAAATAATTATATCAAAAAAGTAAAAAAAAAAAACTCATTTCTTTTTAAAGTATAATTGGAAATGGAGGGTTCGTATACAAATTCAGTGACTTGTTTCTTCTATTTGAATTCTCAACTCCTTTTGTTTCTCGATAATCCTTCCTGGTTAAGAGCACGGTTAGCCTTTGTTTCTTCTATTTGAATTCTCAACTTCTTGACAAGTATAATTGTTCTTCGCTAATCCTTCCTAGTTAATAGCGTGGTTAAGAGAATGAAAATGGTCAAACCATCCAATCCTTTTTAGTTAAGAGAATGAAAATGGTTTGCAACGCTTCTTATCTAATACTCAATTTTAAGACAGATATTTTTCGAGTCTATTACACCGCTACCACGACAACAAACAGTGGTTAAGAGAGAATCCATGTGCAAATTATCTATTTTCTCTGGTATCTATCAAATACCCCCTTAAATGTTTTGCTCTTTCTCATCATCACAACAAAAAATTGGTTTATTAGATGTATCCAAAAATAATCTAAATTAGTGCAAACATATAAAATAGGTCAGCTCGAAAGTAGGGTTGCAAATGAACCGAGCCGTTCGTGAGCAAGTTCGGGCTCAGCTCGTTAAGTGTTCAGCTCGAGCTCGTTCATCTAGTAAATGAGCCAAGACTGAGCATAATTCTTAGGCTTGTTTAGTAAACGAGCCAAACTTGAACATTGTTGAACTCGGCTCGCCAAGCTCGTTTAAGTTAAATAGTAAAATTATCTCATATTCGACAAAAGTAGGTATTCAAATTGAAAAAAATATGAAGAGTGTTTTGGAGAATTATATGACTGATGGGGTCATTGCCTAAGAATCACTTCTGTAAAGTTTTTACTAGTAAAAACAAAATATAAATAAAGGAAAATAAACAAGAACCAATGAATATAGTATCGAGAAATGAAAATATGTTAACAACAAACCTGCAACAACTCAATCTAAACGATTATTGTAAGAGTAATATATGTTGGAATTGAATTGAGTCATTCGTGAGCAAGCTCAGGCTCGACTCATTAAATCTAATGCTCGGCTCAAGCTCGTTCGTTTAGTAAACGAGCCGAGCCTGAATACATTTTCTAGGCTCGTTAAGTAAATAAACCGAGCTTGAACATCTCAAAACTCGGCTCGGCTCGTTTGCAGCCCTACTCGAAAGGGTGGATCTGTGAACTACAATGCCATAAAAATTCCATTGAATATTTGAAATACCTCAGCATCTCTAAACCTTGACGTGGTATCTCAAACCAATTAGAACAAGTGGTGATTTCTACACGCATATGATAGAATCATTGCGTGTATTACACCTCTTTTTTATTATTATTGTTTTGGGGTACCACATATATTTGTCCCCGGAATAGCCAATATCTTCTCAACAAACACATGAAGAAGCAAAATTGTGCTAAGCGCAGGTACAGTATCTATTTCAAACAGAAACATCACTGAAAATCGCTATAAACATTACTCTTGATGATAACAGAATTTATCCCTGGCAATTTTCATCTCCATTACATATTCCACACCCAGTTCAGTTGGTACACGCAACTATATATTTCTACAGATATATATATATATATATATATATATATATATATATAATTTATGACATTTTGCACCATACAGTTTTCAGGAAGCTGATGGGTATTCAAGAATAAAACAATTTAGACAGTACAACAAACACGAGACGTTTGCATAAATACAATTCACTCTTCACTCCACAAATACAATTCACTCTTCACTCCACAATCAACTTGGTCTAGCGCCCAACAAAATGCTACATCAGTTGTTATACTGGATTTGATAGGCTCAGCTTTGGAAGGTCTTCATTGGAGAAATTTAAGACAATATCTTCCATTATTCTGCGCACACCACTCACCACCATTGCAAGTCTAAACCAAATATGCTGCTTTAATACTCTGTGTGCCAAGCCCCTGTGAAAAAAAAAAGTAATGCCCAGCGAAAGATTGGGTCAGATTAGAAGGAGATGGAGGGGAGGGATGATAATATGTCAGTCATAGTTACTCGGCAGTCTAAGAAAAGGGGTATATATGGTGTCATAATAGTTGTCCTTTTCGTTTAAGCTAAATAACTAAGGAATGGACATCGATCTGCTGTCAATTATATTGCAAAGGCAACTTTGTACTAGATATAATGAATGAAGTTTTTTGCTTCAACTTGTGGATTTTACATTTGTTGTTACCCTTAGGGTCTCTCGCCAACTCAACAATAAAGAATCAAAACTAGTCAGCAGTCTTAGGAAAAGGCACAACCATATTTGGTCTCATTTATAAGGCGATGTCAACGGAGTAGACATCTATTTGATTTCAATTAAATTGGAAGAACAATTTTTTACCACAGGTATTGAAAGTATACTTTCCTTTCCCATTGTGAAATAATCCATATGATCTTAGGGGTCGATAGCTGACCATTGTATGTGTTGATTCCTTAGTGATTGTTAACTACCAACTACTCCAAAAGTTTAAACTGTTAGAGAAGATATAACTTAAATATTTAATCCTTCAACAAGCCCCCTTACATGTGGCCTTCTTTTTGGTTCAACACGGGAAACAACAAATTTTCAAATATGGGTGACAGTGAGGTTCGAACACGGGACTTCATGCTCTGATACCATGTTTGTGTTGGGTAGTCTTAGGTCTCTCTCACCCCAAAAGCTAGCTCAAAAGGTGAGGTTTTTCCTCACATTTATATACTGACCACCAGTCTCTTCCACAACCGATGTGGGACAACCCCAACAATCTCTCCCTCACACATCGGACCTTGGGTCGGAGTAGCAACATTCCGTTTCTCCCAGAAACTACTGGGCCTAGACTTGTTGGTAACCTGAGCTCTAATACTAGTGTTAGGTGATCTTAGGCCTCTCTCACCCAAAAAGGTAGCTCAAAGGGTGAGGTTTTCCTTCACACTTATATACTAACCATCAGCCCTTTCCACAACCGATGTGGGACAATCCCAACAATCACCCCCTCGCATATCGGGCCTTAGGTCAGAGCAGAGACAATCTATTTCTTCCGGAAACTATTGGGCCTAGATTTGTTGGTAACCTAGGCTCTAATACCAGTGTTGGGTGGTTTTGGGCCTCTCTCACCCCAAAAACTAGCTCAAAGGGTGAGACTTTCCCTCACACTTATATACTGACCACCAAATACTCCAAAAGCTTAAGCTGATAGAAAGGGTGTAACTTAAATATTTAATCCTTCAACAGTAATCAATATTTATGAGGAATAATGTCAAATCCATAAACAAATAGGGAATACAATGATGATTTGAACTAAGAAGGGAAGATAGAGGTCCAATCAAAGGGAGAAGGTAGGAATGTTTGGTTACCAAAACCCTAGGTATTATCTCCAGGTGTCTTGTCATTGGGAGACTTGGAGTTCTCCTTATATACCCGCAGGCTAGATCTCTTATCCGTTGGATTGTGGGGACCTCCCTCGGTATCCAACGGTGTCTAAACACCTTGTCTTGTGGTGCAAGGAAGGAAGGCTTTTATCAGAGATCTATGACACCTTTGCTCCCTACTTTTGCAGCGGGGTAGGTGGCTGCCCGACGTGCATTAAATGCTCGTGCTTTCCTCGGGGTTCGGTTTCAACTCCCTTTGACTAGGTCCACGCTTGGACTAGTACCCTCTATCTTATCCTCCAAACCAAACCTTCTTAGCATTCCCTCGAAGGCTTTTGGCTCGAGCGAATCATTTACTACATTTTGGTTCCTCAATTACTGAAATATGCCTCATGCTCGCGAGGCTTTATTTCACATGGCGTAATTGTGAGTGTTTAGATGAGTTTAGCCGTGTGAATAGAGGTGGATTTTAGTGTAGGCCCATGGGGACACCTACAACCATAATGGTCATTCAGCTTTTCGCCAGAGCCGACGAGCAACAACAATTATTTATTTATTTTCCAAAATAAGCAGCAGCAACAATTTTTTGTGTCGAAGATTGGAAGGGCTGATGTTGGAAGGCTTTAAGGAGATTACATGGTTGGTGAAGGAAGAGATAGAAAATTGACGTGAGAGATAGAGAATGTTGTCCCCTTATTTTGTGTGCATAGTCTCGTATAAAAAAGTTGCTCACTAGTGTAAGGGGTAAAAGTGGTCAAGGCCGCATGTAAGGCCGAGACACATGGAGTGCAGGCAATGAGAGTGAGACGCGTGTCCATGTGTGCCATCATTCACTACCCTCTTGTCCTAGGAAATGGAGCCAACAGCTAGAAGCCAGTACCTACAATCTAAGTGTCCTCCTCATGCACATGCTGCAGTAGTGTCCTATGGTAGATTTCCCATGTGTGGCCCCAGTAGCTAGCATATACAATCTTTGTCCACTAAACCACAACCTTCTTGATGCCTCCCGTGTGGTGTGTCGAGGTATGATGCGACACATAAGTTCCTTGCCCTCATTAAAGGTAATTCGATGGAAGATCAACGCTAATAATTTCTCTCAAATCCCCTATCTCCCCTCCCCCACCTCAGAATGATAATACAGGTTTTGAGGAAACTCGGCTCAAACCCGGGTCGTGGGATGAGCATATAATACTAAAAGTTGAGTTAGATCCAGCCTCTAGTCAACCTTTTCCTGTCAAAATCCTCAAATAAGCAGGATCATCCTCTGGTAATGGCTTTTTATGCTAATGATGCTATGAGGACATAGTTGATAAGTAATCACATGTCAAAAAACAGCTTGTTATTCCCATTTTTTCCTATTCTAATATGGCAATTAAAGATCTTACTCTTTCTAGGTTTGCAAGGCACCTTAATAGTACCTAGATCAGTCACCACCTATATAGGGACCAAAAGAAGTATCATGTAGAAGCAGCATGAAGAAGTATTTTGTAGAAGTGAAGAGAGAGATTAAAGACGAACAGATTAAGGAGGATATGAAGAAACAAACCTCTTTCCACAGTTTTGAAAAAAGGAACCTCATTGTTTTGAATCTTCGATACAACCGTTTTTTATGCTTCACGACTACTTCTGAGAGAAGTAAAGGATTTCCTCCGTTCCTTTTGAATCTAAATCAACAGGAAATATACAAGTTTGAGAGACTTGAGCAAAGTTCCAATCCCACAGTGAACAAGTCAAAATACCCATACCTGAGCCTCCAACTCTTCTATTCTCTGTAAAGATACTTGTTCAATGCAGGCACGGCGTTTGCACTCTTCTTCAAGCAAACCTGTTATTTGGTATCTTAGCTCAGCCATTTCTTGAGCTAAATCCTCTGCTTCTTCTTTTGCCTTTAACTTTTCTTCCCTCAATTCTTCCTAGAAAATACATCCATACGTGCATAGCGAGAGGGAGCTTCAATAAGTTTCACGCAATACTGTAATATAATTGTACTGAATCACAACTTGGTCGACTTGAGAAAACAAATTGGACTGCTTAAAATTGATTTCTTAAAATCAGGTCCAGGAGTCCAATGTAATTTGTTCCCATAACTAGTCATGCAATCATACAATTCATACCTTAAGCTGCTCCACTAGAAGTTCATATTCATGGATCTGAGATGTCATTTTCTCCATCTTGTCCTCCAAACTTTTGTCTGGTGCTCCTGCCACTGCCAGTCTGAAGAGGAGTGGACCCAGAATGTTCCCACAGATGCTTCAAAAACAACAGTGGGTTGTCAGAGAGGATGTGAAGATGGAATATCTAATAACACCAAATGAAGCAGCTCTGTAGACTGTGGTTACTAGAAAGACAAGTACAACTATATGATCATGTTTGGATATATTTTATTTTATTTGGACAAATGAACTAAATTAATAAGACACTTTGTAGTAAATACATATATTACTCATTAACTGGAGGGGTGACATTTTCCCTTGGGCAATGGGTTAGGAAAGCATTCAAAGGTCTTTAAAGAGGTGACATAGAAGCTACAAAACTCTACCAGCAGGAAGATATGGAATGCTCATTAACCCCTTTCTTGAGGTTCAAGATTCCACGAGTGTTCCTCCAAAAAAAGTTTATTACATAGTAACCACATCAAGTTATTCCCATGTTTACTGAAATTCAATATTATCACGTTTATTCTAATTAAAAGATATTATTTCTTGATTAAAAGTGACTACATATTAACATTACAAAAATTAAAATGTTTCATGAACTCATGAGTCGAGCCCGGCGACTAGGGTTCGCAATGATGCCCTGGGTCGGGACTAGGGTCCCTCCCACCCTTAACACCCACAACATTTTTTTCAGCAAAATTTAAAAAGTTGGATTTGAGAATAAATAAATAAAATGCAGACACACACACACACATATTCATAAGCAATGCTGCATTAGAAAGTGCTCAAAAGGGGATAGCAACCTACAAAACCAAGGACGAAATAGGGCCCTCGGCCTCTCAACAATCCAAAAAATCAACTCTCTCACCAATTGATTTACAATTCCCCCCACTAATCCAACAAAGAAGTAAACTAATAAGAGAGAATTTCAGCAGCCCCATTAAAGACACCCCCATCGAAGGAAAAACCACAACCAAACACACAAGGGCGCCACAGAATCATATAAACATTCCTGTACACCAAATTAACCAGATAACATTCTTGCAATAACTTGAATAATGAGGCAATTATAGTGTGAAGGCATGTGTGTATATATGTTGGAATATGTGAAGATTCTTGTGGGAAAACATAGCAGATTTCTGATCCAATTTAGTCAAGGACAAGGCTGCCTATACTGCAATGTAGCTGTAAATTACAGCTTCAGATCAGCTGCAATTATAGCTGCAGATCAGCTGCAGATTTTGACTGCAGTGTAGGTATTGATCTTTGACTTTTGTGTATATATTTGTCCTTATCTAAAGCCTAGAGTATTGCTGTAATGTCTTGTATATATAGGCTTCTACAATCTGTAAATTAGGTAAGATAAGCAATAGAATTCTGCTCTTCTTCATCAATACAATTCTGAAGTAATAGAATTCTGCATTCTCCTTCAATAATTCTGCAATACTTAATCGATAGATTTTGCATTCTTCTTCATGGTATCAGAGCTTTAGGCTCTTCTTGGGAATCAAATTCTGATAATCAGCCTTTATTGTTGTTTTTTCCTTCTGCCTTCGTAGCCAAACTCTGTGTTTGTGCACGATAATCAGCCTTTATTGCTGTGTTTTTTTTTGTGCCTTCTTTACCACACTTTTTATTGGAAGAATGTCGTTGATCTCTCACTCCAATGGTGGTGGTTTTGGAGAACTCAAGAAAGAAGACATTGACAAACTCGGAATATTTCTCAAATCCCTTGATAAATCATCTAGTATGTGTTCATTAGCTCAATCAAGTAAGTACCCTACCTCTTATACTCTTAAGTGTCTCGGGTTCACAATTTTCCAGCTCTTGGGTTATAGACTCGGGAGCTACCAATCACATGACACACAATCCAACCAGATTTACAATTTATAACCCTTGCCCTGGAAATAAAAAAATCATAGTAGCAGATGGCTCACCCGTGACTGTTGCTAGCCAAGGAACAGTAAATCTTACCCCTTCCCTTCATCTAAAAAATGTGTTATATGTTCCAAAATTGTCTACTAATCTGATTTCCATTCACCAAATCACCAAAGACCTAAACTGCTAAGTAACTTTCTTTCCTACACATTGTATCTTTCAGGATCAGGTTTCGGGGAGGATAATTAGATTTGCTAAGGAAAGGAACGGACTCTACTACCTTGAGGACATGAGTGAAAATGTAGACAAGGACAACAAGTTATCTTTTTCTTGCTCATTCGAAAACTTGTCTCCCGATAAAGCTGAAATTTGGCTACACCATTTTCGACTTGGACATGCACCTTTTAGCTTACTTAAAACCATGTTTCCTTCTCTTTTTAGGAATGTTAATGTTACCGATCTTCATTGTGATACTTGTGAACTTGCTAAACACCATCGTGTTTCATTCCCATTAAGTAACTCAAGGTCTTCCAAACCTTTTTTGTTGATACATACCGATATTTGGGGACCATCGAAAATTCCTAATATTTCAGGAGCAAGGTGGTTTGTGTCTTTCATTCACGATTGTACTAGAACAACTTGGTTATTTCTTATGAAGGAAAAATCCGAAGTGAGTAATATTTTCCAATTTTTCTTCAAAATGATAAGTACTCAATTTGGGGTATCCATTAAAAGAGTTCGGTCAGACAATGCTAGAGATTATTTCAACCGCATTCTCTCTCCTTTCTTTCAAAAGGAAGGAGTTATTCATGAGTCCTCTTATATTGATACACCCCAACAAAATGGCGTTGCTGAACAGAAAAATGGGCATTTACTCAATGTTACACGGGCTTTGTTATAACAAAACAATGTTCCAAAATCTTTTTGGGGAGAAGCAGTTTTGACAGCGGCGTATCTAATAAACAAAATGTCATCAAGAGTTTTAGGATACCAAAGTCCCATAAATGTACTTTCTAAATTTTTTCCGAACTTCAATAGTTCTTGTAAACTATCACCTAAAATTTTTGGGTGTGTTTCATTTGTGTATATTCACAATCATAATAGGAGTAAACTTGATCCAAGGGCTTTAAAATGTGCATTTGTGGGATACTCAACTACTAAAAAGGGCTACAAGTGTTTCCATCCAGCCACTAGAAAATTTTTCATTTTTATGGATGTAACATTTGTAGAAAATGAATCATTCTTTCAAAATCAAAATCCTTATCTTCAAGGGGAGAGAGTTCCTAGGGAAGATAACGAACTTGATATTCCTGAAACACTACATGAGCTTGACATTAGGCCCGAATCTGCCCCTAAATTTGCTGCTGTTCCAGAGCCTAAATCAGCCTTCAATCAGCCCGAATCTACCCCTAAATTTGTTGTTGTTCCAGAGCCTAAATCAGCCTTCAAACATCCCGAATCTGCCCATAAGTTTGTTGTTGTTCCCGAGCCTAAATCAGCAACCAAAAGGCCCGAATCTGCCCCTGACATTGAGCTGGAAAAAGGACAACCTGCTAGTCCGAATTCTGCTAAACCACTTCAGGTCTATTCAAGAAGGAGAGAACCTGATTCTAAGCCTGAAACAGTCCAGGAATCCAAACCAAAAACTGAACCAGGTACTGCCTCTTTTCATTCTCCTTTCTTTGTGGATAATGAGCATGATTTTCACAATTTTTCAAATTTTCCAAATTTAAATTTGCCTATTGCTGTTAGAAAAGGAACCAGACAATGCACTCAACACCCAATTTCTCACTTTGTATCGTTTCATAGATTATCCTCACAACACAAGGCCTTCACTACTTCCCTAAATTCCATTGACATTCCTCAAACGTTGCAAGAGGCACCTAGGGATAAGAACTGGGTACATGCTATGAGAGAGGAAATGAATGCACTAGAGAAAAATAAAACATGGGAAATTGTCAGTTTGCCTAAAGGAAAGAAACCAGTAGGTTGTAAGTGGGTATTTACCTTAAAATACAAGGCTGATGGATCTCTAGAGAGATACAAAGCTAGGCTTGTAGCAAAAGGATATACTCAAACATGTGGAATAGATTATCAAGAAACATTTGTCCCTGTTGCTAAAATTAACACAATGCGTGTCATATTATCATTGGCTGCCAACTTTGATTGGTGTTTGCAGCAATTTGATGTTAAGAATACTTTCTTACATGGGGATTTGGAAGAGGAGGTGTACATGGAACCTCCACCCGGCTTTAATAACAATTTTGGTAGTAATAAAGTATGCAGGTTGAGGAGATCATTGTATGGTTTGAAACAGTCTCCTAGAGCATGGTTTGGGAGATTTGTGAAAGCGATGCTAGCAATGGATTATAAACAGAGCCAAGGGGATCACACTCTCTTTATAAAGAACTCGATCACAGGGAAGCTCACAATCCTACTTGTTTATGTAGATGATATTATTGTAACAGGGGATGACTCAACCGAGAGAGAGACACTCAGAAACAAGCTAGCAAAGGAATTTGAGATCAAGGAACTCGGGAAGTTGAAGTATTTCTTGGGGATTGAAGTAGCACGTTCGAAAGAAGGCATCTTTGTTTCTCAACAAAAATACGTGTTAGATCTCCTCAAAGAAACTGAGAAACTCGGTTGCAAGGCAACAAACACACCTATTGAACCAATCCTCAGGTTGGGTAAAGAAGATGATGATAGTGCGGTTGATAGAGGAAGCTATCAGAGACTAGTTGGGAGATTGATTTACTTATCCCATACTAGGCCAGATATAGCTTGTCATGAGCATGGTTAGTCAATTCATGCATGATCCTAAGGAAAAACATTTGCAGGCTGTTTATAGGATTCTCCACTATCTTAAGGGTACACCAGGAAGAGGGGTCTTATTCAAGAAGAATGGTGGACTTAATCTTGAAGCTTATACGGATGCGGACTATGCTGGTTCTATAGTCGATAGAAGGTCCACATCGGGCTATTGTACATTTCTTGGAGGTAATCTAGTGACATGGAGAAGTAAGAAGCAGACTGTAGTTGCAAGATCAAGTGCGGAGGCTGAATTTAGAGCTATGGCACATGGAATATGTGAACTCCTATGGATAAAAATAATTTTAGATGATCTTAAAATCAAGTGGCAAGGACCTATGAAACTTTATTATGACAACAAATCTGTCATCAACATTGCACACAATCCGGTACAACATGACCGTACCAAACACATTGAGATAAATAGGCACTTTATTAAAGAAAAGATGGATAGTGGATTGATTTGTACTCCTTACATATCATCAAAAGATCAGTTAGCAGATGTTCTCACCAAAGGGCTGCCTATGTCAAACTTTCAAGACATCACAAGCAAGCTGGGAATGGAAAACATCTATTCACCAGCTTGAGGGGAAGTGTTGGAATATGTGAAGATTCTTGTGGAAAAACATAACAGATTTCTGATCCAATTTAGTCAAGGACAAGGCTGCCTATACTGCAGTGTAGCTGTAAATTACAGCTGCAAATCAGCTGCAATTATAGCTGCAGATCAGCTGCAAACTTTGACTATAGTGTAGGTATAGATCTTTGACTTTTGTGTATATATTTGTCCTTATCTAAAGCCTATAGTATTGCTATAATGTCTTGTATATATAGGCTTCTACAATCTGTAAATTAGGTAAGATAAGCAATAGAATTATGCTCTTCTTCATCAATACAATTCTGAAGTAAAAGAATTCTACATTCTCCTTCAATAATTATGCGGTACTTTATCAATAAATTTTGCATTCTTCTTCAATATATGTATATTACGTATTAAGAGTAAAATCATAGAATATCAACAAAAATGAGGCAGGGTAACCTTACCCAGTCTGCCCCATCTACACGAGTTTTCACTCTTAAGCAAGACCACATTAGATCACTCTCTTTTTGTCAGACATTGCAAATGTGGTGCCATCAGCCTAGCAGTTTATTTGGACAATATTAAGCTGACAAGGAATGATAAAGTCGAATTGATGCCCTGAAGCAAATTTTGAGCAAGCGTATTCATATGACATACTTGGGCCGATCGAGATAGATTTTAGGAATAAAGGTAGCAACATCTACGAAAATAATATGCATAACCTCAACGAAAGTATGTATGTAACATATTATTAAATAGGGTAAATTACTCTGACCTCCCCTCAGGTTTCGCATAATTACTCTAAAATTAAAGTTTGTGTAAATTTACTCCGACCTCCCCTGTAAAATTAATATTACACTAATATTTTTGTGCATTTACTAAAGTACCCCTAACTTAAGTGTTTTTAAACTGAAGTAATTTATGATTTGCATTTCTAATGTCCTCCTATCATTTAAAATACTAAAATATCCCTCATTGGACTCCACCCAAAACATCCTTATCACTTTCTAAGATAATTGGTGAGGTTTTTCAACATTTTTGCCACTCTCAAGGGTACTTTTGGTTTTTAATATATTTGTTCTTTCTTAATTTAATAAAGCTAACTTCATTTGATAGTAAGGTTACCCAGACCAAAGTTAACAAAACTTCAACGTAATTTTATGTCAAAGTAAATTACTTCAATTTAAAGCACTTAAGTTAGGTGTATTTTAGTAAATGCATAAAAATGTTAGTGTAATATTAATTTTACAGGGGATGTCAAAATAAATTTACACAAACTTTAATCTAATAGTACTTATGCAAAACCTCAGGGGATGTCAGAATAATTTACCTTATTAAATAAGATAAGAATGTCAGAAGCTGAAAATGAAAATGTTTACGCTTCAGCTTGAGGAGTGCAGGTAACATTGTAATTAGTAGTAAACTCAGAATCTTCTTGTAATTAAGCTATACTTATGTATGGAATTCACACGACCAGGTGATCAAATTCTTGGTGGGATTCATATGATTAAACAATTTGAGGGAGGAAATATTCTGCTGCTGAAGCATCACTATTGTCCTATTGACTGTTGAGGTCCGGACATCTATTTTCCGAAAAAGCATGAACTAGCTGGCCAATCCTTCAGCTTTTGGGGACAAGATGAATTGGCTTGAAGCTAGGCTCAGACAAGATTTCAAGCCTCAGAATATTTACGATTAAAGCAAATAGTACGATTAATTTTATAGTAAAGAGACATATGCACACTGACACGCGACAAATGCAACAATCAATTCAAAGGAGGAGGCAGTGGCCAATTTTCAATAAGGAGCCTTACTACCCTAGTCTCAACAACTATGCTTCCAAAAGTAGAAATCCAAATGCAAAAAGTCTACTATGTAGCTTAAGCATTGTGCTTCTGTGCCAATCAGCAAGATGCAAGCCAAGGTAGAAATCTAAATTGAAAAGAATCTACTATGTAGCTTAAGCCTAGTGCTTTGGTGCCAATCAGCAGGATGCAAGCCAAAAAGCATGCTGCCTCTCTTTCTAATTTTATCCCACAATGACACAAAATAATCTATTGGATGTAACAAATTTGATAATTAAAATAAAAAGAAATATGTATATAGACATGTATAATGTCACATACCTTGTATCTTTTTCTAGTTCTCTTGACGAATACTGGGTGTTTGACTGAACTACAGCATTGGTTTCCAGAAAAAAATTGAAGTGTTCTTCTATCTTTTGACAAAATACTCTGGCATTCATTTCAGACATTTCAAGCTTCTCACTCAGTTCTCTATTTTCCCTATCTAAACATTCAATAACCCTTTGCGCATCCTGAAATTGAAGCTCAAAATCTTGAATCAACCCATTCGTCCTAGCTTTCTCTAGAGCAGTTTCTTCCTGGAATTTCTTAGCTTCAAAGCAACTCTGCTCCAAAGCAAGGAGATCAAGCTTCATACCCTCTATTTCACATTGGTACTCTAGTGTAATAGATGAATTCAACTCTTCTAGTTTCTCTATGCATGAAGTTGATTGCTGTAGCTCCGCTTCTTTTTTCTGTAATTCCTGCATTAACAAGAGGAGCTCTGAATTGGACTGCTCAAGTTCCTCCTTTAACCTGGACACATTCTCCTCTAAACTCCCCATGTCTGCGAGTTTTAACTCGAGGCTTTGTAAATGCTCACCAACCGAGTTCAACTCCATGTTCCTTGCATTCAATAGGTCCTGCAGGTAATCTGTGAGGATGTTGTAATTGGGTTAAGCTTTATAAACAATTCCAAACATCAACCCAGAAGAGCACCCTGCCAGGCTGCCAGAGTTGTAACCACATGTTTCTTTAATAGGTCGTAATTTTAACCCACATACATAATTGTATTATAAATCAACCAGTGCCAAGAGATAAATTTTATAAGCTTTATCTAATGTCTGAAAAAACAAAGAAGTACTATGAAAATCGTACATGTCTTTTCATGATAAATGGCTCAAGTCTTTTCATTAGTGAAGTCACAACTTCATATGTTATTTTCCTGAAACCCATACTGCAGGCATACAGAGTCTCTAATCCCTACCTCAGTACTAAAACCTGAATATGATTAATTTTAACAATAAACATTTTGGTTGTTTTTAGAAAAGAATATGAGACAATTTTTTATCACTATTCGGTCACTTTGAGGCTTTACTTATATCAAGCTACAAGTTACTTTAGCATTCAAGGGTTGCTTGAAGTCAAAAGGTACACACAGTAGTAAAATACTCGACTTCAATTGATTCACTAAAACAGATTGTTGAACATAAAAAATGAAACTGATACTATTTGTAGAATTTGTTCAATTTTCGCATCCAAGACAAAATAGTTTGCAACTACGGTGAAGAGGAGGAAAACGTTATTTACAACTTCTTACATCTTGCAAAGTCAGCACCCACCACCACAATCAGTATATCCACATGCACTAACAATTACTAAATAATAAATAAAATGAAGGGAAAGAGCTATACACTAATCTGTGCAAATCAAACCCTACGAATGGTGAAGTAGAATTACAAAAGAATCACTACCTATTTCTTGAGCGCAATTCTTTAACTCTTTTTCCAGCTCATTGATGTGTTTCTTGTCTTCTGTGCGGACATCAGATAATGCCTTTGCATGTTGCTCCAGTCTCTGCATCAACCAAAGTCAACAAATTAGGTTTGGTGTAAAAATCTTTTCCCTGCTGCAATATGATTTTCTTGGCTTATGTCAGCACAACTTTCTAATGACAGGTGGGGGAAGTAAATGCAAATCTGCCTCTGTATTTGAAGCAGAAGAAGACAATAATCCTGATTAGTTGAGGTTGGCTCATACATCCATCTTTTCTAGTTGGATCCATATAAAACCTATCCTTACGAGTAAAGTCTAAGCGCATATGGCACGAAAAGGAAATCCGATTTCAGTAAGACTTGATCTGAAGTTCAGATTCAAGTCGGTTAAGTGAGGGCGACCGCAAAAGTCAAAGAATGGGTCAGTCTTTTCCTTCAGTTTGTCCCATATTTAAAACTAAAAACGGCATGGGAGGACGTTGCAGATGTCCGAGACGGACATGACATCTTCTCTTAATTAAAGGCAAATTTACTAGGAGGAAAGGATCCAACTAGATAATATTGGGAACCATAATCATAAGATATGACTATAAATTCAATGTTGACCCATCCACATATCACAACCTTCTTCCTTTATCAGGGTCTGGGACTACCTGTGCTGAAAATAAGACACTAGAGGCAGTATTAACCAACTCAAGTAGTCATCTTTGCCACAGTACTAGGATTTCTGGAGTTCCATCCTACCCCTCCTTAAGGCTTCGTTTGGATTGAGGGATTTGGAATGATTCGGAAAGAAAAAAAAAAGGATATTGGGTTTTCTGTTTGGGTTGTCACTTATAAAAGAAAAAAATTTATTTTGAGAGATTTGGAAGAATAGTTTATCCCTCCAAATCCCTCACTTACTATTCTTCTAAAAGTGAGAAGATTTGGAGAGAAAGAATAATAGGTTAACTATAACTTTTAAAATACCAAAAATGCCCTCAACATTTAAAAAGACAATTTTAAAGACATTTGAATCTCATCTTTTGATCTAACCATTAAGTGATTTAATTTACAACACGCATTCGGCACAATAGGAGAAGCAATAAAAGTATTGCCTCCTTTAGAATTTATTTTAAATTTCGTTATGTAAGTTCTAGCGCTTCTCTCTATTGATTGTGTTAACCTCATCTAAACTAGTTTTTTTCTTTAGCAGTTTTTCCCTGGCATATCTCATTATCTAAAAGGACATTATGTCTTATAAATCTAGTTTGCTATTCTTTTCAAAAGAATAAATTTACAAATCATGTTAACTTAATTTTTACTACAAAATTAAAAGGGTAAAAAAATAAATGAGATATAACGGTATCTTTTCTTCTCTCCTTTAGCATTACCAAACACTAATGTTATCATTTCTTTTCTTTTCGTTAGTAATTTATCCAAACATAAATGCAAATTTTAGCTACCATTTCGTTTGTTTTCTTTTCTCTCATAACTAATGTTATTATTTCTTTTCTTTTCTCACCTGCTCATCCAAACGAAGCCTAAAGGTTGAGACAAGAAAATCTATCAAAATCTAACATAAAAAAACAAGTCTTTTTCCCTTTACAACCTCCTCACACCGGCGTTATTAGCATATGACAAATAATAAATAAATCTTTGTTACATAGTTAACAACTAATAGTCTCCAACTAAAGTTAGGCTCGTATGACTAACCGCACATAACCGGATACAATGTAGGACACATTCAAACATCCCATGAAATGTGAATGGTGTGTATGGGCTTTACATGACATTTGAAGTTTATATCCATAATAGCGCTACCAATGAAAATCTGAGCCACTGCTCAAACATGAGAAATGAGATTTCAAGGGTTGTGTGACTTGACATCATTTCAGGTCGTCACCATCTTCCATGAAGCGAATTTGTACTCACCTTACAAGGTCAGTTTTCTAGCATTAAGCATTAAGTTATGCAGGAGATGTGAATGTCCAAACATTCCACAAGTCACAAAGATGACATAGCCACCCATAGTCCATCATGTTCCATATGCGGTGCAAATTTAATAACTTCAGTACAGCAATAGATAGAAAAATTACTCTGATCAATTCGAAGCTTTCAGATTGTGACTCCCTCAACATTTCCTTCTCTTTCCTTAGCTACATCGAGAAACAATAATTGTGAAATCCATCATTACACATATGGCTAATTAACTAACACTAAATCTGCAACATAGCAACAGCAACTGCAGTGAAACATTAGGAAAACACAATTAACATAATAACAGCAGTGTCATTACAATTACATAAGAAGCTGATATATCCCAATAAATATTTGTAGAAATAGCACATCTTTCTAATATTCCCTAGATTGGGAGCGGAAGATTCTACCCATTCACTTTTTTACCAATTCCAGCATTTCCTACCACCACCTTGGCTATTTCTTATTATGCATCTCTAACTCTGATCAAACTTGGCAGGTATTTCACATCAAAGCAATAGTAGTGAAACTAAATACTACTAGTTAAGCTGTAACAGTTACTTTAAAACTGTGACAATTATCTATATGCACTAATCACATTTCTAATCTTAATCAACAAAAAGAGGATCTACAAATTCTTGACCCCATTTACAACAATGTCCTTCTGATGGTATCTCCAATTGTAGAATTGGGCAGGAAGCATACCTCTTTACATCTTGTCCCAATCTGTAACAGTTCCTCAACGTCCATAGAGTTGACAATAACACTTCTGGACCGACTAGAAATCTACAAGAATAAATAAATGTATATACACGCACACACACAACATACTATCAGAACTCATGGCAAAATAATGATTAACAGTCAAACAAAGGAAACCCAAATTCTGCCTCCCCAATTCACGTACGTACATACATACATATATATATATATAAACCTATATAAACATGTATATATACACCTATCGCAGCCAGACAGAAAAATCATTAAATATGCATTTCGGCAGTTAATTATATCCGATTAAAATTGCACCCATTACATAATTTTGTGTTTTTAGCATACAAACAAATGAAGGGTTTAATCCAGTTGATACTAAGCCCTAACCCGCAAATCACCACACAAAAAGCAAACTTTCCAAACAGTCCATTCAAGAACTATAATATGGTACTAGTTACAAGACAAAGAACTAGGAAATCCAGATACTTCACATATTAATATATCTTATAGAAAAGATATATAAACACACATAGTAATATAAATTAAAAGATGCAGAAAATCAAATAGGAGGAGAAGATTGAATACTTGGTGGAGAAATCAAAGACTGATGCAAGAGAGAGTGGTACCTTTTTTCTAGGGTTCTTCTTATTTACTGAATGATTGCCTGAATTGAAACTGACAAATGTGAAGCTGAGAGTCCGATGATTTGTAAACCTTTTTTCGGAGAATTTGAAAACTAAAAAGATCCTAATTTGAAATGTGTCGGGTTTAGTGGAGTCAATAAGTACGGGTCGGGCTACATATTATATCCAGATCCGGTTGGAGTTTCTCCATGATGATGATGAAAGACAAAAAATGATACTAGTAAAAAGGGAAAATTTAAGGTACCTCCCCCAAGTTTGGCAATACGTTAAGGACTTCCCCTCTTGTTACTAAGTTACCGTTAAATTATCTGGTTACTAAGTTACCGTTAAATTATCTGGTTGAAATAAAAGGGGAGGTTTTTGGCTTATTGTCAAATATCAAGGGAGTTACCTAAAAATTTTCCTAATAAAAAGAAGGGTAAAATTACAGGTAGATAATGATCAACGCACTATGTTTGTAAAATATTATAATGACATTTTTTGAAAGTATAAAATAACTTTAATACTTGTAAATACAATAAAATACACAACATAATAATCATTTTTCTCTTTATTCAACCATATATTTATACACAAGGCCCATTTATTATGCCAATCAAAATCCTTTTTTCATGGGATTATTAATATCCCTTTCCATTCTTATCATAATTCCTCTATCTTACGGATTAAATTCTTACTCATTTCTTGCAACCTGCTCTTCTTCCAAAAGCTTCCATGAGTTGGGCTCATTATCAAGCCTTAGTCCTTACCTTATCTAGGCCCACTTATATTGGATCAGGATTTTACCTATTACACAAGCCCCTAAAATTATGGGCATGTTTATAATTCATAGGCCCATGACCGAATCAATTTAATGTACATGCATATATATATATATATATATATATATATATAAATATCTCCATATATAAAGATATATATATATCTTTATATTATCCTTAAAAGAAAAGACGGTTGTGAGATGACGTGGAAGTGTATTAATTGTGGGAAGGTGTGCAATCATTTGAATTTCAAACGAATAGCCCATGTTCCCTCGTTATTTGCTCTTGGGGGCTGAAATGACGGCGCATAACCTTTAGAGGTCTTCGCGTTGTCACTTTACATCCCCACAAACCTCTATAAAACCCTTATTTTGGCATTTCATCCTCACTCGCAAACATCACTCTTTAGCTTTTGCATCTTCTCTAAACTCAATCTTGATTTCTTCTCGTCAATTTCTGCAAATATCTCGTCGGAGAATTTTGGAGAGCTTCGCCAAAATAGCTTTTAATCCCTACCGAAGATCCCTTTGTCCACTTTCTTCTCCTCGCGCAATTATGTGCCCCCTTTGATTTTTATTTCTCTATATTCTTTTCCCCTTTTTGTCTCCTCTATCTTTCTATAGTCATGTCTGAGAGTGACGATACCAGATCTGTGAGCCAGGTCATTATGTCCTCCAACATAAATATATATATATTATCAATTTTCAAGCCATTTATATTATATAATAGTGTGATATATTTATATATATATATATATGTTCAAGTCAATAGAGGATCACGTTAGAGTCATTGCTTGTTGTTTCAACCGAAAGTGTCCGTGTCGTTTGGAGTTGGAGAGACGTTAGTTTTTTTCTTTTTCTTTTGGAATCAATGATGGCAAGTGGCAGCCCTAATAAAATATTGTGGGCTGAGTTTGGCTCAAATGGGTTGGCCTATTGGATTTCATTTTGTTGGAACTTTTAAGTACAAATTTCTTTGGGTCCATACTACTTAATTTTTCTTTATAAAAGATTGGGTTGGCCTGTTATGCTTCATCTTCTTTAGACTTTAAATACAAATTTTAGGGGAAATTTGGTGGTGGTGGTGGTGGTGGTGGTGGTGGTGGTGGTGGGGGGGGGGGGGGGATTACGGCAATTTTATATAGACATTAATTTGAAACCGTAATATTACAAAATATGTAATTTAATTTTGAATATTGATGTACAAAATAATAAGTGGAATAGACATAAACAACTTTTCACGTTTATGCTTTGGAATAAAGAAAATTTATAGGTAGGCTCTATGGAGACTTTGGTTGCCTTTTTCTTGTTATATTATTATAAGAATATTTATTTATGTAATGTCATTATTCTGATAAAAAATCATGTACAGAGTTGCGTGTTTTAGATTGAGTTGTTAAGTGTTAAATGTGTGTATAAAGCGGTAAATATACAAAAGATATCGAGTGGAACAACGGCTGGAAGCGGCAGTGCAAAGAAGCAAAGATTTCAGAGAAATATTATTTTTGTTCCACCGAGTACTCGGTGGGATCTTTATTGAGTACTCATTAAGTTGCGCCTTGGCGCATAATAACGTGGATAACAGTGAATTTTGCGCCTTAATACACGTTGGCGAGCGCATGGCGTGTTCACCGAGTACTCGGTAAGTGGCAACGCAAATTAATTTTTGGAAAGCTTTGTGTAGCTAGGTAATTAACTTCTAATCACTTTGGGACATGATTTGAAGTTATTATTGGTATATTGGACTATCACATATTAGTCTATATTTTGAAGACTTAATAGTGAAAATACGAATCCTGATTGGAAAATGATTCTTACCATTAATTGAAGACTCTTTCAATATATAGGAGTTAAACCTAAAAGAAGGGTGGAACTTTTGTGAGATCTATGCAATTATTCTACAGTTCATATATTTTTGCAGAGAGATATGGAGAGAGAAAATTATTGAGTGATCATATATCTTCTAGTTCTCTCTTGTTTTGGATTTCTCCAATTGTGTGGTTCAACAAGTGAGATCTTTATGCACAATTGGATTATCTAATTACTGAAAAATCATCACACCACCTTGATCGAAACATTAGGCTTCGTGATTATTTGATCCGTTGAGAAGCGGAGCCATCAAAGTATGGAGATCGGAGCGATAGCTTCGTGGTAACACGAGTGATTCAAGACTTTCATACGTCGAGTGATAACGACAAGTCAAAGTGATTTTGTAAGTCCTAACTTCATAGAGTTTGTGTACTTCTTGATTCATAGTGCATCGATACCTAAGCGAATCCGTGATTTTTTACTTTGAGTCTTTCCAAGGTTTTTCTACGTAAAAATATTGGTATCGTTTCTGATTTATTTTATGCACTTATATTTATTATTGCGTGATTTATATTGTGATAGAATTGAATTAAAATTGACTATTCCGCAATTAATATTTTTATTTGTCAATTAATTTATAAAAACCTATTCACCCCCTCTAGGTTTAGTTCAACCTAAATTATAATTATTATGAGATGTTTTCTTTGTGAATTTTTTTAATCAGGTTGCACGTAGAAAAGTACGATAACTGAATGATACATATGATCTTAAGGATGAAATATGAAGTTGAGAATACGGTACTTAAAACTCAACATCTCTTAAAACAGAAACCTTAAATTCGAATTAAAGTCACGCATTTTCCTCATCATTTTCGATTGTTAACCAATATTTTTTAATAAATGAAAGGAATTATTGATAAAAATTTATTGAAAAGGTTATTCAAGCTTATAATTGTTGTTAATGGACATTGCTCGATACGATACAAAACATACAATTTGTTTAAACATATATTATATTTTAATATATACATATATTTATATACAACGCTAACAGTATGTTATCTCAAGCGTTCATGTTAATATATAATTTTGGTGTGATTTGCCTTGAACCTGATTTAGTTGAACTCTCTGTTGACCTGAAACTAGAAGTATGTTCTCTCCTTTGTTGGGTCTGTTGAGACTGTTATTTGTATATTTTGATGGTACTACTAAGGATCCTGTTACTGCTGATTTTCATAATATTTTTATGCAGAACAATTATACTAATTTGTATTTCCAAACTCTTGGAAAACAATTGTCTAGAATTGAGTCTAATCTTGATTCCATGATTTTGTCTAAAACCAAAATAGAAGAAAAAGTTGTTTTAACTCATCCTTCTGTTAAACCTCCAATGGAAGTTAAAGGTTTTAAACTAAAAGCTCCTGTTTCTTCTCCTCCTATTAGTGAAGAGTTTGTTTCTGTTCTTATGGAAAAGTTGAAAGATCTTAAGTTGAATGTTTTATCTCAGAATGATTCTGAAATAGAAGATGAAAATTTAGATTTTTCTCTTAATCAAATAAATGATTTTGAACAATCTTTGATTTCTTCAAATAGCATGAATTTGAACAAAGTCAACTTTTCTAAAAATAAGCATCAGAATGCTGACATTGGTGGTAGTCGTAACTACTACCAAAGACCTACTCTTCAAGATATTCTTTTTGAAGAAGCATATCTTTATGGGCAGGTTTCTTTCAATTCTAAGACTATCTATGAATGGAATATTGATGGCATATCTGAATATTCTATTTATGAGATGGTACATCAAATGATGATGTACAACACTGTCTGTAAAACTGCGGATAATACTGAACAACAAATTGTTGCTTTTATTACATGTGGTTTTACTGGCATTTTGAAAGGCTGGTGGGATAATATCCTCTCTCAAAATCAGAAGAATGAGATTCAAAATGCTGTTAAGATTGTAAAGAATGAGGTTAATCAGGACATGTTTATTACTGATGCTGTTTATACATTAGTTTTAACTATCATTCATCATTTCATTGGTCGTGAGGGTATTAACCATGAGCGTGGCCGTGAAATGTTACAGAATCTATATATTACAAACTATTATTAAAGATTACAAACCAGAACTACCAAATACAAAGCAAACTAGAGAGAACACTCTGAAAGGGAAAAGAAAACCCAAATTCGAACCCTCAACACTGAAGGCCTTCAACCTTAATTGGAGACCACCAACGATAAGAAAACTCTCTGTAAAGAGTAAGAACTTTCAAATGATCAAAGTTACATTGTAACTCCCATTTAGAAATCCAAGGAATGCCAAATTCAGCAAAGAAAAGTAAACCTATAGAAGCTACGGCTAATATTAGACTTTAGGACATAAGGTATTGAGGACCTTATATTGAATCCTATAGTCTACACATATTAATTCAGTTCCAGGCATGTAATTATACCCATGAGTTTGAATACGAAGATTAATTGCTTCATATATATTAGGATCAGTCAAAGACAAAGACAAATTGGGGAAAATATGACATCATGGCATACGTCATCTTTGACATCATGGCTTGTGACAAGGACCCTTGGGGGCAGAGGTGGAGACAGCTGTGATCATTGCATCCCAATAATCACCCATAGTGGCTTCACCTTCATCATTGAGCTCATCCTCTGGGTTCTGAGCTTCACCAGCAAGACATGAATAAGCATTATCATCCTGACTGGCCATCGATTGATCATCAGGAACAGAATCTGGAATATTAGAGGAGGAAGGAGCAAAAGAGCTCATGAACTGATTCTTCATAAATTCCATACATTTTACCATTAACTCGGACTATTTGGATAGGAGGTTTTTAATGATTCAGGACAGAATTTAAAAAACCAAGTATGTTTAAATTTGACATTCTGGTATAAAAATGCATGTTTCCATGCCTCTTTGTAATCCCAGTAATTAAAAGAAAACATTTTTCCAGAACGAGAAAAGGATAATTAAATTGAAAGACAGTTCAAGAAAGGAATACTTACAAATTGCAGAACGGCAACTGCTGCAACTCTTTATTATATATTACAAACTATTATTAAAGATTACAAACCAGAACTACCAAATACAAAGCAAACTAGAGAGAACACTCTGAAAGGGAAAAGAAAACCCAAATCCGAACCCTCAACACTGAAGGCCTTCAACCTTAAATAGAAAAGAAAAGGAAAAGCTAAAGGAAGAGCATCTCTCAGGTGTGCAAGGGACCCCATCGACAGAGACTACAGACAACACTTTAGCAGACTAGATCCGGGAATCACGGACCGACAAAAGAAAACAAAAGGAAAAAACAGATCATAATTATCTGCACAGCTGATATAATAATCATAAAAGACAAAAACTCAAAGTCTGATAATTGAGTCTGACGTAATGGCAAACGTCATATGAAATGTGACATCATGACATACGTCATCTTTGACGTCATGGCTTGTGACAAGGACCCTTGGGGGCAGAGGTAGAGACAGCTGTGATCATTGCATCCCAATAATCACCCATAGTGGCTTCACCTTCATCATTGAGCTCATCCTCTGGGTTCTGAGCTTCACCAGCAAGACATGAATAAGCATTATCATCCTGACTGGCCATCGATTGATCATCAGGAACAAAATCTGGAATATTAGAGGAGGAAGGAGCAAAAGAGCTCATGAACTGATTCTTCATAAATTCCATACATTTTACCATTAACTCGGACTCCCCGAGAGTTGGGAACTGGATTCTAAAAGAGGACTTAATTTCCTCAAAAGGATTGGATACTGGTTTAATTACCAGTTGCTGAGATTGTTTTACCTTAGCAAAATAGACATCAGTTTTCTCAATAATTTGGGTAGCCAACTCTTCAAGATTAATTGGAGACCACCAACGATAAGAAAACTCTATGTAAAGAGTAGGAACTTTCAAATGATCAAAGTTACATTGTAACTCCCATTTAGAAATCCAAGGAATGCCAAATTCAGCAAAGAAAAGTAATTTTGAAAATCCTTCAGGAAGATTATCCTGTCCTCTTAATTGAGGATGATGATCAGTCCAAGAACTAAACTGATCCCTAATTATCTTAGGTAGAACATCAAGGTCAGGGCCATAAAGACGCCACCAATAAAAAATCCAATTTGGATAGGAGGTTTTTAATGATTCAGGACAGAATTTAAAAAACCAAGTATGTTTATATTTGACATTCTGGTATAAAAATGCATGTTTCCATGCCTCTTTGTAATCCCAGTAATTAAAAGAAAACATTTTTCCAGAACGAGAAAAGGTTCTGGGTCTTGCAGGGTCAAGCCCCCAATCTGTGGGTTTCATTACCCTTTTAATAACAACTTTAGAATAAGAAATTGGGCTTTTGACTTTATCATCAGATTTCTCATAAGTGTGAGTAATAATGACAGAATTTGTCTCCTGTAAAATCATTTCATAAACATCTCTCTCTTTATTGAGAGGTGCACCATAATTTTGCACATCGCCTAGATAACGGCGTTTGATCTCCCTAGGATCAGGCATCCATTGGACATCCTGAGGTTCTAAGGTCAAGACATATTGGGTTATCCTTGTATTAGGAATGAAAGGAACCTCCATAAGGAGAGCTTCCTTAGCAGTGGTAGGGACTTTATTTCTCTTTTGAGTTTGAAGGTGAGGAAAGATATCCTCATTGGACAGATTCACTTTATTTGAATCTTTCTTTTTCTCACCCTTGCCTTTATTGGCTGGGTTGCCTTTAGAAGGGCCACTCATTGAATTCCCTGCAAAAATTCACGAGTTAAGAAATCAGGTAAAGAGTTAGACTCTCCCTTAATATATTCGATATCAAAATCAAATGCAGAAAGATCTGCTTGCCATCCTGCAAAAATCTGTTTAGAAGCAAGATTTTTAATATCTTTTTTCAAAACTTGTTTTGCTGCACTACAATCAACTCGAACAAAAAAATGTTGGTTAAGCAAATCATCATGAAATTTATAAACACATTTTACAATGGCTAAAACTTCCTGTTTAATTGTAGCATAATTAAGCTGAGCATTCTTCCATGTACCAGAAGTAAATCGAACAAGCTCTTCTTTACGATTGGAAGGATTTAATTGTTTTAAAATACCCCCATATCCTTTATTGGACGCATCAGTTTCAACAATTTTAGACCATAAAGGATTAGCTAAAGATAAACAAGGTAATTGTTTAGCCTTAATCTTAATCTTTTTAACAGCCTCAGTATGCAGGTTGGACCAAGGAGGAGGATTTTTACCTAATCTTTGGTACAAAATAGCACTATCCTGAGCAAAATTCTGATAATAATCAGAGATATAATTCAGACTACCAAGAAATATTTGGAGCTGAGTTTTATCTGTGATTTCATCAGGAAATTTAGAAGCAAATTCAATACTTCTATCAATTGGAATAATTTTTCCTTGATTAATATTGTGACCTAAAAATCGAACCTTTGCTTGAAAAAGTTTCATTTTAAGAGCAGAAATAACTAAACCACTACGTTTCAAAACATCCTTAAGAATTCTTAAATGTTTGAAATGTTGATCAATGGATTTAGAAAATACAAGAATATCATCAATATAAACAATCACAAAATCTGAATAAGGATTGAATATATCATTCATGACATGTTGAAATTCTGAAGGAGCATTTTTTAACCCAAAAGGCATAACGTTCCATTCATAATGACCAAAAGGTACAACAAAAGCAGTTTTATATATGTCTTGAGGATTAACCTGAATTTGCCAAAAGCCAGATTTTAAATCAAATTTTGAAAATAAAACAGCTGTATTTAGTCTATCCAATAAATCCTTTTTATTTGGAATTGGATACCTAATCCATTTTAGAACATCATTTAATGGTTTATAGTTAATAACCAATCTGGGAACACCTCTTTCCTTTTCAGAATGTTTATTAACATAAAATGCAGTACAACTCCAAGGAGAATTACTTGGAACAATTAACTTCTTATCAAGAAGGTTTTGTATTTCCTTCTTACATAAGTCCATGTAGTCTTTTTTCATTTGACCTGCACGGGCTTTTGTAGGAATAAATCTTTCATCAAAACTTTCTTCATAAGGAAGAGAAAAGATATGTTTCTGTCTATCCCAGAAAGCATTAGGGATATCACTACAAACTTCAGAAAGGAATTGATTCTGAATCGTTTGTATGTCATTTTGAATGTCATAATTTGACAACTTTTGATTGATATTCAAGGACATAATTTCCTTTTGCAAATAATTTATTTGTTTTTCTTTGAAAAAGATATTATCTCTAAGAGAGTTAATAAACATTCATAAATTGATCAATCCTTTCAAGTGCGGCAGTGCCTATACTTTTCTACCATTTTCTAGTCTAACACAGTTAAAGGATAACATCCAGTTTGGTGAGCAAACAATATATTCTCCACTGTAGCATGATTTTCTGCTAATATTATAATAATTAAATTCAAAATGCTTTTGATGTATTACTAATTAATATGTTTAAGGGCTAATTTCAGTAAACCCCCATGTGGTTTCAAAAAAGATTACTTTACTCCCCTTCTATATAGAAAACCTTCATGCACTTATCAAATTGTATCAGTTTGTCCCATTCTCTATAATTTTAGACCAAAATACCCCTAGAATTTATTGAAAAATGATTTAAAATAAAAAAAAACATATAAAATTCGAAATATATATATAAAAATTGAAAACATATATAAAATTTGAAAAAAAACATATAAAGTTTGAATAAAACATATAAAATTAGAAAACAATATATAAAATTCATCAAAATATATATATAATTCGTAAAAATATATAAAATTCATAAAACAATATATAAAATTAGAAAAAGCATATAAAATTTGAAAAAACAATATAAAAATCGAAAAAAAGATATAAAATTAAAAAAAACATATAAAATTAAAAAAAAAACATATACAATTCGAAACAATATATATAAAACTTGTAAAAATGATTTAAATTTTGAAAAATGATTTAATGATTTAAAATACTCCTGGGATTTAATGAAAAATAATTTAAAATTCAAAAATATATATATAATTCAAAAAATATATATAAAATTCGTAAAAATATATATATAATTTGAAATATATATATATAATTCGAAAATATATATAAAATTTGAAACAAAAACATATAAAATTCGAAAAAAACATATATAATTAGAAACAAATATATAACATTCATAAATATATATATATATATATATATATATAATTCGTTAATATATATATAAAATTCGTAAAAATATATATAAAATTTGAAACAAATATATAAAATTCGAAATTTATATATTCTTACTTGTATTCTCTTGCAATCTTAAGATATATTCTCTTGTTTTTACATCTTCTTACTTATTTTTTCAAATTTTATATGTTTTTTTGAATTTTATATTTTGTTTTATGAATTTTATATATTTTTACGAATTATATATTTATATATATATTTATGAATTTTATATATTTGTTTCTAATTTTATATGTTTTTTTTAATTTATAATTGTTTTTCGAATTTAATATATTTGCTTTGAATTTTATATATATATTTTCGAATTTTATGTTTTTTTTCAAATTTTATATGTTTTTTTTTCAAATTTTATATATTTTTACGAATTTTATATATTTTTTCGAATTTTATATGTTTTTTTGAATTTTAAATCATTTTTCATTGAATCACAGGGGTATTTTGATCCAAAATTATAAAAAATGGGGTAAATTGATATAATTTGATAAATGCATGAGAGTTTTTTGTATATGAAAGGAGTAAAGTGATATTTTTTAAAACCATATGAGGGTTTACTGAAATTAACCCTATGTTTAATTAGATATTCACGATAGCAATATTTTTAAGGTAATGACAATGACAATCTATATTTTTTCATTGTTGGTTTCTAATAGTAGGAAGTGGAAGTGCAACCGAGAGTTAATCAATTTTCTCTTTGTTAAATTTTTATTTCATGTTGCTGATAGAAAATGATTATGTTTGGAGGATTTCTCAGGAAGAGTGAAATATAAGATCATGAAGTTTTTTTAAAAAAAATAAATAGAAGCATAAAATGTCTTTCGTTTTTTAATATTTTGTTATAAATTCCAAAAAATTTAGATATTATTATTTTTCCTTATACCTAAGACATAATTATACTTTATATTAGATCTTACATTGCATTTAATTCATATTCTGATTTTTTGTATTGTGGGGAGTAAATCTAGTTACTAAATTTAGTTTATGAATGAATTGAATTGGTTGTAATTAAAATGTCTTGATTTTTTTTTGTTTAATGGTTAAAAATGCTTATGCCTAAAATTATTTGATGTTTTGAAACAATTTTATTTGTTGTGAAATGTTTAGCAACACTTATAATTGCTATCATATGTGACAATAATTATTATGTTGCCTTTAACTGCAACACTTACAATTATTGTAGCTGCAATTAAAATTGTTGCATGTAAGGCCATGTTTGGTAGGCGGTCTTTCTGGTCTGGTCTGGTCCGGTCCGGTCTGGTCTAATTTGATTTGAAAAAGTCTGTTTGGTAAGCGGTGTGGTCTTACTATTTATTTATTATGTATTATAATATTTATTTATGTATTATTTATTTATTTATTATTTATATTATTAAATTATTATTTATTAATTTATATATTAATTTATAAATATATAAATATATTCTATTTATTTATTATTATTTCATTATTTAATTCATTTTATTTATAAATTATTTATTCATTTTTAATTATTTAAAAATATATTTTATTAATTTAATATTAATTTATTATTATTATACTCATTTATTATTATTATTATGAAGTATTTATTCATTATTATATTTACTTATTATTTATTATTATATTTATTTATTATTATATCTATTTATTATTTTTTACTATATTTATTTATTATTATTATTTATTTCATTTTGTTTATTATTTATTATTTTTATTATATTTTTAAGTATGTTTTATGTAATTTATTATTATTATTTATTATTTAGTCCATTTTTTATTATTATTATATTTATTTATTATTATTGTATTCATTTTTTATTATTATCATGTTTTATTTAATTTATTATTTATATTATTAATTATTCATTTTTAATTATTTATAAATATATTTTATTATTTATTCATTTATTTATTATTATTATATTCAATTTTATTATTATTAGGTATTATTTATTTCATTTTGTTTATTATTTATTATTTATATTTTATTTTTAAAATATGTTTTATTTAATTTATTATTATTATTATTATTATATTATTTATAAATATATTTTATTAATAAGACTAGACCGGACCACCAGGAACCACATTTTTTTTTTGTCTGAAATGAGGCCATTTTGATCTGATTTGGTCTTACTTGGTCTAACCAGAAATTTGGGACTAGTGCTACCAAACACGGTCTGGTCCCATAAAACGCAAAACCAGACCATACCACCTGGAACCAGACCACCTACCAAACAGGGCCTAAATGTTGCTAAGGAGGTATAACGACACTTTCTTGACTTATACCAGCAAATAAAATTGTTGCTGAAGACAATAATTATTGTAATGAATGTCATAATCAACCCCTATTGGGACCCAGTGTCTTCGTCGATGTGACCCACACTTTCGGTCAGGCTCTTGCTCTACTATTATCTGTAACAATCCGTTCCAATATGTGGTATGATATTGTTTGCTTTGGGCTCAGCCCGCATGATTTTGTTCTTGAACTTTCCTCCAAAATGTCTTATATTTATTAGAAATAACACTTCATATATAAGCGCATCTCCATCACTATACCTGACGATGAAAGACATCACAATATCAGTAATAAAACTTGGGCACAAATTAGAACAATTCCAAAAGTTTATAAATATGATCATGAGAGAATGGAGGGAGGAGTTTAGGAGTGATTGGTGATCCCTTTAGGTGTGACTCCTCGAAAGAACACTTAGGGTCCGTTTGGTAGGTGGTCCGGTCCGGTCTTATCTGGTCCGGTCTGGTCTGGTCTTATATGGGTGGTGTTCTGAAAGTCTGCTTGGTAAAACTATTTGGTCTTATGATCTTATTCAAGCTGTTTGGTCTTATGTTTGAAAAATAATACGAAAAATAAAAAAATAATATATAAAATTCAAAAAATATATTAAGTATGAAAAATATATAAAATTTGAAAAAATATAAAAAAATTGAAAATAATATAAGAAATTCAAAAATAATATATTTTTCAAATTTTATAAATTATTTTGAATTTTTATATTATTTTTGATTTTTTTATATTATTTTCAAAATTTTTATATTTTCTCAAATATATATATATATATATATATATATATATATATATATATATATCTAATTTTGTATATTATTTTTGAATTTTATATATTTTTCAAATTTTATACATTATTTCAAATTTTTTATATTATTTTTCAAAACTTATATATTATTTTTTAAATTATATATATATATATATTTAAAATTTTATATATTAATTTTGATTTTTATATATGTTTTTCGAATTTAATACATTATTTTAAAAAAATTATATTATTTTCGAATTTTATACATTATTTTTTAGTTTTTCTATTATTTTGGAATTTTTTTATTTTCCCAAATTTTAAATATATTTTTTGCATTATATATATATATTTCCAAGTAATTTTATATATTATTTTCAAATTATATATATATTTTAATTTTATATATATTTTTCAAAATTTGTGGTCCCATATGTGAAGATAATTGTATATAAGACCACTTAAGACCACTTGAGACCATCATTTTTTATTGTCTCAAATTATCCATTTTGATCGCAAGTGGTCCTTGTTTTTTTGGAACCATTTTTTTAGAACCGTGTTGCCAAACAATGTCCGGTCCCAAAAAAATCATTATGAAACCGGATCACATGGAACCGAACCGCAAACAGGGCCTTAATCATGTTGTTGTTGTTGTTTTATTTTTCTACCATATGTAATTAAACTCCTAAATTAAGGTTGACAGTTACCGACCCAATATAATTGAAATAATCTTTTACTTAGGGCTTGTTTAGAAAGTAATCTGGTATTGTTGGTTTGGTCAGATCACTTATCTGAAATTTTTATTTGATAAAGCAGTATGATCTGGTTCCAAATTTTAAGGTATATATATAAATACACATATCATACTAGAATCCATATCATACTAGAACAAAATCAAGATCCAAGTTGAGATTCGAAAACCCAACACGAAACATCTCTGGAAAAATCAATACAACCTCTGTATTGCTCGATCCAGTGCTCATCAATACAAAAGGGTTGATGCGAAATCGCAAATGCAGTTGGATCCAAAACAAATCTTCAAGTGGGTCTGTGAAATCCAAATCACAACACGAACCACAGGAGGAAAAAGAAAAGGGTATATTCAAATGATAAGAATTGGGTCTCTTCCCATTTTCTTGTTGGTTCACAGTATTAAAGTACTGCCAATTATATCTTGTGTGTGTATATATATATGTATGTATATGTGTGTATAATATAGAGGTGGGTTGCTATTGGATGGTGGTGGGTTGCGATTGGGGGTGGTGGAGTAGAGAGGTAGGTTATGATTGGGTGGTGGTGGTGTAAACAAAAACAAGACCAATAAAAAATAACATTTTGTTGATTTTGGTAAAAGGGATTTTGGTTTTGGTGATCTTGTCTTATATTTTTTAGACCAACCTTATCAAACATGATATGGTCTAAAAAATACAAAAAAAGATCAAAATATTCAAAACAAGACCACTAACCAAACATACCATTAAACTTTATTTGTCTAAACTTCTACTATGCTTTTACACAAAATAAAAAGGTGAAGCAAAAGCATTTTAAATAAGTTATACTCGTTACTCTTTTTGACACAAATTTTCACAACTTAGAAGGTCTTTCAAAAATTAGCTATATTGTTATAGATTTTGGCCCATTTAGATAGGCTCACCTATATTATATTATACTTAGTAGTCATCTTACCCTAGGTCCCTAATTGCTTATTTTATCTTGTCTTGTTTTCAACTCTTTTGACTTGTTCTCCACTCCTTCTTCTCTCTCTATATATATTCTATTGTAAACACATAAAAAGAGAGATTATACATATATATTAATCAATATAAAATGATTTTATTCACTTTTTGCTCTCCCATATATTTTAGTTTAACATGGTATCAGAGCATATCGATTCTTTGTAGTTCTTTCCGCTTATCGTCATCTCTGTCGGGGATAGTATTCCATCTCCAATTCCCGACAACGATTTTCAATTAAAATGTTTATATATATAGATTTATAATATTCTCGATGGTATTTATATTTCACCACCAAAATCCATTTAACCTTCTTTGTTTTATAAGCTTTTTCTATCGTTCCTAATGACTCAGTCATGTTCGATCCATCACTCCGTTCTACCCATACGTGGAGTTCAGCTCATCCTTGATGATCATGATCACGATCTTCCGCATTGTGTCATCGTGATCTCAAATCTATAGCTCTGCATACAAGTCAATCAGAAGATCAAATCTGGTATTTGTTTTGGTATAACCACGGAATCACCATCACATTGTTTTAAATTCGACTTAACAATCAGGTTACAATCAGAAGCATCCTACCGGTTGTTAGCACGTTAATGAATATTTTGGCAACCTTGTCATTGACTCTTTCTACAGTCACGCCTATACTTTAATGGTGGCTGGAACCGCCTTCAAGATTTTATTTCCAAACCCAATATGCAAAGTTGAGTTTGCGGGTGTTGTTATTTATTTTATATTGTTATGGGTTTTAGTCCATTTAGATAGGTTCACCTATATTATATTAGACTTAGGGTTTGTAGTCGCCTTATCATTTGTCTATTTTATCTTGTCTTGTTCTCCACTATTTTATCTTTGTCATATATTTTATTCTAAGAGGACCTGTATTCCCATAATTGTGATATTCATGTTTATAATTCCCACTTTATAAGATTACTTAATTAAATATTAGTATTTTCACCACTAATATGTATAGTTTTTTATGTGATATCACTGATATGACGAAAAACCAGGTTATAACTAGAAATAGTTCCTAACCAAATTACTGATTCATAATCTCTCCTAAGACTCTCAGTACGATCACAAATAGTTGATTTTAGGGCCCTCTGACCGTTGATCGGCTTAAGCCTTATCATATTAGTTTTCATGAGTAATAATATCTGAAATTACCTAGGCGACTAAGGAAAATAGCCTAGAGGGGAGGGTGAATAGGATTTTTATGGATTTATTGACAAATTAAAATTTAATTGCGGAAAAATTAATTTTAATCCAATTATTTAACAAGATAAATCATGCAAAGATTAATCTAAGTGCAAAAAATAAAGCAAGAGACGACACACAATATTTTTATGTGGAAAATCTTGGAAACGTTCCAAGTAAAAACCACGGATATGCTCGGGTATCGATGCACTATGAATCAAGAATTACACAGACTCTATGAAGTTTCAGACCTACAAATCATTATTGGTCTGCCTTTCTCCAATCGACGTCTGAAAGTCTAGATCCACTCACGCTCCACGAAGCTCTCGCTCCGATCTCCGTAATCTGACAGCTCTGCTTCTCAACGGATCAATTTTTCACTAAGCCTCTTATAGGTGCTCAAAAGTATCATTTTTAAGCCTCTATCTTACTGTTATTACGTCTTTTCATTCCGTTATTTGGTATTTTTATGTCGTTTATGTGTTTAAGCATGTTTCAGAAGCTTAATGAAGAAATAGAACTAACTTTGGTGAATTAACCAAGTACACGTTCGTTTCTATTCAAGAGAGAGTCAAAGAGGTGTTTCAGAGACTAAAATGGCCCTCGGAGGGCAAAAACTGCATTTTCCGAAGCCGTCACTTCAAGCAAAAAGTCTCGTGGAGTTAAGATGGTCATTTTGACACAATTGCGGAGAAAAATGATTTTCATGAAGAACCTACGCCTACAGAAGCAAAAAAAGTGGCCAAAAAGTGATTTTTTACGCTCAAGCCTACACTTAAGGCGTAGCTACAGTGTTTTCAGCATAAATTTTCAGTTAACTTCGGGTAGTCATATCTTGGTCAAAAAAAGTCTAAATGGAGTGATTCTTGAGCCTATAATCAAGAACTTGAAGTTAGATTTCCAAAGATATATTACATGCATCCATCCAATATGTGTATCTCCAGATATAATCAAAAGAGTAAGAGGTGTCCTGCAGAAAAAGCTGGAAATTTCAGATTCGTGCCAAAATCCTATTTTGACTCGGATTGATCCGTTTTGACCCAGATGACTTTACGTTCAACCCCAACACCTTTATACATGTAAGATACACATATTACACATCATATATTAGGAATTTTCTTGTTTGGGTGCAAATTACCAAAAAGGGCAACCATTAGGGTTTTTCTTGACTTTGTCTATAAATACCAAGCTTTGCTACAGATCTAAGAGACTTCTCTCCATATAATTTTGGAATTTATTTCTACCCAATTTTCAGATTCATATAATCAAAAGGGAGGAGTCATTCAAGACCTAGAGATCCAGAGAAGACGACAATGGAGAGCGATTTTACATCAACGATACAGTCTCTTTCCACCATGAGCAACTAATTCGGTATCTAGGGTTTTCTAGCAAAACCCTAGCCAAGTAATGTAGTTTTTTTATTTGTTTTCAATTGTAACGAGGGAAAACTGTGACCATACTGTGATGATTGATTGTAGATGTGTGATCATTTTTATTCTTGACACAAGATCTTATATTTATTCTCAATTCTTATCTTAGATTGCTGATAAGTCCATTTTACATACATATTTTATCCCCAAATGTATATTTGTTAGTAGGTAAAACTATTTAATTTAATTAATTTAGAAGTATAATAATGATAAGTGCACAAAACTTAATTTTTATAATAAAATTGTTGAATAAATCATTTTCAATGTCATTAAATTACATCTACATTTTTGTCTTTCATTTATAGGTGTAAAGTGAGAGAAGATTCAAATGCACATGGATGAAAGTTGGAAGATTCAAATGCACATGGAAAAAGAACAAAATGTGATGAAAAGTTATGAAAAAGAAAAAAAAGAAAATTTGATTTATCTTTACAAGTTGTAATTTGATTCCAATATTTCTCTATAAATATGGATACATCTTGAAGAAGAAGTGAGGAAAGAAAGAAAAGAAGAAGAAGAAGGAGGAGAGCAAGAAGGACACCAAAGATGAGAAGAATTCTTATCAAAAAAAAAGAAAAAGAGGAGAAGAATTTATCTTCAATTCCGGGTTTTATTATTCTTACTTTGTTATTTTCTTTTTAAGCATGTGTAACTAAATCCTCAACTAAGGTTGAGGATGAAACCACCATTTATGAAATAAATTTCTTTTAGTCTTTTATCAATTTCCATGTGTATGGTTTAAATGCTTATGATTTTCGCTTCATAGTATTAATTGTTTTAAATTCATTTCACTATAAATATCATGTATTTATAATAGTTAAGAATTCTTATCACAATTAATCAAACTTGGATTTGATGAGTTTATAAGTAAAAATCTTTGATCTTATGTGATCCATTAAATTGCATACATATGATGCTTAGAATTTTACACTTTAAAGCAAAGGAAAATCTATTTCTTGAAAATATATTTCATTAGTGCGTTATTGTTAAATCTTGAGAAAGTAATAAGATTGATTTCTAAATTACTACTCTAAAATTGGAATTGATAAAAGAATAATTAGAAGTTTATGGATTAGTGGTGGTGGATTCCGATACCTTAGTATTTTCTCCCTATTATTCTCGCTTTAATTATTTGTATTTCGATATTGCATGTTTAGTATAAAAATCACTTCAACAAACAAACTTTGAGAAACTAGGTTAGTTTTAGATTAATTTGAGTTTAATTAAGTTTTCTTTAAAGCATTCTCTTGGGTTCGACCTCGTTCTCGCATAACCTAAACTACAATTGATTCGTGCACTTGCGAATAATATTTTAAAACACATCAATTGCATGAATACATTTTCTTACACAATCATGATTATTTTAAACAAAATGTGATTTTCTACAACAATGGTGGTAATAAAATTCGAAACTCTAGGTTGACACAGGTCATGCCTTGGCGAGTTGATATAGACATGCTTTAGTTTATTTTCATGCATTAGGAGTAGATTAGAGTAATTTAATTGACATGTACTAGTTAGTTCAGTCATGAGATGGGTTGTCGCAATCCAGTTGACGTTAATCCTTTTTGGGGTCGTATTTAGCTATTTGCGGTACAACCTGATTCACAGTTTATGGATTGCCCTTTTGCAATTGTTATATTGATAGAACTATGTTATGCAGTTAATGGTGGAGTATGGAAATCCTAGATTTAATTTCTATTGTTCTTGTCTAATCAATCTTTACTAGTTTTATTAGTTAATTAATCTCAAAACCAACAAATCATATTTTTTAACAATTTAAGAGTATTATTTTACGAGAATTCATAATACAACTTAGTCTTTGTGAGATCGATAACCTTTCTCAAGCCATTTCTATACTACAATAGACTCATCCTCTTGCGATAGGTAAAACCTAGGTCGTCTTAAGGGTGCATTTTTAACACATATTTTTAGCACACGCCAACGGACATCGGCCTCCTGCTCTGATCTCCGCACTCTAACGGCTCCGCTTATCAACGGATTGATGCAACCACATTGCAATAGATGGTGTAATGGTTTTACAGCAACTAGATCATTCAATTGTGCATAAAGATGTCAAACGTTGAAGCAGAATTGAATACCCATAAAAAATTAGAGAAACCCTTGATATAGAATGATCAAGCGATCTTTTTTTTTTCTCTCTGCAGACGGGTCTGATCTATAAAAGTATTGCAGAGATCTCACAAAAGCCATTCCCCCTAAAAATTTATAGAGCCTCCTTTTATTTATAGAGAGATGAATCCTATATTGAGTAAACTTGTATCCTGTTTGGACTATAATTCATCTCAGATGTCACTGGGGGAGCTGCTGAGGGTGCTGCCGAGGGCACTAGGATCATGGATAGTTTTGAGCCTGCGCTTAATAGCCACGGTAGAAAGAATTGAGGGAAATGTTTGTAAGACTTGGCCATTGGGACCCCATTTTTTTAAGATAAATCTGATTTTGTTAACTTGAAATTTCACTTTACAATGCTCAGTTTGTTTTTGAATAGAAACCTTGATAACTTGATCACTTATGGATCGGTGTTGGGTCTTTCGGGCTCTTGTGGCTGCTATAGAGATGTCCCAACACTTAGTTTATTTTTTGAATTAAATAATATTAATCACTTGTGGATTGGTGTTAGGTCTTTCGGGCTCTTGTGCCATCTAGACAAATGTCCCAACACTTAGTTTATATAATAATATTGATCACTTGTGGATCGATGTTGGGTCTTTTGGGCTCTTGTGGCCTCTAGACAGATGTCCCAACACTTAATTTATTTTTTGAATTGAATAATATTGATCGCTTGTGGATCGGTGTTGGGTCTTTCGGGCTCTTGTGGCCTCTAGACATATGTCCCAACACTTAGTTTATTTAATAATATTGATCATTTTTGGATCGGTGTTGGGTCTTCCGGGCTCTTGTGGACTCTAGACAGATGTCCCAACATTTAGTTTATTTAATAATATTGACCATTTATGGATCGGTGTTGGGTATTTCGAGCTCTTGTGGCCTCTAAACAGATGTCCCAACACTTTTTGTTTAATTTTGTAACCATTACCATATACAAGCTTTCTTTTTCCAAGAAGAAGTATTTCATTGATGCGAATATAGCTCGTCGGGCTCAGAGGCCTTTTACATTAATAAATTAACTAAATGAATGAAAATGAGCGGCCCGATTACGGGTAGTACCTCTTTAGTCAGGAGGCGTTTTGGGAATTTGGCTCCATTCGTTCGTCCTCGTTTTTACGGAGGCGGTATGCCCCGCACCCGATGATTTTGATAATGATGAATGGGCCTTCCCAGGGTTCTTTAAACTTGCCCACCAATTCAATTTTTTGCCTAAGGACCATGTCCCCGACCTAGAATTCCCTTCTTTTAACTTTTTGGTTGAAGTGATTCCTGACACGTTGCTGGTAAGCTGCTAACCTGATCCCTGTTGCTTCTCTCATTTCATCTAGCATATTTAGGTTATGACCCAGATGCTCGTTGTTCGGGCCTTATTCCCAGGCCTGGCTCCTTAAGGTTGGTACTTTGACTTTTGTGGGGATCACTGCCTCAACACCGTATGCCATGGCAAAAGGTGTCTCCTTGGTGGGCTGCCTAGGAGTAGTCCTGTATGACCATAACACCTCGGGTAACTTTTCCAGTCAGACACCCTTAGTTTCCTTAAGCTTTTTTGCGAGAGTATTAAATATGGTTTAGTTTATCCTCTCAGCCTGAACGTTTCCTTGAGGATACCCCAAGGATGAAGTGTTTTTTATTGATACCATGCTCGGTAAAGAATGCTCTCACTCTCTGCTTATCTAAATTTCTTCCATTATCCATCATAATTGTTCTGGGTAGCTCGAACCTGCATATTATGTGACTCTAGATGAATTTGATGATGTGGCTGCTCTTGATTGATGGGTAAACCTCAGCCTCTACCCATTTAGTAAAGTAATTAGTAGCTAGCAACACGTGGGTGGTCGATCATACTGCCTCTGGGAGAGGTCCAACAATATCCATTCCCCATAGGGCAAAAGGATGTGGGACCACAGTTGGATGTAGGAATTCTGGCAGCTGATGGATAGCGTCTCCATGCATCTGGTATGCTTTGCACCTTTGGACATAGGTTTCAGCATCCCGAGATAGGTATGATAAGAAGTACCCTTGAGATAGGATCTTGTGGGCAAGTGACCTGCCCCCAGAGTGGTTTCCGCAGGCCCTGCTATGGATCTCTTCCATTACTGCCCATGCCTCGGAGGGAGTTACAAACTTCAAGTAGGGTCCCGAAAATGATTTTCGGTACAGCTACTGTGACACCCCCAAATTTCCATGCATAGGTTGGCCAGACCCATACACAGAAAACTAGGAGCATCAGTAATTGATAACATAAGCACAGAATAGAAGACATAAAATAGAAATATAATAATAACAACAATAACAAAATAAGGATACAACTTATACATGAAGAAGACCACTCCCAATACATCCTTAAATAAAATAAGTCCCACACAGTTCAACTTGGAAATCCTATAAACATGGACCTCTAGAAACACACTTATAAGAAATACAACATATGACATTTATCGGATCCTACCCTGGAGTGGAAGGAAAATATGATAGAACCAGACGGATATATATGAAGTCCTCAACCCTGCTGGTGAAACTGTCGAGGACCTGAAACAACAAAAATGTGGGTTAAACCCACGAGCAAGTACAACTCTACATGATCCCAAGCAGAGTACCAAAATCCATCCCCTTTCCTAGTGACACCTAATCCCAAAATTATATTATAAAATAATAATATATTTAACTATAAATATAGTCACTAATATACCACCATTTAATATAATTATGTTTATAAATTTCTTACATTAATCTGATTTTTCCATACAACATCCAATCCATGCCCTACCATAACCACGTACCCGACAACTCACCCATGTCGTGACAACTCACCCATGTCCCGTGGTACTAGTTAGACTGCAGTAATAGTCAGCCTCCTTGTGGTTCCTTATAATTTTCCAAAACATAGTCATTTAATTTAAATCTTATGATTTTACGAATTTAATAATTCACTCGTAATCTTTAATCGGGAACGTATAACAATTTATAAGGTCGAGCCTGGGGGGTCCAGGGGGGGCGGAGCGACCATTACCTGAGCGCCCCCTTGGCGGGGTCTGGGGCAGCGCCCCAGCGCCAAGGTATACGGTATTTTATACGGTCGAAACTATTCATTTATACGGTCAAAAATACGTAATCTAGTATAATTCGTGATACACATAATAACAATATAAATCAATGTCCAGAGTCTGATAACAAAGAAAATAGAGAAAAACAATTACATAAATATGCAATATTTTTCTAATAACAGTTTTGAAATTTTTGTCAACATTGAAACCTAAAATATTTATGTATTCAGATATTTATACTAAGTTCCAACCATATACACATCATCAGAATCATACCAACAAGACACATAACCACGAATCCATACATGTATAGCTACACATGGTAAAAACAGATTTGTATGTATAGCTAGATATAAACATAGTCTCATGCATATATCAATATATCACCACAAATCTCTATATATATACAAGATCTGTACATATATGTATAACCAGAATATAAATCATCATATATATATATGAATATAAATATACTCTAACAGATTTGTACATATATGTCTATATAAGTCTACTAATCTCTACCTATATGTAGGGCTGCAAACGAGCCGAGCCGAGCTTTGGAATGTTCAAGCTCGGTTCATTTACTAAACGAGCCTAGAAAATGTGTTCAAGCTCGGCTCATTTGCTTAACGAACGAGCCCGAGCCGAACGCCGTATTTAACGAGCCGAGCCCGAGCTTATTCACGAACAACTCATTTCAGTGCAACATATATTAATCTTCCTAATAGTTGTTTGGATTGAGTTGTTGCATATCTGTTTTAATGTATTTTCACTAGTATAATTTTTATGAATGAATTTTATGTTATGACCGCCTAATTTCTATAATCTTTTCACAATAATCTTCGTAATTTGTTCAATTTGAACATTTTCTTTTGTTAAATATAATATAATTTTACTATTTAACTTAGACGAGCCTGTTCACGAGCTTGGCGAGCCGAGCTTAGTAATGTTCAAGCTCAGCTCGATTACTAAACGAGCCTAAAAATTGTGCTCAGGCTCGGCTCGTTTACTAAACGAACGAGCACGAGCCGAGCTCTTAACGAGCTGAACCCGAACCTGCTCACGAACGGCTCGGTTCATTTGCAGCCCTACCTATATGCAAGATCTGTACATATGATCATGGATCTATACATATACATATAAATAAAATATATATCATCACATAAATAAACATGAATATGAACATACTCTAACAGATCTATACATATATGCCTATATAGATCCACGAATCTCTACATGTATACAAGATCTATATATATACTTACGGATCTATACATATATGTACAAATATTATATATAAGTCACATAAATAAACATAAATATGAATATACTCTAACAAATCTATACATATATGCCTATATAGATCCACGAATCTCTACATGTATACAAGATCTATATATATATTTACGGATCTATACATATATGTATAAATAGAATATATAAGTCACATAAATAAACATGAATATGAATATACTCTAACAGATCTATACATATATGCCTATATAGATCCACGAATCTCTACATATATACAAGATCTATATATATACCTACGGATCTATACATATATGTATAAATAGAATATATATAAGTCATATATGAACATGATTTACACATACATATACATATATGAAAAATATTATTTAGCAGATTATAGATGCACAAAGTAAAGGCTACGAAATTTTAGTACAAAGAGGAAGAGTAGAACATATGTCTTGCCTGTAATGTAGAGCTGAATCCACCACAAGTATAGATCCAAACCAATTCTAAGCTCTCAACCTCTCAACCCTCACAATTTCGGGTATAATTGATGAAGAAGAAGAAGTAGTAGAATAAATGAGATGGGGGCTAGATCTGAAGTTAATGATGCTTATATATAAGATGTTAGGGTTAGGGAAATGTCCAAACTAACCTTGTATTATGCATAAATCACCAAACTGCCCAAACACTAATGACAACCTTGCCCCCCTTCAGATCACAAAATTTAATTATAACCTACTAGAGTTAAAAAGACTAAGATAGCCTCATTCAATAATTTAAACACCCAATATGTCATCCAAAATAATTAAGGGAATAAATATCCATTAAATACGGGGTATTACAGCTACCCCCTGATGATAGAGTTTCTGGCTGACTTTAATCGGATCTTTCGGGCTTCTGTCTTGGACTTAGGTAGGGTCCCATTCCTTAAGTAGCCCACTAAGAGGTCCATCCATGTAAAGCCTGAATTTTTTTTTTTTTATTTTATTTTTAGTATTGATTTAAATTAAATTATTGAGGTGGTAAACATTAAGAAATTTATTATCTATTATTATTAGAATGTTTAATATGTGTATATATATAAAATTATGTTATATATATATTAGATATGTATATGTGGTAAATATTTTAGGAGAACTCACGCATCTCTCTCCCTCACTACACCTCACGCGTTATCCCATCTTTTCCTCATATAGATCAGTTGCGCCTTCTTCTTCTTCATTAGCGAACCAGAGAGAGAGGGATGAGATCGTGAGAGGGAGATCGTAAATGAAAGAGAAGAGTCGCATGAGAGAGGAGATCGTGAGGGAAGGGTCTGCAGGAGAAGAGGTGGCTGTCGAAGAGAGAGGGCACGGTGAGCAGGCGGCAACGATGGCACGCGTAGGTGGAGGCGGCGCGTGCAGGTGAAGGGTCGTGCACAGGTGGGCGCAACTACAGCCGTGCGCTACAGTGACTAGACCAAACTTCAGCTAGGGGTTGCGACGCCGTTTCGTTGATGATCACTATTTCATTTCACGTGTCATTCGGAGGGTTGATGGGTATTCAACTCATGTATGTCATATCAAAATTTGGGACAATTTCGTTGAACGGTTTGGCGTAAATCGCAATTTTTAGGTAAGTTAACTTTTTCGGTTTCGTGTTGATTTGGTTAACCTAACATTCATAGATTTTAATTGTATTTTTGTATGTTGTTCTAGGCGTCGTGGTGATCATTTTGGTGCGTCGTGGGGTCCGGTTGGATTAACGGTTTGAAAAGCTATTTTTTGAAAATTCAGTTCGGGAATCGGAGTTGGTTCGTCGCTATTTTGTGCACATATTTAGAGGTAGGGAAACCGTTGTTTAATTTCATGAGTTCACGCACTATGGGGCGTGTGAAATTATGGTTGTGTTAATTGGAAATTCGATTGCTTGAAAATTTATTTAAATGAATTTAAATTTAAATGAATGAAAACATCATGATTAAATGATAAATAAATTAATTGAATTAATTATGAAAGTAAAGAAATAAATTAAATAAGTATTACTGAGAGTTGACGTGTTCGTGCTTATATGATTTTATTATAGTTTGTTGCGTATGTATTTAATTGAATTTATTATTTAATAAGTATTGATTTTATTAATAAAGAAATAATAAGTATTGATTTTATTCGAGCATGCCATGTGTGTATTAAATTAAATTTATTTGAAAATCATGCTTGTATGCCTAGGTTACTAGCGATAGATGATGGTACTACTATATCTCATATTCATCTCATGAGCATGTAGTTTGTGGGAGACGAGAGATGCGTGATTTTATTGAACACCGAACGTCAGGGTTCGACCATCCTGATGGTAGGGATTCCGAGGTACAAAGATTCCACTTGTTCCTAGGACTTCGGAGTTGGGCCATCCTAGATGAGTCACCGTACGATTGTTTGTCGTATAGGGTGTGACTGCAGGGTAGTAGTGTGAGCTTCACCTGAGATTTGGTTTTCGCGTTATGATAGGGATTCTAGGGGACAAAATTACCCATTTGTTCCTAGGATTTCGGGTTACGGACATCCTAGATGAGTCACGTACAGGATGACGATTGTAGGTTAGTAGTTGGTCATACAGGATGACTACAGGGTAGCAGAGAGAGCTACGCCTGGGACTCGGGTCTAGAAATGTAGGTAGATAGGGACATGCATCATCATTCTTATATCATTCATGATATCAATTGGTTGAGACGTTGTATATGTATAAACTTGCTATACGATTTTCTTACTGTTGTTATAGCTGGACTGGTGAGTGTTCAGGGTGTTGAGTTATGAATCTCATGGGTATGTAGACCGATACGAGACGTATATTTTATCTTTGTTCCAAGATGGGATCTAGTTTTGGTTTTGGGAAGAGTCGGTTAGTCTCGCCAATTAGGGCGGAGACAGAGGGCATTTCCCTGCTGAGCATTGTGAGCTCATTTCCCCTTATGTTTATTATTTTCAGGTTATATGACCGGATAAGGTCGGATGTGGTTGTTGTGATGTTGTTAGTATGTTGGGACCTACCATTTCGTTTTGTTGTTCAGGTAAACTTTTAGGGCTAGTTTGCATTTACTTTGCCCTTTTGGTTTAATGTATTATTCTTTTGGCACCTACGGGTGAAGTGGTTTGTATCTATTGTCGGGTTGGCGCGTACTTCATTGTGTTGGGTGTTATTAGGGGTGTTCAGGAACCAAACCGGAACCGGAACCGAACCGGAACCGGCGGTTCGGTTCGGTTCCGGTTCCGGTTCCAAAATTCCAAGAACCGAAAATTTCGGTTCGGTTCCGGTTTCGGCCCCGCGGAACCGAACCGGAACCGGAACCGGTTTTTGTTTTTAATATAAATTTTTTATTATTAACCAAAAAAACTAGCAATAAACCTCCACTAATTTCAATAACAATACAAATCCAAGCTACTTTTTTTTATTCCACTAATTATATATTTGATTTTGGGTTTGCTTTAATTCAAATACTCTAGTTTATAATTATATTATTTTATAAAATTGAGATTTAAAAAAAAAATTAAATATAGAAGGAACCGGAACCGAATCGGAACCGAACTCGGTTCGGTTCCTTCCCTTTTTGGTTCCGGTTCCGGTTTTTCAAGAACCGAAAAAATTGGTTCAATTCCGGTTCCAGACGGAACCGAAACTGGTCCTGAACAGCCCTAGGTGTTATCATGTACATTTTTTATTGTGCGTATGCTGTGGAGCTTGAAGGGGTGACGGTTCTGTTATGTCGTCAATCCCGGTCCCTTGTGATATGTTGGGGATGGTTTTTCCGTTGTTTAAGATTTATATATATTGAATTACAGGGTATATGGAGTGGACCTCATCCATCGGGGGCTTTCTGTACAGACAAAACTCTGCCCAATTTTTGTTAGAATTACCAGGCGGCGTTCCAGGGATCCTAGACTCTAGTACGGGAGGTACAGTGGATTTTTGGGCATTACAACATGGTATCAAAGCAATGTTCTTGAAACTTGGGAAGATGGGATAGGGCCGACCTTGTGGTTTGTAATAGGACTTTCCGCTATTTCATACGTTATGCGTTAGGACTCTAGTGTGAACTGGCTTAGCTTTTAGTTTTCCTTAGTGGACCAGAGTGTTGTTGTCCTAGGTGTTAGGTGTTTTAAGTCTTGACCGTTGTCTGACTTTTCCTCTTATTGTAGTCAGTTTGGGTACACCATAGTGGTGGGTTTTTCTTGGAAGGTGTGTGTTTCACACCAATAACTCCAGTTGAGGGTGGATAGGGTAACTAGAGATTAAATATTTTGACGATAGTTTTGGTTCGTGACTTAGACCTTTTAGACTTTCGTCGGTCTTTCATACTTTTCCCCTATGAGGAATGTTAGTTACTTGGCGTGTCAATTGACGTCTTGGTTTTTTGAGAGCTGTTGGCAATGTATGACCATTTCTTACTATCAGGGTTTTATACTTAACCCCTGTTGTTTTTCATGTTGTGTGTTAAGTGTTGTGGCATGGGCCGGTTGGCTTTGGTGTTTAGCTACGTGTTATACGTCTTAAGTCGTTGTTATGTCTAACATTTTCCTTTAGAATGTGTGGCATCTACACTGGTTTCCCTGTTAGAGGGTGAACAGGATACTCGGGGTTTGAGAGTCAACATCAGATGGATGATCAGGACTCTCTTGGCCATTGAGGATATGTTAGATTAACGTATGGCATGTGACGGGGAGGATCTTCCTCGAGAAGAGTCTGAGTGTTACTATTGTAGACAGTTTGGACACGTCATGGCTAGGTGTTGTCGTTGGGTGATAATTTGGTGTTTCCTTTGTGAGTGGCGTAGGCTTAAGGTGACTGGGTGCTGGCAATGGTTGACTGGTTAGGGCAGGAGGCCGATGGTATGCAACCGTTGTGGTTTACAGGGTTATATCTTAAGGGAATTCTCCTTGTTGATGACCTTGTCTGTGATGTGGTATTGTGTACCCAGTGTCGACAGTTAGGACATGTGTAGTTTGAGTGTTCTTCATTTCAGCCGTTCTGGCTAGTGAGGCAGAGCGTTTCCGAAATTGCATTCGATGTGACCGGTGGGGTCATAGTCGTAGGGTGTGTCATCTTCAAGGGATTATTGGTAAGCCGGTAACGCTATATCCTTTTGGGGTGGGCTAGATTCATGCGGGGAACTGCATATTCTTCTACAGCTCGGTTTGATCATATCATGAGGATCGTTGGTCATATCGACCGCATTCCTTCCTGGGGTTAGGACTGCAGGGCCAGGATACTTATAGACCATATAATGTTGGCCACACTAATTGATGTTCTGGCATGTCCCTTCTGTAAGAAATGTTTTTCTCACATTGTTATGTTTCGAGTTGGGTTAGCGTGGGTGTTCATGTTTATTTCATTTTCATGTTACCCCGTACCCTGTGTTGTGATAGGATGTTGTTTTATGTGGCAGTATTGTGCGTTAAGGCATAAGCCGTAGCCTAAAAATCTCTTTGGTTATTTGTCAGGTTAGCGTGTCTAGGAAGTATGCTTAACCTTCTTTTCCCGGAAAGGGTAGTACGATGTTAGGGTAAATGTATGTCTGATTCATCATTTTAGAAGAATCGTGGAGTGTTGCGAAATTTCTAGTGGTTGTGTTTAGACTAGTGCACGAAGGTTACTGTGCGGGGAGGGATATAGTTGTTTATGTTCTCTGCTTTTCTCTTAGGGGCATGTATTGGCTTTTAACCTTTCATGTAGTGAGTAGCCTTACAGGGGCGGTACGACAATTGTGCACTCAAGAGCGTTTATGGTTGTTCGTAGGCAGTTAGAAGGATACCTACCCTATTGTCGTGTAGCTCGCATAGCCGTAGGTAGCTTAGTTTCTCAGTTCGCTAGTCCTTTAACCTATAAGATAGGGGATGACTTGGCGGGTACACAAAGGCGGTCCGGTAATTAGATTAGGTAGAGTGACTCATTGGAGACAACATTTCTTGAAGTTGTGACTAGTCTCAGTCTAGTTCTTTAGGTCTGCCTGATAGGCTTTTGGTGTTCACTTGAGTTGTTGACCATTTTAGATGGTGAGTGGTGTACAGGTTTGAGTTCTTTCTCATGGATGTGTCACTTGGTTTGACTAGTTTGACCTGTATTGTTCTGAGGCGTACATATTTTGGAGTCGTATGTCTTTCTTAGCTCTTTGAAGTTTTTGTTTCGTGTGTCAACGATGACACCTGTTATTATTAAGTCGAGACTTGGAATGAGTCGTATCGCATCACACCATTCCAGAGTGCGATAGGTGGGATTAGGGCAGTGTCATAGTGACTCGTTGTGAAGTGCTTTGGAAGTTTAAGCAGTAGTGGTATGTTCTCACAGTGTGTGAGCTAGGACTGTGAGATTTAGCCTTGGGTATCTTTTTGTTAGGAGTTATAGAGTAAACTGGAAAATTGTGTGCCTTATCCACTGTGATGTGGATCCCAAGAACGAGGAATTTAAGGGTTTGACTATAGAGGTGAAGGTACACTAGTTCATTTAAGGATGGACTAGGGAGTAGCGGAGTGAGTACCTTAAATCACCATTATGTGTAGTAGTATTGGGGTGAGTGTTTAGTGATCCATTGAGGTGTTAGGTCACCGTGTGAATGAAGGTCATAGTGTCTAGTGAAGTGTGTTCTTTAGGTTGGGAATGGTTCCCTGACTAGGGAGTGTGAGCCAAAGGCTAGCTTTTGTTATGGGCCGAGGTACGAAACTGTGGGCTCAAGTTAGAATGGTGAGGACTCTTTCAGTTGTGAGGCGTGAGACTTTTGGGTAAGAATAATACATTTCCTCCTAGGTATGGTATATGGACTCTAGTCAATTTTGAACTCGTCTCTGTGTCAGAGAGACGGTAGTCTGAGTGTGATGGTCTCCTTTAAGAGTTAAGTGTGTTGTAGTGGTTTTGTGATCATGACTAGCTTGTGGACTCGTGGTTCAATGTGGTTACCTTTGGGACAATGAGTCGTATTCGATATACGATGGTGATCTATTTCCACGGGGGTGAGAGCTTATGATTTTAGAACCTAGCAAGAGGTTGTTTCAGTATTTAGAGTTATGGGTTTGAAAGATGTTTCTAGCTAACCTTCGAGGTGGTAATCGTAGAACAGAGTTTGAGTTGTGTCATTTTTTCCTTGTGATGCGTGTAGATATCATGGGCTTAGGTTTTGTTCCTTAGTATGTGTCTTGCGTGGAGGGTAAGCATCGTGTTCCTTTATACTGACGAGTGTAGTGTATTTTAGACAGGTTAGTGGTTGCTCCACTGGTTGAGTCTTCGCGGGTTTAGTGCTTGGCGCTGATGACTTAGTTAATTTCTCTTTCTGTAGATGTTTTAGCTATAGAGGTTGATCATTATAGTTCTTCCCTTATAAGGTCGTGGTCGTGTACATTTGTCTCACGTGCCGATTGGGGTACGAGGTGCGTGCTCAGGGTCTAGTTGGCATGTGAGCCAGGGTGTGTTTACGGGCTTGACCTTGGTTAGTTGTTTGTACAATGAGGTGTTAGCATGTCATATTGTGTCGGGGGACGGGACAATGGGATCTTCTTATTGAGCATATCTACTTACTTCTTTTTCCTTCACCCTTTTTCTAGGTAGGGAACCGGGTTCGGATGATTGGTGCACCATGGCAGTTGTGAGGGACCAACTTTTCCTTTTAAGTCGTCCTGCTTTTTGACGCATCCGTATTCTGAGTTACGTGTCCTTTACTATCAGCTTTCGACCGAGTGTATCGTGTTGTGGTGTTCCTTTGGACATTGGGTTGTTGCATTACGTATATGTTCATCATGTTATTTCTATTGTTTCTTGTTGCCACCTTTTGGTTTTCGTTCACCTAGAGGGTGCGGGCTTCAGATCTGGGGAGTTCTTGAGGCATCAGGAAATGATAATTGTATCAGCGACTAGTCGTGGTACAGGAATGGTGGGTGGGCTACGCGAATAGTAGGAGTCGTTCTTTAGCCTTTGAGGTGGGCAACCTCTTGTTCTTCAGGGTCTCTCCAAGAAAGGGAGGGTTCGTGTGGTTTGGGGAGGAACGACAAGCTATCCCCATGTCCAGTTATCTGTTGTATCTCTGGATTGGATTAGGGAGACGACTTACTAGTTACTTTTTCCTATGGTGTTATTCATTGTCTATAGTGTATTAATTTCCATTTTTCCATACTATGAAAGTATCTATTAGATCCTTAGCAAGTTCTGCAATGGGTTGGTATCAACGTGTCCGAGGATGTATTATACGAGGGGTGACCTGTACGGATCCTGGATACACGTGATCAAGTACTGCAGGGTGAGATCTTTTTCCTAGTCAAGGTTCGCTAGTGGCATCGCTGTGTTGAAGAGGTGACCTGAACGAGAAAGAGTGTTGGTTGTTCAGGCAGAGTGCCCTATTTTACGTTCACCGTTGCAGGTGTGTTGTGATTTCGAGGACGAAATATCCTAAGGAGGGGAAGTTGTAAAGCCTAGAAATTTTTTATTATTATTTTATTTTTATTATTTATTTAAATTAAATTATTGAGGTGGTAAACATTAAGAAATTTATTATAGTGTGCTATTATTATTAAAATGTTTAATATGTGTATATATATAAAATTGTGTTATATATATTAGATATGTATATGTGGTAAATATTTTAGTAGAACTCACGCATTTCTCTCCCTCACTACACCTCATGCTTTATCCCATCTCTTTCTCATACAGATTAGTCGCACCTTCTTCTTCATTAGCGAACCAGAGAGAGAGGGGGAGGAGATCGTGAGAGGGAGATCGTAAAGGAGATAGATGACTCGCGCGAGAGAGGAGATCGTGAGGGAGGGGTCGGAAGGAGAAGGGGTGACTGTTGAAGGGGAGGGCACGGCGGTGAGGACATGTGTAGGTGGAGGCAGCACGCGCAGGTGGGCGCAGCTACAACCGTGCACTGTAGTGGCTGGACCAGACTTTGGCCAGGGGTTGCGATGTTATTTTGTCGATGATCATTGTTTCGTTTCGTCTGTCCTTCGGAGGGTTGATGGGTATTCACCTTGTGTATGTCATATCCGAATTTGGGACAATTTTGTTGAACGGTTTGGCGTAGATCGCGATTTTTAGGTGAGTTGACTTTTCTGGTTTCGTGTTGATTTAGTTAACCTAACGTTTGTAGATTTTAATTGTATTTTTGTATGTTGTTTTAGCCATCGTGGTGATCGTCTTGGCACGTCGTGGGGTCCGATTGGATTAACGTTACAAAAAGCTATTTTTCAGAAATTCGGTTCGGGAACCGGAGTTGGTTCGTCGCTATTTTGTACACGCTTCTAGAGGTAGGAAAATTGTTGTTTAATTTCATGAGTTCACGCACTGTGGGCGTGTGAAATTATGGTTGTGTTAATTGGAAATTCGATTGCTTGGAAATTTATTTAAATTAAAATGAATTAAAACATCATGATTAAATGATAAATAAATTAATTGAATTAATTGTGAAAGTAAATAAATAAATTAAATAAGTATTACTGAGAGTTGACGTATTCGTGCTTATATGATTTTATTATAATTTGTTGCGTATGTATTTAATTGAATTTATTATTTAAAAGTAAATTAAATAATAAATTAGAATTAATGAGAACTGACGATAGGATGATGTGTAAATACCTATGTGATTTTATTCGAGCATGCCATGTGTGTATTAAATTAAATTTATTTGAAAAGCATGTTTGTATGCCTAGGTTACTAGCGATAGATGATGGTACTACTATATGTCATATTCATCTCATGAGCATGTAGTCTGTGGGAGACGAGAGATGCATAATTTTATTGAACACCGAACGTCGGGGTACGACCATCCTAGTATAGGGATTCTGGGGTACGGAGATTCCGCTTGTTCCTAGGACTTCGGAGTTAGGTCATCCTAGATGAGTCACCGTACATGTGTTTACCGTACAGGGTGTGACTGCAGGGTAGTAGTGTGAGCTACACCTGAGATTTGGTTTCCGCGTTATGATAGGGATTCCGGGGGACGAAATTGCCCGTTTGTTCTTAGTATTCCGAGTTACGGACATCCTAGATGAGTCACGTACATGATGACAATTGTAGGTTAGTAGTTGGTCATACAGGATGACTACAGGGATAACAGAGAGAGCTACGCCTGAGACTCAGGTCTGGAAATATAGGTAGACAGGGACATGCATCATCATTCTTAGATTATTCATGATATCAATTGGTTGAGATGTTGTATATGTATAGACTTGCTCTACGATTTTCTTACTGTTGTTATAGTTGGACTATTGGGTGTTTAGGGTGTTGAGTTATGGATGTCACATGTATGTAGACCGATACGAGATGTATATTTTATCTTTGTTCCAGGATGGAATCTAGTTTTGGTTTTGGGAAGAGTCAGTTAGTCTCGCCAGTTAGGGCGGAGACAGAGAGCGTTTCCTTACTGAGCATTGTGAGCTCATTTCCCCTTGTGTTTATTATTTTCAGGTTATGTGACCGGACATGGTCGGATGTGGTTGTTGTGATGTTGTTGGCGTGTTGGGACCTACCATTTTGTTTTGTTGTCCAGGTCAATGTTTAGGGCTAGTTTGCATTTACCTAACCCTTTTTGTTTAATGTATTATTCTTTTGGCATCTACGGGTGCAGTGGTCTGTATCTATTGCCGGGTTGGTGCGTACTTCATTGTGTTAGGTGTTATCATGTACATTTTTTATTGTGCGTATGCTGTGGGGCTTGGAGGTGTGGTGGTTCCGTTGTGCTGTCGATCCCGGTCCATTATGATATGTTGGGGATGGTTTTTCCGTTGTTTAGGATTTATATATATTGAATTACGGGGTGCATGGAGTGGACCTTGTCCACCGGGGGCTTCCTGTACAGACGAAACTCTGCCCAATTTTTGTTAGAATTGCCATGTGGCATTCTAGTGATCCTAGACTCCAGTATAGGAGGTCCTATGGATTTTGGGGCGTTACAATCCAGCTGGGTTCCCACGGGATCAACATCACTTATTCTGGCTCCTGAATGTTTGGTCTTGCTAGGAGATCCACCAGTACTACCCGAGTTGAGTCCTGGTCAACCGATGATACATGATTGGCTAAGTGATCCGATGCGGTGTTCTCACTTCTTGGAATTTGACTGAAGTTCAGCGTTTAGAAACTCTCACGTTCCTTAAGTACAAGTTCCTGATAACATTCCATTTTGGGGTCCTTGGTTTCGTATTCCCTAATGATTTGCCAGATGACCAGCTGGGAATCGCTGTATACGAAAAGGCTTTGGTTCTAAAGGCTCTTGTAGACCAGATATGATCGCTTCGTACTCGGCATCATTATTTGTTGCCTGGAATTGTAATTTTATCGATATTTGGATACGGGTTCCGTCGGATGTTTGAATCTCTACCCCGACCCCATACCCATTTGAGCTGGCCGATCCATCCACAAATAACTTCCACATGATCGGTGTGTCAGGTTGATTAGTGTCCTCTGTCTCTTCTTACAACAAAAAGTTAGCTATAGCCTATCCTTTGATGGAGACTCGGGGGTTATAGGTGATGTCGTAAATGCCCAATTTGATGGCCCACTTCGAGATCTGGTCCGATAGGTTAGGTTTTGACATAATAACCCGGATGGAAGTGGTAGTCAGGATCACGATTAGGTAAGCTTCAAAGTAGTGCTTGAGGCATCGTTTTGCATTTACCAGAGATAGTACCAATTTTTCCTACTTGATGTACCGAATTTTAGCCCCGGCCAAGGATTTGCTGATGTAGAAAACGGGCATCTGAAGATTCCCGTCCTCTCTAATAAGAGTTGCACTAGTTGATACCGCTGAAATTGCTAAGTATAGGTACAGGACCTCATCGAGCTCCGGAGTGGCTAGGATCGGGGGCTTGGCCATGTACTATTTCAGTCTGGACAGGGCTTCGGTCTACTAAGGTCCCCAAAATTTTCCTTTTTTTTGCCTTGATTACTTGGAAGAAAGATCTGCAGTGATCGGTAAGTCTTGCAATGAACTGCTAAGAGCAACCACTCTCCTGGTCAAGACCTAAACCTCCTTATGTGTTTGGGTTTTTTTTCATTTCCATCAGGTAGGGCTGGAAAAATTGGACACAACACGATAACACGACACGAGAATAACCTAAAAAGGGTCGACCCGAACACGACATGAGAATATAAGGGTCAACCCGAACACGACATGGATAATCCGAACATGACACATTTGACACGATTATATTTATATTTATCTTTATTTTTATATTTTTCTCTTCTCTAATTGGTCATGAATTGAAATGTATCAATAAAATAGTACTGGATCGTGTCAAAATCAATTTAATTTTGTTGATAATAGGTTAAATAGTTTATTTTGTGTTGGATTATGTCAAATTTAATTTAAAATATTATAATAAATAGGCTAAATGAATTACATGGGTCGACACGTGGGTCGACACGGACACGACATGGATAGTAACCAAGTCTTTTTGACATTACAGGATTTCGACCCGACACGATCTCGACCCCACACGAACACGACCTGTAACCCGAAATTGCCAGCTCTACCATTAGGGTTTTGACATGGGTCGGGCTTGCTTATATTCCTGTTCGATCCACAATATGCCCCACGAACTGGCTAGACGACACACCGAAAGAACATTTGATCGGGTTGAGTTTCATGCCATGTTTTCTCAGGGTGTCAAACACTTACTACAGATGCCCCAGATGGCTTTCTTTTTTCTTGCTCTTTACCATAATACCATCAATGTATGCCTCTATCACGATTCATATCATTCATTTAAAGATCTTGTTGACTAGTCTCTAGAAGGTGACACCTGCATTCTTTAGTCCAAAACGCATAACTTTAAAGCAATAAGTACTTGTCTTTGTGATAGAAGATGTTTTTTCCTCATCAGTTGGATTCATCCTTATCTGATTGTACCCGAATAGGCATCGAGGAAAGTTAGGCACTCATATCCAGCCGTCGCATCCACCATTTGATCAATTTTTAGTAGGGGGAAGTTATCCTTAGGACATGCTTTGTTGAGGTCAGTGAAATCCACACAGACCCTCTATTTACCATTCTTCTTCTTCACTACCACAACATTAGAAAACCATTCAGTATACCTTACCTCCCTACTGAATCTTGCTTGAAGTAGATGGGTCACCTCCTCGGCGATGATCTGATTACTATGGGGCCCCATCCGTCTTTGTTTCTGCCTGATCAGTCTCACGTTCGAGTCCACATAGAGGGAGTGTTGGGCAACGATAAGGTCAATACCGGGCATGTCCATGTGCCCCCATGCAAAGACGTCAGAGTTGTCCTGTAAGAATTTGGTTAGTTCCTTTAATTCACAAGGAGTGAGGCTTATACCTGCATAGGTAACTTTTTCGGGCTGATCGGGTATGCTGAATATCTCTTGTAGAGGCTCTACCATAATTGGGGGACCCGACTCCCCTTCCTTTAATTGCTATTTAGATTTGGGATCCCGTTCCCTGTTACGACTCTATTTTTGGTCCTTATTTTTCTTCATTCCTTTCAGGGTAACGACATAACACTCTTTGGCTGCTACCTGATCTCCTTTGATGTTGATGATGTCAAAGCCGTTGGGGCCTACGCACCTCATCATCTAATACAGGGTTGACGGTACCCCATACATTTGGTGGATCCAATCCCTTCTTATGAGCAAGTTGTACGATGACTTCATGTTCACTATGATGAAGGTAAGTAACGGTTCTTTAGGCTGCGGACATTGGCAATTGGACTTCCCCGATGGGCCCGACATATCTCCCGTCAAATCCTGCGATGGGGCTTCGGGAAGTCATAATCTCCCTCGGGTCAATTTCTAGTTTCTCAAAGGCCCATTTAGTGATGATGTTGGAGCTGCTCCTTGGGTTAATCATGACTCGTTTAATGAGGCAGTTGGCCACCAATAGGGTGATAACCAGCGGGTCGTCATGGGGGGTCAGGATGTTGTGGAGGTCTTCGGTGGAGAAAGTAGTTTATGCATTACCCGTCTGATGGTGGACTTCGTTCACTTAGTCAACTCTTCTCATCTTGTAGGCTTTGCGCATCTGGGACCTGCTGAAGCCATCCCCTTTCTTGGAGGTGGGACCACCGCGGATCATATTGATAATTCTGACGGGCAGCTCAGTTGCAGGGTTCCGATGGGCGTTAGGTGGTTGCTGAACAGTTCTTGGCCCATCGTGCTGGACATATTCCCGGAGTTGTCCCCTCATCAGCATGGCCTACACTTGACATCTGAGACTCCGACACTCGTTGGTCACATGACCGAAGTCACTGTGGAAGGCACAGTGCTTGGATTTATCCCTTTGGTCTAGGGGCTGCCTGATAGGTAGTGGTGTCTGGAAAATTTCTTTGGCATCCGGAAGGATTCGACAGCAGAGTGCTGGTTACAATTATCGATGGAGGAAAACTCTATATTGAATCTAGATAGGAAGCCCTTCAGGGACTCTCCCTTCTTTTGAATCATGGTAAAAAGATAGGATATGGTTTTCTTTTGTCTCTTGTTCCCGTAGTACTGGGCAACAAAGAGTCTGGTCAACTGCTGCCAGCTCCCAATGGATCCGGGTGGTTGCTTCCTGAACCAGAATAAGGCGGCATCGACAAGACTCGTGGAAAACACTTTGCAAAACAGGGCTTCATTTTCTGCATACATGGTCATCTTTTGATGAATCTAGTAGATGTGTTCCTCAGGATCCTTGGTGCTATCATAGGGGGTGAATCTAGGCATAACGAATTTCTTCGGGAAAGGCTCCCAGGTGATTTCTGAGGTGAAGGGCGACTAGATTGACTCAGTAAAAGCCTGAATGGCCAAGTCGTCGGTGGACTGAGCCCTCTGGTCCTTCATGACCTTCGTCTGGAACACGACCATCATTTCTTCCAGCTTTTGGGAGGTCAAAACCCCATCGGCGGTGGGGGCCTCGCCCAATCGGTGAGAGGACTCGTCATGTTCCTCCAGTCCACCGCTATCCCCTTAGATCTGAGAATAGCCTGGTACTGCTGGGGGAGCAGGTGGATGAACCCGCCTCGCCAGGAGCTCTGCATTCCACTTCTCTAAGGCTTGGCTCCGTTCCTTTATAATCTGACCTCGGCTTTCTGCGGCAGCCATTTGCTGCAAGATCTGCTCGGTCGTTTGCGATGCTCCCGCCTGGTCGTTGCCGGTGGTTGGCACCTCGCTTTGCGAACGGGTTACAGGCATGGTCAGGTGGAAAGGGGGAAGGTAAGCTCAAGGGGAGAAGAAGAAGGTAAAACTCATCTTGAAAGATGGGAAGATGAACAACGGTGATCGGTACCTTCCCACAGACGGTGCCAAGGTGTAGATGTTAATGCACAACACAAGAATCATCCTTCATTAATACTTTTTCCTTGCATATATACATTCCCTTTTTGGGCTTTGAGCCCATTAGGACAACATTCTCTTGCTTACATCATCATTTTTTCTCTTTCTTACGTCGCTAACTTGATTCTCAAATTTATTCTAGATCATTTTAGGAAATGGGCTTTGGGATGGGCCTTTTCTTTCAGGCCTTGTTGGGCTAGTAGGATAGATGGGCTTTGAGAATCCACACGTACAATATCCTTTATACACGTGCTATGATGTATTGTAGTGTAATTCTAGTCAAAATAGGTCACAACAAACAACAACTCTCTCATCAGGTCGGTGTACTACGCTTGGCCCCTACGCTTAAGCGTAATGTAGGTCATGTGTAGCCTAAAAATCATAAGTGTAGGTCAAACGTAGATTTTTAACTTTCTACCCACTTTTAGCTACTATAAGCGTAATAAAATTCATGGAAATTATTTTTTTCAACTTTTATTCCATTTGACCCCCCTCGACTCCATTGGTATGCTTCTCGAAATTTTGGCTCCGAAAAATATCGTTTATGCCCTCTGGAATTCATTTTTCGCTCAAACTTGCTTCATCTTCACTACTTAAGCTTGATTGAATTTGATGAACCTTGTTGATGTCTTTGCTTGACCACTTTAATTTTCCTAAATCTACCCGACCTTACAAGTCACTCAACATAGTTATTGTCCAGAACATGCCAACAATAAATAATCCTACAAATGTTCTTACACTATCCTCTTGTTGGATGAGTTTTTAGTAGTAGTGAATTTTATAGACAGTGCCTAGTAATAAGAAATCTTAATCATTATTAAATAAATAAAATAAAATCTTACACTCACTTTTGGTTTGTAGACTTTTGAATCCATCATTTTAAATTTTAAAAGCAAATGTAATACCCACTTCACAAGGGTCCCTAGTGGTTTTTGTGTTTTTAATGCTACAATTTTTTATTTTTTTTGAAGTTATAGAATTTGAACAACTAGTCTCTTCTGAATTGTAATTTGAAGATGGAAGTTTGAATGAGAGGTTAACTATTAAGGGATTGTTTGGTAGACATGTTTTTGTGTCTGTTTATGTTTTTATATTTATAAACTTGTTTGGTTTAGTGTTTTTGGGTTATGTGTGTTAAAAAACACTTTCTCACTTACCCAAATTTTAGGCATATTCCAATAAACATGAATTTGGTGTTTATTGGGGTGTTTCTACCGGATCTTAAACTTAAAAGTCTGTTTCTATTATTATTTATTTATTAAATAATAATAAATAAATTATTATAAATTATTTATTATAATTATTATAATTTATAATAATTATAAATTATTAAACATGAATTTGGTCTTACTATTTATTTATTATTTATTATAATATTTATTTATGTATTATTATTTTTCTTTCTTTATTATTTCTTCACTTTATAATATATTTTATTATTTATATTATTAAATTATTGTTTATATTATTATTTATTAATTTATATATTAATTTATAAATATATTTTATTTATTTATTTAATATTATTTCATTATTTCATTCATTTTATTTATAAATTATTTATTCATTTTTAATCATTTAAAAATATATTTTATTAATTTAATATTAATTTATTATTATTATACTCATTTTTTATTATTATTATGAAGTATTTATTTGTTATTATATTTACTTATTATTTATTATTATATATTTTTTTATTATTATTTATTTCATTTTTTTTATTATTTATTATTTTTATTATATTTTTAAATATGTTTTATGTAATTTATTATTTATTTTATTAATTTATTAGTATTATTTATTATTTAGTCCATTTTTTATTTTTATATTTATTTATTATTATTGTATTCATTTATTATTATTATTATATTTTATTTTATTTATTATTTATATTTTTAATTATTGATTTTTAATTTTTTCAATTTCGACCCAAAAAACATCCATACCTGTAAGTAGCAAAAATATACTCACATCCAAAAGATCATATCTCTCTTTTATTCAATGGCAATATTTATACACTTTTATGCTCTTGGATCATGACCTAAGTACATGGGGTCATGACCCACTCTCTCAATAACTACCCACTCCCTTTAGGTAGTGGGTTGTTACTCCCTTTTTTCACGGGAGTGGCCTAATGCTGATGGTCCCACTTATACTTGGTGGGTTCAATATCTGAGCCATTCATTATTTACATTTTACATGGGCTTAACAGGTCTTGGGCCTTATAAATGGACCTGGGCCTATAATTTTCACTATTTACATTAGCCCCATTCGGGTCTGGCATACGGGTTCGTGGGCCTGGCCCGAATTCAACTGAAATAATTGATTACAACCATTTTTGATGACGTCAACGTCATTATTGTAAAGAGACGTGTGGTTTCAAACTTTATAATGGCGGCTGCCGGTTCACTATATTTGAGGTATTGGGAATCGGCACACCTCTTCAGCCTTTTAATGATGGCTGTTGGCATGTCCGGGTGTATATAAACCCCTGTATGGCCTCATTTTTATTCTTTATCATTTTAAAATCTTGTAAGCAATCCTTAGCAGTGCTCAAGCTTTGACCGCTGATCGTACTTTGGTTGCCGGAGGTTATTCATTCTTCTCGCCGGTTCTCTGTGTAAGTTGTCATTTTCATCATGTCTGATAGTAGTGCCACAAGATCTACCGAGGGGACGATTCCTCAGGAATATGGGGGTTCTGATGTTCCCAGCCCCCCTTCTTCAAACCCATCTTCTTCATCCTCTCCTTCATTTCTGCCCATACCTAGTCGTCAGGACCTATCTGGCTTGGGAGTAACTGTTTCAGGAGTGAGTAATCAGGAAGATGGCCCTGATGCTGTCCCTGTTGGGACTTCTATGATATGCAATCCGGTAGGGACTAATGCTTCTGAAGGCGTTCCCGCTGGGCCCTCTACTGAGTCAGCCCCATTTGTAGCCGAACCACTTGAGGCTCATAAAAGAAAATCTGTGAACCTTAAAAGTCTGAGGAGGGACTGTAAGATCCCAAAAGAGGTGATCCTGATGGAGTATGATCCTTCTTATGATTTCAGGATGGGCGACGGAGTGGGTCCGGATGAAATGCTATTATCGACTCTCCAGATGAAGATGCTTCGATTTCCTCTTCATCCTCTTTTTCATTTTATTTTCTTCACCCTAAGAATAACCCCTCTGCAAGTCAACCCTAACTTCCTCAGGATAATTTCAATGTTGATCCTAATTAATAGAGAGAAAAAGCTATCTTTGGGTCTGGCAGATCTTCTGCTTAGCTACAAAATTGTGGACTTGAAGGATTGTGAGGGGAGGTACAACTTCTACCCTTTCAGGGGTCGGTCGATCTGCCATGGGACTGAGAAAATGGAGAAGTACTGGAAGGAGAAGATGGTTTTAGTAAAGGGGGCTTAGTTTTACCCATATTATAGGAAATGGCCGATCCCATGTGTTTTTAAGCGTTTGGCCCTTCTTCCCTTTTCTTTTATCCACAAGGAATCTTGCCTCTGCTCTGGGTGTGATCAGCTTAGAGCGGATTTTGTATATAAGTCTTTAGGGTATAAAGATATAGACATTGTGGCTCAGGATGTAGAGGCCCGTATTTCTTTGTTGAAGTCTAAAGTCTGGTCGGACCGTAAGTCATGCGCTGACCTGCTTACTCCTGCCAATTTGCCGGATATATCCAGGTTAGGAGCCAAGTACAATATCGTGATGGATCCGATCAGGCCAGTGATTGAGGATGACGATGATGATATGGAGGAACTGACTGCGCCCTCAGCTGGTCAAGGACAAATGCCTATGGATTCTAATCCTCAGGCTGTGACCGTCGCCCTGGTGGGCGATGTTTCTGGGTATGCACTTGTGCAAACCACTATTCCTGAACTGCTTCAACCTTCTTCTGCCCGAACCAGACCGGTGGGGGAAGATAGGCCCAGTAAGAAAATGAAGCATAAGGAGAAGAGTTCTGCTTCCTCTGACCAGTCCACTTCTAGCCTTACGTCAATGTCTGTCATGATAACTCGGGCACAGGGGCTCTGGACGCCAGAGGAGCTTGAGATACAGAGAGGGGCCGAACCAGGCTGCATCGTGCGTAAAACTCCGGGGTTGTTACTGGGGGTATGTCTCTGTTTGATCCCATGTTTTATTCCTGCTTTTGTATATAATACTGACCTATTTTGCCTTCAAATTTCCTTTCAGGCTCTCTTCAGTGTTAACGCATTGTGCCTTGCTCACGAGGAGGGTGTGAAGGAGCTGGAACGTCTGAAGGCAGACTTGGCTGAGAAAGATGATCGGGAGAAAGAGCTGAAGGCTCAGCTAGGGGACCTCCCTTCCAAGGTTGCTCAACTGGAGGAAGAACTGGCTCAGGCAAAAGAGCTGAATGTTAAGCTATCCAGTGAAAAGGATAAACTGGCATCAGATCATGAGGCTCTTGAAAACCAGTTCGGCATCTCCCAGTCTGCCTTGGAGATGTGCAAGAAAGGAGGACTTGTCATGCACCAGCACTACTCAAGGATGAATACTATAGTGGCTGGTGAATTCTGGAGGAAGGGCTTCGTTGCAGGGGAGAAGGATCCAACAAAGAGGAAGATCAAAGATCCTGATGCCATGGATAGGAAGTTAGGGGTACAGCCACCGTATGCCAGCCCCGAGCCTAGCTATGCTCAGAATCTTTTTACCGAATTCCTCAAAGGGTATCTTCCTGCCGACCCTCTCAATCCCTCAATAGAATTTTTCCCTCCGACCATGCTTAGGCTCTTTCATATTCCTTCTGTAATGCTGTATTTTGTACTATGCCCTTCGGGAAATTTTTGTAATACAAAACAACAGTTTTGCTTATCAATGGAATATGCACTTTTGTTTGCTTCTGTTGATGTGAACCAGACTAACTAGGTTTTATTTTAATAATTTTCTCTTTTTGTAATTGTGAGTCAGGCTTATTAGCCTCTGTCATCTCACTGCATAATTTTTAATTTCATTCCTCTGAAAGAGTGAGTCAGGCATATAAGCCTCTGTCATCTCACTACTTGGGAATTTATTTTTAATTTCATATTCCTATGGAGGAGTGAGTCAGACATATAAGCCTCTGTCATCTCACTACTTAGGAATTTATTTTTAATTTCATATTCCTCTGGAGGAGTGAGTCAGGCATATAAGCCTCTGTCATCTCACTACTTAGGAAGAATTAAACTATTTGATTGTAAGAATGATAACCATATTTTATTATAATCAAGAAATTACAAAGATAACATCTGACTGAGTCAGAATAACAAATTTGGAAATTTTTAAACATATCAGTAAAGCTAGGCTTGAATGCCTCTGCTTCATTATTCCGAAAATAAAATAATTATCAAGGATAGTACCTCTTTAGTCGTGAGGCATTCTGAGATTTTTTTTTTTTTTTTTTTGAAAAGTAAGAAGTAAATAAAAGAGAATAAAGAGCCAAGGCTTTACATGTTTATAAGGGGAATACCCCAGGAATTACAAGAAATATGAAAACCAAAAAGCCACCAAAAGAAAAAGAAAAGGAAGCAAATCCTGACATAGGAACTAAGAACCAAAATGCTATGAGGAGCCATCATGTAGTATGAATGAAACAAGAGCTGAACCGGCCTATCAAACGAAATGTGCAGCATGAAGAGACCAGTTCTGATAAAAGAGGACTCATCCAAGCACCAAACCATGGGCAACTGAAAAGAGAAACAGGAAGAGACCAGATCTGGAAAAAGAGAGCTCATCCAATCACCAATCAAGGAACTGTGCGAAGAGAGATTCATCTTGAGACCAGCAATGCTCATCAAACAGTTGAAGTCACAGAAGCTGTCAACAATATTCCAGGCCCTGGAGACCAAATCAACCAACATAGAGAAGAGGGTAGCCAGAATAGAAACACCATAGATCTGAGCAGTAGAAAACATAGGAGGGGTTATGAGAAAATAGAGTTTGGAAGCTGCCATTCATGGACCAAGGAACTATTAGTTGGGGACTCTTTCAAATGAGAAATGGAATGAAATTTGAGCCTAACCACTTGAATAATTTTAGAAAGCAAAACTTCGATAGTGCAAAACTCTTTCTTGAAGATTCTTTTGTTTTTTTCCAGCCATATTTCATAGATAGTAGCAGAGAGGGCCAGCTTGTTTAGGATAGTCACTAGAGATTTGCCTTGTAGAGATTGAACAGCCCAAGGCATGATTGAATCCCAGTCATCAGGCCAAGGAAGAAGACCCTTTTGAACCACCATCTTCCACAATCTGTTAGTAAAACTACAGCTGAAAAAGAGGTGTTCGCGATCCTCCATATTGCCGTCACTATTCCTAAGGCGATAAGCCCCACGTCCGATGACCTCTGTGACTGTGTACGGTCCTTCCCAATTCTCCCTGAGCTGTCCGATTAACCCGATCTTCTTCTTTAATACCATATCGCCTACCTGGAATTCTCGTCTTCAGAATTTTTTGTTGAAGGTGTTTTTGACCCTCTGATGGTAGGCTGCCAGCCTGATGGCGACTTGATCTCGTTTTTCTTTGAGTAGATCCAATCCATCAACCAGTTGTTGGTCGTTCAGTTCCTCCTGATACAGCTCTGTTCTGGCTGTTGGTACTATTTGCTCTATTGGAATGACAGCTTCTGTCCCATATGCCATTGAGAATGGTGTTTCTCCTGTAGGGACTCTTGATGTTGTTCTGTAAGACCATAGTACCTATGGAAGCTTGTTTGGCCAGACTCCCTTATGGTCTTCTAACTTCTTCTTCAGGGTATTCAATATGGTTCTGTTGGATCTTTCGGCCTGGCCATTTCCTTGTGGGTATGCGATCGATGAAGTTCTTAACTGAATCCTATGCTCATTACAAAATTGTCTGGTCCACTGATTATCCAAATTTGTTCCATTGTCGATCACTATCACCCTCGGCACTCCGAACCTGCAGATGATATTAGTCCATATGAACTTGATTACATGTTTGTGGGTGATGGTGGAGTAAGATTCTGCCTCAACCCATTTTGTGAAATAATCAGTTGCTATTAGTGCTTGATTTACTGATCTGAGAGCCATGGGAAGTGGTCCAACTGCATCGATCCCCCATTGTGCAAATGGGTGCGGGCTGAAGATGGGGTTAAGTAGTTCTGGTGGCGGATGAATGAAGTCCCCATATAACTGGCACTTTCTGCACCTTCTAACATAAGCTTCAGTATCTTGGGAAAGATAAGGCCAAAAATATCCTTGGCTTAAGACTTTATGGGCCAATGCTCGTCCCCCAGAGTGATTTCCGCACGATCCTTCATGGATTTCCTTCATTATGGCTGATGCCTCTGAAGGGGTGAGGCATCGAAGGTATGGTCCTCCAAAAGATCTTTTATAAAGCTGGCCATGTAGCAAGGCATATCTGGCAGACTTCATACGAATTTTTTGAGCTTCTGCTTTATCATCAGGAAGTGTGCCGTACCTGAGGTATTCTGTTATGGGATCCATCCAGCTCGGCTCCCAAGGTATTGCGCACACAACATCTGGCTGGTGGATGCTCGGGACATCAAGATAGTCAATCGGGGAGACCCTGGTCAGATCTTGATCATTGACTGAAGCCATGTTGGCCAACCGATCTGCATTTTCATTTTCCTTCCTAGGAATCTGGCTGAGAGTGTACTGCTCCAATCTGTCCAGCTCCATCTGAGCCAGCTTTTTATAGGGCTGCAGTTTTTCCCCTGCGTCGTACTCGCCTTGAACTTGCTTCACCACTAGTTGTGAGTCACTGAAAATACGTAGCCTTCTAATACAGAGGCTCTGAGCTAGTCGCAGCCCAGCCAGCAGTGCCTCGTATTCAGCTTCGTTATTGGTGACAGAAAACTTCAGACGGACTGACTGTTGGATGCGGGTCCCATCTGGTGTTATAATTTTGAGCCCAATTCCCGAACCTGCCGAACCGACTGATCCGTCTATATAGAGCGTCCATTCAGGCTCATTCGGATCCTACAGGATTGAATCTGGCTCTGCCTCCAGAAGAAAATCAGCTAAGGCTTGACCTTTTACGGCTGTTCGTGGCACATATGTGATGTCGAATGTCCCGAATTCTAGCGCCCATCTGGTTATTCTTCCCGTCAGATCAGGTTTGGACATGATGGCCCTTATAGGCATGGTGGTTGGCACCACGATTGGATGGGTTTCGAAATAGTGCCTTAGCCGCCTGTTTGCATTGATTAGAGAAAGAACAGCTCGTTCCGCCATTGTGTATTTAGTTTTTGCATCAGATAGGGACTTGTTGCTGAAAAAGACTGGCTTCTGGCACTTATTGTCATCCTTAACAAGTGTTGCGCTGGTTGAGGCTGCTGATATTGCGAGGTACAAATGCAGTGGTTCTCCTGGATTTGGTGAGGCCAGGATTGGTGGATTCTGGAGATATTGCTTCAATCTCTGAAGTGCTTCTGCCTGTTCTGGTCCCCATATGTTTCCTTTTCCGCCTTTAATTATCTGAAAAAATGGTCTGCATCGATCTGTTAGTCGGGATACGAACCTGCTCAGTGCGGCTACCCTTCCTGTCAGAATCTGGACCTCCTTTTGCGTTTTTGGCTCTTCGCAGCTTATCAAAGCCTTGACTTGAGATGGGCTGGCTTCAATTCCTGTTCGGTTGACGATATGTCCGAGGAACTGTCCAGATGAGACTCCGAAAGAACACTTGGCTGGATTGAGCTTCATCCCGTACTTTTGGAGTGCATCGAACACTTCTTCAAGGTGCAGGAGATGGTCGTCTTTCCTTCTGATTTTTACCACCGTATCATCTATGTAGGCTTCAACTGTTTTCCCCATCTGAATTTTGAATATCCTTCTGACAAGCCTTTGATAGGTGGCACCTGTATTTTTAAGTCTGAAAGGCATTACTCTGTAGCAGTATGTACCTTCCTCGGTAATGAAGGCTGTTTTCTTTTCGTCAGCCTGATTCATCGGGATCTGGTTGTAGCCGGAGTATGCGTCAAGAAAAAAGAGTCTTTCATATCCTGAAGTGGCATCTACCATTTGATCAATTTTCAGCAGGGGAAAGCAATCCTTCGGGCAAGCCTTGTTTAACTTGGTGAAGTCCACGCAGACTCTTCATTTCCCGTTCTTCTTTCTGACTACCACCACGTTTGACAACCATGACGGGTATTTTACTTCCCTTATGAATCCAGCTTCTAGCAGCTTTCCTACCTCATCGGATATGATCTGATTCCTTTCTATCCCGAACCTCCTCTGCTTCTGCCTCACCGGTCTTATATTTGGATCAACATTTAGATTATGTTGAGCTACCGAGGGATCTATACCTGGCATATCAAGATGAGACTAGGCGAACACGTCTGAGTTTAGCTGGAGGAATTGAATCAGCTTGTCCTTTTCTTCTTTCTGGAGGTATGAACCGATAAATGTGACTCTGGTATGATTTGTTCGACTAACATTCACCTCTTCTAAGGGCTCCGTGGTTGTCTGAGTCTCCTGACCCTCCGAGGAAGGGTCAGACTGTAATTGTTATTTCTCGTTGTACAGAAATTCTTCTGGTGCCTCCAATACTTGTTTGTTTTTTGGATTTAGATCCTTTACTGATACTGAATAGCACTCCTTCACCGCTACCTGGTCTCCGGGGATATCTGTCACGTCCACCCCATTTGGATCGAGGCACCGCATGACCTGATGGAGGGTTGAAGGAACACCTTGCATCCTATGGATCCATCCTCGTCCCATCAGTAAATTGTACGATGGTTTGACGTCCACCACGACAAAAACTTCTTTCAGGGTTCGGCGTGCCGCTGATACTGACAAATGGACTACACCTATTGGCTCAACGCGTCGTCCGAGCCGGGCACAGCTGTGATACATCAATTCCGATTTTGTCGAAGGCCCACTTCGTCACGATGTTGGTGCTGCTTCCTGGATCAATCATCACACGTTTGATCAGACAATTAGCTACCATAAGAGTGATTACCAGAGGATCTTCGTGGGGCATCTGAATATTCTGCATGTCGGCTTTTGAAAACATGATTCTTGATTCTCTTTGGATGAGGGTTGTTTGGTAAACTTCGCCGATTCGCCTGAGCTTGTGCGCTTTTCTTAGCTTTGACCTTCTGCTTTATTCGTCCTCCAATATCTCTTCACCTCTTTGGACCATATGGATGACCCTCACTGGTTGTCCTGCTGCGGAGTTATTCGGCTGTGTCCTGTGTGGTTTGTCCGGTCTTGGTTGATCCTTCATTGTGTAGTCTGCAAGTTCACCTTTGGCGATCATTGCCTCGACCTGCCTTGGAAGATTCCTGCAGTCATTTGTATGATGGCCATACTCACTGTGAAAGGCACAGTGCTTGGTCATATCCCTAAACTCCATCGGTTGTCTGATTGGTGGAGGTGGCCTGAAAATCCCTTTATTTTTGTTTTCCTGGAAGAGCTTTCCAAGGCTGGTTTTGAGCGGAGTGGCTCTTTCTTTTATTCGTTGACGCTTGTCTGAATTTCTGGATGATGAGATTTGCCTAGGTGGATCAGGTCGTTGAGGCCTTGGATCCCTCATCCTCTCCTTGGATTTTGCCTCCACCGTTACTAGTGAGGCTCTTCTCTGTCTAACTGCTTCCTCTTCTTCTATTCTGAGATACCCTTGTGCTCTGGAATTGAGCTCACCGATGTTGACAGGGGGGCGTTTTACTAGTGAATAGTGGAATTTTGTGCCAGGGATGACCGCCATACGGAATGCTTCTACTGCTGACAATTGATCACAGTCATCAATAGAGGACATCTCCACGTTGAATCTGGATAAAAAAAACTCTTGAGGCTCTCTCCCTTCTCCTGGGTCATGGTAAAAAGGCTTGATATAATTTTTCTTTGCCTTCGGTTGCTGAAGTACTGACTGATAAAGCGTTTGCAGAGGTCATTCCAGCTACTGATGGATCCAGGGGATTGCTTCCTGAACCACAGAAGTGGTGCCTCTGTCAAACTTGTCGAAAAGACTTTGCATAGAAGAGCTTGGTTCCTCCCATAAACGGTCATTTTGGTTTGCACCTGGTAGATATGATCGAGTGGATCCTTCGTACCATCATAGAGTGTAAAAACTGGGAGTACAAACTTTTTCGGGAATTCTGCTGCTTCAATTTCTTCCGTGAATGGAGACTGGGTCATATCTGTGGTTGCATGAATGGCCAGATCGTCAGGGGTCTGCATCTTCAAATCCTTCATCACATCTCTTTGGATTTTGGCAGCCATTTCATGCAGGTTGTTCTGGGTCGGGGCATGCATTGCTGGTACTTCCCTTGTTATGGGATGAGAGGATTCCTCCTCCTCCCTCGGCACCTTGTTCCTTTGAGTGATTGACACGTTCCGTTCTTGATGGGAGCTGGAGGGATCTGGCTCATCATTCCTGGTACCATCTGTCGGGCTGGAATTTTGAAGAGGGAAAGGGCCCTGAGCCACTCGATGGAGTAGCTCAGCATTCTGCTGCTCGAGGGCTGTGTTTCTCTGCTCCATAGCTTCCAACCGCCTCATGACTTCTTTGAATTTGGCTTCGTTGTTCGTTGACCGTGTGGACACCATATTTTTTTATAAAAATGAAATTGTTGTGAGTGGAAATTATCGTTCCCACAGGCGGCGCCAAATGTAAGAAGCAAAAATATACTCACATCCAAAAGATCATATCTCTCTTTTATTCAATGGCAATATTTATACACTTTTATGCTCTTGGATCATGGCCTAAGTACATGGGGTCATGGCCCACTCTCTCAATAACTACCCACTCCATTTAGGTAGTGGGCTGTTACTCCCTTTTTTCACGGGAGTGGCCTAATGCTGATGGTCCCACTTATACTTGGTGGGTTCAAGATATGGGTCAATCATTATTTACATTTTACATGGGCTTAACAGGTCTTGGGCCTTATAAATGGACCTGGGCCTATAATTTTCACTATTTACACTACCAAACATACTTATGTTTTTGGATGAATAAACAAAAAAAACAAAAAATGTGTTTTTTGTTTATTTCAACACAAACACAAACATAAACACAGCTCTATCAAACAGACCCTAAGTCCACACAAGTCCCTTTTTATTTATTCTGTTGAGTGTGCATGGTTGATCTTGAAAGACATTTATGCTATGTTTGGTACACAAATGAATTGAATGGAATGAAATGACCATTTAAGTATAAATGGAGTGAAATAATCATTATATCCTCTTGTTTAGTTTAATATATGTAATGATGATGGAATGAAATACTTATTATATATCATTCCATCATTTGATTAGACCATCGTTAAAATTGGAATGAAATATTTGTTTTCAAAAATACTCCTTATAATATATTTTTTTCTTATCTTAGATTTTTTTATGAATCATAGCCAATTTGAAAATATTGTACCATTTCTTTTTCTCTCCGACTCCCCGGTATCTTCCTCTCATATATATATACACATAAATATATATATATGTATATTCATAAAAACTAATATGCATTTCATTAGGTCATGTAGGTAATTTCATGGGCTTTTGCCATATGGTGAAACTTGATATATAAAAATCGAAATTCAAATAAAGAAGTAGATAAACCTTACTGGACTTTGGAAAACCACTTAAAATCTCATCCTCTCCACCATCACTTATAAAAATAAATAAATCACAACCCCATGTTCATATTATTTAACACTTTCCATATTAAATCACAATAAATTATAAAAAAATATTAATATACTTTGGAAGAACAAACAACTGAGGTCCAAAAATAATTACAAAAATGAAAATATTTTTATAGATCAATTAATTAAAAAATATTTATTTTGCAAAGCAGATTCAAATTGAAGCACAAGAAAAAAATATATACCCAACAAAAAAACATAGAAATAGAGATAGATAATATATAAGAAAAATACCTGCAACTAAGTTGGTGAGAAATTTTGTTAGAGAGAAATTTATTGTCTAATAGAAAAATTTAAGAGATTTGTAGACAAAATACAAAAAGTTTTGAAATAAGCTGGAAGCAATGACAGAAAAACAAAACATAAGAGTAAAGGATATTTTGGAATTTTTGAAATAATATTAATTTTACTTGTGAATGGGATTCCATGGGGTAGAGAGTGTAATGTTCAATAATGGTTTTTGACTTAAATGATTATTCTCATTTTTTTTTTATGTATTAAAAAAAAAAATGAGTCTAAACAAATGGAATGAACAATAAATGAAATGAATCCCACCGTAACAAACACATCATAATGAGAATAACCATTTCGATTTTAAAACAGGTATCAAAGAAAATAATGGTTGGAATGGGCATTAATCCATTCCATTCCTACCAAACGCAAAATTATAGTTTGGTGAGTTTGAGAGACAGTGGAATTGTAATTTGTAAAGCATGTTTAAAATCACTTTTTTTACATAAAAATATAATTATTTGTGGACTGGTAGGTACTACTTTAGTGTTGAATGAATCACCTCAATTATTTTGGTGGACACGTGAATGTAGCACTAAAATACCTACTACATTTAATATTGAATATTTTATTTGGCCAACAACAACATCTTACATGAAAATGCAGAACAATTATTTTGGTGGAGCCCTTAAACAGTGGTTTTAGTTATGGTGCAATTGTTTTGTCTTGAATTTTTTCTTTGGGTAACTTGCATTAAACCCCAAATTATACTTTCTCAACCAAGAAATCCCTCTTAATTTTGAAAATGGCAAAGAAAAACCCCAAACTATGTTAACAGTTGAAAATATCCCCCCGAACTATTTTTATGCAATAAACCCCCTAAACTATCACAAATTATTTTAAAAAAAAATTCTCTTCAAATTAATTTATTAATGACTATAATGAATTTTCTTATTAAATTAACTCAATACACTTTTGTTATTAACAAATATTATAATATAATTGCTACAAAATTGATGACATAATCTCTATTCAAATTTGGTAATTTAACATATGATTTTTATAATTAATTAAAAAATAATGCTTTTAGATTTTTATAAAAAAATTGGGTATAAAATTTAAAGAGAGTAAGTAATTATTCAAGACTCTTATATACATATAGGGTTGTAAATGAACCGAGCCGTTCGTGAGCAGGCTCGGGCTTGGCTCGTTAAGAGTTCGGATCGTGCTCGTTCGTTTAATAAACGAACTGAGCCTGAACACAATTTTTAGGCTCGTTTAGTAAACGAGCCGAACTTGAACATTACTAAGCTTGGCTCGCCAAGCTCGTGAATAGACTTGTTTAAGTTAAATAATAAAATTATCTCATATTTGACAAAAGAAAGTGATCAAATTGAACAAATTATGAAGATTATTGTGAAAAGATTATAGGAATTTTGCGTCCATAACATAAAAATCATTCATAAATAATTATACTAGTGGAAAAATGTTAAAAATAGACATGCAAAAACTAAATCCAGACATCTTTTGACAAGAGTAATATATGTTGCAACTGAAACGATTCGTTCGTGAGCAAGCTCGGGCTTGACTCGTTAAATCTGACATTCGACTCGGGCTCGTTCGTTAAGCAAATGAGCCGAGCTTGAACATATTTTCCAGGCTTGTTTAGTAAATGAACCAAGCTTGAACATTCCAAAGCTCGGTTCGGCTCGGTTAATTTACAGCCCTATATACATAACCTGAGGAAATTGATTTTTGTTACTTAAATAATTTGTAAATCCATTATGAATATATATTGTATCAAAAGAAGCTTTATTTAGGGTAAAAAAAGGTTTAAACTTAGGATAATAAATTTTATAATTTAAATCAATTAATAAATTTATTTAGTTTAAAAATAAAGTAATTACAACATAAATTTTTTTTTTATTATAGAAGACATAATTTTTCTAATATAACCAGGGAAAATAATATATTTCTCTTTTCATACGATATATATTCATAGTGAATTTACAAATTATTTCAATAATATAATATTTTTTCTCATGTTATGTATATAACTAGTGTTGAATAATTAATTAATACTTTTACAATTTATACTCAAACATTTTATAAAAAACGAAAATAATTATTTTTTAATTAAATATAAAAATTATATGTTAATTTACCGAAATTGACTAGAAATTATGCCATCAAATTTGCAATAAGTATATCATAATATTTAGTAATAACAAAAGTGTATTAAGTTAATTCAATAAAGAATGGTATAATCAGTGTGTGTGTGTGTGGGGGGGGGGGGGGGGGGGGAGGATATGGGATTTAATTAGGGATGACAATAAGATGGGTACGAAATGGGTTCGCCTATATTCATTCCCACCCTATTTAATTTTTTAAACTACCATATTCTTCACGGATTTTTCATTGATTGCCTTATCATAAACTATACATGTCCCATTAACATTTTACTATACCCGTATCTGGCCCGACTCGCCCCATTAATATTTAATTCTTCGTGTCATCTTCATCATGGATAAAAGAATTTGACAAAAAAAAAACTAATATATAAACTTCTTTCAAATCATACTACAATCAAACTCTTTCCTTTTTCTTTGTATATATTTGGTTACTAATATTTTCTTGGTCTTAGATGTCGAACCCCACTGAAAAAGAATAAGTAATAACTAATAAAGTATTTAGGATTCGTAAAAACTCTTATACATATAATAAGTTAAAAAATATAATAAATTTAATATAATTGGGGTGGGGCGGGTCAAAGCAGATATTTAACAAAATTCGTACCTGCCCCATAACCCTTGGCGTATTCAATTTCTTTTATCAAACCCGATCCTGTGAAAGAAAAGGCGTTCTCAAACCTTTAATTAGTAAAGGGGCAGAACGGGACGGAGCTCCGGCGGGACAGTACAAATTGCCATTCCTAGATTTAATGCACTTTACCAAACCCTTGGTGTATTCAATTTCTTTTACCAAACCCGATCCTGCGAAATAAAAGGCGTTCTCAAACCTTTAAATAAAGGGGCAGAACGGGACGGAGCTCCGGCGGGACAGTATAAATTGTCATTCCTAGATTTAATGCACTTTACCCTTCTTCTTTTTCCAACAACTTAATCTATAAGGATAATGTTTGTCTCACACTGTGTAAGAATGAAGGTAATTAGTGCACATAATGTTGTCACATAATTGTTTTATATGTGCCTTCAAATACAGTTTGGGGGGACCGAAATGGGTTCACCTATATTCATTCCCACCCTATTTAATTTTTTGAATTAGCATATTCTTCACGGATTTTTCATTGATTGCCTTATCATAAACTATACCCGTCCCTTTAACATTTTACTATACCCCGTGCCTGGCCCGACCCGCCCCATTAATATTTAATTTTTCGTGTCATCTTCATCATGGATAAAAGAATTTGACAAAAAAAAAACTAATATATAAACTTCTTTCAAATCATCCTACAATCAAACTCTTTCCTTTTTATTTGTATATATTTGGTTACTCATATTTTCTTGGTCTTAGATGTCGAGCCCCATCGAAAAAAAAAAGTAATAACTAATAAAGTATCTAGGATTCGTAAAAACTCTTATACATATAATAAGTAAAAAAATAGAATAAATTTAATATAATTGGGGTGGGGCGGGTCAAAGCGGATATTTAACAAAATTGGTACCTGCCCCATAACCCTTGGCGTATTCAATTTCTTTTACCAAACCCAATCCTGCGAAACAAAAGGCGTTCTCAAACCTTTAAATAAAGGGGCGGAACGGGACGGAGCTCCGGCGGGACAATACAAATTGCTAGGGCAAAAACTGAGCAATAAATATTGCCCATCCTAGCTATAAAACCAATGATTATAAATTTGCACCTCTCCTCAAGTCCCACTTAAGAACTGGAAAAACATTTGTGAGCCATTGTAGACAACAAAAAGAGAAAGAGAAAATGGAGGACTTGTACACCATAGCTCTCATAATTTTCTCTCTACTCTTAGTTTCAAAACTTTTCCCAAAACCACACCAAAACCACAAGAACCTCCCTCCAAGCCCCCCATCTCTCCCCATCATCGGCCACCTCCACCTCCTAAAAAAACCAGCGGTTTACCAATCATTCGAACACCTCTCCAACAAGTACGGCCCCATCCTCCTCCTCCGCCTCGGATCCCGAAAAGTTCTCGTCGTCACATCTCCGGCCGCCGTCCAAGAATGCTTCACCAAAAACGACGTCGTCTTCGCCAACCGCCCCTACATGCTGCTCGGAAAACACCTCAACTACAACAACACCACCCTCGGCATCGTCTCCTACGGCCATCTCTGGCGCAACCTCCGCCGCATCACCAATCTCGAGGTCTTCTCCACCACCCGCCTCGTCATGACCTCCAAAGTTCGCGAAAAAGAGGTGGCTTTGTTGGCAAGTCAACTGCTAAAACCTTGCTCTGCTCGGGAAAAGTGGACTAGGGTTGAATTGAGGTCTAAGTTTTTCGAAATTCCATTTAATTCCCTAACAATGGTGATAGCGAAGAAACGGTTTTACGGCGAAAATGTGGAGGATGAGGAGGAAGCTAGCAAGTTTCGGTATCTGATAAAAGAGCACACGGAGCTTGCTAAGCCGGAAAATAGTGCGGTGTTTTTTCCGGTGTTACAGTGGTTGAGTTATAGGATGATAGAGAAGAGGATGGTGGAAGCGATGAAGGGGATGGACAGGTTCTTCCAGAGCTTGGTTGATCAATGTCGAAATTCATCGAATAATAACGGTGATACCAGAGAAAGCCATGGACAGGTAGAGAGCAAGAGCTTGATTCATAGTTTGCTGTGTTTGCAAGAGAAGGATGAGTTCTATACTGATGAAAGGATCAAAGGGATTATATTGGTACGCAAAAAATCTTATCTTTTTCATTAATTTTATTGTTGAGATAAGTGGTGTTTGAAAACAAGGTTTATTACCCTCAAATTTTATTATCCAAACAATGTATTAATTTTTATTTTGGCATAATCAAAAAATAAATTCATTTATAATAAAATGTATATAAAAAAAAAAAGTCTAAATAAAAAATATTTCGAATTACCAATTAGAATTTTTTTTGTTTTTTTAAATATTTTACTATAAACAATTTTTTTTTATTTATGCCAAAATATTTTCCGAACTATCAATTAGAATTATTATTTTTTTAATATATTTTACTATAAAATATATTATTTTTTGATTTATGCCAAAATAAAAAATTAATAACTTATTTGGATAATGAAATATGAGGGTAGACCTATCTCAACATTAAGGATTGTTTTGGTACAAGTATTGAAGTTGTTATAAGTATTAAATAAAACTTTAAGAAGCATGGATACAAAATACAATAGGAAGGTAGCAAATCTTCGTAAATGGAGTCTTAAACCTGACGTCTTAAGATTTGTCTTAATTATTGGTGCACATAAGAATTGTGGAACAATAAAATCGGTCTGAACGAAACTGAACCCAACCAAGGATTTGGTACTGATATTTTAATAGGTGGGTATGATTCTAGTTTTAAATTTTAGAAACCATTAATAGTACTGGTCCCTACCCTGTAAGAATCATACCCAACCTATTCGTGCCGAACGATTATAACATGCAAGCGCGGTGTAGAATATATGCGTGTTGTAAACTTCCTCCAATATCACGTGGCATATATTCTAATTAGTTGGAATATCGCGTGGCATATATTCTAGCTCGAGGGCTGAATAATCTTTTGAGCTATAGACATGATCCATAATACTCATTAAATAACTAGAATGACTTGTTTTTTTCGATAAATAAATTTATATTAGAATGACTTTTTACACAATTACATATAATTCATTTGATGTTTTTTTATTCTTTCGAAAAAAAATTCACCTCAATCATATGGCTGATCAGGTACTGCTTATTGCTGGAACTGAAAGCTCGTCATCAACCATGGAATGGGCAATGTCACTGCTGCTCAACCATCCCGATGTCATGGACAAGGTCAGGGCCGAGATCGATACTCATGTTGGGCAAGACCGCCTTTTAGAAGAACAAGACTTGAAAAAGCTGAATTACCTTCAAAATGTTATTGATGAGACATTCCGTTTATACCCTCCTGGCCCGCTTCTACTACCACATGAAGCCGCCGATGATTGTCAGCTAGGCGGTTATGACATACCTCGCGGCACAATGTTATCGGTTAATGCATGGGCCATTCACAGGGACCCCAAGCTGTGGGAAAACCCTACTAAGTTCATGCCCGAAAGGTTCGAAAATGAGAATGTCAATGATGGTTATATTCCATTCGGCCTAGGGAGGCGAGCGTGTCCCGGGGCTGCCTTGGGGAATCGGATAGTTGCGTTGGTAGTAGGGACATTGGTTCAGGTATTTGAATGGAAGCGAGTTGGGGAGGAAGAGGTGGACATGGGTGTAGTTCCAAGCATGATCATGCCCAAAGTAGTTCCGTTGGTAGCCCTTTGCAAACCTCGTGCCATCATGACTAAGCTATTCCGATAAAAGATTAGTTCAATACACGAGACTTGTTATTGCGAGCAGAAGAGGGTCACGTGGTCATCCTCTTTTAATAAAAGTGGTGTTATTGTGAGCATAAGAGTCATGTGGTCATCCTCTTTTAATAAAAGTGGTGTTACTGTGAGCAGAAGAGGGTCACGTGGTCATCTCCTTTAATAAAAGTGGTGTAAAGTTACTTATGGTATGATGGCTATGCTAAGTACCTCTCTATAGTATTGGATGAATGTTAGTTGTGAAGGCTTCCTTATTATGTGACATAATAGGGTGTAATTGTTTGATACATGGAAATGCGTATATGCATGACTTGTGATGGTAAGAGAGAAAAGTGTGCTTATTAAGTTTAAAAATCCTACATCCAATTTTCGTTGTGGTCAATTTTTTAAAATGTTATATAAAATATGCAGATAAATATTTTATTTATTTTTTTCGTAATTTTTTTTGTATTTTGTTTCTAAAACTTAAAATACCAGATTCTTATTCTATTCATTTATCTTTTATTATTGGGCTTTATTGCACAAAACATATATCATTAAATTCCTGAGCTTTTTGTGCCTGTATTATTTATATTTCATTGTAATTTTAGAAATTTGTAACTATAACTTTTTTTCAAAGATGCGTAGCAAAAATATACTCCCTCCATCCCACAATAGTTGTCCAATTTGGACTTTTTAACATTTTATTGATTTGAGTTGACTAGTATGTAATTTTTAATTTTACCCTTAAATATAGTATTATGGTGGAGTTCGGTATTTGTTTAAAGTTAGTGGAAGAAGGGTAGTTGAGAAAAGTGAAATGTTAAATTGCATTGGAATTCGAACTGGACAAGTATTTTGGGACAAATAAAATTACAATAATGAATAACTAATATGGGACATGGGACAGAGGGAGTATATAGTGTGCGCATGCATGACATAGTATGGTTTGGAATATATTAACACCACTAGCGGCAATAGAAAGAAAGAAAGGGGGGTGAAATGGGTTCTCATGTGGTATGGTAGCTGACTAAACAACCACCTTGACACTAGTTATTGCTTCACTTCTTCCAACAAGTATCTATTAAATGCTCATAGCTTGAGATGGACACTTTGCGCAATTGATCGATGTTTCGGTAATCCAGAAACATCTGCTTTCCTTAATTAGATGTCAAAATTTTGCAAGTGTCTCGTGGTGATGCCATATATCATAAGGTACTTTTAACTTTGTTATAATTGTTGTAATAAGTTCCTCGAATGCTTTTCATTCTTTATTCTTTTTCTGACTTCCGGGGCGGTTATAATGATGCATATTGGTTTCTTTTAAGGAGATAAATGCTTGTTAAGCTTGTTTATGCTATCTTTTTTTTGGAGCTGATACAACCGTTTTTCTGAATATAATTTTTTCCTCATTTTCTTCTATATTTGTTAAGATAATGCGAATGCAACTGTATATTTGGATGATTGAAGTATTATCTTTACTATTGATCAACTTTTTGCAGTACTTCTCAATTTGGAGTGAAATAAATCATTCTTTTGTTTTCCCGAGTCATGCATATATACATATATATTTTTGAAAGGATGTGAAAGCCATATTAATTTGATGATTGATGGCTAGCTAGCAGTTTAATTGTTCGTTTTCTTATATGTTTAAAATATGAATTTGCATGCTTAGTCCCTTATAAGTAAGTCTAATCGTTTGTATCATGCCATCACCCCTGTAAAGCTTGTGCTGCTAGTGCATTTTCTCATATGCGGAGCCCATATTCCCATAAGGTACTAGTCAAACTTGGAAATTCTGCTATTGCACATATGATCCTTATCTATTATTTATGTACTTTCTGCTCATCATACTTTTGTGGATGGGTTCACATATTCCCATTCTCGTGATGGTGGAAGGACCATGGGGTCTGCAAAGAGAGGAGTTGGAAGGTTAGAATTCTTTAATGACATAGTAATGCTGTCATTGTCTTACGGTTAATTTACTTGTTAATAAGATTATGTTGATTAGGGAAAATTGGAAAAAGTTAAATTGCATAATTTTCATAGTCTTTATTGTACTAAAATGCTTAATTGAGAGTAAAGTAGTCCATTTAGATCTTTGAGAGATCGCGTACCTGCTTATGTAGTGGTCTAGTGTCATCTCAAGCACGTTTTCTTGCTTTCATTGAACAGCCTAAAAAAAAATGCAGTAAGCGCATGTTTAATGATGCGGATAACATTATGAGAAACATCGTCTTCGAATAGAAAACTAATGCTTACCTATTAATTGAGTTGATACATCTTGAACAGTATATGTTGTTCTGTCATGTAATTCGGAATTTTCTTCTTGCTGAGTCTTTTCAAATGAAGTTGTTATTCTCCTCTTCAATATTTGTTCTTGGCACAAAATTTGGAAATGCAGTTGTAATGTCCCCGCACAATTGATATACCATCTGTTAGTATGTTATAATATAGTGAGAATATTAATTTGAAATCTAGATGAAGTAAGAGTTGTTATGTTTTAAATTAAGGGCCCGTTTGGAAAGCCTCTGTGTTTTGTATTTGTTTTCTGTCTTCAAATATAAAAACTGTTTTTGTATTTGTTTTTGTTTTTTTCAGCAAAAAATTAAAAACAAAAAAGCGTTTGGATGAAAATTTGTATTGAAAAATAAAATGGTATTGGTGGGCGGCGGTGACCGGCGGCGGCGGGGGCGGTGGTGGTGGGTGACTGGCGGCGGCGGTGGGGCCCGGAGGAGGTGGGGGCGGTGGCGGAGGTGGTACCCTAAATAGTGAAAAAACTCAAAAAACAACTAAAAGTTGTATTTGGTGTTTTCACCACTTTTACACACTATTCACATAAAACAGTTTTCTTGGAAAAAAAAAATAGAACAGTAAACGCGTTTGCCAAACGTGTTTTTTTTTTTTAACTGGGTGAACAGTAAAAAAACAAAAACTGTTTCCTTGTATCCAAACAGACCTTAAGAGTTCAGAATATTCATTTGAAATATAGATGAAGTAAGAGTTGTTCTGTTTTATTTTTTAAGCCATCAGGGGATGATGACATGATGTATAGATAATGATGCATATGATGTGATTTATTTTTCTACTACGAACAAAAGCTACGTAGGCAAATGGTATGTCGATAAGGTCTATGCCATAGTAATTCACCCCTTTCGTATCAGGCAGAAACAACCTTAGATATATGTTTCATTGAGCTATTTATATGCTGCTATGCAACGACCATTCATTTCTGTTTTGATTTTTGCTGAACTATTTTCACCTTTATATACATGTCTTTACGCCCTTTGAGTTTAAAACCATGATACTTCAATCCAGGATTGAGCGCTTTCTTATTGATTGAAACCTTGAGAAACCCAAGTTCTATTCTGGATACTTCAAATGTGAGAATTATATATATCTATTGCTGCTAACTTTGATATTTCATTTCATGTTGGTTATAAAGAGAACAACTGTTCCATTTCATGTTGGTTTTTGAAGAGAATTTATGATAACAATTTTTTTTTTTGTTATTTATTTATTTATTATTTTTTGTAAGTTTTGACTTGGGCATGAGAAGGAGGACTTGGGCATCTATTTTCTTAGTTTTTGTAATAGTGAATGATTGACGTTGCAAAGAAATATTCTTTTATTATAATGAATTAGATTGATGTTGAATAATATTTTTTTTAGGTGCAATATTTATATAGTGAATGTATATGTTGAACTCTCTTATTGTAGGTCACTAAGAGTCTGTTTGGCAACCGGTGCGGTATGGTGTTTATTTTTGGTTTTGATTTGGATTGGGTTGGGATATGTTTGGTGTGATTTTATTTTGAACTGAAATCATGTTTGGTGCAGATGGTTTTGGCATGAGAAAAAATAAAGCTGAAAAACCAAACCATGTTTGGTAGAATTGGTATGGAATGAAATTTTGTAGAGTTGGTATTATTTTTATTAATTATTTATTTATAATATTTTTGTTTATTATTTACTTGGTTTTATTTTATTTATTATTTTAAATATTTATTATTAATTAATTAATTCTAATATTTTTGTTTATTATTTATTTGGTATTAATTTATTTATTATTTTTAAATATTTATTACTCAATATTTATTAATTTATTATTAATTATTTATTATAATATTTTTGATTATTATTTATTTGGTTTTACTTTATTTATTATTTTTAAATATTTATTATTAATTATTTATTTATATTATTTTTTTGGTTTTAATTAATTTATTATTTTAAAATATTTATTACTCAATATTTATTATATTTTTATTAATTATTTATTATAATATTTTTGTTTATTATTTATTTGGTTTTACTTTATTTATTATTTTAAAATATTTATTACTCAATATTTATTATATTTTTATTAATTATTTATTATAATATTTTTGTTTATTATTTATTTGGTTTTACTTTATTTATTATTTTTAAATATTTATTATTAATTATTTATTTATATTATTTTTGTTTATTATTTATTTGGTTTTAATTAATTTATTATTTAAAATATTTATTACTCAATATATATTATATTTTTATTAATTATTTATTATAATATTTTTGTTTATTATTTATTTGGTTTTACTTTATTTATTATTTTAAAATATTTATTATTAATTATTTATTTATATTATTTTTGTTTATTATTTATTTGGTTTTAATTAATTTATTATTTTAAAATATTTATTACTCAATATTTATTATATTTTTATTAATTATTTATTATAATATTTTTGTTTATTATTTATTTGGTTTTACTTTATTTATTATTTTTAAATATTTATTACTCAATATTATTTATTTATTATTAATTAATAATTATAATATTTTTGTTTTTTATTTATTTGGTTTTATTTATTTATTATTTTTAAATATTTATTACTCAATATTTATTTATTTATTATTAATTAATAATTAATTTTTATTATTTGGTAACTTTTATTTAGTTATTTAATTTAATTAAATGATATTTTTAATTAAATAAATATATATGTAATATGGTTATGTGTGTATGTATATATATATATATATATATATATCACAACACACTCACACACACCATGGTTTAACATTTTGGCTCCAAACCATGTCAAGAGATGGTGTGAAAAATCAACCATTTGGTACACCATGATTTCATATTTTGGCTCCAAAACCAAGCCACCAAATAAGAGCTGGGCTAAACTTTTCACACAAAAACCATAAATTTGACACTAAAACCATGTGTCAAACAGCATCTTAGAAACTAAAAGCCCATTTTCTTTCATCTCTCTGTCACTCTCTCTCTCTCTCGTCTATATGTGTGTATCAAAGATATATGCGTGTCATGGTTCGCCGTAACGGTAACGGTCACTGTAACGGTAACGGTTTTGGTATAACGGTAACGGGTCCGTAACGGGGTTACGTAACGAGACGCGGTTATCGCAAGCGTGAATTTTTTAAAATCTTGCACATCTTACCCAAAATGTTCTAATTGGATACTTTTGGCAACATGAATGAATAAAGATTATTTTTTGGTAAATTTAAGTGAATTTTATTTAATTTTTTAAAGAATTTTAATATGAAAAAATGAGTTATTAATAAATTTAATGGTGTCGTCGTTATTTGAATGTTTATGATATACTTGTTATGATATTATTAAATTAAATTTAAATTTAAATAGATAAAAATTTGAAATCACAAAAGATATAATTTATTTCCAACAATGTAAAATAATTATTAAAAAGATACATGGTTCACCACCAAAATGAATTTCGTGGTGGATTTTGTTGCTCTGATTGGGGTTCATGAAAATATTGTCAATTTTGAGTTGTATCTTCAGTGGATATTTGATTCATTATTAGTAGACCATCTTCTCTTTATAATTGATGGAGTAACATTTATCATATTATATACATAATAGAAAGCTTTTTAACCCAAATTTTTGAAAAACTTCAATTGTGTTAACCGTTACGATATTTTCAGAACCGGTAAAAATCGGGATCCCGATCACCGTAACGGTACAGGTGCGGGAAACGGGAAACGGTGTTGTAACGGCCCATAACGGTAACGGCAAGCCGTAAAACCGTTACGTAACGGCCGTTACGGCGAACCATGATGTGTGTGTATGTATCACCAGAAGTGTTAGCAACAGGCACGGATGTACTGATTTTTTTTATTTGCAATTTCTTAACTAGAAAATTATATATTTATGAAATGCCCCTATTAAAATTACACAAGGACCCCACTAAAATTAGAGAAAAATACAATTATGCCCCCACTGAAGTTGGTTTCTAGATCGGCATATATATATATATATATATATATATATATATATGTGTGTGTGTGTGTATATATGGGAATTATTTATGGAATTTAGTTTTTTGGTATGTATATATATTTTTCAGAAAATGATCTTAATATTGAAAATCGAGATTAAAATTTAAGTGAGTTTTCATAAAATAAAAAATTACTCTTTGTTGTGTGTGTATATATATATATATATATAAATTACCCTTTGCTTTGCCTATGAGTGTTGAACCCATTGGCAATTTGGAAACGGATCCTCTGCGCTGCTTCATCCTCTACGCTGCCGTTCGCTGCCATGTGGCGCTCTGTATGGTTGCCATGTGTCTAACCAAATTTTAAATCAAAAGCATATTTTACTTTTATATATAATGCCCATTATACCCTTAAACCCTAAACACACACCCAGCCGCCACTTTCACCTAAAATCCATATTAAGTCTATTCTATACCTTAAAGAAATCCTTGCATGAAACGGTTGGGCTCCATATTTTTAGTAAAATTAATTGTTTTCATGTATTACAAATTTAGAGTTTCATCCTAACTCAATTTTCTTTTTCTTCTTTTTTCAGGTGAACTAAACATTGGATCAAAGTTCTTTCAACCTTTTAAATCATGTAAGAAATATAATTATTTTTTTGGCTAAATTATTTTATTTTAGTCTTCTCAAATTAATTTGGCCATATTTATAAATAGATAATTACACAAATGTTGTTATTTAAATATTTGAACAATGATTTAGGATATGTATAAGCATGGGTAGGATTCAGTGTACGTGCCAATTGGAGTCTTTTATTATGTTTTTCTAGTGTATGTTGGATTTGTCATATATTTAAATAGATTTTATTTTAATCTTCTCAAATTACTATATTATTTGTTTGATTGTGAGTTGTGTTTTTTGAATGTGAATATTTGAACAGTGCTTTGGGATTTCATGGATAATACCACTGTTGATGTAGAATGGGAACCCCATAATGGAATGACATTTGATACTACAGAAGATGCTTATAAATTTTATAATGAGTATGGGCGTAGAATTGGATTTAGTATAAGAAAGGCACATTGTAATAAAAACATTAGTGGAGAGGTTGTATCAAGATTATTTGCTTGTTCCAAACAGGGGTTTCGACTTAAAGACAATCGAGATTATAGGACAAAAAATCCTAGAGCTGAGACAAGGACTGGTTGTGATGCCTTAATGAATGTTAAATTAAATAAAGAAAGTGGAAAGTATTACATAAATAAGTTTGTAAAAACACACAACCATCCTTTTGTTATACCCGAATGCAGCCACATGATGCCTTCACAAAGGAGAATTTCTACTGTTCAAGCTATTGAATTAGAATTGACTGATGATTCTGGGATACCCCTAGGCTCTGCATATGAATTGTTTGGAAGACAAGTAGGAGGGAGGGAATCAATTGGCTTTACAAAGTTAGATCAAAAAAATTATTTACGATCCAGACGGCAACGAGATTTGGCACTTGGTGAGGTAGGAAGTGTGTTGGGATATTTTCAGCAACAAAGATTGGAGAATCATTCTTTCTTTTATGATTTTCAACTAGATAGTGAAGATCAAATAACAAATATGTTTTGGGCTGATGCAAAAATGATTATGGATTTTAGTCAATTTGGTGATGTTATGACTTTTGATACGACTTATCGATCTAATAAAGCAAATCGACCATTTGGAGTCTTTGTTGGACTTAATCACCATCGAGAGACCATTATTTTTGGAGCTGCCCTTATGTATGATGAGACTGCTGATTCTTTTATTTGGTTGTTTGAAACATTTCTCGAGGCAATATCGAATAAAAAACCAAAGACAGTCTTAACTGACCAAGATGCAGCAATGGCGAAAGCAATTTCAGTTGTGATGCCTGAGACATGTCATCAGCTTTGTACTTGGCATATAATGCAAAATGCTATGAAACATTTAAGCGGTGTATTTAGGGGTTCAATTGGGATCACTTCACTTTTGGGAAAATTTATGGACTACTATGAGGATGAGGATGAGTTCACTTATGCTTGGAGAACTATGCTAACCGAATATGAAGTTGAAGATAATGTTTGGTTGCGTAGCATATTTGATTTGAGAAGGAAATGGGCAAAGGCATTCGTAAAAGCGGCATGGTCTGGAGGCATGAGAAGTACACAACTTGGTGAAAGTTTTAATGCTTCTTTAAAACGCTACATAAGCTCAGACCATAATTTACCCACATTTTTCAAGCATTTTGAACGGCTACTCAAAGACAAACGCTACAAGGAGCTACAAGCTGAGTATGAACTATGTCATAAACTTCCAATAATAAAAATGGATGCAAGGATGTTAAAGCATGCAGCAGAAATTTTTACCACAAATATTTTTAATAAGTTTCAACAAGAATTTGAAAAGTCTTTGAATCCTGAAGTGAAGGGGTGTGATGAGGTAGGTGGATGTAGTGTTTACACCGTTTTGATATTTGGTCAATCTAAGGAGAGACAAGTTAAAATGAGCTCAAATGGTTTTCTATCATGTAGTTGTGGAAAATTTGAGATGATGGGTGCTTTGTGTTGTCATGTAATAAAGATACTTAGAGAGGTGATGAATGTTGTTGAACTCCCCTCTGCTTACATTTTAAAAAGGTGGACAAAAAATGCAAGAGATGGTTTGGTGCAAAATTATCTTGGACAAGACATAGAAGCTGATGCTAATTTAGAAGTAACAACTAGGTTTAGAAACTTGTGTTACCTTTACACTTCTATGTCAACCGCGGCAGCAGAAATGGATGAAACATACAATATGGCAGTTAAGAATGCAAACGAGATGAAAGAGGCTATTGATAAAATGCGAAAACTAAAATTTAGTGGTGAAAAGTGTCAAGGTGGGGGCCCAAGATCCCATTTCATTGTTGGCAGAGAAGATGGAGATGGATTCACTATATCGGATGCTGTAATTCCTAAGGGTATCAAGAAAAAGGAAGTATCTAAAGGAGGACGAAGAAGATTGAAATCATGGGTTGAAAAGACTCTACAAAAGAATAAAAAAACTTCAAGTCGATCACGTCAGGTATTTTTATTGATTAGTTGTTACAAAAATTTTAAATACATATATGAACCAATTGAATTTAGTATTCTATTAATTTTGTTAATAAATTATATTTTAGAGTGTGGAGACTCCTTATATCCCACCGGGATTGAATATAGGAAGTGGATCAACGTCGTCATCCGCGTACCATGCATTTGGGGTAAGTATTGTTATATTAATAAATTCATTTTATGTTTTTGACATAAAAATATATTAACTAGATATATATTTCAGAATTGTGAGACACCAAATAATTATGCTTGGATGGGTAATCAATATTCACAATTTCATTTAGTTTCACAAGCTTCTAGCAATCCATTTGTTACTCAGGTAACAAACATTTTTTTTTTTGTCAAATAAATTTGTTACACTTTTATGAAAAATAATAATATTATATGTTATACTGTGATCTTGAGTAGGTAAACAATGCAACTAAGGTCATGGCAGACAATGAATATGTGAGACCTTATGAAATTGGTGATAGAAGGGTAAGTTTGTTATTAATATGAATAATATAATTGTTTATTTGTCTAAGTTATTTATTTTTTATTTTTTGTAGCCTATCGATTTGAATTTTAGTGGAATGACATCCAATAATCCAGACGGATATTTTCCTTCCGGAAACATTATATGATTGATGGTTATTTTGATCCAATATCAGGTGTATATACGATACATTCCGTTAAATTTTAGTAGTAGAGTGTGTATATATATTAGTTAACATGAAATTTTGATTTTGATTTTGATTTTGTGGTGACATTGTTGTAGGTTTTAAATTGGTTACTTTGAAACTATATGGTGTTCCTTTGAACAAGACTAAGGAGGTGAATATGAAGAACATGATTGTGGGGGAAAATTTTGGGTGCGTTTGGAAACCAGTGTTTTCGTTTTTGTTTTTTTTCTCTCGAGAACAAAAAACTTTCTTGTTCTTGTCCTAGGGGTAATCCGGAAACAAAAACATGTTTGGTTGGAAATTTTGTCTAAAAAATTTTCGGGAACAGAAAACAAAAAACACGTTTGACAGACCTTGTTTTTTCAAAATATCTGGGAACAGAAATAGGAAAACATGTTTGGCAGCGTCTATTTTCCCTGGATTTCTGAGAACAGAAACAGAAAAACATGTTTGGCAGAGTTGAATTGTTTTTTAAAAGATTTTACTGAAATTTTGGCTTTAATATGTTTTTTTAAATATTTTTTTTGTTCAGTGATAAGTTTAATGTCATTAATTTGATATTATGTCTATTTAAATGAGATTTAATTCCATTAGACCAATCCACTTAATTTATACAAGTATTCAACTTTTAATGAATTAAGTAAATGAATAATCAAATGGATATGAAGACATTAATTAGCAAAATGACAATTGAAAGACACTTCTTTACCAAATATCTTCTATGACAAGTTGGTATTGTTCATTATGAACACTTTTGAAAATGAAAAATTTCGGCAACACCTCCCCATAAAAATGACAAGTCCAATTTTTTTTTTTTCACCTGATAGCAAGAATTATCACAAGACATACTAAAAAATTATTATCACAAGACATCCAATATCACAAGACATATCCAAGACATTGTCCTCCAACATATCCCATTATGGAGATGAAAATTCAATAATATTTTACAATCATTCATTATATACCCATATCTGAATATATTATTACATGGCCGAATATATTGTATCGCGAACTGCATTCATTGTACCCCTCATAGGCGTAACTCATATATTTCTCTTCTTTTTTTCACTCCTAGAGTTCCATTTTGTAGTGCCTTGTCATAATTGTTTCACATGCTGTCTAGCAGGGATTACCAGTTTGGAAGTCTCAACAAAACTTTAGCAGCTGGAAATGCCGTTCTTTGTTTCTCAAATTCAGATAGACGGGACATTTTTTCCGCCTCAACTGTTGTGGCTAAAGCAGGAGGCGTTGCGCTCATATATGCACAGCTTCGGGATGATCAGATTGACTCGTGTGATGTAATCCCTTGCATTAAAGTAGATTATGAAATAGGGACACAACTCCTATCCTACATCAGAAAAGCAAGGTAAGGAGATTCTAACATGTTAAAGACATGAGCAGGATAATTATAAGAAAATTAACTGTGAAGCCTTTTTTGTGAAGCTCTCCAATAGTGAAGCTGAGTTTTCCCAAGACTGTCATTGGGGAAATCGCATCGCCACAAGTTGCGTACTTCTCATCAAGAGGACCTAGTTCCATGTCTCCATCTGTATTAAAGGTATGGCCAACAAATTAAAGTCCAGTAATAATGTATTTTTTCCAGTAACACAAACTGTGTCTATTGTTTCAAGTAAGTACAGTTGGTGACCATCTTGGTCTTCCGAAGGATATGTTCAAATAGAGAACAATTAAGAAGACACTAATATGATAATGGCTAATACATAAAAAGAAAAACACATCTTCTGATGAATGATACTTGCAGGACAAGGCAAATGGTATGGTATTTAGCTTAGCATCGCGCTCCATATATACAGTTGAGTCAAACAAAATGCACAAGAAATTAGATCAGCAGAACTAGTAAAAATAAAATATCAAAACTTAAGATATAAACTTTTTTTAGTGCCTGTAATTTAGTGGTTTATAGTGCAGCTAGAAAAAATGTATTGCTTCATTATGCACCAGAAAATAAAAAATATTCAAAGTGTTCCATTTCCCACGAGCAATACATTGGAAGAATTTGGATATATACCTCTTTTAATGGATGTCTTCCTTCTGTCCTCCAGCAGTAATATCGAGTCTGTTGCTTCTCTGTTGTTCTTTATTTGTTTAAAATGTCATTCTTCCATGATTTGATCTCTAGCGTTTGATCAATTGAAGCAGCCAGACATAGCAGCTCCGGGAGTGAACATTTTAGCTGCATATCCACCAGAGGACATAGAGAACAGTAGTGGATTCGCAATGCTATCAGGGACTTCAATGGCATGTCCTCACGTGGCTGGCATCGTAACTCTCATAAAATCAGTCCACCGAGATTGGTCTCCTGCAGCCATAAGATTAGCCCTTGTCACCACCGGTGAGTCACATTTCGTAAATATTATAACTACATCCCTCCAGACCTCGGCCAACTGACGCAAGTGTGAATCCATTCAACCTGCAGCATCACAAACGGGAACAGATGGCGCCGACATAACTGAGCAAGGCTATACTAGTAAGTTAGCAGATCCATTCGACATTGGCGGTGGGCTTGTGAATCCCGATAGAGCACTAAATCCAGGGCTGATATACAATATCAGCACACAAGACTACATTCAGTTCCTTTGCTCCATTGGCTACAACGCCGTATCTATCGCCAGATGAACCTTAACTTGCCTTCTATCACCATTCCCAACCTTAAAAAGACAGTGACAGTCTCGCGAAGTGTGACGAATGTGGGACATACTAATTGAGTGTACAAAGCCGTAACACAGGCTCCATATGGTGTTAAAATGGTGGTTGAACCTCGAATTCTGAGTTTCAATTCAACCATCCGAGTTCTTCCTTTTAAAGTTACCTTCTCCTCAGCTCAGAAGATGCAAGGGGATTACAAATTCGGAAGCCTCATCTGGACAGATGGTGAACATTTTGTAAGGAGTCCGATAACCATACGTTATCGGACTCCTTACAAAATCAATTTTGCTTATTGCCATATATTGACAATCAGTACAATTACAAAATCAATCAATGAGAACTAGGTTTGTTTGCCTTAAACATTGAGGCCTTCAGTGTCCCCTACCATTAGCAAAAAAGTGCAGTAAGCAACTTATGCTAATAAGAATTTCCAGTCAATAGTATGTTTTCAGGATAGTAGCTGGGATGCTAATTTGGTTACAAGCTCATCCTTGGGATAGTAACAGCCAGGTAGGGCAACAGGGCACCCATATCCCAACCCCCACAAAAGAAGGTAGCACTTCAATAATCCATGACAAACTAGGAGAAGAAGGGGCAATTGTTTGAACAAGGTCTATGTGATGATACATGTGAGAGATTACTATGAAGGTGTATGGACAGATATAGATATGTATATATAAGTATACATGAGAGGATCACAGACACAAATATATATTTCATGACTAATATTGATTTGAAACTGTGAACATGCTCAGAAAGCTACATATCGTAGAACGCTACATTTGGCAATGGTCTCTTAAGTCTTTCTCAATCATCTCTTCTACATAACTCATATTACTTAACATTCATCATTCGGAGTGTGTCTTCTCAATTATTCACTCCCTTGCATGATCATTTGATGATAAATAAAAGTAGCTTATTAGCAAAAACTTACCAACTTGGTTCATCCTTATATAGTTCCTCAATACATTGTACTTCGCGAGAAAAAAAAAAACATTGTACTTCGATGTTATCGACTGACTATGCAAAAGCACAAAGCAAACCACAATATAACATTATTCCCTCAAATCAGCATGATGTTCCTAGAACTATTTAATTTTCTTAGTGAAGCTTAATTTTTTAGGATATCAATTTTATCTCCCTATTTTTAAATAATTCATGAGTTTGTGCTAAGGACCCCATCTCTCAACAACCATGCTGGAATATCAATTGCAAAACATAATAGCTGAGTCTGAATTAGAGTTAACGCTTGCATTGTTTTCCAATTTGATACTTTTAATCAAAGCTTTATATGGTTTAGAAAATTAAATTCCAATCCTAAAACACCAATTTCATGATTTTCAATGTAAGAATTATGTGTAGATGACCAATTGAAAACAAATCAATCAATAAAAATCATTAATCATATAAATAAATAAAAAAAGTCAAAATGTGAGACTCACATCGATGAAATCATTGAGAAAGCAAGAGGGCATGGTCTTGGGCAGCTTAAAGAAAGTCAACCTCATCAACTCCCTCATCTTCTCCGGCGTCCGCGGCAGCAAAATCTCGGTGGCCTCCTCCACACTCCCCACCTTGAACAACCACTCCATATCCCTATCCTCCAAACAAACACCCGCGCAACCTATCACCACCCACAACGGAAACAAAATAAGAGTTGGGTATGAAACAAACTCTGGAGAAGTTCAAAATTTCGACTTGGCAATAGGAGTGGGATTACACAGACACATATATATACACACACATACGCAGCTATAGATACAAGATACGCAAAGAAACGAACCTGATTTGAGCTTGAGGAGGAAGTGCGATTCCCAAATCGAAGCTAGTGTTGTCCCGAAATGGCCCAAATCGAAGCCCTAGAGTTGTCGCGAGCTTGAGAGATGTGTGAACCTGGATTGCCGGCAGCGGAACTAGGAGGGTCATTAACGACCTTGAAGGGGCGTTTGAGTACAGAAGGGAGGGGCGGAGAGTGATCCAAATGACTGTTCTGTACTTCGCTGTACACCGACACCATGCGACGGAGTTCGTGGCGGCGATGTTGCCGTTAGCCACCAACGGAGAGGCCATGAATTTTTTAGAGAGAGAGAAACCAATGACGGAGACGCTTGGAAATCGATGGGTTCGTGGAAAGAGAGGCGACGAGAGACGAGAGAAGAGAGAAAGAGTTTTGGAGAGGAGTTTCCTATTTTTGGGAAATGATTCTCAGGACACGTTTTTGCTTTCTACCAGCTACAGTGCAGAAAACTCAAAAGAACATCATATTGATGTTCTCATTTTGGACTCAAATGAGTGTCATGTTTTTTTTACTGTGCATGAAAATGGAATTGGGTTTTCACTTACCAAACACGTTTTTGTTCTCAGTTGGAGAACAAAAAACAAAAACAAAAGCAAAAACCATCTATCCAAACACACCCTTTGAGTTTTATGTATGCTTTTCTTGTTATGAACTCTGATTCGTTATATTTATTTGATTATGACTATTGAATTTGAGACTCACTTTTATTGTACACGAATTTAAAACAAAAGAATATTGGTTATATTTATACATTCTGTTATGTTGCTTTAATGTAGCTGTGTGAGCATATCTATATACACAGATATTAATGTGTGTTTTTTAATCGTCCCATAAATGATAAAAAATTTCTTTGAAAAGTGAGAACTGAGGGAAGTGAAAGTGACGGCTGGGTGTGTGTTTAGGGTTTAAGGGTATAATGGACATTATATATAAAAGTAAAATATGCTTTTGATTTAAAATTTTGTTAGACACATGGCAACCATACAAAGCGCCATATGGCAGCGAACGGCAGCGCAGAGGATAAAACAACGCAGAGGATCCGTTTCCAAATTGCCAATGGGTTCAACACTCATAGGCAAAGCAAAGGGTAATTTATATATATATATATATATACACACACAACAAAGAGTAATTTTTTATTTTATGAAAACTCACTTAAATTTTGATCTCGATTTTCAATATTAAGTGTGCAGTTTTACAATCTAACAAATCGTGTAATTTTATATTATTTTGTCAATAAATATTTCAAATAAATAATGACAAAAAGTAGATGATGAGGGTTGAATAATCTTTGAATTCTCAAAGCTAAAACTATGCGATTCATGAATCTAATTCATGATCCTCTAGAAGCGATGCCAATGGATATCTTAAACGAAAAATCCATGTTAGGCCTACCCATTTGAGTCTATGACATTCTGTTATCTAATACGTCATATTAGATATATTTATATTTAAAAGAAAAGTGTCATCATCTTTTATTTCAGGCATAAGGAGTTAAAAAATATATCAATAATTTTATTTCGTGTTTCTCATATATTCATTTTATTTTCTTATTTACTGTCGCTAAATTTTTTTAATTTATTTTCCTTTTGTATGTAAAATTATATGCACTTGGATAAAAAATTTAAAATTTTGAATTACATTTAAATTACTACATTATATATATAGTGCGGGCCGGGTCAACCAGCGGGTTGATCGGATTGATCCGGCGCGTTTATGACCCAATCTGTTTGTGACCATCTATAGCGGCGGGTTAAAAATGGATTAGTGACTCATTCTTGACCCACTCGTTTACAACCCAATCCTCATTCGATTTTGATAAGGGTAAAAACTCTAATTTGGACTATTATTTTGAGAGAGTGAGAAGTATCATTTTCTTTCACCTAAGGGTCCGTTTGGCAACTTGGTTTTGGTCTTGGTCTTGTGATTTTGGTTTTGGTGGTCTTGGGTGGTTTTAGGTAAATCTAAAACCATTATATAATGTTTGGTAAGGAGTTGGTTTTGGTTTTGGTATAATTATATATATATATATATACTAATATGTATTAAAAATATATAAACATAAAAAATATATATATAAAATTGGAAAAAAATATTAAAATGAAAATATATATATAATTAAAAAATATTTAAAATTCCCAAAAACATTTGACATTTTTATTTTTTTTTATTCCAAAAAATATATATATAATCAAAAAAAATATTTTAAAATGTGAAAATTATATATAAAATTCAAATAATATATCTTAAATTCAAAAAATATATATATAATTCAAAACAATTATAAAATTCTGAATAATTTTATTATATACTGAAAAATTTTAAAAATTTAGAAAAAAAGGATATAAAATGGGAAAAAATAAATAAATTTTTTCCGAAAAATACTTTTTTCCCGAACAAATAATTTTTTCCCAAAAAATAATTTTTTTCCGAACAAATAATTTTTTTCCAAAAAATATTTTTTTCAAAATATAAAATTTGAAAAATACTTTTCCGAAAATTTATTATGTCCCAAAATATAAAATTATGTCCTAAAATAATGTTTTTCCAAATATTATATATTATGTTTTTAAAAATAATTCCTATTTTCGGCTATATATATATGTATATAGAGAGAGAGAAAATTCAAAATTGGTAGGCCAAAATCATGATTTTAGTGGTTGGTTTTAAAAAGCCCAAAACCAAGTCCAAAACCCACTAACCAAACATGGTTTGGTCTTGAAATCAAAGACCAAGACCAAAACCAAGCCCAAAATCAGCTTCCCAAACAAGCCCTGAGAAGTATCATTTCAATGAGGTAAAATTCTAAATATCATCACTTATCATTGAAAAATTCACAAAAATATCAAAAATATTATTCTCTTTATAAGCACGACTTAAAAATCAGGTATTAAAATTTTCGGTATTTAATTTTCATTTTTATTAAAGAATGTTATGAATGTAAAGCTAACACATTCATCTTATTTGGTTGCAAAGAAAGGAATCATAGTTTTTATATTATTTCCACAATATATACCCTCACTCATAGTTTTTATACTTTAAGGTGGTTAGTCTCTTTTCTTCAAATTTGGTAAAAAGATGCTAAGGAGGGAAGAGGGGAGGATGCCTCATCCTTCCTCTCGAATCAAATCTTAATTTTTTTTCATTAAATATAGCATTAGGTCATTTATTTATCCTTGATTAGATCTTGATATGGAGAGATCAATAACAAAATTTAGTAAATTAATCATAGATATGGACTAGTACCTAAGGGGTGAGATCTTAAATATATTTTTTAACATTATATATAGTTGAAGACGACCTGTTCAATTGTTATAAAGTACATATCATCAATCAAATAAATATTAATCTAGAAGATCCCATATTTCAAAAGAAAATACTTCATGTCCCAAATTATTTAAAGTTAATAAAAAATGATAATTTGAAAATGTATTAAAATTATATTATATTGAGATTCGACAAGTATTTTGAGATGAATAAAATTGTGAAAGTAAACAAGATGGAATATAAAAATCAAAGATCATGTTCTTTATTGACGCCGGACAGAATAGAGATTATTCTGTAGGCTAGCGCAACGGGTAATTTGCAAGAAAGAAAAGGGAGAAATTCGACCCAAAATTCAGAGAACACTTTGGATTTTTATATAATTATGTATAATCAAGAATGAATAAAAACAACCCACAAGCCGGGTATAAATAGCTGAAAATCGACCCCTAATGGGATTTTTGCCAAAAATAGCAAAACCCTAAAAGTCCTACCAAAACAAAACATGGAAAAAAATAAAAAGATTGCCAAAAATCTGGCCCAAATCGGGTTCAGAATCATCTCCTAATTGACAAATAAAAAATTACCATAAGTAGCAAAAAATAACTAAAAATAAAGAATCGAAAAGGAAAACAGCGGATTTGGGGCTCGAAACGATGTGCACCGAGCGTAGCTCGGTGGCCACGACGTCCGCGCCGAGATTAGCTTTCCGAATTGGGGTCACGGGCGCGAATCCGACACTCGTAGCTCCAGTTATGGCCAAAAAATCGACACGTGCACGGAAACTGCCCCAATTAGGCTGGATTACGATTTCTTGCCATTCTTGCGCTGATCCTCCTGCTCCAGGTAATCCAGCGCCATTAATGAGCAATCTGACAGCTCGGCATCGTCTGACTCGGATCCCCCTGCATCATTTATCAAAACAAGACAAATCAATCATTTTTTTTTTTTAAAAAAAATTACAAATCAATCATCTTGCTGTCTATCAAGCTGTTTTCAAGAAAAATTGATAAACATATCAGATTTTCATGGTCCGTGATTGAAATCGCTCAAGGAAGCTGGCAATGTGGGAAGAAAAAAAACCCTTCCAAAACCTCTTCAGGCACTTCTTTGACCTACCACAATTTTCATCAATTTTTACAAAGCTACTTCTATATATAGGGAAAAAGAGGAAAATTACCTCTAGATTCTACTATTTGCATTAAAAAGACAAATAATTCCTAAAAGTTTTGTTAACTTGGTTTTGGTCTTGGTTTTGGTTTTGGTTTTGGTTTTGGTCTTGGGTGGTTTTAGGTAAATCTAAAACCAATATATAGTGTTTGGTAATAGGGCCAAGAAGTCCAACTTTTAAGATTCGTTCTATTTAGACCCGAAATTATTAAAAAAATAAAATAAAATTACAGCCTTGCTAAAGAATTAGAATTTTATAATGATGAATTTATTTAAGAATTTATATATATAATCTGTTTGTTTTATAATTTTGAATTAGTAAAAAATGTTGAAAAATCCCTAGTTGATTTCACTTTAGAAACTCTTGTTTAGTGCATGACAGCTTTAGTAAAAGTAAAGTTATGTATCTATATAAAAATTAATTAAATGAATATAGTTTATTTCATAAGGGTGCAAAAAAAGTTTTTGTTTAACTATATATTTAGAACTTAAATAAATAAAAAAAAATCCAAAGTAAGACTTAAACTATGTTTGGATTGGTTTTTCATAAGTTGTTTTTGGCTTCCTGGAGAGAAAAGTTGTTTTGAATGGTATTTGACAAAAAATTTATAAGAGTTTTTGGGCCTTGGATGAGCGTTTAGAAAAAGTTAGTGGATATCAGTTTTTCAAACGGCTTCTGCTTTTCTTTTTCTTCTAAAAAAAATCAGAAGCAAAAGATCTGTCAAACGGAACCTTATAGTCCTAAAAAAGTTATATGTTATTTTTCTTTTGGGGTACGTTTGGTTAGCGTGAAGTAGTTAGAAAGGAAATGAAAAAGATTTTTTTTGAAAATTTTGAGTGTGGTTAGAAGAAAATGAAATTTTTTGAGGAAAGTATAATTTTCGGTATCTCCTAAATTTTTTCCAAAAATTTTCTTGAATAAAACACAGGAAAATTTTAGTTTCTCGCGAAACCTATCCACTTTATAGGTAAAATTACTATTTTCTCCCTAGTTAATTATTTATATATTTTGAATTCATTTAAGAGTGAAACACTATAACACTACCTATAAAGCCTTCATTGAATTAATATTTTGATAATAATTAGGAGTTTGAAATTGAATAGAATTCTAACCAAAATAAAAATAAAGATGCCTTGTCTCAACCATGAATCAGTTTGATTCGATAATATAACAAAGCCTTAATTGAATTAATATTTTGATAATAATTAGGAGATTGAAATTGAATAGAATTCTAACCAAAATAAAAATAAAGATGATTTGTCTCAACCATGAATCAGTTTGATTCGATAATATAACAAAAAAATCGCCTAAACTATGTTACACGTAAAATTTGTATAATCTATTACTTCACTAACAACATGGGTACACTATATAATTTAAGTACATGATCTTCTACACATTTATTTTATGTATCTATTTAAAATTATAGGGATAATTATGGTAAATAAAATTATTTTCTTTTCCATTTCAACCTATTCAAACTAACAAAACAACATTTTCTCACATTTTTCCTCAAAATTTTCCTTCTAACCAAATATGTCATGCAAAATTATTTTTTCTTTTCTTTTTCTTTTTCTTTCTTTCACTTTCACTTTCTATTTCATTTATGTCTAACCAAACGGAATCTTGATAAAAACCGTAAAATTTAGTGGTAATTTTATTTACTCTCTCTCTCTCTGAAAGATACATAATTACACATCTCCTGCAATAAGAAGTTAGATTTAATGCGTAAAATATACCTCAAATTGATCATGTTTAGTAGCTATAAATTACACGAGCTGTATTTAGTACCTCAGGATATATGTCATGTGTTACTCCCGACTAATCACTCGAGGAGGTGCATTATGCGCATTGGTTCGCATTGTTGTTGAGTCTATGCATGTTATGGATCTCGAATGATTGGTTTGGATATTATGATGGATATACTCTAGAGTACTAAATAATCTTCTCAGATACATAAATCATCTATGATACTCATTAAATAGCTTGAATGACTTTGTACACAATTATATTTGATGTTTCTTCATTCGTTGGAAAAATATTTATCCTTAATCATGTGACTCAGGCATTGCTTATTGCTGGAACCGAAAGTTCGCCAACAACCATGGAATGGGCAATGTCACTACTGCTCAACCATTCCGATGTCATGGACAAGGTCAGGGCGGAGATCGATACTCATGTTGGACAAGACCGCCTTTTAGAAGAACAAGACTTGGAAAGGCTGAATTACCTTCAAAATGTTATTGATGAGACATTTCGTTTATACCCTCCTGACCCGCTTCTACTACCACATGAAGCCGCCGATGATTGTCAACTAGGCGGTTATGACATACCTCGTGGCACAATGCTATCTGTTAATGCATGGGCCATTCATAGGGACCCCAAGCTGTGGGAAAACCCTACTAAGTTCATGCCGGAAAGGTTTGAAAATGAGAATGTCAATGATGGTTATATTCCATTCGGCCTAGGGAGGCGAGCGTGTCCCGTGGCTGGCTTGGGGAATCGGATGGTTGCGTTGGTTGTGGGGACATTGATTCAAGTGTTTAAATGGAAGCGAGTTGGGGAGGAAGAGGTAGACATGGATGTAGTTCCAAGCATGATGATGCCCAAATTGGTTTCGTTGGTAGCCCCTTTGCAAATCTCGTGCCATCACGACTAAGCTTCTCCAATAAAAGAATAAAAGATTAGTCCAGTGCACGAGACTCCTGTTATTGTGAGCACGAGAGGGTCACGTGCTCATCCTCTTTTAATAAAAGTGGTGTCAAGTTGCTTATGGTATGATGGCTATATATGCTAAGTACCTTTCTATAGTATTGTATGAATGTTAGTTGTGAAGGCTTCCTTATTATGTGACATAATATGGTGTAATTGTTTGATACAGGGAAATGCGCATATGCATGACTTGTGATGGTAAGAAAGAAATGTGTGCTTATTAAATTTAAAAATCCTATATCCGATTTTCGTGGTAGCCAATTTTTTAATATGTTATATAAAATATGCAGATAAAGATTCTAAATTTTTTTTTTCGTATTTTTTTTTTTTATATTTGCTTTGTAATAATTAAAATACCAGTTCTTATTCTATTCATTTATCTTTTATTATTGGGCTTTATTGCACAAAACATATATCATTAAATTCCTGTTTTATGAGATGGTTTGGGTAATGTGACTTTTAAAATTGGAGACAAAATTCTAATTTTAGAAATTTGTAAATATAAACTTTTTTCACAGATGTGTAGCAGAAATATATATCTACAGTGTGTGCATACATGACATGGTATGGGTTTGGAATATATTAACACCACTAGCGGCAATAGAAAGAAAGGGAGGTGAAATGGGTTCGCATGTAGTATGGTAGCTGACTAAACAACCTCCTTGACATCATTGTGCACATTATCAATATGCCTTTATTTCCTACTCATGACTTCACATAACAATCCAAATTTCAACAAATCTCATTTCTCTTCAATACCATGAATGTAATATATTACTTGTTAGAAAGAAGTAGAGTTATAATAGAAGTTGAAAGTGCAGCAACACAAGAAATTCAATTATGATACTAAAGTTGCAAGTCAATAAGCACATTAATGTGCTTGAAAATTGCGACAATATAGAAGTCTATTCCTTCTTCTTCTTTTTTTATCACGGGCAAGCGAGTTGTGAATTGTTTGTTGTTAGATTAGTAGTTAGTAAGGTGCTCGAACCTGACCACCACTTGAAACAATGGGGCCTCCTAACCAACTGGGCTGATATGCACGCGGAAGAGTATTCATTTAACATACAAAAAAACTTGGTAAGGGGTATTAGGTGCTATGGACATACCAAGTCCGTTCCTATATCCATTTCATCCCAATGTACTATTCAAATATTTGTTTTTTCGTTATATGATAAAAATAACTACAAAACAACTTGAATGATACATTTTAATTAAATAGGCAATATGAACAATTTGAATGATATATATTTTTCGTTAATCAGAGTGCCCGGGACTTCTGCTCCTACCAATCCACGGAATCGTGCAAAGCAACCCCATACTAAGTTTGTTGTCATGACTCAAATGAATTGTTTGCACATGTAAGATTCGAATTTGAAACATAATATTTTCTGAAATTTACTTGGTACGCCAGACACACCCAAGTTTTTGCTTTAGTGGCTAAAAGCAGTAAATGGGATTGTCATGCATCATAGGGAAATACTTCAGATTTGCAAAGAATTAATGAATCTGTACACAATCTTAAGCCCCTTTGAAGAAAAGCAATGGTAGCACCAGAACCAGTTTAGCTAGAGAGCAGACTCACAAGTGGCTCATGCTTGTGGTTACTGTCAACCCACCATGGCTTGAACCCAACATGGCCATTGCCATTTCCATTGCTCTCTTCTTCAACAGGAGCAGGCAAATTGAGATCAAGAGGGTCTCGAATCTCCGGAATTGGCTTTCGAATGACAATGGCTTGGTTGATTCTGGCCTCAGAGACACCAACCAAGTGTGATCTCTTGTGACCACCCAGTGCTTGGCCTGATGAGAAAACTTTGAAGCAAATTGGGCACTCATGTCCCTTGCTCTTATTCGAACCATAACTCGTCTCACCCTTTTCGCCATAGCCTGCAAGCTCTTCCTGGTCAATGTTATTCCCTTTGTTGCAGGACTTGATGAGCTTTTCTTCACCAAACACAGTTGCTATATTGTTTTCGCCGCTATCAGTTTTCGAAACAAAACAGCCTTTGGTCTTGTTGTGACTAGCTCTGTGACCTCCAAGGGCTTGGTATGAGTGAAAGGTCCTATTGCAACTAGTACACTCAAATTTGCTTCTCTGAGAGCCTAATTTGTACACATCAGAACCAAATGAATCACAACACTTCCTCTTCATTGAATTCTTCCCCAACTCAGTTATAGATTCATCCACAAGCACTTCTGATTTTTCCAATTCAGACCCAATTCTGGAAATCCCAGAAACAGCAAGTTCTGATTGTTTCACATTGAATTGAAAATTCTCAGAATCAAAAACAGTAGACTCTAACTTCCCATTTTTTATTTTCTTGAACTTTAAATTCTTAGCTTCTAAGAAGTCAGAATTGTTATCTGATGACTCAGCAACAGAATTCAAACCACCCCAATCACCCACATCTCTTGAGAGCATCATCAAACACGTAGCAGCCTCATCTAGTTCTTGCTCCATCTCAGAAACAGTACCTAAAGAATCATTAGCATTAACAGACAGAGAAGAGGAAGCTGTATTGTTGGTGTACCTTGTTGTTGCTCTTCTTGATGACCTCTTCTTCCTATTCGACGCCACTAATTCGCCGTCAGATTGGCTGTCAGTCACCTGTTTGTGGATGGCACTAGTACATGAGTCTTCCTCCACAATGCTTGGAACTTTGTCAGAGTGACATTTCATGTGGCCAAACAAGGCCTTCCAAGATTTAAAGCCTTTGCCACACTCTCTGCAGAGCTTGTCATGAAACAGAGTATCACCACTTGAATCTGCAAATTTACATGTCTTCTTGGGGATGTCTGTGAGGCCATGAAAAGGGTAATGAGTATTTGATTTGATTACTCCATTTTTGGCTAATGAGAGCTTCTTTGATTTGGTATGAGTTTGATCATCTGAATTGATCAGATGCGACCTCATGTGACCTCCCAATGACCTACCACAGGGGAACCCTTTGTTGCAGAACTTGCATAAATGTAGTTTCATGCCTTGATCTTTTTCCATGAATCAGAATTACAAATTAACAAAGAAAACCCAGATCAAATAACCCAAAAAAAAAAAAATCAAATCTAATCACAAATTTGAGAAAAAAAAGTTAAAATTTTGATCCTAGCGTTTCACTCTTCCCACCAAAAATGGCAATGAAGTGGAGGAACAGAGAGACTGAAAAAAATTAATTGATTGATTAAAATTGAAAATCTGGTTAGAGAATTGAAGTGGGTAATGAGTGTTGTTGATACTTTGAAATCTGAAATTGAATTCTCGAGGAAGAATAAGATCTGATTGATGTATAGGGGAAGCAAAGAAAAGGAGGGCCTAGAGTGGGTATGAAGTGTCTCTCTCTAGTGTTTCTTTTACTAGTGGCTCTTGAGTAGTTGAAATTTGAACAAAAAATGAAAATTTTAAGACATGGGTTTGTTGGCTTTGTTGCTAATGAGTAATGATGGCTATGAGCAGCAAGCCAAAGAAGAAAATTTGAAAGAGTGAAGAAAATGTTTACTCTTTCTCTCTCTTCATTACCTTCTCTCTCTACAAAAAAACACTGACGATACAAAAACTACTAGTAGTATAGTTGGAGGAGAAATCCATGCATGGAAGCAATGAGCAAAGATGAAAAAGATAGGCAGCAGGTGTACTCAACTGAGAATCCTACGCCAGCCTTATCGGACGGCTCAGATTTGTCCAATTGGTCCTTATAAGTATTCCTTCCTTTGTCCTGCTATTAAGGAGGTTCTACTCTCTGGACTTTACTACTTTGGACTCTCTCTCCCTTCAATTTAATAAAAGCTTCCATTGAGGTAGGTCCCTAATTGGATTGCTTTCTCAACAATTACTACTTCAATATGCAATGAGAAAGTGCCATGTCACTCTCCTTGTTCATTCATATGTCCTTCTGGCTCGCCCAGTCTGTAACCAATCCTTGGAATGAATCCTCTAATTTGATTTTTTGAAATCGTTTATATTTGCTCCTTTATCTAACAGCGCACATATTTCAAAGTCCTCACATTATGTATCATGCGTCGTTAGATAGAGAAGCGGACTGACACGGATGAAAAAATGAATTTAGAGGAACCGTGTCCCCAAAGGGTTGGTTAGAGACAAGGTGACGCCGGACAGAATAGAGATTATTCTGTAGGCTAGCGCAACGGGTAATTTGCAAGAAAGAAAAGGGAGAAATTCGACCCAAAATTCAGATAACACTCTGGAATTTTATATAATTATGTATAATCAAGAATGAATAAAAACAACCCACAAGCCGGGTATAAATAGCTGAAAATCGACCCCTAATGGGATTTTTGCCAAAAATAGCAAAACCCTAAAAGTCCTACCAAAACAAAACATGGAAAAAAATAAAAAGATTGCCAAAAATCTGGCCCAAATCGGGTTCAGAATCATCTCCTAATTGACAAATAAAAAATTACCATAAGTAGCAAAAAATAACTAAAAATAAAGAATCGAAAAGGAAAACAGCGGATTTGGGGCTCGAAACGATGTGCACCGAGCATAGCTCGGTGGCCACGACGTCCGCGCCGAGATTAGCTTTCCGAATTGGGGTCACGGGCGCGAATCCGACACTCGTAGCTCCAGTTATGGCAAAAAAACCGACACGTGCACGGAAACTGCCCCAATTAGGCTGGATTACGATTTCTTGTCATTCTTGCGCTGATCCTCCCGCTCCAGGTAATCCAGCGCCATCAATGAGCAATCTGACAGCTCGGCATCGTCTGACTCGGATCCCCCTGCATCACAAGGGCGAGTCAGAAAGACATATGAATGAACAAGGATCGTCTCCGGCATGATCTCTCCAGAATTCCGTGGATAAACATCCACGTCATCTAAAAATTGTAAGTGCATCAAATTTCTAACTGTATGAGGCAATCTTTGTAATTGTCAATTATATAAATAATGACATGTATGTTTATCGTGTTGGAATATACAAAATACAATTAGTGTGTCCCACATCAATTTCTTATTAAACATGGTTGTATACTCAGCCTATATATATAGGTCATTTATGTATTGTTACAATACACACAAAAAATACAATTCATTCAATAATACAGATTTATTATTGATATTCTTCTTCTTTTATTTTATTTTTTATTTTCTACTTCATATCAGAGTTTTTGTTTTCTGTTTGTATCTCTTTATGATTTTCCAGTTGGTATTAGAGTCAAACTCAGTTTGTGATCTGGTCCACGCCAAGCACCCACTTGGGTTCATCCACCCGGACCGGAGTATGGGTCCAAGGCGGGCATTCGAATGGGGGAGAATGTTAGAGGTGTCCCACATCAGATAACTATGGGAAAGTGAATGGGGTTTAAATTGGTGAATGTTAGCTTAACTCATTGGCTTAAGCTTTTGGGTCAAACCGCGAAGTATTCACCCGTTACAGTTGGTATCAGAGCCTACCGATTCTTGGTAATTCTTTCAGCTTATCTTCGTCTCTGCTGCATCTCCGGCAGCGATCTTCAATTAATATATATTAATAAGATATATATATATATATATATATTATATTCTTGGTGGGATTTGTCTTTTACCCCACAAAAATTCTTGTTTCTTGTTTTTTCCGCTTTTTAGGGTTTGGGAGCCCTAATCTCCCATGGTTTTGCCCTTGTTTATGGTTCACTGATGTTGTTAAACCTTGTTTATGGGTCCGTTTATGTGACTCATGCAGATTCTTCCCTCTACTAATTCGTCGCTACTGTTTTTTTTTTTCAGTACAGGTTTAGCCCTGCTTCCTTATGCTACCGATTTTGTCGGTACAGATGGAGCCCTACTTCCTTATGCTACCAATTTTGTCGGTACAGGTGGAGTCCTACTTCCTTATGTTACCGTTTTTGTATATACAGGTGGAACCCTGATCCTTAATGATACTAGTACAGGTGGAACTCTGATCCCTTATACTACAGATTTTGTCGGTACAGGTGGAGTCTTACTTCCTTATGCTACCGTTTTTGTCGATACAGGTGGAGTCCTGATCCTTAATGCTACTAGTACAGGTGGAACCCTGATCTCTTATGCTACAGATTTTGTCGGTACAAGTGGAGCTATGTTTCTCAATTATTTTTGATTTGTTTGGAGACTTCAGTGTTCAAGCTAATATGTTTGAAGACTTCGGAATCAATATCTTACCATCAGTATTTTTTTATTTGTCTGTGGTACATGGCTATCAATTTGTTTGGTAGTGTGATACGGGTCAAGTGGCAAGATGCATCAGGATGTGTTGGACTTGCGAAGATCTCAGTGTCCAACTTGAGGGGGAGTGTTGGAGTATACAAAATACAATTAGTGTGTGTCTCACATCGATTTCTTATTAAACATGCTTGTATACTCAGCTATATATATATATATATATATATGTCATTTATGTATTGTTACAATACATACAAAAAATACAATTCATTCAATAATACAGATTTATTATTGATATTCTTCTTCTTTTATTTCTCTTCAGAATTCTTTTATATTAGAGCTTTTGTTTTTATATCTCTTTATGATTTTCTAATTATCCATCTTTGAATTGATATTCGGAGAATTCTGAATAGAGATCACGCTAGGATCCAAGTTCCATATGAATAGGAAGAAAATTAAGGAAAATTCAGTCCTACTACTCTTAAAAACGAACATATTGCTCCTTCAATTGTCAACTATGCATACAATATTTTATATAATTCAGAATACACCCTTTATTATAATTATATTTTTAAAAGAGTAGGACTGATTTGTTTTTATCAGTTAAATTTTTTCTCCCAAGTTGATATTTACATGGAATAAGCTGTCTAGCTTGGTACTTCTGTGCGTTTACTTTGCATGATTAAAGAAATAAAAAAGGTTGGACATTAGCTAGTGATGATAGAGCCGGCTCTCATTGCACCAACCGTAACGTGAAGGTCTTATTAGGCGATAATTAATCACATAAATATATTTATATATGTGTGTATATATATATATATATATATATATATTTGGCTCCCATAAATTCCTGTCTTTGTGCCTTCCTTTGCCGGCACTTTACTACAATGTTTCGCTGTAAGTTGTCTACTGTTTTCTTTTTCATACATACAATTGTCTATTCAGTTCAAGAGAGAAAGATACGTGTATCTATATATATATATAACTTTTTCATTATACTGATTTATCGATTTCAGTAATGTAACAGTATAACGGATTCAGACAATATCCGTACAAAAACACCGAAGAGAATACTTGTGGCTTAGATAGATAATATATCAGTCTCCTAAAAATTTATAAAATATGGGATAAATTAGTAACAATCCCCCAACAAAAAAAAAAATCATGGAAAAATTAAGCGCTTCTTGTAGCACTGAAAAGAAAAAAGAAATAAAAATCATAAGCAATTAAAAGTTTTTGTACATCACACTCATGCGCGGTAAGTTAATCGCATCAAATAATATAGCTTTATAGTGTCTTTCTGTCCATGTGCAATAGCCTAAAAGCGACCTATATTAGTTTTTTGTTTAAACAGTATTAGAGCCGCACATAGTTTGGTTTGACCGATTTGGGTGTTTATTAGGATTAAACTATGATTAAATTACAGTGACCTCCCCTTAGGTTTAAGCAAATCACACATAAATGAAGCATTTGACCTTTATTAGTTTGACCTCCCTTATTATGTATGTAATGTCTTTTTTATCCTTATGTTTTTCTATTTTAAAATTACAAAATAAAAATAGTGAACTTTATTGCCTTTTCATGTAAGGTAGGAGTAATTTGGTCTATTTAAAAATAATTGTTAAGAGATAGAGGAGATTGAACAGATTCAACAAATTTCAAAAGAGAAATAATTGTCAAACACTCCAGTGTGATTTGCTCAAACCTCAGGGGAAGTGAAGATTCAGTTTGCATGAGGTCACCTGGGCATTAAATAGTGTATATTGCTCAAGACGTTTATAAGAATGTAAAATCCCATACATCTATCGAACATTTTCCAACCATGTTTTGGCCTAGTTGAATCTGTTTAAGAGCCTTGTGGTGCTATTTTGGGCTGCACACTGGTCTAAACAATTATATATATATATATATATATACACACACACATTCCTTGCTTGCATTGAAAAAATCACAAGCATTTTCAACAACAATCATGCTATAAGCTACCTAAGGATTACTTTACTCATTGCACAACCTAACCTAGGAGAATACTTGGGTTATCCTCCCCTCTTATTTAACCCAATAAATTTAAGACACGTGACAAATATTAATTAATATGAATTTTATCCATTATTTTATGAGTTTTAATGATCTGAATATCTTTTTGTTTCTCTTATTCACTCAATCTCTAATTGATCAATACTGAGCCATGACATTCCTCACTAGTTGGTGTGTACTGCAATTGTCGGGAAAAATTCCCTCGGCTAAAGAAATTAGAAAATCACATATTAGAATGATGAATGGAGATGAATCATTGTATCTCTTATCAATTAGTTTATTGAAATACAAACTAAATCTAACAGCAACTTTTTAAACAAAAATTATATATTGATATACACGTATGTATCTATAGCATAGCTTTGCCAACACAAGAGAATCAAAATTATGGTTTTAAGCAACAAAAGGATATTAACGAAGCATCTCCAATCTCCAACCCTTCCTTTTTCAAGAGGTCGCATAATTGGGAACGGATATATATATATATATATAGGATAGAAAGTGATGTATGTATTCGATTTTGATGAGTTCGGTACTGATTTGGTGTTATCACTTGTATAAATAAATATTATATATATATAATAAAACTTAAAACTCAAATCAAATGACAATAATCGAAACATGAAGGAGATTTAGATGACCCAGGAATATGGAGAAATGTTTGATATTGAAAACCCTAGAAAGAGATAGAGGAACAAACAAAAGAGATGGTGAATTAGAGTGGAAAAAAGAGAAATCAGATTTGGGTTAAATCCTAAAATAATGGTAAAATCCATTTATATATTTTAAGTAATATGTGTGATGTGTCTTCAATTCATTGGGCATGTGGTTATAACCGATAATCTTTGTTGTAAATGGTTTCTTAATTTTGCAAGTTACATCAATTCCTTCATAATATAGGTAATTGGCTTCAAAACTGAAGAGAAATTATTGTATGGACCCGGTCCTGTGATGGTCTGGACCAATAATTTAATGATATATGGCATATTTTAAGTACTACATCAACACCATTACACATCATTCATATTCTCATTCTCCACCAATACCACCGCCACCACTGCTACCACCACCACCATGCGCCGCCGCCGCCACCACCACTCCTTGTCGTCCCCAACTCCTCCGATCTGCCCCCCCACCACTCCCCCTCCAACCTCGTCGACGTCATCAGCCACCGCCACCGCTGCCACCACCACCACAACAATATTTGTCTCTCTCTCTACACAAGCAAATACATATTAAAAGTGGATTTCGCAAAGTTGGGTCTAAGACATGGAACCACAGAAAATGCAAACAGAATCGACAAAAATTGAAATCGTCAAATTGGGTTTGGAATTTTCTCCCATAGACTTGACAGTTACATTTTCCATACGTATGCATGCAAGTCATGCATGCATCACTCAACATCACCTCTCTCTATCTAGTCAACTCTTCATACGTGAACAAATTTGTTCACGCAACTGCCAGCACAAGAAGGTTGTAAATTTGATGTTTGTTTCTTTCATCTGCCTATATATATGGCAGAGATATGTAATGATAGTGTGGTAGAAAAAACAGAGATATATACACTGTGATATATACAAGAGAGAGATATATATTTGTGAGTGAGTGATACACGAGAGATAAAGAAACCTTGTGAGTTTCTGTGAGTGAGAATGTGTACTGTTGAGTCGAGTTGATACCGGTTTCGTATCCTCCTCCCGAACACCATTTATTTTCAACCGAAATTATTAAAACAACTCTCAAAGTGGACGTACCCGTGTTTTTGGGGAACCACTATAATATCTTGTGTCATGTGTGTGTGTATTTGTGTGTAGAATTGGTTATCCGCACAACAAAGTGGTATCAGAGCTGTTTTTCGAACAACAGAGTCGATTGTTTATCCTCTATTTCGAAGCTCAATTTTACACCAATCATCACACCACCTATATATTCGGCTGACCCATCTCCGAAGGAAGCTAACCCCGTCGAGAACAGCCTCACGCGCCACCGCACTCGCCCCCACGCGCCTCCTAAAGCTCCGCGCGTGGAAGTTCACGGTGTCACGCGCCTCACGCGTCATCAACCTCCAGCGCGCGTGAGTCCCACGCGCACCACGCGCTTCACGCGCCGCCCCCCTGCAACGCGCGTGAATCCCACGCGCTTCACACGCGCAAGCTTTGCAAAAATTACAATTTGGCCCCTCAGCTTTGCCAAATTTCAGTTTTGCCCCACAGCTTTGAAAAATTATAGCTTTGCCCCAAAGCTTTGCAAAATTACATTTTTTGCCCTTTAGCTTTACAAAATTACAGTTTTGTCCCGCAGCTTTGCAAAATTACATTTTTGCCCCTTAGCTTTGCAAAATTACAATTTTGCCCCTTGCCAGTGTTTCGACTGTTCCGGACTCATCCGAACTCGGATTTGAGCACAGTCAGAGGCAATCTTAAGGTTTTCAACCATTCCAGACGCAACGGTACATTCCATTTTGCGTGATTCGACTCCGAACATATCAAACAAGCCAAGGAGAGCCTAAATTTGATTTGGTTCGATGGAAGATTCAGGATCCGGTGCCATGATTAAATTATCGGCGTCGAACTACTCCATATGGAAACCCCGTATGGAGGATTTGCTAAATTGCAAGGATTTGGCAGACCCGTTAGAAAATGAAGGCGAAAGGCCTACGTTAATTGCAGAGAGAGATTAGACCAAGATGCACAGAAAGATGATTGGCCAAATCAGACAGTGGATTGACCACAGTGTCTTTCACCATGTTGCTCAAGAGACCAACGCCTACGAGCTCTGGAAGAAGCTCGAGGATATGTATCAGGCCAAGACAGCTCGAAACAAAGCGTTTCTTATGATGCGACTAGTTAATTTGAAGCTGAAGAACGAAGCTTCTGCAGCCGAACACACCAGTGAGTTTCAGAGCCTGGTGAACCAGTTTGCATCTGTAGAGTTAAATATTGGCGATGAAACTCAGGCACTACTTTTGCTCAGTTCCTTACCTCCCAATTGGGAGACACTGGTGGTTTCCCTCGGTAACTCAGCCCCCAAACTCAGTATAGCGACAGTCAAGGATGTCATATTCAGTGAAGAAGCCCGAAGAAAGGAAACCGGCATGAATCAAACACATGCGTTTGTCACCGAAGGTCACAGACAATCTTACGGAACTGGTAGAGGCAAAAGCAGAGGCAGAAGTCGAGGAAGGTCCCAAAACCGCGGCCGACCCAGCAACGACAAAAATCCACAAAAGAATAACTATGTTTGTTATCATTGTGGTATTGCGGGACATTTGAAAAAGAATTCTCGCAAACTCCAAAGGGAGCAAGGTCAAAGCAGCCACCAACCACAGAATGAAGATGGCAACACACTGGTCACTGTTGCAGGCGATATCACTATATGCTCAGTCGATGAAGAGGTATACCTTCACGCTGGAAGCAATGAAGCCAAGTGGGTGATTGACACCGCAGCATCTTATCACGCCACTCCCCACAGTGATTACTTCACCACGTATAAAATATTATCAATTTTTATTAAAATTATTGATTGGCAATAGTATAAAATATATAAAAAAAATATATTCATACATAAAAATTTATATATTTTTTATTAGATATATAATACATATAATAGTTATTAGATATAACCCTTTAAATTTTTTTAAGAAATATTTATATAGTAATATAATAAAAATCAAGAGCAGTAATTAAATAATAAAATTTTCTTAGTATTAGTATTGATAAAAAAAAATTAGTGGTACAATTTACCTTTAAATATATTTTTCAAAATATTTTTGTTGTTTTTTAGTTTTTATGTTTAAAATAAAATTATATATATTGTATATCTTATTTATTTATTATAGATTTTTTAATAATAAGAGTGTGATGATACAGGTGGTTGGTGTAATGGGTAAAATGTAGGGTTTAGACATAGGAGTAACTTAGAGATTTCACATGAAAATTAAATTAATCAAAGGCACTAAAGTCATTTTATGTTTCCAATGAGTGTTATTGTAACACTTTACAAATCTTAAAAGGTGTCTATGTAAAATAATCTGTTGACCAATATCTACCTACAATTAACCAATCTATGAGGGAGTGTCAATGCGAATTACCCACATATTAGAAGAGTAGTGAGTATTACAAATTTTTTACTTAGCGGAGGTAAGTACTAGAGATTATTTTCTAGTATATATATATATTGCCACAGTAATATATATCTTGAGGTAAGTACTAGAGATTATTTTCTAGTATATATATATAGACACAGTAATATATATCTTGAACATTTAAATAAAAGTAATGGTATAATATCACAGTCATGTACCAAAATGTGAACAACATTTATGAATGGACAAATATAGGAGATTGACCACATTAATGAAGAAACTTCAAAGGAAAGTAAATTATCATTCAATAACAGTTTCCAGAAGTCACATCGGCACAGCCCATTACTCATGCGCCACGTGGTTTCCTAGTCCAATTTATGTGTACGTGTCACTCTATTATTGAACCTTGTGATAGATTAATACTGATACACAGTAAGTTTATCAATGCATATGTAATATATTCTGAGAATCTTTATAGGCAAAGGGGGTGACTATCTCGGTCTCCCTGGTCATATAGGATACTACCTCTCTCTCTCTCTCAATCTTATACATATATATATATGTGTGTGTATATCACTCTTGTGTCGCTGATTTGAAGCCATTTGCTCAGGTAACAACACGTTAAACTCCAAACTATGTTCCTTCAAATCATGGCCTCTATTAGTGCCTTTTGATATTCTAAATCATGTCTTTGATCTCACTCAATGCTTTGTGAACCCGTCAAGCACGTTGTTTCTGAACTCTAAAGCTTTATTTTTTATTGCAAATGGTAAAATTCTCGTGTTTGTTCGGATTCCTTTTTTCACATAAATAAATAAAAAGTATATATATACACACATACATATTGAAAAAAATAAATTTTGGCATTATCTGAGACGTGGGTTTTGTTCAAAACTCATATATGTGAAAAGGGTATTAGTTCAATTGTGGAAATGTATCAGACTGTATCAACTATTACGATTAATTTGATATTATACATTAATTGAGTGAGAAGGTGATTTTAGTGTTTTCTGGAAAGTAGTTTGTTTTCTCTCTATTTCAGCCATATATGATGCAATGGAGATCTTTTCAGAATTCAGAAATGTGATTATCAGTGTTTTTATTTTTTATTTTTTCTGTTTATTATTTTTTAAATAATGACTCTTTATGAACTTTAATCAAATGGGTAGTGCACAAAACCCGAATTCAACAAAGTAGTTGAATTTCCTTGTTTGTTAATGAAAGGTGACACATGAAAACGGTTGAACTTACCTATTCATCTTTTGAAGAATGTGGCACTTTGTTTAGTTTGTGAGAGAGTCCAGATGGGTAGATCTTAGATGGTTTTTGGGTATATAATATGGTCTATGTCCCCTCTTTTCATATATATATATATATGTAATAAGTGTGTTTTCCTCTACTCTGCAGTGATCATAGCTATTCTACTGTATCATTGAGGTGAATAGGACTATCATTAAGGTAATTCTTTTCTCAACTTCAATTTGAGATAGTTTTGGCCATAGTGTATAGTGATTTTGTATGCTATATGAATCTATAGGTTTCATTGAATTTTTTTTGTTTGCATTTATAAATTTTGGTTCTGTTCATTGACTCTGTGGATTTTGAGGGCTGAGTTAATGTGTACTCATGGTTCGCGATTTGGTTCGTGACAGCTCTAATGAATTAGTTGTCATTTCCACAAATTTGCTCTTAGTTGTATGCCCTGCTACTTTTGATCTTTTCACAGAAGTTTTCTGTAATTGTGAAGCAACAACTTTGGTGGGAAAAGTCCTAGCCTCTTAGCAATTTTACATGCCTTCTCAAATTTTGGGTGTTTTAGAACTACTCATCTCAGTTGACCAACTCTTTGTCCCTTATTCTTGTTGTATCTCTAACTATTGATTTTCCCCAAATGCCATATTTAACTTTTTGTTACCATCAAATCATCCATTTTCGGTGGCCATGCTATATATATATATATATATATTGGTTTTGAATACTGGGAAAATATGATGAAGGCTGAGTACATAGACTCATAGTCTGCATAGGGTGTTGTTCTCTTCAGTAGATTTAGGTGCACTTGCCTTGATGATCATGGCTGAATAACAACTACTATTAGTTAGCAAATATGCGAGGAATACCATGGTAGTGGACATTTTCTAATAAAAGATATTGAGTTATGACTACTGGAATTTGGAAAAAAAACTTGATCTTGGTTTATTATATTAATTCTGATTCATGAATCGTTTCTTCTGGATGTAATCTCATTTCCTTAAAATATTGGTCTTGTGATGCTTGAAAGTTCAATAAAAATAAATTTATATACATGATTCAATGTGCTATTGAGAAAAATATGTTGACATGACATATATATTGTTTGATATTGTCGATAACAGAAAAAATGGTGAAGATTTGTTGCATTGGAGCTGGATACGTTGGGGGACCTACGATGGCAGTAATTGCCTACAAGTGCCCCTCAGTTGAAGTTGCCGTTGTTGACATCTCCATTTCTCGGATCGCAGCATGGAACAGCGACCAGCTACCAATATACGAGCCAGGTCTAGACGAAGTGGTGAAGCACTGCCGAGGGAAAAATCTGTTCTTCAGCACCAATGTCGAAACGCACGTATCAGAGGCAGACATAATCTTCGTTTCAGTTAACACCCCGACCAAAACTCGGGGACTTGGAGCTGGGAAAGCTGCAGACCTCACATACTGGGAGAGTGCAGCCCGGATGATTGCTGATGTGTCGAAAAGCGACAAGATTGTTGTTGAGAAATCAACCGTTCCAGTGAAAACAGCCGAGGCAATTGAAAGAATACTCACCCACAATAGCAAGGGGATCAAGTATCAAATTCTCTCGAACCCCGAATTCCTTGCTGAAGGGACTGCGATCCAAGACCTTTTCAATCCAGACCGTGTTCTCATTGGAGGGAGAGATACCCCTGATGGGCAAAAGGCGATCAAAGCGTTGAAAGATGTTTACGCTCATTGGGTACCTGAGGACAAAATAATCTGCACCAATCTGTGGTCTGCCGAGCTCTCAAAGCTTGCAGCCAATGCCTTTTTGGCTCAGAGGATTTCATCTGTCAATGCGATGTCCGCTCTTTGTGAGGCAACTGGGGCTGATGTTTCGCAGGTTGCTCATGCTGTCGGTAAAGACTCCCGAATTGGGCCCAAGTTCCTCAATGCCAGCGTTGGTTTCGGTGGCTCTTGCTTTCAAAAGGACATTCTGAACCTGGTCTACATTTGCGAGTGCAGTGGACTAACTGAAGTTGCAAACTACTGGAAACAAGTTATCAAGGTGAATAATTACCAAAAGAACCGGTTTGTAAACCGGATTGTGTCTTCAATGTTCAACACCGTGTCTGGGAAGAAGATCGCGATACTTGGCTTTGCGTTTAAGAAAGACACTGGCGACACGAGGGAAACACCAGCAATTGATGTGTGCAAGGGGCTGTTGAGGGATAAGGCCAGTTTGAGCATATATGACCCTCAGGTCCCCATAGATCAGATTCAGAGGGATCTGTCGATGAACAAGTTTGATTGGGACCATCCGGTTCACCTCCAATCAATGAGCCCAACCACCATGAACCAAGTAAGCGTTGTTTGGGACGCTTACGCTGCAGCCAAGGATGCCCATGGGATCTGCATTTTGACTGAGTGGGATGAGTTCAAGTCGCTCGACTACCAGAAGGTTTACGACAACATGCAGAAGCCAGCGTTCGTTTTCGATGGTAGAAATGTGGTGAATGTGGAGAAGCTGAGGGAGATTGGATTTATTGTGTACTCAATTGGGAAGCCATTGGATAAATGGCTCAAGGACATGCCTGCCTTGGCATAAGACTATAGTCTCTTCATCATGGGGTCTAAAGCTAGAATTGGAAATTTGTTACAGGAATTTAATTTTGATTATACTGGATGTTTCTTTTCTGTTAATGCTGGATACCTTTAAACTGCCATTCATTTTGGCCTTAGATTTATATATTTGTGTTTCAGCTGAAGACAGAGTGGTCATATGACCCTGCCTTTTTTCTTTTTTTTTTTTTTTTGTAATTTTTATTATGTAATAAATACTTGAAATGGTTTATTCTTATAGTTGAGTTGTGTGTAGATTTTGTGCTTTGTCTAATAGTTAGGAGAGATTTTGACTTTTATGATTCTAAACTTTCTTTCAGTTTCATCTGTTTTCTCAGCAGCCAAACAAATCCATTTACTTAGAAACACTGCTATAAGACCACCAAAATGTCAAGAGTTTATGTATATGTGATACATTTTCATCCCAATCTCGAGAATGTGGCCGTTCTTCACTTTTTGTTTTTAAAATCGGTGAACTCTCCTGTCACAGTGTAACAACTTTACCATTGCGCCAAGACTTGCCCTCCCCGATATAGATTTATCAATTTTCATCTTGTTTGCCGTACTTATTGCAGTCTTAGAACTCAATGTTCAGCCATTCCACAGGTGTCCCAACAGGTTGAATTTGGCATACACTCGGAGAAGTATTCTTAGCAAAACAATTAGAAAAGATGTAGAGATAAGAGAAATAGCTGATGTGAAGACTATCCTATGATTATATAGTGAATTAAATATAAGAATCCGCCTCCACGCACATCATAAAAATCACAAATATATATATATATATATATATATATATATATATATAAAGATACCAATTACACGCCTCCACGCATAACATAAATAGTTTACATTTGTCCAATTCTAACCGTAATCAAGAATACTCTCGGCTTGTCCCAAAACTTGTTCATCCAGAGTACTTCACACTATAATCATCTTATATATTCTTCCAAATGTCATAATAAACTTTGATTAAATCTCCTTAACACCTCACGATCAGTCGTTTACTCTCACAAACCAGCAATATCCGACTCGGGTCTTTAGGACCAACCATCAAACTCTGAGATTACCAAATCGTTGTCTCCCATGATTTAGCGGAAAAGAAAAAATCAACCGAATAACAATCAATTGCGCTAATTAAATATATTACATCACACATAAAACACAACAATCACAATAATTTATGAAGATAAACCATTTTATACATTCCTTCGTTGTGTTTATTTTGTTTCTAAAACTTGAAATGCGTAATATACTAGGCAAATCCAACACTAATAGCCGTAATGAAACTCCAAACTCCATGTGGACCATGTGAGAAAATGCCAACATAGAAGCGTAGAATACAATGTAACACCTTGTTTGGCTATCTTCTCAACCCCACGTTATTTACAAGGCACCCAAACATTGAAAACCTATTCTCACATTCAAAACAAAGACAGACAAACCCTTTTCTTCTTCTCCTGCAAAACTGTTGATGCTTCAAACCCCATATTGCCAATGGACTCACCAGCAGAGAGACAACAAGGTACGAGTCCTCTAACAAATGTGCACCACCACTGCACATGGAAGCTGAGTCCGAGGGACCACAATGGCAGCACCCTCCTCTTCGATTCGTTCGAACTCCAAGCTGTGACGAAGCAACTCAACCGCGCCATTCATGGCTCCAACGGCACATTATCCCCGTACTCTAGCTACTTGAAGTCCCCCTTCTACAACAAGCAACTGGATCGAATCTACAAGGAGAATGCAAGGAATCGAAAGAGAATAGCATGTGCCAAGTTGGGCAACGCTAAGGGCACAAGAGGACTCGTACTACGGATATGGGAGAAGGTGAAACAAAAGTTTGCAAGGAACAAGCAGGCAGACACCACTAGCTGATGATCTCATGGATACAAACCAACCGGACAATACATAACGTATACTTATACTGCGATCATGCATGATCCGTAATATCACATGGTTATGAATTAATGTCAATGTGCAATATTTGTTAACCTATTATGTAACAGCACAGGTATATAGTAGAATGTCATCAAGTAAACATTTCCTTAATTGACACTGCACATCAAGGGATTTGCTTTCTAATAAGTTATGCCAGATTGGCAGGAAAGATATTAGAGTTGACGTGGTACGGATAACATGAAAATTAACTTGAACTTCTGACTTTCCGCAGAAGAGAAAGAAAAATAGAAATTGGTACAGCCAGCTTCTTTAAAACACTCTTCCAATGCCAGAAGTTCTTATAATTTTTGCCAAAAAACTATTTTTCCCTCCATAAAGATAAAAGCAGCATTTGAAAGAGATCAGTTTCAACTATAAAACGCAAAGCATACTTTCAACACAGAACTTAAATCATATCCTCTTTCTTATCTGCCACTCCTCGGTGAAAATTTTTGGTTCAATTTTTTAAAAGCTTCTCAATCTAAAAAAGATTGTTCCTAGATATCAGATTATAAGAAGTTAGTATTGAGCACTTTATGAAATGGATTTCAAAATCTAACCAATATAACTGATGAAGTCAACAACACAAGTATCGAAACAAAATTCCCACATTCATCTTAGGAGTAACAGGCAAACCGAGAAGAAAATCTGACTTTAACAAAACACTAAATCTACTTCGCAAGAAATCAGCAATCCCAAGTTTTGAATGTGTATGCATTACATTGCCGGATTCCATCTCAGGGAGCAATCACAATTCTTCCAGCAACTTGATCAAGATCCCGACGGCCACTGGATGTGATTTTCCTCCCGCTGGTGCACATAAAGAAACTAAAAATTAGAATTTACTTGAACAGGAGAGATTTAAACATACCAGCAATAATTGCCTTCTCAGCTAGCTTACAAATACATTCCACTGAATATAATAGAAAATATTAAAATTTAGTGGTAAAACTAACATTGCCCGTAATTGTTATTAATTTTTTTAATAAGTACTAACTTCTATACAATTGTCTCAGCACTTTAATACAATTTCGGGCTAGTAAGTCAGCACCTGATGCATGCTTTCCCTTGTTGCATAGGACGACCTCTTTGTCATTGTATTTAAAATTCTGAGGGCATTTTTCCCAGGAAGAAAACAATGTGATATTAAACACTACTGTTGAACGCAGGGCGCACACCCAATCATATACCGACGTTGCCAAATGTTAAAAAAAAAAAAAAAAAGGTTCAGTAATTTCAAATTAAGAATATACATAGATAGTTCAGAAAATTCCCACCAAGTTTAAAATGGAAAATACTTTGTTGTGTATCCAAATCCCTAAAGCAATCAATAGGGTATTGACAAGTCTAAATCTACACATATATAGGAAGAGGAACCACAAATGGCTCCCACTAGAACTCCACTTACTAGTTCTTTTTTTTCTGATAAGTATTTTTCACTTGCTATTTCAGTACAAGAGATAAAAACAATTTTGGTCAAATGGAAAAGAATGCAAGACGAAGGCATATTTTTCTGCCAAAGGATGGATTGTAAAATCAAAAGATATGCAAAAGAAACTCACCCCTTTGGGTCAAAGTCAATGATTTTCATGCCCTGCAACTGCTGAAGTATGTGACGAGCAACAGAGCCACTGCTCTTGCAGAAATGAGGTGGGCGACTACCATTCCTCTTGCTCCCACCATAGATCCTCTGGAAACCGCCAACACCAATACCACCCCTCAAGTAGATTTTCCTTGCCATAGATGCTGCCATACAAGATAGTAAAAGAGAAATGAAATAAGAACAATATAATGAAGATTGATTGTATTTTAGAGTGTTTTCAGAAAGAGACAATCAATAGAATAAGATTCTACACACCGGCTCTTATGTAGTACCAATCAGGGTCATAAGGGGCAAGCTCCTTGAACGTGCCAGTTTTCACGATATCAGTCCAGTGAGGAAGCTCCATCTAGTGGAAAACAGGAGAGAAGAAAATATTATGAACAGAACAACAATCTTATTTCAATTAAAAAAAAAATGAGTAGAAACCATACAAATCACATGTAGTAGTAGTCTAGTCTTACACGTCAAACCCTTCATTCAAATTAACAAAAGATCACATCTCACCCAGGAGTCCCAAATATAAATTTTGTTTGCAACATTTCCAAATAACCAGAATAATAGTTACAGTGCTATTTCTACAGATTCACATTACACATAATAGTTACTTGCTAGGTGAAATCAATGAGATTGTATCATTCTTTTTTTCCAAAATATACCGATCATTGACTGTTTGCCTAAACATAACTACAATGGAAGGGAGAGAGAAAATAATATTTGTAATACATCTACTCATATGGATGGCAGTAACACAACAAGATATACACATGTAAATATCGACTTCTTTTATATAGGTTTAAATTTTAATTTGTATATATGCGTTCATGTATAGTTTCAAAATAGTAAATATTTATCATGTTACAGGTTATTACAAATACAATCAACAAAAATAAATGAACTTATGGAATGAACTGAGTTACATTGCACAGACATCAATCTGTAAGCTAAACTAGAAAACACAATTTCTCATTATATATCCAAATTCTTTTACATTAACTAATTTAGTCTTTATATCATTATATAATGCAATTCATGTTCTCATTTTATATTATATTCTTTCTAACCTCAAAACATTTGAACCCTTGCTCTGCCTTCTTAAAAATTACATAATGCTATTTATAGCCAAGTAGAAATTCAAGAATAACTCATACATTTAATTCCCCGGAAAATCACCAAAAACATATGACAATCACCTAAAACATATGACGGCATATGCTAAGAGTACCCTCAAGTTTGGATATATTCTTCATCCTTTTTTTTATAGCACAAAACCAAACACATGGCATGGACATTCTGAGCCACTTTCAAGACAAAGCGGGGTAATTATTATCATTACTAATCTTCTACAAGGATTTAATCAAAGAAATTTTTACACAAGTTACAATTTAATACAAAAATCATATTTAGTTTTAGAAAACAAACACTTAGGCTCCGTTTGGGAAGGCCTGTTTTTGTTCTTGTTATTATTTTTTGGCACTGTTCATGAGAATACCACCACCACCACCTTCAATACACACATATACACACCCACATATATATACACACATCAAAAAAACCCTTCGTTCTCCTCCTCCCCCACCACCACGCCACCAATCGGCACCACCCACCACCATACCACCACCCGCCGCCCACAATCATCAACCACCACCATGAACACCCCTTACAAACCCTAACCCCCAATCAAACCCTTAACCCCCAATCAAACCCTAACACCCTTCGAAAACAACCACTACGTCACTAATCGCCGCCACCACGTGTGTGTGTGTGAGAGAGAGAGAGTCGTGTTTGTGTGTGTGTGAGAGAGAGAGAGTCGTGTTTGTGTGTGTGTGTGAGAGAACAAATATATATTTTTTGGCCCCAAACATGTTTTTTGTTCTTGTTCTTTTGGGTGAGAAAATAAGATTGTGGTTCCCAAAACAAAAACAATGGTTCCCATACGGGGCCTTATATAGCTTGAAGCTCCGAATTGTTGCTGACATCAACCAAAATGCGATAAAAAGGAATTAAATATATATATATATATATATATATATATATATATATATATATTGTATATAATATGTAATTTCTTTAGAATTTGTACCTCCATACTTTTCCCTACGTGTTTCCGTATCAGTGCTTGATAAAGATAGTTGGCACTCTTTTTAAGCAACATGGTTTTGCATAAAATTAGGCTCACAGAAGTCAAATTTGGTTCACATGGTCAGCTGAATCGATCTAAAGAAGAATTTAAACGGTAGAAAAAAAGGCATAAAACAAAAAAAAATGAAACCCGAAAAATAAAAAATAAAAGAAAAAATAATGCTTCAATCACTCTGGACAAATTTCAATGGGAATGTCAAATCTGAATTTTAACAGAATAAAAGAAACAAAAAAAATGGGCAATATTCATACTGAAATATAAATTCACCCATAAAATTGTAATATAAAAATTTTAAAAAAAAATCGACAAATTTGAAAACTAAACCAAGGCCCTAATAATTGTCAATTAAGCAAAAGCATTGAAACTACCCTCACATGAAAATGTAAAATTAAGGCAACAACTTACATGGAAATGGGAAGCACTACATGAAACTATACTGGATAAAAGAGAGAAACATAAAATTTGACCATCACCGGTAACAACATAAAAACATAATGAATACCAACAGCTAGATCTCGTGTGTAAGTGAATCGAAGTGCTAGAGTCACCACCTATAAAGCTTCCAATCCAAAAACAACAAACAGATACTACTTTATGAATACATACACACATGTTTGTGTCAATACATACATATATATATATCGAGAGAGAGAGAGAGAGAGAGAGAGAGAGACGGACCTTGCCGGAGCGCTTGAGGTGAGCGGCATAAGCCTTGGTGAATTCGTGGGGCGAAACATCTTTTACAGTTCTACCGTTCTCCATTTCTCTCTGCGGCGGAAAAGCTCTGAAAGCTCCAGCCAAGGTCTGTGCGTGTGTGTGTTTGTGTGAAGAGAGTGAACAAATATTAGGGTTAGGGTTTATATTCTTGTGAAATCGGTGGAATGGATCGGATTGGGCCCATGTCTCCATAAAGCCCATTTAACTTCTTTCCCAGTTGATCGTCTATTCAGATTCAGACCGACCAAGTACCCTATATTAATATGGGTTGATTGGACTTGGGCTTAGGCTTAATCTATTTGTTGGGCTTGGAAATATTCATCATACAACTTCATTATATATATACCAAGGCTATCAGAATCGGGAGTTTAGGTAGAATCGTTTTGGGGTCTGTAGAATAAGAATCGAATCTTACGATTCTACTCAAATGTATTAATTTTTTAAAAAAATATTAAATATTAAATATTTAATTTAAAAGTCTAAATCATATTAGAATTTCCAAATTTTTCTAATACATTAGGCTTTTAAATGTAGTCAGAATCCGGATTCTACATGGTAAAATCTTACGATTTTGTACGATTTTGTTACCTAGAATCTCGATTTTGACTGCCTTAGTTTTATCATAAATTTAGGGCATATATTGGGCTAAATCATTAAGCTTTTGGGCATTTCATATGAAGGGCTTAACCATCGAATCATTATTTTAACGTAGTAAAATCATGCTAAAATCATACAAAATCGTATAAAATCGTATCAGAATTGTAGAATTGTAAGATTTTACTGGTTAGAATCGAAATTCTGACAACTATAATATATACACGCATATTCATGAACTGGGCTCATTTCATAGTTTATTGAGATTGGTTCATTTACAAAAATGAGTTTTGAATAGCCATTTTATACTGTTTGTCTATCGAATAAAGAACATGAGCTGAATTTTTATAGTCTCGAACACAAGATGTAACGATTAATTCACTACATGTTGTAATGCAAATAAATTTCATGATTGATAACGGATTGAGGCACTTGATTTCTCTCCCTATCTTTTTTATATGAAATTATATATCAATACTTATCTCGTCCAATTTTATTCTATAAATTTGCTGCATTTGGTACACAAACAGTTGCATTTTGTATTATTCTTGTTGTAGTTGTCTTTAGTAATTATTACATAATTTTTAGTAACTATCAAATCATTTTTAGTAATTATATGATTTCTCAATAATATCCTTACCACTTGGGGTTCAACTACACCTAATTTTAATAAAACTAAAATATTTGAATTGCTGCATTTTGTAATAACTTTGTTGTATTTGATTATATTTTTGCTACAAAAATTGCTACAACATTTGAATAAGTTTGTTTTTTAGTTGGATTATGGTATTATGAGTGTTATCCTATCTTATATCCAAACTTATTATTTTTTTCATTTTTTATTTTTACAATTTTTTTATCTTTATATATGTAGTGTTTTATTTTATGGAGATCTTTGTAATGCTATTTGGACAAATATTTAAAAAAAAAAAAATAGTAATTATAAGGTGTTCACAAGTACCATAGGTTATAACTAAATAAAGTAAATATACTACAAAAAGCAGCATTGTTTATATTAGAGGCAACAAACATCTATTTATAATGTGTTTAGACGGGAAATGTAGTTTTTAAAGTTCAAGTAGCCTTGATTGGGCGGGAAGAAAAGGATAATCAAGAAAAACATATTCGTTAAATTTTAAATAAATTAATAATTATTTAAATTGATAAAATAGCTACTAAAAATTAATTTATAATTAATAATTATAAATAAAGGAATCCTAAAAATTAATTATTAATTAAAATATATATAATAATAAATGAAACATAAATAAAATAAATAAATACAGTATAAATTTAGTAAAATGAATTAATAATTATTAACAATTAATTAATAATTTCCTAAAAATAAAATATTAATTGAGAACGATATAATAAATGAATAAGAAAGAAAATAAATAGCTAGAATATAAAACACATTGTCAAATTAATGAAAAAAGTAAATTAAACAGTTTTGAGAAAAAAGTAAATTAGTCGACTAGTGGAGGTTAACAGTCGACGAAAAGTTTCTTGAGTGTGAATGGCAGCAGTTTTTGTACCAAAGACATCACAATTTTTATTAAAAATAAGTACCTTATAAATTTGAGTTTTTTAACAAATTTATTGAATTACATGACCATATAACATTAAAAATGTGTCCATAAAATAAAAAAATTCAAATAATTTTTTTAAATAATTGTAAAAGTCACAAATGAAGAAACCACAAGTTTGGACATAAGTCAGAATAACCCTCTGAATACCGTAAACCAACTAGAAAACAAACTCATTCAAAATGTTGGATGATATTTTCTACCAAAGGCAACATCAATACTACCAAATGCAGGAAATTTACTACTAGAGACAACAAATAGATTATTTTAATTTTTTAAAACAATTGTATATAAATGAATCCCAATTGGTAAATATATTATTGGGAAGTCATATTATGTAATTAAGTTAAAATTTGAAACAAATAAATTAGTAATTATAAGGTATTCACAAGTTTGGTACCAAAGGCATTAAAATTACTACCAACAACAGCAAATATACTACCAAAAGAAGCACTTTTTGTACTGGTGGTAGCAAACATCTCTGTGGAAAATGGAGTTTTTAAAGTTTAAGTTGCCTTACAGGAAAAAAAAAAAAGAGTTTAAGTTGCCTTGAGCGGGAAGAAAAGGATAATCCAGAATAACATATTCATTAAATTTCAAATGAATTAATAATTATCTAAATTGATCTAAAAACTACTAAAAATTAATTTATAATTAGTAACTATAAATAAAGGAATCCTAAGAATTAATTATTATTTAAAAAATATATAATAAATACATACAATATAAATAATTAACAATTTATCTTTAGAATTTCTTTATTTATTATTAATAAATTAATTTAAATAATTTATAATTTATTTTATTAAATAAGTATGTTATTTTGGAATGCCCTATTCTTCCCGCTCTATTATCATTCCTAATCTTATCTCTGGACTTGTGGTACTATATATTCGTTGTATATGTTAAAAAAAGTGTTGCACTTAATACCCGAAAAGTGACGAGTCGATTTATTAAATTCAGATTCTTTGATTTGCTTCATTTGATACAATAATTGCTACATTTACTACTAAAAAATGTTGCATTTCTATTTTATAATTATTAATTAAATTTTATTAATTTAATAATTATAATATTTTCCAAGAGTATTATCATTTGGGGTTCAAGTACATCCAATTTTTAAGAGGTTTATAAAATAATTCACTATGTATCATATATCGTATAGTATTACATTTGTTGTAGTTGGTATAGAACTTGTTGCATTTTGTTCAATAAATGTTGCATTTTTCTTTTATAATTATTAATTAAAATTTAATAATTATTCAAAAATAATTGTAATCATTTTTAGTAATTATTATATTGACTTAAGTAATTATTAACTCAGTTTATTAAAAGAATATGTTTTCCAATTTTCCCTTTTCTTCTCGCTCAATAAAATCAACTTGAATTTTTTATATTCCTTCCTTTCCGTCCAATTACATTAACTTGAATTTTAAAATTTTCATTTACCGCCCAATCATATCACACATAAAGTTTTGTTTTCACTAAAAAAAATTCAAATAATTTAATTTGCTGCTTTTAGAAGTAAATTTGTTGCAGATAATACAAAATATGTTACTCATTTGAATATGTTCGTTTTTAAGTTAGTTTAGGTTATTGAGATGGTTATAATATCTTATCTCCAAACTGGTGATTTTTTCATTTATTACTTTTATAATTTTTTGGAATATATATATATATTTATTTTATGAAAACATTTTTAATGCTATTTTGACATGTATTTTAATAATTCCCCCACCCCCGCCCCCCCCCCCCCCCCCCCCCCCCCAAAAAAAAAATCATGAGGAACTTTTCTTTACTTGTAACGTCCGGTATTTTTACGGGTTAATTTAAAATTTTTATTTAAACAATTATGTGCTTATGTGCTTAATGTGTTTAATTGTTTTAGCATGCCTTACATGTTGTACGTGTTATAAAAATTGTACGTAGCATGTTTTATTTTCATTTTTAAATTAATGAAAATTATTGAGAACGATTTCGGGAAAGAAATGACCGAGGGGTAAAGGAGTAATTTCACATTTAGAACAATTAGTGGAAAATGTAGAAATTAGGGCAAGAATGGCATTTTAGTAATTAGGGAGGATGACAAGGGGTAAAAGGGTAATAAAGAGTCTTGATGGCACTCTTGTAATTAACCCCAACTTTGGATGAATTTGGTCATTTCCACCTTTCATGTGTTGTCTCATTCCTAGCCCTTGATCTCATTCTCCCATCTTTGTTTTAAGCCCTTGGATCATAAGGCCTTGTTTGGTTGGCACTTAAATGGAATAATCCATTATTCTTGGTCATCCACTTGACAAGACTTTTTCTCAACCATTGGATGGTTTGTTGATTTCCATCTTTTTTCTAAGCCCTTGGATGATAAGGCCTTGTTTGGCAAAATAATGAGTTTTGTGAATTGTGTAAAAAGTCTTCCACTTGGCAAGACTTATTCCAAGCCATTGGATTCATTCTTTTCTTTCCTAGCTTCATTTTGGACCCTTGGATTTGAGTAGGGTTAGTGGAGAATCTCTACACTTATGAGTTCTCTCATTTGCAAGACTTCTCACATACACCACACATATCTCTCTATCTCCCATATGTTTCTTCCTCTCTTGCTCTCCCTCATTACACTCCTTCAACTTCTTCTTGTCAATTTCTCTCTTCCTTATGATGAGAATTTGAAGAAAGTTTGTGCATGGGAGTTGATGTTGGTGCTCCAAGCTTCCTTTTGAGCTAAAGCTTGGTAAGTAATTCTTTCTCCTCTAGAATTTCTAGTATCAAACCCTAGTTTCTATTATTGAATTCTTATATTCAATTTTTGATTTATGGAGTTGTCTATATATAGCTCTTGCTTGAGACTCCATTAAAGTTTAGCTATCGGTTGAATTGAGCTATTTGTTGGGTTTGGAGGAGGTTGGGTTGATTCGGTTCACCTTGGAGGCTTTGCTTGTTCTTGGTGTTCTTGCTTGGAATTGAGGTAGGGGAAAAACGATTTGTATTCGTCTTTGTATGAGGGTGTGTGCGTCTATATGTATATATGCCGTATATATATATGTGAGTTGGTCTTGGTAGTTTAGACTATGAAATATGCCTTTGAGAACATGATTTGTGCTATAAATTATGTTGTGATTCATTGCTTAACAAATGTTAAATTGTAAGCCTTGTGAGAAATTGAATGCAATATAATGTTATTTGATGGAAGCATGTATTGTGATAGCATATGGTTATGATAAGAACCTTTATGCATTTTGGGGTACACCATGTAGCGTTAAAAACATGGGTGTAGGGTTTATACGGATTAGGTATTCGTAAGTGTAAGTAGTCTTGTGTCGAATCGTCGCAACAACTGGCCAGGGGGTGTTCCCATCCTACGGAATAATGAGCCGTGAATGGGGTATAGGGTGAGTCGTCTCATTCTCGAAGTCGCGGGTCGTCTCGTGCATTCGTTATACGAATCTTTGGGCACGGGTCGTCTCGTGCAAACCGCCTTCCTTGTTGAAGTGAGAAGTTTCAAAATCACTTGGGAAGGGTCGGTGCGGTACTCTTTCTCGTTATAAATGAGTAGGGTATGTATTCGTTAACCTATATTGGGCAAGCGCATATTATGGGGTGTGTTGAGTTATATTGTACTTGAACTATCCCATATGTGTGATTATGATATTGTTATTAAAGCATGCTATGATAGTGATAAATTATATTATGAGCATGTTGGGGAAACTTAATTGTGGGGTTCGATGGGGTTCCGGATTGGCGTGAGAGCCATGTGGGACAAGAGACCGACCTAGGGTTGGTAGCATGAACCTTGGTTGGGTTGAACCACTCGGACTACCGAGATGGAGGCAATGACGCTTCCTCTACTGGGCTAGTGAGCTCACCCCACGCCTTTTAAAATTTTCAGGTGATGATCCCGTTGGGAGAGTTCCATAGTCTCTTCGCGGACGTGTGGTCGTATTCCCGTCCTTTTGTGCATGAGACGGACCACACTTATTTTGTTGGACATTTAGTTGATAAATATGTATTTAAATGTTCATTTTGTCCATGTAAGTTGAATTTGAAAAACTATTTTATTTTAACCCGGCTAGCATGTTAGCCGAGGCGTTATTCTCAATGTACATCCCTTGGAGCGCTATGCGCGGGGATTATATTATTTTGGGGTACTTCGGTGCCGAATTGTGGAAATATGTAATTTTGGACAAATTCTAGCATGTTTCGCCTTAGAGCGCTTTAATATCATTATTGAATATTTTCCCTTGGAGTTATGAATGTGAATTGGATGAATTGCCATGAATTGCGAGTATTAGGTGTTTGGCCGAAAACGGCATTTTTCTAGGTTTTCAAACTAACCCTTTTTTGATTCGAATGGAAAAACCCGTTTTCGCCTACCCCCGTAGCCCCGGTAAATTTCCTTGCTTTTAGAAACGGATTTAATTAAATTCGTTTTCTTAGATATTTTAAACTTTAGAAACCGGCGGTAGTTAAAACGGATACCGGGGGCAAGACGGAAGATTTTATGAAAACTTACAAAAATCATTTTTTTTATTTTGCTAAGTTTACGTTTTTCGCGTTTCCCGAGGTCTCGGAAACTATTTTTGGGTTCCGCCAAGGAAAAACTCACTTTTCCAATACTTATGATTTTTCGGGACCGACGGCGCGAAAAACAAAGCCATATCGCAAAATCTCGCGTTTTTGCATTTTTAAACTTTAAGCAAAAATGCAGATTTGGGCAGAGGCTAAGCTATTCTATACTTAGAAAAATTTTCAGATTTTCAACTTTGCCAAAAAAATCCCATTTTTTTGGCTTTGGACATGCCAGCCGCAGCAGGCCGCGCATGGCTGCTGTGCGCGCGCGCGCGGTGCGCTGCAGCGCGCAGCGCTGCACGCGGCATGGCATGCCATGGCCTGCTGCAGCGGCATGAAATGTCCGATGTTTGGAAAATCGTATTTTCCTCCTCGGATGTCGGAATGGACCCCCGTTTGTTTCTATCGATTGTCCTATGTCCAAATTGTATAGATAAAATTTAAAATGATTAGTTTGGACCTGAAATGACTATTTTACCCTTGGTGAAAGAGGGGTACCTCAACTTTAGTTTTAGGTCGGTGTTGTCTGACGCCACTTTTGAAAATTCATATCTCCTTCCTCGTGGCTTCAAATTAGGTCCCGTTTGTTCGTATTGCTAGTTTTAGGTACAAATTTTGTATTTGTAGTTGGAAATTATTATTTTACCCCTGATTTGACCATTTTACCCTTGGGTGAACATGGTGGGTCAGAATGATTCGATCAAGGTACCGAGTGTTTCGGTTTGCCTCCTTTTCGATCCCGTGTGATCTTTTTGACATCTTTGAGATGTTTTATGTCTATTTTACCCTTGTATGGGTATTTTATGACTGAAATGGATTTTATTTTATTTTTATTTCTTCCGCATTCACTCCCTTAGCTCTTAGGCTTGGGTTTTGGAGTCCTAGGAAATTAGGGGCGTGACATTACTAGTAAATATGTTGCATTTGGTCGCTTGATATAATTATTTGTTACATAACTGTTTTTGATTACTTTACTTTATTTATTCGAAACTTTATTTTATATTGTATTTATTAATTTAATTTCCTTATAATTTATTGTTTTTAATTAATAATTGATTTGTAAGATCTATTTATTTATTTTTGTTAATTATTAATTAAGTTTGATTAATTATTAAATTAATTTAAGTAATTATTACTTATTTTTATTAAAAGAATATGTTATCCCAATATCCTTCTCTTCATACCCAATCAGAATTATTTTATTTTATTTATTTGACACAAGTTTTATTATATATATATATTGAGTTTATATATATATATACATATTGAAGTCTATATATGTATTAAATAGGTGCTTAAGAGAGTAAAAATGGTTAAATAATATTTAGATATGGACGTATATAGGTATATATGTGTGTATAGGTTTCATGGATTCTAAGGAAGAAAGAAGGATATTATTGGAAATTTATCGCTATAAAGAGGAGGTGTTCTTTTTGGAATATGTAATTTATCTGCCCTCTGTTTGGTCCATATCTTTAGGCGCAAATCGAGAAAGCCTTTTGGATTGTATCACCTCTAAAGTAATCAATCCAAAGACTGTTTTTCTCGATCCGCGTCTAAAGATACGAACCAATCAGAGGTCGTTCTCATATGTCTATAAATGCCTCTATTTCCGCCCCGAATATTTTGAAAATATTTAAAATGGAAAAGTCCTTCTTCAAAATGTCTCCACCAAAGTTTGACCCAGCTTCCATCACCGCCACCACCACTCCTAACTCTGCCGACAAAACAACCTGAAAGTTTGCCCCCGGCCCTTCCGATGGCGGGAAACCCGCATCCCAACTGCGTTTTGTATTATTTTTACTATCGTTGGTAGTAATTTTGCTTCATATGGTACCATACTTGTGAATATCTTATAATTATTAGTTAATTTGTTTAGAATTTTAATTAAACTATATAATATGACTTCTCAATAATACCCTTACAACTTGGGATTCAATTACATCATATTTTTATTTATTTTAAATAATCTATTTGTTGCTTCTTGTAGTAAAGTTGCTGCAATTTCGTAATAAAGTTGGTCTAACTCAGATAAATTTGCAAAGTGGCACAATTTTCAATTGTCAAACCACCTAATTTCTTCCCCGGCTATCCTCAAATGTTTACCTGTCATCTGTAAACATCCTCTCGAAATATGCTTCTCATAGAGAAATTATTCTATGGACCTAGTCCACCGCGTCATTTAGCTTATGGGGTGGACTAAACTAATTAATTTGTGATATGTTATTAATATTATTTGACACATTAGCACCCAAACCACCACCATTACCTTCAAACCCTAATGGTAGGCGTCAGGTGTGTGCAAAATACGTGGTTAAAAACAGTACCTTAACATCATTTTAGGTTTTTCCCTTCTGCAAGCACACAGATCAATTATGTATAGTTTTGCTTGAGTAGGGGAATATCGATCCCACAGAGACGAGGATTGTTCACTTTAATAATCTAAAAACACTGAATTATAGTTTTCCAAAAAGAGTTGATTTTTGTAATTATCTAATATTACTTAAATTAATCTAAACAACAAAGTAAATTGGTTTGTGATTCAGATGGAGAGAAAACTAGGGTTTTCTTACTCCACCACTAACCGCATAACATAGTTTGAATTTTAATTTCAATTGCATGAGGGCGATCCATTGACTGTGAATCAGGTCGCACTGCGCCAACAGTTTGATCCCAAAAAAGATTACTCTCAACCGGATCGCGACAACCCATCTCAAGACTAAACTGATTAGTGCATGCCAACTACTAATAGAAAAGTAAATTAAACTTGTAAATTAAAGCATGAAAATAAACTAAGGCATGTCTATATCAGTTTGTCAGGGCATGACCTGTGTCAACCTAGAGTTTCGAGTTTTATGATCACCATTGTGTAGAAAATCATAGATTAAGCATCCGAGTTCCAGCTCATAGTGAAAAATTATGATTGTGTAAGATAAATATATTCGAAAAGTTTAAGACAAGAATAAATTCAAATATATAAACTTGTATCGCGAATAAAAATGGTCTCTCATCTAACACAATCATCACAATATAGTCACAGCTTCCCCTCTCTACAATTGAAAAGAAAATCATAACTACATTACTTGGTTAGGGTTTTGCGAGAAAATCCTAGATACTGAATTAGTTGATCATGGCTGAGGGAGTCTGCATTGTTGGTGTAAAAACGCTCTCCATGGCTTTCTTCTCCGGATCTCTAGGTCTTTAATGGTGGTTCTCTTCAATGGAAGAGAACTCTATGAATGAACGTGTATCTTCAAAGCATAACTAAAAATAACCCTAAAAGCATATATCTTTCTAAACCTTAATCCTCTCATATTTATAGACAAGTGAGGGAAACCCTAATGGTTGCCCTTTTCTGTAATTTCACAATACATCAATAATCTCTTAAAATCATATGTAAATATGTGTATAAGCTTGTACGTATAGGTTTGGAATTACCGATCACTTGAAATATCAAAGTAAGGACAAAACTGGAAAATTCTGAAATAACTTCAGCATGTCGAGGGATCACGTGACCATCATGTGGGACCTACGCTTGGGCGTAGGTCTAGAGCGTAGGGTCCAAAACCACAGCGTAGCTTAGGAGCGTTGGTTGATTCCAATTTGCCCATTTTTCTCTCTAGTGACGTAGGTATCATGCACTTTTGATGTAAAAACCCGTTTTTTTGTATTTGAGCTAAACTAATCGCCTTTGACTCCCGATGCTTTTCGGTGAAGTAATAATGTCTGAAAAATGATATTTGTTGCCCTTTCGGTGAGATAATGATGTCGTGAAATAACCATTTTGCCTTCCGGTAGCTCTTCTTTGCTCTAGCGCACCTCTTGATTCCTTTCTCAAGATAGAAATGAACACTAACTCAGTTAAGTCACCGAGATTAGCTTTGTTTCTATATTAAACTCCTGAAACATGCTTACACACACAAACAAGATAAAAATACCAAGTAATGGAATGTAAAGACATAACAAACGCAAGATAGGGGCAAAAATGACCAATATTGAGCACATATCACCTAACTACGACCATTCAAAAAAAAACTCACCCTCATCCTTTTCATCTTCTTCAACTATTTCAAAATTTCTATGAAGGTGTATTCGATGATGATGATTATGTCGTAGGAGAAGATGGGAAGAGTTTGCAGGTGATGTGAGGAAGCCGGAAAAGGGGCTTGTAGACAACAAATTTCGAGTCCGAAAATTAAGGGAACAAAAATTGCCACAAATAATATTTTTATTGATTCTTTGAAAATAATGGGGACGATCCTCTGTTTTTTTCTTTACAAGGGAAATAAAGTAATCATCTGAGTTTATCTCATTTGTTGGTGGTGATTCAAAAGCCTTCGAGCTTGATCTTTAATCAAGTTGTTGAGAGCGATCCAAGGTTTGTCGGGACTTGATCTTGAATCGGTTTGTCTTTGATTTCTGGTCAAGTGCTGATGAAGCTTGATCTCGAAATTTTTTATTTGACTTCTTGAATTTGTTGAGGAAGAACAACACGAATTTGAATGTGCTTGTTGTCCTTCATCTTCAAGGTTTGAATTTGTGTGATTCTTTAATTTTGTTAGGGGAAAAGAACGGCACGACTTCGAAGTGTTTGTTGTACTTTCTGTTTTTCTTGTTGGATGAAAGATTAATTTGGCAAAGTTTCTATTTGGATCTTCAAGGTTGTTGAATTGTTTGGGAAGAACGACACGAACTTTGGTGTGCTTCTCCAACATGGCTCCATTCTTCTTTTTCTTCTTCTTTCGGATAGAGCTTTCGTAGACTTCTCTTCCTTGGAAGAGGTTTTGTATTTTTCACGTGAACATCCCCCCCTTATCCATTCTCCTTCTCCTCATATTTATAGGTAACAATTATGAATAATATAATGACAAGTGTCTTTTTTGTGATAATTACAAAGTTATAATAAAATTATAATTTCATAATTATCCTTTAGAATAATTATATCATATTTGAATTTTTGTTGAGAATAATTATCTTTTTTTTATTTATCTAATCCAACGGGCCTGGACTAGTTTTTTGGGTTTGGGCTATAAAATTTTAGTGTCTACAAATTGCCCCCACTCCAAGTCTTGGACATCGGGCTTGTCCTTTAGGTTAGACTGGACTTGGAGTATCCAGTTTGTGGCCCAATCTTAATTTTCCGCTTTCACAACATATTCTGGCTTCTTTCCTTTGATTGGAGAAGATTTATATTTTTGAAGTTGAACTCAAATTTCAATGACGATGTCTTGATTCTTTTCATGTGAGGAACGATTTGTTTTTGTAATTAAACTTCCAATTTTATTTATTTTGTCACCCAATCTTTATCTCATATCTTCTGAGAAGTATATTACAATGATGCATTTTGTGAACCAATCTTCATGTGGATTACAATGATGCATTTTTTAACCAATCTAATCTCGCGGTCGTAAGTCGATTTTTTTTTAAACTTGGCATATTCAATGCATGACCAATCTTTGCGTTATTCTCTAATTGAATTTGGGAATATCCAATACCCAATCTTGGTGTAATTCCTTTTCTTGTGGCAAGTGGATTACTCCAACTCAAACTTGTACTGATCTCTTTTGGTTGATCATATTGAATCTTTGTTTTTCAATCCAACTCCAACTCAAACTCAAACTCAAACTATCAATGTAATCTGAATGAGTAATTGTTGCCTATATATGCAGAAAGGTGGACTCAAATATATCAGAAGCACCATTAAACGACTACTAGTGAAAGCCTTGAGAGATGAGCTTTACGTTGATGCGGAGGACATCGACTGCGTTCGGGTCTTTATTACTGCAGAGACTTGGTTTGGTCTTGCTGATGTATTTAACGGTCACGACTGTGTCGTGGGAAAGAGAGCTGTGTGCTCAACCTTTTCTTTTTCTATTCTTTTTCGTTCAGCCATTTATTTTTTTATTTTTTTCCTTTTCAGTTTTGTTTGCTTTTGACAATGGCTGGGAAAATCCATGATTAATGATGAAGTTGAAGCTTCCTTGAGACGACGAGAATACCAACTCCATGCGGTGGTGATTGACGCACCATACGGGTCATGCAACTACAATGATCAAAACATCCATGGGTCGGTGGTGAACAAAGTTCCCATATAACAGTGGCCTGAAGCCTTTTTGACGTGGAGGAACAAAGGCAACATACATTATTGGCGACCGGAGAAATTATCATACAACAGCCATGAATCGAGACTCCATTGATGCGGGAAGATGAAGGCTCTATTATGGCTTTGATGAGGTAACGTGTGACTTCTTTGATACAATAAAAAAAAAAATCATGTAGCGACAACCTGAAACACTATTGATTATGACGAGGCACCAGGATTCATTATAAATGCCTCTATTATAAACGTGGATGAGACCATGTGAATTATTTAATGGCGACCTTCGGCGGCAAAATGATTCCAGTACTGCTTGTAATTTTTTTTCTTATATTATTTATTTTAATCTCCAGATCATGCACTAGAAGGCGAAGTGTTAGCCAAAACTTTTACATGGCAACCTGATGTGGCGGATCATAAACAACAAGCAGTGGTGATTGGTGTAAGCAACAAGCGGCTAAATAATTTTTCATACAACTCAACAATGATAACGACAAACAAATTAAGTCCCCATCTAAGACATCATAAGAGTAAAAAAAACTGAGGCCAGGTGAAATGATTTGGATTAACATGATTTGTTTTTCTTCTTTCCTGTTTGTAGATGGCGGATATAGAAACATGCAGCCGATAAACAATTTTTTTGTATAACACAATAGTGAGAGCAATGGATTTATTTGGCGATGACGAGTAAAACATATAGTGGGCGACCAAATTTCTTGTGTAATGGTGATTAAAACACCATTGATGCTGCTTGAATAGAGGCTTCATGTGGCAACGAACAAATTTTTTTTCTTATATCACGACGGCGAGATCAAAAGATGTATTTGGTGACGATAAGTAAAACATGTGGCCGACAACTAAAGTTTCCTTGTAGCAGTGATCTGAAGCACTATTGTCGCAATTGGCAGGAGAAGAGAAAATGATCCATGTGGGGATGTCGGTGAACAATGCGGCAGTGACTAAAGGTTCTATGTATCAGTACTCGAAGCACTATTGTTGTTGATAGGAAATAAAGCCTCTTAGTTACTATTTGGGTCATGCAACGTCGATTTCCTTGCAGATTTAATTTCCTTGGCGGCGGAAGGAACGACTGAAGATAATGTCCTTAATGTGGTCGATAAAGCAACAAGTTGATCTCCTCACGAATGATGGGGTTTCCATGGTTGCAGAAGTTGTTTTGGCCTCGAATTTGACAACGATCGCTTTGTCCATGATAAACTTTAATTAATCTGTCGTAGTTGAGGAAGCTTCAGTTTGCAGCTTCCGAGCATGACTCCTCCGGTGGTTATTTGTTGCAACACAAACAAAGTATTCATATAGTAGTGGCCGGACATTTTTGACACAAAAGAATATGGGCAACTAATGTGCCTCAGGTGTGTACAAAATATGTGGTTAAAAACACCACCTTAAGGACGCTAGGTTTTATCCTACGCAAGCGCATGCATCAATTGTAGAATAGCAACAACTTGAGTAAGGGATATCGATCCCACAGAGACTAAGATTATTTACTTTAACAGTTCAAAAATAATAAATTATATTTATGAAAATTTATTTGTTTCGGATGTCGAAGACCAAATTATCTAAATTAACTAAATTATTCTAGAAAATAAAGTAAATTGGTTTGTGATTCAAGAGAGAGAAACTAGGGTTTTCAACGCTCCACCACTAACCACATAATATAGTTCTATCAATTTAACAATTGCAAGAGGACGATCCATAAACTATGAACCAGGTTGTACCGCAAATAGCTAAATACGATCCCAAAAAGGATTACCATCAACCGGATTGCGACAACCCATCTCATGACTGACTTGATTAGTGCATGCCAATTAAATTACTCTAATCTACTCCTAATGCATGAAAATAAACTAAAATATGTCTTTATCAACTCGCCAAGGCATAGCTTGTGTCAACCTAAGATTTCAAGTTTTATTATTACTATTGTGTAGAAAATAATAAATTAAGCATCCAAGTTCCAACCCATAATGAATAATTATGGTTGTGTAAAATACTATAATCATTCCATCTAAGACAAGAATTTAGAATAAATATAAAATTTTGTATCAAGAATAAAAATGATCTCTAATCTACTACAATCATCACAGTATGGTCAATAGTTTCCCTTCGTTATAATTAAAAATAAATAAGAACTACATTATTTGGCTAGGGTTTTGCTATAAAATCCTAGATACTGAGTTAGTTGGCCATGGTAGAAGGTGATTGCATTGTTGATGTAAAAACGTCTTCCATGGTCTTCTTTTCCGGATCTTTAGGTCTGAATATGGCTTCTCTTCTTCAAAGATATATAACTTCAGAGGCTGCTCTGAAATTGAACGTGTAAAGAAGCTTTGAACACCCACCCCTAATTCTGATATAAAGCCTTGTATTTATAGAGAAAGGTGGAGGCAAACCCTAAGTTCGTCATTTTTGGTAATTTCACCATCAATCCACCCAAAACTCTACGTCTCATGTATTTTATGTGTATTGCACGCACATTGAGGTATATGAGTCATTGACGCATCATATAATCAACACGGGGACAAATTGGACCTTACAGCCAAAAATCCTAGAACTTTGTCGCACCTAAGCCTTAGGCGTACCATAGCTACGCCTTAGGCATAGGGATCAAGCGTAGATCTTCACTTTCTAGGCACTTTTTGCTCTTATAAGCATAGGTTTTTTCATAGAAACCACTTTTTTCTGCAACTGTGCCAAAATGACCATCTTGATCCCATAAGACTTTTTTGCTTTAGGTGACGACTTCTGAAAATATCGTTTTTGCCTTCCGGGGGTCATTTTTGTCTCGAAATGCCTTTTTGACTCTCCTATTGGATAGAAACAAACATGTAGTTGGTTAATTCACCGAAGTTAGCTCTATTTCTTTGTTAAGTTCCTGAAACATGCTTAAACACACAAACAATATAAAAACACCAAATAATGGAATGAAAGGACGTAACTAATGTGAGTTAAGGGGTCAAAATGTCTAATATTTGACATCAATCAGCAACATACATTGGCGACTAAAGGAGTCACCATACAACAGTAGCAACCCGAGAGTCATTGATGCGACAAAAACAGAAGCTCTGTGTGATTCACGGTAATAATCAGATACTCACGATTCATGTTGCGGTGACATGAAGCGAGGATCGGTGAAATTTTTGTAGACACGGTGCGTATGGATGCAAACTATGCAAACTGTAGTGCTGATGAGAGAAGCTTCAAGCAAGGACAATGGGAAAAAGCTTTATTGACATCGTGGCGACTCCCGAGAGTTTAAGTAACTTCAAGCTTTTCCATGCCCCATGAACTATTTTTCAGTAATCACCTTGTTATTTTCTATGGAACCTATGCGAATGAGGCTGGTTCCTGAGAGTTTCAGTAATTACCCAGTTGTTTGCAATGGGAACTACATAATTTTTAGCGATCACCCATTTACAATTGATGTTACCGTCGAGATGCCAGAGACAGAGGTCGTTGAAGTAAGTGTGTTTAAATTGGTAAAAAGTGTATGAGAGAGTGAAGGATTGGGTTTGGAAAAAAAAATTCCCTAACATTCTGCCACCTCCATTTTCAACACCTTTTTTTCCTTTTCTTTTTTCAACTTTGTTTTTCTTCAAAAAAAATTTCAACACATTGCTTTCGGCCTTTTTTCTTTTTTGTTGGTTGACTGAACTTGGAACAGTCTAAGTTGCCTATGCATTTCCCAAAAAGAAGAATCAAGTCATCACATAATTCTTTTTTTTTTTTTTTTTTGTGTTGCGATCACAGTTTTAGATCATGTGGGCTAGGATCATGGTGCAATTTAGGCTCGTGCGATCAATAGCAATTTGAGAGTTTTTATGGCTTGCAGCGATTTTATTTTTTTTTCCTGAAATTTCTTTCACTTGAGAGTTTATGATTTTTGGCGGTTGTTTCTTTGAGAAAATTTTCCTTGCCCCCGGAGAGGTTAATTTGGAATAACTTTGAGCTTTTCTCCAAATTGATTGACAAAGATTCATCCTTATTTGTTCATTTTGTGGTGGTGTTGATCTTTGTCTGTCTAAAGCTTTGAGAACGCCATAAATTTTGAAGTATTTTGCGACCTTGATCTAGGAGAAAGAGATGAGAGGCAGAGGGGTCCTATTGGAGTGGGGGCAATTTGTAGACACTAAGTTTTTTGGCACAAGCCCAAAACATTAGTCTAAGCACGTTGGATTAGAGAAATAAAAAAAGGATAATTATTCTTAATAAAAATTCAAATGAGAGATAATTAGGAAATTATAAGAAATTTGTAGATAACAAAATTCGAGTCTGTAAATATAGGGACGGAAATTGCAACAAATGAGAATTTTATTTATTTATCAATGGTAGTATAATCCTATATTTTATTCTTTACAATAGAAAAAATAATAATAATCTGATTCGATCTTTTTTGGTGGTCGGATCCAAGGGTTGTTGGAGCTTGTTCTTGAACCGGTTGTTGAGAGGGATTCAAGGGCCGTCAGACTTGATCTTGAATCGTTTTATTTGATTTCTGATTGAGGGCTGATGAAGCTTGATCTCGAATAGTTTTGTTTGATTTCTTGATTTGTGGAGGAAAAACGACATGACTGGGATGTGCTTGTTGTTATTCGTCTTTGATATTTGGATTTGATTGATTCTTTGGAATTTGTTGAATCACGGAAAAGAACGACACGATTTGAATGTGCTTGTTGTTCTTTTTATTTTTCCTGGTTTCTTGTTGGGAGAGAAAAGTGTTTATAGGATTTTGTATTTTTGCTCTAGGAGAGCTTCTCTAATTTTCCCTAAAAATAATATAATTATATAAATAATATAATTATAAAATTTAAGTAATTATTTTTAAAAAATTAAAATATAAAAAATTATAAAAATGAAAAATAAACCAATTATATATATATGCATAGATTTATTAGATTAAATGGAAATTTTTATATTTTGTCATGCCTAATTGAACAGATTAAGGAAAAATATTAGTTCTTAGAATTAGAAACTTATCCTAACAAAAAATAAAATAAAATCATAAACCCCAAATAATATTTTTGGAACAAGCAAAAAATACAAAATACAAAAGAATATAAATTATGTTATTAATTCAGTTCCTCAAAATTAAAATATAAATAAATAATAATGAAATTAAAGTATAAAAAATTATAAAATATATATATATTTTTAAATTACAATTAATATAATTAAATAATAAAATTAATAATAAAACATATCATAACCAAATAAAGAGCACCAAATATTGTCATAAAACTTTAGAAAATATAATCTAAACCCATAATCCAATAGCAATATTAGTTCCATTGAGAATTCAAGGCAAGTGCTTTGCACGTAAGTAAAATTTGAATTTACAGTAGGTTTAAAAATTAAACTTCAATTTAGCAATTTTATGATAATAATTCTCTATATAAAAGAAATTAATAAAAATTTAATTCAATAGCAATACAAATACCAATTAGAGGGAGTGAAAAAAGTCATATAATGAACACTGAAGAAAGATTAATATATAAAAATTTATTAATAAATAATACTTTAATACTTTATAAATTTAGATATTAAAAAAATTAAACTTGATCAAATAACAATATCTATCAAATTAAATTTTGAGAAACACTAACTAATCGTATTTAGTTATGGTAATAAATACCAAAATGAGAGAGAAAAGTCATAACAGATAAAGTTTAATATACAACCAAAAAAGTGGAAGAATATAATTTTAAAGCAAAATTAATACATATTTAAGTATTAAAAATTGATTTTTGTGAAAAAAATTAAAATAAGAAAACATAAATATGTGAATAATAGAGAAATATTAAAATTACAAGTATTTATTAAAACTTAAAGAAAACTAAAGTGAAAAAAAAAGTATTGTATGTTTAATTATTTGTTTAGTGGCCAATTCGTTTCATTCATAAAAAAATTTATGTTCAACGTTGTGGCATAATAGTTAATCAAACTATATAAGATTTTATTCATAAGAAGGATAATAGCAATCACATAGGTAATTTTAGTTGGGACTATCACATAAATTACCTATTTAAATCATCAAAATAGATTATTAAACCCCTTTAGCAATTGCCAATAGATTGAACGCATAAAAAAATTCAAACTGATAGGTGGACTGTAACAAATTCACACTAAAACATGAAGTTACCAAACTGATACAAAAAAAAGAAAAGTACTCAATAATAATTCAATCCCATCAAAGAAAATGAAAAGTAAAAACATATGGGTGTTGAAGATTGTATATTGGAATGAATTGGTGTGCTTGTTTTTGCTATTGGAAAGCAATAGAAAGCTAAAACTAAAGTGTTTTATGTGAAAATTGAACTATATTGAAGTACGGAATTTGGATAGGTGAGTGTGAAACCAGATTTTTGTATTTTGTTTTTTTTTTAAACCGGAGGTATATTTAAAAGGTAAAAGTATTGTTAATTTAGAATTTCAATAGTTTAAGAATTTTAACACAACTAAGCAATTATAATATTATAGTGAAGTCTATCCATTTAAAAAATTCGCATAACTAAATAATAATAATAATATTATGTATCTTCTTTTGTACTTTTACGTGTATATACAATGTAAGAGTAATATAATGAATATAATTTAATATAAAAGGATATAATTAAAATTAGGTTAGATAGTATAATTAAATAGTCTATAGAGGTAGAGTTTATCTATAACTACAATTATGTTTGGAATCAAAATACAATACTCTACCATTAATAGTACACTTAAATAAAATTTTGTTAACTAAATGATAATAATATGTATTTTCTTTTGTATTTCTGTAAGGGGGTGATTGGCGAAATAGCATAATGGCGAAATGGTTCTTATTGGGATATGGCCCAATGATTAAATTATCTAGGATATGGCCCAAGCTTGAATTATCTGGGATATGACCTAGGATTGATATATTTCGGAAAACCGGCCCAAGTAAGAGATTATTTGAGAGATTGGCCCAAATAATTGATTACTTGGGGAAATGGCCCAAATAAGGTTTCACGCGAGAGCTTGCATTATACAGGGGGAGGTATGAGGGGCTAATGTGTTTTATAGCTCGCATCAGAAACTCATAAACTTATATGTTGCTCGCGTAGCGAGTACTATTCGGAATCTAAGGAAATGCTTGGGATGAGTAAATAGTGGGTCGCGACTTTATTTACACCGTCCTAAGCAAGAATACCTTAGAGAGGCCGATAGTATTCAGGGACATGACCAAGGCATGCATGATTGGTCATGACCCAACAAAGCTATAACAACATCATTGACTAAGGATAACTCAGATCTACGATAAAACAAGCACGGATCATAGGGCATGGCGCACAGCATGACCCATGCATGAGATTACGCGAATCCATTTCGCGTAGTCGAGCGCGAAATGACACTGTGCAAGGTATTTATGGTGCACTGTATAAATCCGCGCATGAGATTATGCGAATCCGTTTCGTGTAGTCAAGTGCGCAAGATGATATTGTGCAAGGTATTTGTATCGCGGATTGGTACGCAGGAACCATGTCGCGAGACAGGTGCTGATGTGGCAATACAATCCGCGAGGATTACTGAGCACTCCCGTCTATAAATAGAGGTGCGAGAGCTCACTTCAAAAAGGGGGGACTTTTCCGGAGACTAAGAGAGAAAAAATACTTCACAATCACTTGTACTTGCTATCTTTTCTTCCATTTCTCTGTAAAGCAAATCAAAAGCAATAAAGGCATCAGTACTATTTTTGGCTGACGAACTTGGGTAGAAACTATCTTCACATCATTTAATTCATTCGAACCCCTACAATTTCAATATAAGAATTAAAAGATAATATAAAAATCAAATTTAACATTTTGCATATATCAAAAAGAGAAAAAAAACTCAAATTATAATTATACTTTACCAAAAATGTATATAAATCGTGATTATGCTCAAAATTAGGAAGAGAGACCAAGATACACTAAAATACATATAAATCGTGAAATAAAAACTATTTTGAATAATAAATGACACTGAATGAATATATAATTACTAAATGATATCATTTTAAATATTCAAATCTATCAATTCTAAAGTAACATGAAAAAGAGAAATTGAGAAAGAAGAAGAGATCAACGTACCAACTTTCAATACAACTAATATATATAATGAATCCCAAATTTATATCCCTATAATATATAGGGATAAATACAACTAATAGAATTAAATAGTTGTATTAGGATTCTAATTGGTCCAAATTTCTAATCTTAATTAAAAGTATTTTGTTATAAATACTTGTATTAGGATTTTAATTGGTTCAAATATACTTTAATTACAATTTTAATACTGAAATGCTGAAATATTGAAACCCTTCACACTTTTAATAGTAGTATGTATATATATATATATGTATATGCACAAATATAAAAATGAAATAGATGAAATGATATATGTGTGTATATATACATATAAAACTTTAGTTTTACCATTAAAAAAAAAAGGTTAATTTCAAGAAACCTCCTATACTATCGAGTTTAATCAACTAACCTCCATTGTGTTCATTTTGCCCCATATACTATTCAATTTCATCACTATGCCCCCCCACTTCACATTTTGAGTCAAAATGCCTAAATTACCCTCAATAGTATAAGGGGGTTTAGTGAAATCAACCATTTAAAAAAATTATTTTTCAAAAATCAATTATATTTTTCACAAAACTTATAAATTCAAAAACAAATATATATATATATATATATATATTTTTGGAGGGAGTATATTATTTTCCAAAATATGAATTATTTCGGAAAAAATAATATAATTTTTTTGTAAAAAAATTATTTTTCGGAAAAGAATCATATTTTGGAACATAATAATAGTATATATTTTTCACAAAAAAATTATTTTTCGAAAAAGATCATATTTTGGAACTAATAGTATATATTTTTCGCAAACAATTTGGAAAAGATCATATTTTGTAACATAATATATATTTTTCGCAAAAAAAAGTATTTTTCGGAAAAAAATTCATATTTTGGAAAATAATAAATACTTTGTAACACCCCGTGTTATTTTCCTTTTTCTGAAATTATTTAAATTTTAATTTCAGTAATGACGTCACTTGTTCATGACGTATTATTTATTCTTGGTATTTGATACCTGTAAATTTTTCGCGTTTAGTTTTAAAGTCGACTGGATGACTTTACGGTTTTTCTTTGACTACGCGAATTCTTATTCTCGACTACACGATATCGTTTCGATTATTTCAGTTACGGTATTAGTACTTTTACGGGACTGGTGTGAAGAGTATTAAATTATTTTCTCAGTGTTCCGGTTGTTGGATTCCTAAACCGGTATATTTTTTTCGGACTAATTTGGTTATTGGGCGTCCTGTGGAATTACGGGTTGACGCAATATGAATTGGAGGCTTCCGGTAATTGTTGGGACATATTATATATATATAATTATATATATATATATATATATTTAATTATATATATATATATATATATTTAATTATATATATATATATATATATATTTAAGTGGGGTTATTTCGCAATTATTGACATGTAGAGAGTTGCTTTTGAAATTAGTACATATATATGTACACATGTATACGCAACCACTCATTCTATGCTTCACGTTTCTTCTGCTATGCCAGACCTGTTCTCCCACTCTCCTTCACACGCCACAGCTCCCTCCTTCCCCATTACTGATGGATGACTGCACCTGCTCCTTCTTCTTCATTCACGCAGGCGAGAGAGAGAGAGACCGGCTGGAGCAAGGAGGCGCGACCATGGAGGTCCGCCGCTGATGTAGCAGCGACGACGGTGAGGGGCTGCTGGGCTGTGGACGGCGGCGGCGCTGGTGGCGAGAGGCGGCGACACGAGCGGCGTGGGTCGCCGGGACTGGAAGCGCAGCTAGTTCGTGCGTAGCAGCGACGCGAGCAGGGGTGGTCCGGCTGAGCTTCGACCAATTTTTCGGCGACCTTCCGGTGATCGGTTTGAGCCTATTTTCGGTGAGTAGCTCCGTATATACATGGTATTCGTCATATATTAATTTCGTGAATTTAGGATGAATGGTTTGCCCGGAAATCGCGTTTATAGGTTATACTTTTCGTTTGGGTTAATTTAGATTTACTCAAATAAATTAACCTATTGCTAATGGGCTTCGTATATATCGTATAGGTTGTCGAGACGGACAGTTCGATATATTCGAAATAGTTTTTGGACGATTTTGGTCGGCGGGCTTCATATCCGGGCGCCGGTACTGTGCTGTTTCGGGCTATTCGGTAAACGTAAATTAGGTGGAAAATTATATTTCTCACTCCGCATTATTGAAGTAGTTTAGGGGTGCAAAACCCTTATTTAATTTATTATAGATATATTAAATTGCTAGTTTAAATATCTATAAATCGTTTAGGATCAGAATGAGACTTAGGAATTAATTTAAGAAAATTTATTAAATTATTCCTATATGATTAAATAATATTCTTATTTAAATTAAATAAGAATGGACGGCTTAGAAATCCTTACGAATTTAAATGGGTTATTAGAGATTCGAAAAGCTTAGACGATATGCTAAGATCCTTCTGGTATACGTGAAATAATTGTTTAAATTATTTTAAAAAAGCATGTTAATTGAAAATGAAATATTTTCTAAAGAATTAAAGAAAATATATTTTTGGAGAACATGAATGGTATATGAAATTATTTTCATATGATTTAAATGCTTTAATATATTTTTAAAAGCATGTACAGAGATTATGAGATTTATATATTACCATGTGGGTATGTTCATAAATATGATGCATGACATATTTATGTTGGACATGATTTATTTGTGTACACCATGTATTGTGAGACATAGGTGTTGGTGCATGTATTGCATGATTTCACCATTTGCATAGAGATTCATTTGGTGTGGTCTACTTCCTTTGTGCGTGGGGCACGAGTAGACGTTTGTGTTTGGATCGTCGAAACAACTGGCCAGGGGGTGCTTCTCGCTTCCCGCGGAACTAATCTTCTGAGAAACTGAGACGATAGGGGGAGGACACATAGTCCAAGGCCCTATGTGACACGGCTGGGCCGTGGGTGGACGTCTTCCTTGGTTAAAAGTGTGAAGTGTCAAAAGCACTTGGGAAGAACGGTTCGATGAGTCCACATTACCTAGTGAGCTGCATACTTAGGGGAATGGTGGAGAATGATCCAGGACCCTTTGGTAGGGTGTGTTTTTGTGTGTGTGTACCACAGGCGGTCTGTGAGTACGGTGCGTTGCATATCATCATGTGATTTATTGATATGTATATATATGTTGGAGCATGATTTTTATGAATATGCAAAATGAATTCATTTTATAAAATGCTCAGTTGAAAGTGATAAATGTGAAAACATGAATTAAAAGCAGTAATTATTAAAGTATAAACGAGGCGTATATCCTTATACTTGTGTTGTATACTTTTGTGCCCGTAGGGGAGGTTAAGTATATTGGTCTGGCGACTTTTGTGGTTAGTTGAAGTTAGAGATGGATTGTAGATTGAGGTTGAGTTTATGTGGAGTAATGCCTTAGAGAATGTGGTTAATAGTTTTGTAATTGTGGTTAGTAGCCTTGTGATTGTGATTAGTAGCCTTGTGATTGTGGTTAGTAGTTTGGTGATTTTGGTTAGCTGTGTGACCTTGTTCGAGATTGATTTTAGTATCAGTTATGAATTGAGGCCTTAGAGAAGGTGGGTGATGAAATTGTATTTGAGATTTTGGTTTGGTTAGAAGAGATTGTAGTTGAGGCGATTTCATTAAGTACTTGGAGTACGGTAGGGTTGTTCCTCGTGCTTAGTTCATTCTCCTAAGTATTTCTTGTACTGTATTTGTACGCTAGTACATATCGTTGACTTCTATGTCACTCATTGAGTTGTTGATTATGGCGTGGTGCCGAACCTCTTCCTTGTGTCATCATTGATTTCGTGGAGTTGGAAACGGATGGTTGTCTTCCGTGAGTCCAACGTGTTGTTCCTCCTTTATTGTCCTTTCGGGACATTATAGGAATCCTTGTAGTGGTGTTCATTCTTATGTGGCTGTCATTTCGAAAACGGTGTTTTCTAAGTTTTAAAATAAACTCTTTGTATTTAAAAGGAAAAACCCGTTTTCGCCTACCCCCGTAGAAATGAAAAGTTTTAATACCTTATAAAATGATCTTAGGATCTTCTTTGAAAAGATTTCAACTTTTAAAAGCCGGTGATGGCAACTGACGGAGACCGGGGGCAAGACGGTCATTTTTAATGTGTGGTTTCCAAAAAGAAAACTATTTTTATTACTTGTCTTGATGATTCTGAGATTTTGAGACTTCCTTCTCAAAATCTCGACCTGTAGTGTTTTGAAAGGGGATTTCCTGTTTCTCCTTTTCTTCGGATCATTCTAAGTCTCGGTTACGAGGCTTGGCGTTGTTTAGTGCACACATATAGTGTTGCCTCTCACTTCTTCTTGGTTGTTGATGTCACCACCTAGGTGATAGGAGTTTTTCTTAAGTTAGGGGCATGGATACCGAATGGATTGGTTCGAGTTTAGAAACCTTTTTCTTAAAAACTATTGAATCTCTGGGATTCATCTTTTCATTACTTTCACTTTCGGCCATTCGTTTTTGGTTTCCTTGTTCACTTTTGGTGTTCTTTCTTTGTTCACTTGTGGTGTTCTTTCCTTGTTTGGGTATTCTTAACCTTGACGTTGTTGTCTTGGTTATTTGTTGGTTAGCATTGGGAACTCTTTTCCTTTGCTTCGTTTTGGTGACCCTTAAGTGGTCGTTCTTGGGAGTTGAGTTCTTGTACTCTTAGTGAATTGATCGGGTGGTTTTGTAGCTTATAGTGCAAGTGTTAGTGATGGATTTATCCTGTTGGTGACTTATTGACTTGTTGGAGATAGCATTGAGGTTTTCGCATAGTGAGATGATGGGGTGATCCCATCCTTGAGGTACAGACTTACTCTAGGAGAGGGATGAGATTTGTTATATATATATATTATATATATATATTGATGATGTTGTGTTAGTACGCAAGGGCGGGGGTGTTTTCCTTCCTGTGTTATCGGGGTGTGGGATTTGAGTATTCCTTGGTACTAGTGGTGGATTTGATCCTTGTGGATATTAGAGGTGAGTGTGCTCCCTCTATTGGGTTTTGTGGTTAGCGTGGTGAGTATTTGATGACTTGTCAGGATTGGACTTGGGTGTCATGTACTTAGTGTACGTTGGTGAGAGAAGTGTAGACTACCTGTGTTGGTACTTGGAGTATGAGCCTTAGTTGTACCTTGTAGATTCAGGTGGCATACTTATACATGTATACTTGTATATATATAGATGTATATATATATATATTCCCGTTATATACTTACGTACGGTAGTATATGAGCGTGTGCCTTGGATTTTGCGTGGATGAGATTAGTTGGGCTATATATATCTTGCTAGATAGTTTAGCATTACCTAAACTGCCAGAGGATGTGGTAGTTAGAGTATCTTTTCCCACTGAGCTTATTTGCTCACAGGGGAATTTCATTCGCCCCCTGGTATTCCACGTCAGGTTGCAGGAATTATACGGCTATGGGCAGGATGCAGTGCAACGACAGCTTTCTTTTGTTTCCTTGTTACAGGTTTTGGAGTTGCGTTGGGTGATGCGGTTACGGTTGCAGCACGACTGGGTTTGGGGACGATAGGTATCCGCTTTCAGTTTCTCTACCCATTGTTATGTATTTTCTTTTGGGAGCCAGTCTGTTGGCATATCCCTGTTGATGTATCTTTTATTTCCTGTATTTATTCTTTCTGATGGTTATTGTATCTATTCTGCACAGCTAGGTGCTTTTCTGTATTCTTATTCGAGCATTTGTGGCTCTTTTGATTATAGAGGGTTTGGAGGGGTTTTGGTTTCTTTCCACTACCTCGGCCCTAGTAGGATTGATGAATGTGGGGCTTGGAAGCCATTGTGATTATTGAATTGCTATTGGCAGGTTCTTGTGTTGTGGTTGTTGTCTGGATGTTCCATTTACAAACGGAACTCTGCCGGATTTTCGTTAGATTCCGCTGCTTAGTTTATTATCCATTTGGGTATGGAATATACCATCTCTATCATTAACCCATGTGTTTTCTTGGTTAATGATGTCTTAGTTGGTCATTCGTATTAATGATCACATCTTGGATTCCTTGGATGTCCCAGTTCGGGAGTCTTAGGGATTTATGAGCGTGTCTGTTGGTATCTAAGGATACTCTTGTGTTTTTAGTATTCGCGTTGGCATGGAGTATATTCTTATTGTTATTCCATGTACTTCTTTATTATTGTTGACTCTAGTAGTCGTTTGGTTCGCGTCACCCTTTAGAGGCGTGATAGCATGGTATCTGGGCATTCATTGCAACCCTTTGTGGGTATTCGATGACTGAATGTCTTTTGGTTCTCGTTTCTTTTTACTTTCGCAATCACTCCCTTAGCTCTTAGACTCGGGTTTCGGAGTCCTAGGAATTTGGGGCGTGACATACTTTTTCGCAAAAAAATACTTTTCAGAAAAAATCATATTTTGGAACATAATATATATTTTTTGAAAAAATTTATTTTTCTGAAAAAAAATCATATTTTAGAATATAATATATATTTTTCGCAAAAAAAATCATATTTTGGAACATAATATTTATTTTTCGGAAAAAAAATCATATTTTGGAACATAATATGGAAAAAAATCATATTTTGGAACATAATATATACTTTTTCGCAAAAAAATTATTTTTCTGAAAAAAAATCATAATTTGGAACATAATATATATTTTTTGCAAAAAAATTATTTTTCAGAAAAAAAATCATATTTTGGAACATAATATATATTTTTCGCAAAAAAATTATATTTTGGAACATAATATATACTTTTTCGCAAAAAAATTTATTTTTCAGAAAAAAAATCATATTTTGGAACATAATATATTTCGAAATTTATATATATATTTTGAAATTTATAATTTTTACGAAAAATATAATTTAGTTTTGAAAAATAATTTTTTAAATGGTTGATTTCACTAAACCCCCTTATACTATTAAGGGAGGGTAGTTTAAACGTTTTGACTATAAATGTGAGGAGAATGGGGCATAGTGATGAAATTGAATAATATATGGGGCAAAGTGGATACAGTAGGAGTTAGTTGATTAAATTGAATAACATATGAGGTTTCTTGAAGTAAACCAAAAAAAAAAAAAAAAATTGTTTTGAGAGTAAAGTTTATATATAAATAGGTTGTGGTGGTGGTGATGGAGCGACGATGGTGAGGCAAAGTTGAAGGAGATGAAGGATTTTTGGGATTGTAAGGGCATCAGGAGTGAACCCAAATTTGGCGATTGAGAGCTTCTTTAGCGTGCGATAGAGTGTATAAGAGGGGTGGAGTGGGGCTTTCCATTTTATGGGACCCACAGCGAGAGGAAAGAGAAAATGGTGGACCAGGAGAGATAAAAGGTAGGCGTGAAAAGAGGTGTATCTGTATGTTTGTGCCACATGTCTCCAAAATTATATTTTAAATAAAAAATTTAATTATATATTTTGTATAAATTCTTTTATGTATTGTGTTATTTTATATAATATTTTTATTTAAATAATTATTTTTAAAAAAAATAAATAAATGAAGTTTTTGATGTTTCAAATTAAATTTATTTTATATATTGTATTTCACGAAAGTATATGTAATTAAAATTTCAACAAAAATAATTAAGAAAATTTGAAATAATGCAATAGATAATAAAATAGTTCATATAATTTGTACTTACCTAATTTTAAAATAATTAGGATTTAGTTAATTTAAAATATATATTATCTAATTTACATAATAAGTAAATTTAATTTAAAATCTAAAATAATAATAAATTGGAGAATGCAATTCAAACACCATTTTTTTGTATATTTAATTCAAAAAAATAAATCAACTTAAACTTTTATTTGCATAATAATATTAAAAATATATTTTTAGCGATTACATCAACTTAAAAATCTTCATCACCAAATTAATTTCACAATTTTTCCATCAAATCTCTCCTTAGATCAGTATTACTTATTCTATTGCGATTCTTTTTGAACCAACATGATATGTGTGCAACCAACATTGCTGGATTTCGAATGTATTGCGGAAGGGATATTGACTAATCACTTGGAAGTGTCCAGTTCAATATGTGTTTGCGCTCATATTCAATGATTATATTATGCAATATAATGCATGTTCTCATTATCTTATTTAGGTATTCTTTATCACAATAACGCATTGGCCCTTGCGTTATAACCCACCTGATCTGCAACATGCAAAATGCTCGTTTAACATCTTTTCTAATAGTTTCTTGTTTTTTAGCAAATAATTTTTCCTTACCAGTTGTTGGGTGCGGTATCGTTTGAATCAAAGTTACTCATTTATGATATATACCATTAGAGGGGTAATACCCCATTGTACGTTGATGATCATTTACCACGTAATTGACAGGTGACATTCTTCCATTGATCAAAATTTTAAACACTGGAGAATGATCCAAGACATTCACATCATTGTTTGAACCAACCATGCCAAAGAAAACATGCCAAATCCATAAATCTCTTGATGCAACCGTCTCCAATATGAGGGTAGACTTACGGTTTCGTCCCATGTGTGTGCCATGCTAAGTTGTGGGATAATTCTTCCACTCTCAATTCATATAATCTATAAAACCAAGCATACCTGGAAACCCTCTTTTCTTTCATTCTTGAAGTAGACGTGCAATGTCTTCTTCATTTGGTGCGCGTTGGTACCGCAATGCATATACTACAATTACAACATCACAAAAGCGCTTCAAGAATATATTTCATTTGTGGTATTTAATGTATTTTTCATTTGTAGAAAATTTGAGAATATATTTTTATTTGTGGTATTTAATATTTTTTTGATATTAAAAAATTTAATTGTAATTAAATAATATTGAATAATAAAATAATAATAAAGTATAATAAAACATTGAACACACACACACTCCAAATAAAGTGTAGAACAACGTCATCACCCACTCTTTAAATTGCTGACGTAACACTACACTTTATCAAAAAGTGGAGAGCCACCCATAACACACCACTCGGCATGCTCTAAGGCCCTGTTTTGTAAACAGGTTTGGTGCCAAAAATATGGTTTTGGTGCCAAAAAATGGTACCAAACCATGTTTGGTAAAATGGTGCCAAAAAATGGTACCGTTACTGTAGCAAACCATGGTGCCAAATTTGTGAAGGATTTTGGAACCATCTTTTTGATGGTTTTGGATGGTGCGGGTACTGTAGCAAACCACTGTAGCAACCCGAATCACTGTAGCACCGAATATAATATTTATATTTTAATATTATAAATTTTAATATATATATATATATATATATTAAAATTTATATTATTAAAATAATATTATTATAAATTTTAATATTAATATTTTAATATTAAAATTTATAAATTTTAATATTAATATTAATATTAAAATTAAAATATATTAATATATTTTAATATTATAAATATTAATATTAGTATATTAATATATTTTAATTTTAATATTAATATTAATATATTTTAACCAATACCAACTCTACCAAACATGGTTTGATTTTTCAGTATCACTTTTTCTCACACCAAAACCATCTGCACCAAACATAGTTTGGAACCAAAATAAAACCACACCAAACCAAATCCAACCCAACCCAAACCAAAACAAAAAACTAACACCGCACCAAACCGTTACCAAACGCAACCTAAGTGTTATTGGGGAAGATGATGAGGTGACGCTTTATATAAATCATGTGTCACAAATTAATTGGTCCAGTTCATCACATAAGCTAAGTGCTTGTTTGGCAACATGGAGTGGAGTCAAAATTTTGGGTTTGGTTTGAAAATTTTGCTCCACTCCATGTTTGGCAAACATGGTGCAACACAAATGGTGTGTGAATAGTGTCACTCCATTGGACCCAAATCCATCAAATTTCACACCATCTCAAATGATGGTTTGGTTGGAGTTGGGTCCAAATGGTTTGACACTATTCACATATAATATTATATATATATATATATAAATTCAAAATTAAATATTTCAAAAAAATAAATATTTATATATTTTATTTTTTAAAACATATATATTTAAAAAATGTTATTTTAAATAAATAAAATATTTTGAAAAATTAAATATATTATAATATTAATATATTAATATTAATATTAATAAATTTCAAAAAATTAAATATTTTGAAAAATTAAATATATTAATATTAATATTTATTAATAAATAAAATGTGAAACCCATATATTAATTAATATTAATATATATTAATATTAATATATATTAATATTAATATTAATATTTATTAATATATTAATATTCAGAATTTCAACCCATACCAACTCTACCAAACATGGTTTGGTTTTTCAGGCATCACTTTTTCTCACACCAAAATCATCTGCACCAAACGTGGTTTGGAACCAAAATAAAACCACACCAACTCCAACCAACCCAACTCCAACCAAATCAAAACCAAAAACCAACTCCACACCGTCTACCAAACAAGCACTAAATGATCGCGGACTAGATCCATAGAATAATTTACCCTTGTCACAACCAAACCACCAAGCCTCGGCTTCGTGCTCTGAATTGCCAAGACTCGGGACCCGAGCCCATGACTCGGTCCGAACCTAAGCTTGTTGCCATTGTTCGTTGAAAATTTAGCACAATTTCGATACTCTATCTTGCTCTGCAACACCTCACATCTCCTCTCTCCTCTCTCCCCCTCTCTCTCTCTAAACTCCGATTCAAACCAAGGAATTGCAAATCGAAGCTATCACAGGATCGATTTGGAACTTCAAACAGAGGTCTCTATCAACGTCATAGTAAGTTCACGCCTTTCTCTCTCTTCACAAACCCTAATTTTTCACACAATTACTACTCGTCCCCCAGATTGTGGTCAGCATTTTGGCATTTTATTTGCGTTGGTGTTTTCCAATTGTGCTTAATTCAATTAATTGATGCATGGGTTTGGGTGTGTTCGATCTTGTTGGGGTGGTTGTAGAATTTGTGGTGGAAATTGTTGGTTCTTACTAACTATTCGTTTTTAGGGTTTATCTGAGATTTCCCGGGTAATTCTTGACAAATATGTGTATAGAGTTAGGTTTGGATTGTTATTGTGTTGCTTGGATTGTAATAACTTGGGTATGCACTTGTGTTTCTTGTACTGTGAACTGGAATTTGGTTTTGTCCAATAAGATGGATGATTTACACTTGGATTTGATGTGCTGGTCTAGCCTTATTAGTGTCATCCAATCGTCTGACTTGTAGATTCCTAGATTTGCAGGCCAATGTTTTTCTTTAGTGAATACGAGTGTCCTGATAGTAAACTTCTTTTCATGGCACACGAGAATGGCGATTCTTCGTCTGTATTATGGGGAATTGAGAAAATACATTGTGAAAACTGTCAAAGTTTGATGCTCATGGTAAAGAAGTTTTTCCTTTTCTGGCCGGGTAGATTAGTTGAAGTAGGGAGAAAAGTGAAAATGGGTAGTGTTCACAATTTTATATGCGAGGGTGCTAGCCATCAAGCTGTCATAAAGGAGTATAATTTATTCTGGACTCCTTCCTTCACTATTAATCCCAGATTCTTGTCATAAATAGAAGTGATCTTTTATTAGGATTCAAAATATTTATCACTACAGATTTTAGGTTGTTTAGAATTACACAACAATTAGAAATCTACTTTGACCTTTTTCTTCTTTATTCTTGTAGATATTACTTATTACTTTTTTGTCTATTTAGTTTTATATTTGGTGAAAAAGTTCCTGTTTATTTGTAATTTTGTTGGGAAGATCTATGCAGTGCATGATAAAGCTTATAAGGAACTTTCTAGTGGAAGGAAATCTAAGATTCCTGGTGTTTGGCATGATAAAATTGAGTTTTCTTTGAGCTACGCGTCCTGAATTTGGTTGTAGCAAATGTTTTACTTTTGGTGTTTTTAACCTTTTGTTGGTTCCAAGTATGGCGAGCTTGCTAAAATGAGTGATTTGCGCAATCTGTTTAGAGGTAACTTTCAAACTTACTAGTCCCTTTTATGTAGAAAAATATGAAGTATAAGGGGCCGTTGCTAGGTACAAGGTTAAAATGCTTGGTTTCAAGCGTGAGAGCTTAGCCTCGCAGTCCAAGAAATATGAGTAGTCATTTTTTCTTTCGTGTATGTGTGTGTCCACGTGCAAATAACCTGAAGTTTTGGTCTGTCTCCAGCCCACTCTTTTCAGCAGCTTCGGATCATTGGAACCACTTGGGATAATGACCTTTAAGTGTACAGTATCAAAGTTCTGAATTATGATCATCCAAGCTTAAAATGATGCATATCAGAAATAGAGAAATGAATTATTAGACTTACAAATATGGTATTTCTATGCTAAGTTGGTACTTCTGAAGTTATTCGGTTATTAGAATTAATAAGTTATTGAGGGTGTATAATTTATTTGGAAAAAAGGAAGTTATTGAGGGTGTATAGTGAATTGTATCGATGTATACATAGGAGAAATATCCATCAACCTATTTTGCCCCTATCTGGGGTGTACTAAACTTACAAACATGGATCCAAGGAAAAATTTGAATTGTAGTTTTATTACATTTATCAACGGCGATGGAAATGAAGGGAAGTAGAAGGGGTTATTACGGACCTGTTGCTAATTTTATTATTATTATTTTTTTAAAGGAAGAATAGTATAAAAGGCACTCAAATGGGGAGTGCATCCCTTAGGGGCTGAGAGAACCCAAAAAGTCAATCTTCTCATCAATAGATTTACAATATATACCCTCCACCCAATATAAAAGAGAGGAAATAAAGGAATCCTTGATGGATCCTGTTGGGGACTTGATCCCGTCGAAGCAATGCCTATTCCGCTCAAGCCAAATACACCACCATAGGCAAAGGGGAGCAACTCTCCAAAATGTGCGAGCATGAGACCCCACAAAGCAACCCCTCCAGGCATCAAGAACATCACGAACCGAGACCGGCATAACCCACTTAATACCAAAAGACGAAAAAACAAACACCAACAATCATGGGCAAATGGACAATGCAAAAGAAGATGATTTGTAGATTCTCCCTCACTTCTACACAAAGCATTGATTGACCATGACGAGATGCCGACGTCAAACGTTATCCAAAGTAAGGATATACTGCATACTGACCTAACCTTTGGCCTTATTTGCACGAAGTGACTGCTTTTGGGATTCCAACAGATTGCTAAATTCATGATGAATATAAGTACCCAAGTGATCATATACGAGTGGCCTCGTAAGATTTATGTGATGTTAATGGGTGGATTGAAGAAAAGTTTCGTCATACTCAATCTTTTGAATCTATCATGAAGGGGTGGACGGTGGGATAGAATGTAACAGTGTTCAAGTATTTAGTTTAGGGACTTGAAGAGGGGGATATTAATTACTTGATTTTCTGGTAGCTGAAAGGAGTAAAGGTCACTCAGTCTGCAGTTGGTGGAGGTTCTTTTAGTATAGAGGATCATAATTATTCGTCTAGTATATTCTCATGTTGTTGTGGTTCTTTCGAGTGAGGAAGCTTATTCATGAGAAAGAGATGTTTTTCCCGCTAACAATGGCATTCTTTATTTACTTTTATTTCCTGGGGCATTACCTGAAGCTCAGTAATTTATTAAGGTTTCATGAAGTGGTGATAAGTGAAGTCTACCATTGTAGGATAAAACAAGAAGTTGTTCGTTTTCCTTTTCTTAATAGTGGAGGTAAAATTTCTGAGTAGTCATCACTGTGGCCTTAAGGGAAGTATATCAGTTGGGTCCTTCAGGATAAGCGTTGGACTATGTACAAGTACTCTCTATTTGACCAGGGGATTGATATTTACACTCAACTTCTGTAGACTTGCATTCCATTTGCTTCTTTCTTTTTTGGAGAAGGAAATGGCAAATTGTCTTTTAAAAGCATTGGACTCACAATTATGCCAAAAGTAATTTACATTCCAGTTTTGAGCGACAGTTGTGTCATTTATTATGTATAAAAACCAAGTGGAGTGCAAAAGAGCAAAGTTAGAATTCCAATATCTTATCCCCTTGACAAAATGCCCTTTTTGATTTGTAAATGACTTTTGTTCTGTATTTAATACATTCTAAATACTGGGGAAAAAGGTTTGATTACCCTTTTGATATTTTGTGGAACTTACAAATTTAGATTTTTGATGCACACTCGATAGCTGCAATATGTGTTGGTGGAGCATTGAAAAATGCATTTAAGAGGAATGCTACATTCACCTGATTATAGATTGGCATTATGGACAAATTACTGGTTCTCATGATTCAAGATCGAGTAGAATCTATTTTTTGGCTCAATATGTTTTGCTTTAAGAATGCCAATATGTATGTTGTCAAAGATGCTATTATTCTAATTTCCATTTTATGAGACCTTGCATTTAGTTGGTAGAGAAGGAAAGGCGGTACTAGAGCTATTGATGGAGATATAGTATCTGTTCCTTAATTTTTACCTTCGAGGTGGTGTGATGCTTGTTAGGTAGAATAAGTAGCTTTAAACGCAAACTTCAAGGAATAAGAAAGTTAGATTCTTTGAAAGAAATATGTGTATAAGGGAATGCTTTGCAGCTATTACAATTTGGAGGTAAGAAATGAGTTTGAAGGGCCTTGCAGAGATGGTCACTCAAATGGAATTATGGGAACCTAACTTACTTTCTTCTCATTTCCAAATCATTGGATATTGAACTTCTATTTTGGTCTTTGTTTTTGTTATTGGGACGCGTAGTTGACAATCGTTCTACTTTTTTTTGCTAATATTCCCTTTGCTTTCTTTTTTCTATGTTTCTTCCCAGTTTTTCTAATTATTGGTATTTGTGTTATACTCTATGTTACATGGACTCTTCTAAAATAGGTGAAGTACCCGTGTTCGACACTTATTAATTGGACATGGGTATAGATACGTGATGGAGATCGTGACTCTCTTCTATTTTCTCTCTCTTTTCTTTCTGTTACTGTATCTTGCATCAATACGTGTCGGACACTTTTGGTAGGACATTTTCCTTAATTGAGATCCAAATGATTCCATGTTGCTATCTTATTGCTTCAAAAGAGTGAAATGTGTAGTTTGATCACTAGATTTGATAAAAACAAACATTAAACTAAATAAATATTTTAGCCGTGTCCATAGGTCATCTAATAGATATTTGGCACGTCCGACACATGGATTCATACCCGTGTCCGACACTTGTACCCAAGTCCAGGTAACATAGGTTATATTTATAAAGAGGCCTTGTCCGAATTCAAAGCAAAGATTTGACTCAAAAGTCGTGTATTGCTTCTTTGTTCTCTTTAAGTCCTCAATATATGAAATCAAGAAGCCATTTATTAATAGAAGTTACTCTTTATGAAAAGATTGTGAAGGTGTACAATATGTATGTGAGGACGTAATATATTACTACTTCCTTGTTTTTCATCCCTTTGATAGCATGAGAACAACCACTTTGTGCTAGAATAATATCAAAGATCAAATCTATCGTGAGTATGCCCCACTCACCATTTCATATTGTGTAATAGCCTTTCATCTAAAAGCAACAAGTTTTCCACAGTAATGTAAATATTTAGGCTTATTTCTTGTTACCCCTTCCGCCACCAGGTAGGGGTGCACACAGTTTGGTTCGGTTCGGTTCTGTTCTTGATAATTTTGGAAAAACAGTTCTTTGAAAACATGAACCAGAATCCGGAACTGTTAGTGAAAGAACCAAACCAAATCGTAAAACATCGGTTCGGTTCGATTCCGAACCACGGTTCCTTAAACATGTTCTTTCAAATTATATATTACATATATGAACATAAGTTGTGAAAAGTACTATGGCTAATTTCAAAACTAAGTACAAGAATTTCTTAAACTAAAAACCACACTATTGATTTCTAGATTCAGAATTTCATCATATTTCTTCAATGTCAAAACAACAAGTACTAAGCATTATCAAATCCTACTTATACGAAAAAGTACTAAGCATTATCAAATTCAAAAAGAAAAATTACATATATAATGAACTTTCTTTCAAACATAACAGCGAATTTCGACATCATATCTCTGGAGAGTAATTCTTTAATAAGAAGAAATAAATATAGAGAGAAATGGAGATTTTGTAAAAAACACCTAAAACGCTAGGACTGAGAAGGGTTATGGTGGCCGGAGGCGAGAGTGGATGTGAGAGACGATAAAATATAGGCCTTTTATATATATATATATGCGTATAATATTTTTGTTTGGATATTATAAAACTATTACGGTGAACTTATGATTTATTTAAGACATTAATTTGCATTTATTTGGTGTTATAAAATTGTGTGAACTTAGAATTTTATTAAAATAATTTATTTGCATTGGCGAGATATGTTAATATATATACAATCGGTTTGATTCAGTTCTGAGCAATCTGAAATCGTAACCAAACCAAAATAGAACGGTTTCGCTTTTTGAAAACCGGAACCGAACCAAACCAATTCAAAACCAGAACCGAAGTATTAGTTCGGTTCAGTTGTGCACCCTGAAGCACAGGTAGGATGAACACTGGGTGGACTTGAATAAGATTTTCTTATTGAAATCGAATTTCCTCTTACCAAATCAGTCTTGCCTAGGCCGGGCCTTGGTACAAGGGTGAGGTTGCTCAGCTGTGACCTGGAGGGCACGGGTTCAAAACGGGAATCTACGTAGTTATGGATATATGTAGGACTTACAGATAGGAAGGGGTGGTTGAATTCAGATGAATCTGACTCACTGTTATTTACACCAAATTTTTCTTTATTATTTATTGATCTCCCAAGGCAATAATCATTTAATTAAAGAATGAGAGAAGAGCACAAACACAATTTCTACATGGAAAAACCTAAGATGGATAACAAGAGGATCTCTGGTCCATTTGGCTTGCAGTATGTTGGTGACCTATCCATGACACATCAAATTAGTTGCTTTCCTGGTCCTGCACATATGTGGTGGTATTGTTGGATGGGATTTGTATATTTACTTATGTTACTATGTTAGTCGTTTAAGAGGGTTTATATCATAAGGGAAATGGAAAGAGCATATGGGTTTACTTTTTGTCCAAAGACCAATGAATGAAAAACTTAGTTTCTGACATGTCATAGTAGAATATAGTAGGTATGTCTTAATATTATGCCCCATGTGAGCCAAAGTGTCAAATAGGATAATATTGGATTGCTAAAAGTATTAGTCAAATGGTAATAACATTTTTGTTGGACTTGAAAGTGCCTTTGGTGATATTCTTTCAAGTATCTACCAATTCTTGTGAAGATGTAAGACAGCTGGAGCAAATGTATGGCTAACTTTGGAAATAGGCTTTAATTTTCGTTTTTGATAAGTAAAGTATTATAAACAGGCGCTCAAAAGAGGAATCCATCCCGAATTCAATAGAGGGCCAAGGGGCCTAAGATCACGAAGATGCCAAATGGACTTTAATTTGTTGGGTTATGGTTGCCTTCACCTTGTGGTGTTTTAGCAGTGTATGTTTTTAGGAGCTATGAGGTTGGGGTGGAAGCGAAACCTTTAGGCTAGGCTTATGCTGAGGCATTCAAAGGGGGGTTTTTATTTTATTTATTTATTTTGTACTGGTCTTCATAGACAAGTGGATATCTCTCAGTGAATTGTGTTCCCTGTACAGTCAAATATAGTTGAGATGATTTTCATTGGAACATTAGTTAGACCAATACATCGCTATATATACTTTCTTCCTCTGTGAATTTTTATTTCTCATTTATGATTTTTTGTCTATTTTCTTGCCTTAATTTTGTGCTTCTTTTTGTTTCCAACTAGGCTGTGATTATCGCTTTCTCTTATGAACATGGGTTAGCATATTGGTTTATGGTTACAATACATAGCTGTGTTTTTAAGAACCAATTTTTTCCCCCTTTTCTAAAAGGTTGAATTGGTTTGGCCATGTGATCCCTGTGTTGGCAAATTGGCAACTATATGCCCAATTCCATATTATTTTCTCTATGTTGGGAACTCCTTGCTAAAAAAAATATCCAATTCGTGCATCATAACAACACTTCAATGTCTACACCTTACTTATTGGCATTACCATATAAGTTGCCTTTTTTTTACCGTTGTTATCACACTTATGTAAGCCCTTATGCACAATGTAGTTATCTTATGCAGGGTGCAATTTTCAGGGTTGGTAATGTGGTAGCTGAGGTGACATTTAGTTGTCTCAAGATATCTGGTTCTGAACATACTTCATATACTGATTAAGTACATACCGGTTGGACCTTCATATAGATGCATTCTAGCTGAATGAATGTTGCGGTTTCATATTTCTTCGGCTCCAAGTTAATCTAAAAGCACATAAATTTTGCTGCTAAATATTTTGGGGATTGAATTATCTATGCCTGGCAACGAAGTTGGAGAAAGGGTTCACAATTTCTTTGCACCAGACAACGTAACACAGGGAGAGCTTCATTCACAGAGTGTGGACGGGAATTGGCAGGTGGCAGCTAACAATCTATGGATTGGAAACCAGAGACATATTGGCGGACAAAACTCCAAGTCAAAAATCTACAGTCAACAGCTATCAGGTATTGATGATTTGGCTTTTCCATTGGCTAGTTTTTAGTGGGTTATATTGTTTTTATGTATCATTAACAGCTGAAATATTAGGTTTGTGTTTCTCTTTCACAACTACGAGAGTATTAATTTAATGGTTCTGGTATGAACTAGCATGGTTTAGTTCAGCTCCATGATTTCAGAACACTTAATCTCATTTCTTTTGGCATGAGCAGATAATGAGAGAGGAAATAGCAGTCATTCCGTACAAGTCCCATATGGCTTGAGCTTCGCACAATCAACTCGTAGGCCAGATTTTCCAAAAAGTCAGTCTCAAAGCCCACAGCCAAATTTGAATGGATATGTTCATGGACATCAGGCTTTCCAAACGAGACAGAATGAAGCGAACTTTTTGGGAGTGGATCCAGAATCTGATCAGCGCAATATAACATTGGAAGGCGTATCTATCTATGAATTACAGAAGGGAAATGGTTCTGAACAGCATACGAATAATGCAGCAAGGTCTGAAACATCTGAACCTCCAGTTGGTTTTGATTTTTTTGTTGGTCAACAGCAGATGGGCAGCCAGCAACCCCACATGCTACATTCTTTACAGCAGCAGCATTCTGGGTACAATGAGATGCAATTTCAGCAACAGGAAGTTATGTTTAGGAAAATGCAAGAACTTCATAGGCAGCAACAATTTCAGCAACTAGCAGCAATGCAACAGAATTCCGTAGAACATCAGAGGCAGCAACAACTTCAGCAACTAGAAGCGAGGCAGCAGAATTCAATGAATCAGTTTTCCACCATTGGTAAACAGGGATCAGGCAACCATTCACCTGCACCGATTAGCAGTACTCCCCTTACTGGAGCATCTCATTATCCTTGGGCTACTGAACTTACGGCAAGCAACACGAGCTGGATGCAGCGTGCTTCTCCTGCTTTACAAGGATCTTCTAATGGACTAGTGCTTTCCCCTGAACAAGGGCAGGCTATGCGCGTAATGGATTTTCCTCAACAGATTGATCAATCTCTTTACGGGGTTCCTATCTCTAGCACAAGAAGAAATCAAAATCAGTATTCTCATATTACAATGGATATGCCTCCAGTGCAGCAAACATTTACCAGCAGTAATTCCTTTCCTGGTAATCAATATGTGGCATACCCAGCTCAGGTTAACATGCAGGACAGAACTTTAGTGCCTGGACAGAGTTTTCAAGAGAAAGATATGGTTGGCAATGCTTCTGGTCAAAGTCATAGTGGGGTGAACTTTGAGAACCTCCAGCAAGTGAATGTGCCGCAAAGAAATGCATCCATCCAGGAATTTGGCAGGAGGCAGGAATTGGCTGGATCGTTAGAGACAGGACAGGAAAAAAGTGGGATGCAGGTTGCTCCTTTGAAGAATGCAGTTGCCCTTGATCCTACTGAAGAAAAGATTTTATTCGGTACAGAGGAAAATATATGGGATGCCTTCGGTGGAAGCATCCAGATGAGCACTGGAGGCTCTAATTTGTTAGATGGTACAGAATTTCTGAATGGATTTCCTTCTATTCAAAGTGGGAGTTGGAGTGCACTTATGCAGTCTGCTGTTGCAGAAACTTCTAGCAATGAGATAGGACTACAGGAAGAGTGGACAGGTCTAAGCTTTCAGAATACTGAAATTCCTACAGAGAATCAGCAGCCTCTCACATGTAACAATAGTGGAAAAGACACAAAAGGTTTAGCTAATAACAGCTTGCAGAGTGCATTGGCTATAAGTTCTGGATCTGTTTCTCTGTCTGGGAATGCCAATATGAACAATAATTATCTCAATGGCCCAGCATCTCAGCAATCTGGGCACAAAATTTCATATGAACATGGAGAACGGTCGCCAGGGATCTTAGCTCACATGTCCATTCCACAATCTTCCGAAGGAAGTAAGTGGTCAAATCGAGGTTTTCTGCAAAAGCCATTTGCTGAAGGGAGTCGGGTCCATGGAAATGCTTCTGATTCTTTAGATGTTGAAATGAATACTAAGGGCATTTCAGGATCTTGGACCCCTCAACAGCCCATACCTTCAAATAGCACTGGTGGTCAACCATGCAATAAACCAAGTGATAGGAACACTATTGAGTCAATTTCGCCCAGTTTGCATGCAGCATTGAATCTTCATGAGAATGAGAATTCTTCGCGATACTGGCAAAGCAATGACAGGGGACCTAGATGCGACGAAATGGTTAATGGTGGTGGTACCTGGAAATCTGATTCTCTTTCTAATTCAACTGGTGAATTAGAACATGCAAGATCTGCCATGGGCAGTCCAGAGGTAAACAGAGAAGAGTCTAGTTTTAATACTGGTGGTGTATTACCAGTTTCAGGCACTACAAGGGCCAGACAGGAAACCAGACAATTACTACCAAATAGTGGCCACCATAATAATTGGAGAGATGTTAATTCTTTGTTGAAATATGAAGGAAGCGAGGCTTCAGGGAGGTCCCAGCATTATCTGAATAAGAGCCCTGAAGTTCCGGAGTTGGTGGTGAATACCTCTGACAGGGAAACAATTAAGATGCGTCAGATGGAGAACCGTGGTGTAACAGAGAATTCAATTGCGAGCTATCACTCTAACTTATCCCACCACACCTCCACTAGTGGTGTTAGAGAGAGTAGCTTGTCTGATGCAAGTGATTCTCGGATTCCGCCTGCAGGAAAGCAAAAGTCATTTGGTCAGGCTGGTCGGAGAACATCTGGTCCTCGCAAATTTCAGTACCATCCAATGGGAAACTTGGAGGAGGATGCGGAGCCTTCTCATGGAATGAAAACTTTTTCCCATTCACAGTCTGCGTCTCAGCAGATGTCTCGGGGATCAGAAATTCATGGTCAACAGTCATTTGGGCAGTCGAAACTTTTTAACCATGGTTCTAAAGATTCTTTTGAATTGGTAAAGGTAAATCACTGGCTTCGCATAAGAGGGAAGCGATATTCTCACTTTAAAAAGGCTTCCTGCATTCTACTCCCAGTTATCTTTTTCTGTAATCGTAACTGGGGGTGGAGTGAAGGGGCTTCTTTGGAGAGTGAGTATCAGCTCCCTATATATATATGTATAGTTTCTTTTTAAATAAGCAAAAATGTGAATGTTAATTTTACTTACAGGGACATTTACCTGATCTTCAAGGATACACAAGAGGGCTCAATGAGGTGCACTCCAGAGGCATTCTTCCGGGCTCTATGCGTAATATGTCTGCTCCTTTTGACAGACATGTTGGTACATATGCGCCAGATAAGACTACTCAATCAAGGTAGTTAGTTGATTGATATTTTGTTGCTTTATCTTGCTATCATTTGGCCTTCTTAAAGGTACTGCATGATATTGTCTTGGATGCATGTTAGTTTAATTTCTTCTAGCTTTTTTTTTTTTTTTTAATTTTTTTTATTGACATGTTAATTTCTTATAGCTTATACAAATAAGGTGCCTTGATAATTTAGATTTGCTCAGAGTTTATTGGTCAAGAATTACTCGCATATGGTAGTGGCGCACGGTTCTTCTATTGGACGACACATGGCGATTACTATCTTGTTTCAACACCGACATCATCTGGCCTTATTAGTTATTAGTGCATGATCTGTTTGGATGCATGTAAATAAATATATATATATACCCGCGTGCGCATGTGTGTGTATTTCTAGCTTATACTCATTAGCTACCTTGATAATATGAACTTGCCCAGAAGTTCCACTGTTTGTCAAGATTTATTCACATAGATTATGGGCACACCAATGTATTACTGAAGGGCACATGTTGACAGTCGATCTAGAATGTGTGCGTGCTCTTCGTTTGTGGTATATTGAAAGAAGAAAACACAAAATAATAAGACTGAAGAGAAGAATCCACACTGCAGATTGTGGAACCCTATCTTGTTTCCAGAAGAAGAAGAGCAGAAGCAACGATCTGAGAGGTAGAGTAGAGACTGGTGCTGTCATATCTGGTGCCAATAGAGAAACTTGTCTAAATCGTGTCTGCTTTCCCTTTTCTTCATTTTACTTCTTCAGATTTGTCATCCATACTGTCCATTTGAACCTAACATGAGCTCTCTTGACATTAACCTTTGGAGGAGTCTCCGAATGGTTGAAATTTTAAAGCTCAGAATTATCCTATTAAATTTATTGAAGTTCATAATAAAACTTCATTTTATTGTGTAGATATTTATATTCTACATAGTTGTTTCACTTCAACATTCTTTGCCAATTATACAACTTGTCCATTATAACATGCACATAAAGTCAAAATTGGCCTTAAAATATTGCCGGGTTAAAAGATAATGATACATTGTGTAAAGACATAAATATGGAAAACAGAAATGATACCCACACACAAGCATGTACAGCTCTGTCACAGTTTTGACTCTTAGAAGTTGTCTGTGTCAATCTCCTATGTCCTTGTCCGTGTCAAACAGTTACCAAGTAGTTTGCCTTTTTAAGTTTTGGCTGTTTAAAGGTTTTATATTTAGCTGTTTCTATTTTAGCACTGTTTTGTTGTCACTTGCATGCTTTGACTGTTTCTGCTCATTGCAGTCAAAATATGCTTGAACTTCTTCACAAAGTGGATCAATCAAGGGAATGTGACAAACTGATGGCTTTCAATTCTTCTGAATGGAATCAATCATCCAACATGCCCAAAGAAAATATTGCTGATAGATCTGTTAGTAACCTTCAGCGAAACCAGGCTTCTGCTTCTCAAGGTTTTAGTTTACAACTAGCACCTCCATCGCAACGATTACCTGTTCTTAATCGTGCATTGTCAGTTAACTCTGATGGTTCAAGTCTCGCAACTCCTGAGATAAAAGACAAGGGTCATACATGGTTGGCTCCGGCAGCTCAGGTTCAGTCTTTACCTTCCTCAGATGGAACATCTCAAGTAGCTGTCAATGAAGCCTCCCAGTATAATAGGCATGGAAAGGTACCTTCGGAATTAACTCCTGGATTTCCTCTTTCAAAAAGTCAGAATCAAAATCAGCACAGGACCAATTCAAGTGGAATAGTGACAACAGATGGATCTACAGATATACCTTTTGATGGGCTTGCTTCCCATTCTAAACAGGCAGACAAGTCTTGTGGTCGAGCTCTTATTGGTCAATCTGCAACAGCATTTTTGACTGATACAGCTCAGAGGATTCCACATTATAAACCTGCTTTATCTGTGGACGCTCCCCAGCCAACTGGTGCCAACTATTCTTATCGAATCTCAGGCGAGGAGGCTGTTCCAGTCTCTCAGCCTTCAACTATTACATCTGGCACCTCTGAACAAAATGCCTTCCCAAAGATGTTGCACAATAAATGGAGCAGTGTTTCAACCAGTTTTCCTGCACAGCAGCATGTATTAGGCACCCAACCTAACAAGTCTCCTTTGAACTTTTTCCAGTCTAATCAATCAGGTAATAATGTGGAATCGACTTCATTCCCCCTGCAGAATCTTGAGGACGATGGTCCTCATAAGGGTGGCAATGGCCCATCTGCCGTTGTTGCAAGTTCTATGAATTCACATGGTTTTGTTTGCGGGGAAGAGAATCCGGCTAGAGGAAGCCCCGGTCAGCATGTATTATCTGGGAACATCGCCCTTCGTGAAAAGATAAGTGCATCTCAAGGGAGAGAATCCATTAGTAAGCATCTGTCTGATGCAACTCCTTCGACTGCTCCTTTAATTCAGAGAGATGTTGAAGCCTTTGGCCGTTCTTTAAAGTCAAATAACTATAATTACTCCTTACTGCATCAAATGCAGAGAATGAGGGGTACAGAGAGTGATAGTGAGAAGGGTTTGAATAGATATCAAGAAACAGACAGTGATCAGGGAGGTCCACAGGTGACTCCTAGTACAGGACAGTCAAATGATCACCATACCAGGGGTGGAGACCCATTAGTTCATCGTAATGTTTTATCTGGAGATTCAGAAATGCTAAGCTTCTCAGGCCCAGTAAATAATTGGGAAGCAAGTGCATCTTCTAAACTTCAGACCGATGTTCGTAATGACAATACGGCTACTGTTAGAGTTGAGCATTCTCAGATTAGTCCTCAGATGGCACCCTCCTGGTTTAATCAATATGGAACCTTTAAGAACGGGCAGATGTTGTCAATGTATAATTCACGAAAAATTGCAGACATGAAGAGTTTGGGACAGCCGTTTACTCTTGTGAAGCCTTCTGATAGTTTGCATGCACATAATGCAATAGAGCAAGTTATTCCTGCTGCTGATACGTCCATCCCTCTAGTGGTTGCAACTGAATATATCTCATCACCCCAGTTGCCTCCAGATGTCGCTGACCAACCTTTGGTTGTTGCAAGACCGAAGAAGCGCAAGAGTGCAACATCTGAGCTTCTTTCTTGGCATAAAGAAGTGACACATGGTTCCCAAAGTCATCAGAATATCAGGTGGGAGTCTATCATCTAATTTATTGAATGGTTTTTCTCGACTCTCTTCCCTGCTCTGCTTTCATTTTGTTGTTCCTAATTTGCTATCACACTTTGTTAGGGTAAAAAACAGTTTGGTTCCCTTGATGATTATAGAGCTTCATTGTATATTTACCTTTCCTGGTAGCATCTGGATGGGTTTTGTTTTGCTAATATATGTGAAGTTCTATTGTTGCAGCATTGCTGAAGTACACTGGGCCAAAGCAGCAAATCAGCTAATTGACAAGGTGCTTTGGTGTTACCATCTATACTCTTCATTATTGCTTTTGAGTCTTGGCATGGTTTTTCAATCGCTCTAATGGCTTGATTTCTGATGACAGGCTGACGATGGAGCTGAAACTATTGAATATGGAACACCAACGCTTAGGCCAAAAAAACGGCTTATCTTGACAACACAGCTGATGCAGCAACTGTTTCACCCTCCCGCAGCAGCAGTTCTCTCTGAAGATGCTGTTTCCAACTATGAGAGTCTGATTTGCTTGGTTGCTAGATTATCATTGGGGAATGCATGCAGCTTAATCTCTTGCGGCAGTAGTAATTCCCATGGGCCTCTTGACAGCATGAACCTGTAAGAAATATTCCAGAATTCACCTGAACTTGTTCACCCATGTCATTACTGTGGATTCTTCATAGTTTAAGTTGGGCCATCATTTTGCATATAATCATTTTTTTTTATTTTTTTATGTTTTGTAGCATTTCTGATAAGCATAAATCATCTGATGAGAGGATTAATGATCGGCAGCTTTCAAATGTAATGGAAGACTTCATTTTTAGAGCTCGGAAGCTAGAAAATGATTTCTTAAGGTAACACTAATGGTTCATAGTATATTTTGACTTTTTTTTCCTTCCTGATCTATTGCTTTCTTTTTTCTTTTATTTCCCCCCCAGCCTATTCGGTTACAACGTACATAAATTCTAATGTCTGTTCGTTGTTTGTTTCTGTTTCTAGAAGAATTTTTAGTTTTGAATGGCTTGAGTGAAATTCCTTGTTTCTTTTAAGCCTAATGTAGTTGCTGTTCATAAATTAAGAACGATTTGGAACTCGATAAAAGAAGTCATGCAAGGGTGCCAGTCTGTCAGATGAACCTTGAGTCTAAACGATGCGAGCTCAAGCTCATACTTGAGCACATTCAACACGAGCAGAGCCCTAGCAATTTGAGATTGGCTTGTGTAGGCCTGGAACAATCCCTCCTATTTATTTTTTTATATTTTTTTGGGAGCCCATCAGGATTTATATTTAAGTGATATAAACAACCCATACTCTGATTTCTCATCACAGAGAAAACCCCTTGGCTAAAGTAGACATATTGCCATATATAAACTCGAATGTCCAAGCTCAGCAAACATAACAAGACTAGCCTCTTTATGTCTTGCAATACTGGCAACGATTATGTCCCAGCTGCTTAATGCACACATCCAACAGTGCCTTTGCTTTCTCTCTTCCTTTTATTTATTTGTTTATTTATTAATGTGTTTTGTTCTTGTGTGTGTGTGTTTGCACAAGTAACAATACCTTTTCTCTCCACCACAAGCATCAAACAGCCACCCCATGTAACAACCCCCTCCCTATCCAAACACAATACTGTCCGTTTTTGGCTCACTCGGACCAGAGACTTCCCAGTGGGTCACCCATGATGGTACACTCCAGTTAAAACACGCTTAACTGTGGAGTTCTGGTAGCTTCACGGCCAACACGACTTTAGAGCGCATTGTGTCATAGAAGGGTATGAAACCGACATATAGCACTTCACCCACCCAGGTGATGTAGGATTGTGCATCTATATCTCGCCTAGTGTGGTAGCCTGCCAGTGCCACTTGCACCCGCCCATGGCACATCCGCCCGCAAGGTCGCAACCCCCTCCTTATCTAGACACAATATTATTCGCTTTTGGCTCTCCCGAACGAGAAACTTCCCAGGGGGTCACCCATCCTGGTACTACTCCAAGTTAAGCACGCTTAACTATGAAGTTCTCGTAAGTTCACAGCTGGCACGATTTTAAAACGTGTTGTGTCACATAAAGGTTTGAAACTGATATATAACACCTCACCCACCCAGGCAATGTGGGATTATGCACCCGAAGCTCGCCCAATGTGGTAGCCTGCTAGTGCCACTTGCACCCGCCTACAATGTCGCCACACCCCATTATTTGGCAATTTCTATAACCATCCACACTCCATCTCCGGCTAGTCACACCAATGATCACTGTATCACATATATATGTGAGTCTCTCTACATCTCGTGCCCTCTTCATTTCTCCCATATGGGCATATTTGGGGAGAAATGATTTGGGGTTTGCTTTTGTACTTTTGATATAATGGAAATTTGTTGAGCAAACAAGCTTGATAGGATCCCAAACTTACCTTAATACTGTATAGCCAAACTCAATAACATCCTGAGCCCAAATACCTTGCTAGCTTTGGTTAACAGAGCCTGGCTAGGCGGTGTGTCATATTGGACCTCTAAAGCTCGACTCATTGAGGTTCAGTTGCAGCCCAAATAGTCGGCACAAGATATTTGAAGATTTTTATGATTTTTGGTACTCATACTATGTTATTTTTTTATTTATAAATAAGTATGATTTAATATTAAAAGCACCCAATCGGGGGATGTATCCCATTAACAGAAACCCCTAAGGGCCAAGAGAACCCAATAAATCTATTTTTTCATCTATAGATATACAATTACGCCCCTCTACCCAACTAAACAAACAAGAGATAAAAGCATCTTTGATCGTCCCCAAAGAGGACTCCACGCCCTCGAAACAACGCCTATTACGTTCCATCCAAATGCTCTACCTAAGACAAAAGGGTGCCGTTTTCCAAAAGATCCGTGCATGCGAGCCAATCGGAACACTCCTCCAAGAAGCTAGCACATCACGCACCGAAGCCAGCATTACCCATTGAACACCAAAAAGACAAAAAAGAAGGCACCAACAATCATAGGCAACCGGGCAATGCAAAAGAAGGTGATCAACCGACTCCCCCTCCATTTTACATAAAAAACACTGATTGACCAAAATCATGCCCCGTCGTCTCAAGATATCCAAAGTGAGAATACGACCCCAGACCGCTGACCATGTAAAGAAAGCTACCTTGAGAGGGCTTTAAAACGTCAGACCGCCTTCCAAGGAAAGAACCCTTCAGCCCTATGCGAAAGACATGCAGAGAAATAAGATACCGAAAAGCTCAGCGATGAGGTCGGCCTCCAAAGCAAAGAATCCGAACCACAACCGATGGTCAGAGAATACAATAGCTCCAACAGAACATAAACCTCCTCTAATTCCCAATCCTGAAACTGTCGCACAAAACATACATCTCACACTAGCTTCCCGGTATCAAGGCGATAACAGTTAGCCACTGAGGCATGACGATCCCGAGCAATCCTGAATAATCGAGGAAAAGATGAAGCAAGAGGCCCCTCCCCGCACCACTAGTCAGACCAAAAATCAACACACTGGCCAACACCTACCCTGAATCTGGTGAATGGAACAAATGAATCCCATCCCTGACGGATATCCTTCCAAACCCCCACCCCTCGACGACCTCGAACCACCTCAGAACACCATCCACCTCTAGCCACCCCATACCGACATACAATCACCCTCCTCCATAGCCAATTCCTTTCAGCCCCGAACCGCCACAACCACTTACCCATGAGAGCCTTATTAAAAGGCACCAATCGCCGGATACCAAACCCTCCCTCCAGAAAAGGACGACAAACCGCCTCCCAACTCACCAGAGGGGAACCACCCCATAAAAATTGTCTCTGAATCCTCTCAATCCGCTGAGCCTCTCCGTGAGGAATTCGATAGAGTGACAACACATACGTAGGCAGATTGGATAACGTGCTCTTTACTAAGGTGAGTCTCCTACTCTTAGAAAGATATTGCCGCTTCCAACCCTCCAACCGCCTCCTAATCCGCTCAACCACTGAATCCCAACAAGTCTGTCTCTGTCCTGATAACCCCAAAGGCAAACCCAAGTATACCGAAGGGAGCTGATCGGCCCTATATCTAAGAGCTGCAGCCAAATCCGACAAATTGACCACCTCACCCATCGGAAACAAAGAACTCTTACTAGTGTTGATCTTCAACCCAGAAACAGCCTGAAAGCAAATTAGAATGCACCGAAGATAACGCAACCGTGACACATCCACATCACAAAACACAAGTATATCGTCAGCAAATAACAGGTGGGAGATGTCCTCATACTGAGAGGCCGCATCACCCACCCTGAAACCACGAAGAAGACCCAATCCTGTGGCACGAGTCATCATCCGACTAAAGGTCTCCATCACTATAATGAAAATGAGAGGAGAAAGAGGATCACTTTGCCTCAAACCACAAGAACTCCCAAAAAATCCCGACGGAGACCCGTTCACCATCACCGAAAAACGCACCGAAGAAATACAGAACATAATCCATCTGCGCCATCGCTCCCCAAAACCCAATCTCTTCAACATATACAGGAGGAAACCCTAGTGCACATGATCATAAGCCTTTTCCACATCCAATTTCACTAACACCCCCGGAATGACGCTCTGTAATTTGGCGTCCACAACCTCACTGGCAATCATAGCGGAACCAAGAATCTGACACCCCCGATAAAAACATTTTGAGAATCCGAAATAACACCGTCCAACACACCTTTCATCCTCTGTGAGAGGACCTTCACAATCAATTTATAAACACATCCAATCAAGCTAATAGGTCTGAAATCTTTAATGTCTTTCACCTCCTTTTTTTTGGGAAAAGAGAAATGAAAGTAGCATTAAGAGATTTCACAAAACAACCCTTCTCGTAGAATGCACCAAAAGTAGCCATCACCTCCTCCCGAACAGTAGGCCAACACTCAAGCAAAAAGTGCATAGTGAATCCATCGGGACCAGGAGCTCTATCCCCAATGCATTGTTTCAGTGCCCTCAGCACCTCCTCTTCCGAAAACGGAATCTCTAGTCTATCCCAGTCCCCCTCATCAATCGAGTCAAACATAAGTCCATCCAAATTCGGCCTCCAGCTCTCCCTCTTAGTGAAAAATCTCTGATAATAGACAGGGATACTCAGAAGAAAGCAAAGAACCCTCCACGGTCAAGCTTCCGATAAAGTTCCTCCTCCTGCGAGCATTCGCTGATCAATGAAAGAACTTAGTGTTTCGATCCCCTTCTTTTAACCAGATGGCTCGTGATGTCTGTCTCCATGAAATTTCCTCCTGAATGACAATCTCCTTGATATCAGTCAAACATCGAGCCCTCCTCAATCCCCCCACTCAACTCTGCTCTATCAATAACATCAATCTCTGCCAACAACACATTCCTACGCCACACAAGATTGCCAAAAACTTCCTTATTCCATGTCATGAGAGAAAATTTCAACACTCGGAATTTTGATGCCAAGACAAAACTCGGGGAACCTAGCCTGACAGGACAAGCCCACCACTCAACCATCCGCTGCTGAAAATCCTGAGCCCTAAGCCACATATTCTCGAATCTGAATGGAGATTTCCCCGTATTGATACCTCCACAATCCAGGAAAATGGGGACATGGTCAGAAGTAAATCTAGTAGCAATAGTTTGAACAACACCCGGAAAATGCTCCTCCCAATCACCGGAAACAAGAAACCTGTCAATACAAGAGTAAGTCGGAGTCTCTCTACAACTTGACCAAGTATAGGATGCCCCACTCAGTGGTAGATCATGCAGCGACTGCAAATCGATGAAATCAGAAAAATCAAACATAGCCCTACTCCATCGTCCTCCAGTAGATCTCTCTGAAGGCCTCCGAATAACATTGAAATCCCCTCCCACACACCAAGGTAACTGCCACTTCTCTCTAACCCCCCCAAGCTCCTCCCACATCACTATCCTCCTCCCATCATCACCCGGGCCATAAACACCGGAGAAAACCCAACAAAATCCATCCTCAACCATAGTAAATGAACAAGAGATCGAAAATCACCCAATAAATGAATCCCGTAGCGATATCCATCTCCTATCCCATAATACAATCACACCCCCGAAGCACCACTCGAGGCCAAAAAAGTCCACTCCATAAACCGATTATTCCACAAACTACGCACCACTTGATCATTCATCACCTCCAACTTTGTCTCTTGAAAACAAACAACACGAGCATTCCACTTTCAAAGAGCAAACCGGACAATCTTTCTTTTATCCGGGCAATTAAGCCCCCGGACATTCCATGACACAATTCATAACAACATAAAAAACAATTAACCCAACTCCTCCCTCCGTCGCCCCCCACTTTTTCCCCCTTCCTTACCCCGAGAACTACCGCATACCCCATCATAATTAACGGTACACACCAAATTCCGCAATTCCCTTTCACCCTTCCAATATGATGAACGATGAACCACTAAAGCCTTTCCCACCTCACTACGCTCCTCCTCGGTATCTTCAACTAATGCCACAATCAAATCCTCACCTTTAGCTTGATTAATCCCAAACTTCACTCCCAACAAATTTGCAACCCTCACCACATTCTCTTTGGCCCAACATCTTCCCCTTTATACAGAAATCATCACAGTTAATTTGACCACCCAGCCCCATATCACTGCCCGACTCCATCTCCTCAAAAGAATTAAAATCAGAAACAAAACCCTCATCATTATCTGAGCAATACCCCTCATTAACGACAACACCAGCCCCCACCTGCACCGGCAACATACAATCCCCACCACAATCACTCCCCTGCACTACCTTACACCCTTTCGACACACCAGTGCTGCACATCGTCGAGGCTAGAGAAGGCCTCTCCTCTTGCATCTTCCCTTTCTCTCTCCACGATTGCCAAACAAAGCCAGGTTGGCGATTGTTGAAGACAAATTTACTAGCTAATGAAGAGCAAACCACCCCTCTGCCCCCCATCTTGTGACGTCACCTTGTGACTTGGGTAAAGCCTTCCTGCATCATTTCGGACCTCACAGGCGACCCCTGTTCCTCCTGAATCGGCAACAAAATCCCCTCCGGAACCCCCAAATCGCGATCAAAATTCAGTGAAATCGGGCCCGGGCCGCTCTCCAGCCCCGGATCCAAACCCATACCCGGAACCTTATCCGTTGCCCTACCCGCATGTGAGATCGGGTCGCCAATGGTTAGGCCCATGGAGCAACCTGGGAGGCACTTTCCCAAGCCCACAACCTGAACCTGATTAAATCTCCCTTTGGCCCAACCCACCTTCCTTGAAACAGGCCCAACCTTATCAGCCCACAAATGGGAAGAGCCCAAACTACGGCCTGGCCCATCACAAAATTCCAGCGCATTCACCCTCCCACGTGTCAATCCCTGATGCAAATCAGATTTTGAATTTGAAGACCACTTGCGCATCCACGATGGGCCCCTCCCCCACCTACCCATACCACCTGTCATCGCCTCATTCATGTGTACATTCCACGCACCAACCCCTCCCCTCCTCACCGACTCGTTTTGCACGTCAGATCCACGCGCCCCAAAACCATCTTTCAGCGCCGTTGTTTGCCTCCAACCACTCACATCCGTATGAGTATCCAAGCCAACCCTAGGATTCGGCGGGGAAGACGGCGGAAACCATGGCCGAGAAAAGTTTCGATCAGCCGCGACCCACCGCCGAATCTCCAAACCACCCTTCCAATCACTACTCCGCAATGAAATCCATTCCTTCTTTCAAAACACAAGAGGTCCAAAACCCCCTTCCATACTATGGGTTGTCGGCACCACTAGAGGAGGGCAATCATCCACCACTGCGATGCGAAAACACAATACATCATCATGAATATAAATGAAGGGAGGACTTGCTTTTCCGGTAGCCACCCAAATGCCCACCAAGTCAGGTTTATCTGGATCCATAACCTCAATCCCTCTGTACCCTCCACACAACTCCCCCACTTTCTTAAATAGAGCCAAACAACCTAAATGTAATGGAAACCCTCTGAGGAAAATCCAACGAACACCCTTCCTCTGCCACGGCACAACCACCCCTATTTTGGAAGACCAAGCATCCAGAACGAGTCTCTTCGATCCCTAGTCTCTCCGACCAATGCTCAAAATCGCCATAGCCACCTCTTTAGAAGGGAAACAGAAAAGCAATGCACCATCGCAGATGGTTTCCACCGAGAAGCCCGACGAGACTTTCCACACCAGCTTAGTCCATGTCTCCACCTTATCCACCTCCTCCAACCCTCCTTCAAAACAACCCACTAGACATGACCTCAGATACTCCTTCCGTCGTTCAATGGAGGCCTCATCGATGTATAAGGAAGGGCCACGAGGAGGACATGCATCCTTCACCTCGCCCCCCCAGAAAAATGATGGAAAACTTGCTGCCTCAAGATACGATCTCATGAACCCAGACAAAAAATAAGATAAGAAGACAAAAAAAGTGTTTAGAGAGGACTCCGGCAAGAGACCGACGACCTCGGAGAAGCTCTGTGAAGATGGACATTTTTCATTAAAGTGTATTCAAATGAGATGGTCATTTTTCATTAAAGTGTATTCAATTTATTAGATTCCTATATTTTTGTATAAATAGAGAAAGCGGCGACAATCTGCAATAAGAGATGATCTTTGAGAAGCCACCAATAGACATTCTGTGCATGTTTGGTAGAGGGTGTGGAGTTGGTTTTTGGTTTTGGTTTGGTTGGAGTTGGGTTGGAGTTGGAGTGGTTGGAGTTGGTGTGGTTTTATTTTGGTTCCAAACCATGTTTGGTGCATATGGTTTTGGTGTGAGAAAAAGTGATGCTGAAAAACCAAACCATGTTTGGTAGAGTTGGTATGGGTTGAAATTCTGAATATTAATATATTAATAAATATTAATATTTATTAAATAAATATTAATATATATTAATATATGGGTTTCACATTTTATTTATTAATAAATATTAATATTAATATATTTATTTTTTCATAAATATTAATATTAATATATTAAAATATATTAATATTAAAATATTAAAATATATTAATATTAATATTAATATTTTTTAATATATTAATATTATAATATATTAATATATTAAAATATTTAATTTTTTGAAATATTTAATTTTTCATAAATATTAATATTAATATATTAAAATATATTATAATATATTAATATTAATATTTATGAAAAATTAAATATTTCAAAAAATTAAATATATTAATATATTAAAAAATATTAATATTATAATATTAAAATATATTAATATTAATATTAATATTTTTTAATATATTAATATATTTAATTTTTCGAAATATTTAATTTTTCATAAATATTAATATTAATATATTAAAATATATTAATATTATAATATTAAAATATATTAATATTAATATTTTTTAATATATTAATATTATAATATATTAATATATTTAATTTTTCGAAATATTTATTTTTCATAAATATTTAATTTTTCAGAATATTTAATTTTTCGAAATTTATTAATATCAAAAATAAATTTGCTACAGTGTTGGTACCAAAACCAAAACCATGAACCTTCAAAAATTTGGTTCCAAATTTTGGCTCATTCCTTCACAAAAGTTGCACCATGGTTCAGCTACAGTGTCGGCTCCAAATTTTGACTCCATTTGCCAAACATGGGTTTGGTGCCAATTTTTTGAAACCAAACCCAAAACCATGGCTCCACTCCTTAGCCAAACATAGCCTCTATGTTATGCTTTTGTTACGGTTGTTCCCCAAGCTCAATCCATAAGTTGCCATGAGTTCTGCATCTTTGCATTAAGAAAGATGATATAGCCTTTGATTTAGAGTAGATTAAGAGAGTGGTGCGTAATTGGTTACTTACCTTCAAATTCTTTTGGGTTCAGTGCCAGGCTCAATCTAGTTTGAGTGGAGGAGGAAGGAAATATGTCACATGTGAGAGGTCTATGACTATGAGGACAAAGCTTACATGGGCGTTTCATTAGTATGCTAAATGCCCAAGGAAACTCATCAAAAGAAAAAGAACCTGAAACACCCAAAACAACATCCCCATGACGATAACATGCAAAAATGCAGAGGAAAACAGAGAGAAAATTCGGGTCTCTACACGTTATGCTATGTTTGTCAACTGCTATCTTGGACAATCTAGGAAAAAGATGTTGAACCGGACGTGTTTAGAAAATTAATTTTATCCCTTTCCAATGGTTTTTAAAACACCACTCTGACCGAGCCATGAACCTTTCTCCCCAGCTTTATACTCATTGATCCTCCTCTGTACTCACCCATGTCCAAGGCTCCAAGCCATATTTCCACAAGCGCTTCCCAAACAAGGCTTGATTAAATCACTTTTGAACCCCCAAACCACCCATTTATCAAATTTTCACCTCTCATCCAAGCTTACTAAAAAGCTCATCTCTCATTCCCCCATAAGAAAATTCTTTTACAACTTATTCAGGGTAAAAAATTGTATTCTACAAGTTGTCAATTTATTTCACCATGAAAGAGGGATCTAATGGAGATTGATAATGGATAGGGAGTTTATTAAATAACTTTTTATAAGGGTTCTCTCAACACCCTTTTGAGAGAGAGTGTTTCTTCCACCTGGCTGCTTTTCTCAGAAAGTTCTTAATTACTCAATTCCAAATGAAAGGGCCCTCAAACATGCTGGATGGAATACCCAATACTATACTGAAAAATGTTCCTGCAACACAACCGAAAAATATTGGCTAGCTCAAGGAGATCATCAGCCAAACCAATTGGAACAATCCCACTCGTGAATATTTACTTTTTGTTTTGGACACTACTTGGAAGCGAATCAGCTCACATCTTTCATATGAATCTTAAATATACTCTGCATCACAGAACACAGTAGTGTCATCAGCAAATAAAACATGAAACGTTTCTGACCGAGTGCTCGCTCTCCCCACCTTAAACTTTTAAATGTGGCCAAGAGCTGCAGTGCTCCTCATCAATCTATTGATAGGCTCCACTGCCATGATAGTGGTTTAATTTTTGAGAACTACTGAAGAATCCGGTCATAGATCCATTGACTAAGATTGAATACTTTATTGATGAGATGCAAAGCTGCAAAAGTGTATCCATCTTCTTCACTTGTTTCTAAATCAATCCTCACCATAATGTAAATGAATGATAACCAGCTAACATGATTATAAGTTTTTTAATATCCAATTTCCACTGCAATCTGCAGCTAACACACTAGAAATTAACATCTTACCCAAAATCTTGCAACCACCCAAAAAAGCATTTTGAGAGTCCGACATCAGTGACCTGTGTGTGTCTCTAGGCAAGGACTTTGGCAACGATCTTGTAGAAACTCTCTGCTATTGATAAGTTCAAAATCCTTAACTTCCATGGCTCCACCTTTCTTCAGGATTGAGGTTATGAGGAAGCATCCATGCCTTTGTCAAACCTTCCATGCTCACGGAAATAGCTTAACCTCTGGATTACCTGCTTTCTAACCAACTTTCACTTTTGTTTGAAAAAATCCGTGGTAGAACTGTCCTGGCCTGGCACCCCCCTTAACTGAAATCTGACTTTCCAACCACTCCATGTCAGCATCCAAAATGGTGGCAAAATCCAGGCCGTCCGTCTAAGGTCCTCAGGAACACACCTCATTGGATGAAGCTATGAGTAGAATCTAGAACGATACCAAACCCGTGTGAATATCTTCCTCCTCCATCAATTCCCTTTCACCGATACAAATTCTCCAAATATGATAATCCCTTTTAGGCGCATTTGCTAACCTGTGAAGAAATAATCTTATGTCGGTCACTCTCCTTAAAGCTACAAAGCTCTGGATATTTGCCTCCGTGACACTTCCATTTTGGTCATGTCCCTAAGCTCCGCTTTGCACTCCTCTTCTCATCCACACGTTTCCACATCATCAAGAACACGCTGAGTTCTTCTCTATCCAAGGGTGCAATTTTTGTTATCAAATGATCATTTTCCACTTCAACTTTCAAAATATTTTTTTTGTTGCATTTCTTGATGTTAATCCTTCAAGAGTCTCAGTTTTGAGCCAATATATAGTGAGGATTTCCTTGCACCTGATACTCCTCCCACCCCTGGTGCACCTTATCACCACAACTCATTTGCACTAGCCACATTCAAATCTAAAAGAGTCTTCCCCTTTTGCAGCCCTTTAGAACCCAACAAGATAGGCATATAATTCGAAATTGGCTAGCCATCGCCACTTGGGCTGCACTAGGATGTTTGTCTTGCCAAACTCTGGACATCATAAATCTATCTAATTCAGAAAGAGTAGGAATCCTTTGACCATTGGACCAAGTGGAATGAGAATGCTCTATAGGCAAGTCAATCAACTGGTGTCCATCAATGAACTCCGATAACTCCTGCATAGTTGTTGTCTACCTACCCTTGTGGATTTCGCATATGGGAATCTCTGACCGCGATGATGTCTCCACCCACTGACCATGGGAAGTTCCATATCCTATGGATAGTCTCAAGCTTCTCTCACAAAACACCCATCTACTGGCCCACACACACCTTTTATACCCAAATTGACCCATCTTCAAAAGAGAACAGACAAGAGAGAGAGCATCTCCCTTTCTTGACCTTTATTTGAGAAATCCACTACTGATCCCCTAAGGGCTAATTCCTGCCAGTGCTGCCTTCTGCATCAAGGCTGTTTAATCTACGTATCGACATACCCCATGAACTTTGAATAATATCTCTCATAGCTGAAGCATGGATTCTTGAAGAGGAACCACCTGAACTCCCCACCTTCTCAATGCCATCTTCACTTCTTGCCTTTTGTTTGGTCACTTAAAACCTGAACATTCCAAGATCGGATTCCAAGCTTCATATGAAAATAACTGATTCCCTTGCCCTTCCTTCTTCTATCGTAATTCGCATAAATGATTAAATTCTCAGCACCCCTCCACTCCCTCCGTTCACATCTCTCCCTTCTTGATTTGGGAGTCTGGACTGACCTTTCTAACACGTTCCTTCTCTTGGTTTTGAACATAGCTTGGGCCTCCTCTTCATTCCCCTCAAGCCAGCTCCAAACTTCTGGTAATATCTCCAATATTTGCTTGGGACCCATTTCTCCGCTTGGTTGACCCCACCCCCGTTCATAAATGCCCCGTCCGATTCCCACAATAACCAGGGGTTGTACTTCTTCCTCCTCGTCTCTTCCTTCCATATTGTTCTATTTTGAATTCGTTTTATTAAAGCAAGAGTTTCATGAAAGCATGTAACCCTTTGGGCTTTGTGCCTCAGTGAATGTAAACCCTAGTGAATGAACCACATATAACCTTGTGCACTTGTTTAATTTTTCCTCCCTGCAATCTTTATATCTTTCAGCGTTGTATTAGAGTTTGTTAACAACTATATACTCTAAACTTAAGTTGGGTTTAGGTAAATATTTAATTCCTTCAATACTCCGAACAACTCAAGCTGAAATCTCACCGTCACCCTACCGATTAAAATTGAAATAGGTCTTTGACTCTGATACAATGCTAACAACCATTTGCTCCGAAAGATTATGTCAATGGTAATGGTCTAACTCGAATACTTAAATCTTTCAACACGTTGGCTCACTTGTGACTTTGTTTTTGGCCTTACATGCGTTGCAAATTTCGTTATGTGTGTGATGGTGAGGTTTGAACATGAGACGTTTGGCAAAGGAAAACCTTCCGACCGTGTAGGTTATCACCAGTAGGATGGTTCTCTATACCCTTTTCAGATTGGCTGTTGCACCTGTCATCGGAACGGCTTTTAAGCATACTGCCATTGCCATCCCTCTGATGTCCCTCCTTGTTTCCAACCCGCAAGCCTTCTCTGCCTTCACTGTGTAATTATATATCCCCTGTAAAAGCCACTTCACTTTCCTTGTTCAATTGTAGTTGTACTTCTTTTTCAACACATATAATATTAATTTCTGTTAACTTCCTCTTTTCCAACACATACAGTGGAAACTCCAATTCTTTTGCCACTCGATCTGCCCCAAATCATTATCCAGCTAAGGAACTAATTTTTGTCCTCTGTCATACTCATTCCCCCATCTAGCCCTCGTATGCTTCTGCGATCTTTGCATTACTCCCTATATTCTCCATTCGCCACTTTTTTATTTTCAGCCATGCCCACTTTTGGTCCCGTCCTCTTCTGTCGGTTGTCTTTTGTCAGTACATTGCAGGTGTAGATGTAACCCACACAACAGAATTCTTCTCTTCTTTGTCTTCTTCAATAATCTAGAAGAAACCTCCCTAAATGACCAGACATCTTATCTCAAAACATCCCCCTATCTTGTCTTTCCACTCAACAAAACCCTATTGGTTTTGGCTTGGCTGACAATTGGAATAGCTATAGTCTATCCAGCAAGGACGAAGACTGGGCATTAAATGCTACCTTCCAAGTCAAGTTCTTTATTCTTTAATATGTGCAAAGATTTACATCTTCTCGGTTAAAGTCCCCAGCAACCAGCACTATAAGGCATCTATTCTTGCCAAATTCCTTGCTCATAGCACCGCAAAGGGAAACCTTTCCTTTTGTGTTTGTCACCTTCACAACCCCTGTAAGGAATGATGCTTAGGATTTTTTCATGCTCAGCATAAGAGTGATGGACGGAAAGTGGAAACCCACTTTCATTTCTCTATCATGGTGGGAACCCCCTTTATGGCACAACAATTTAAGTTGTCAAAAGCCCAACACTAACACAAAGCACAATAATTCGAAGCGACATTATCTAGATTTATTCAAGATGACTAGTATCCGTTTTACATTTAACTCTTCTAAATACTGAAGTATCCTTGTGGAGCAAATGATGTGCACATGATTGGTTGGATGTGCACCTAGCAAGCATATACATAGTTAATGTGCTATAGGATTGATAGGTAATGTACAATGTGATTGCATTAAAAAATCTCCTATAGCGTTGCCCTCAAAGGCGGGGTGTAGTATCCTCTCCCCCCTAAGATGGCGACAACCTCGTCGTGCTCTATTCCTTGACACCATTGGATCTGCTCAGCGAACTGCCATACTGTGTCCTTATACTCCCAGCTTGCTTTGCTGTCCGGTAGGTTATTACAATTCATAAAGTACTCGTCCCTTTGCTATGAGAGGCCCGCCCTCCCAAGACATGTAATTCGTTGATGGATCCCGCTGTTAAGATTGAGGGATAGGTTCACAGGAGAGAATAACATGACCACTCTGCTCCACTAACTAAGCTGGGCTGAAGAAAGATGAAATTAAGAGGCAATGATTCCATTTTCCTTGTTCGTCCTGGTACTTTTTACGTTATGGTTGGATTGGTTGGAAGACTTCGATTATTGGGTTATAAGACAGTTTTGGTAATTGGTTTGACCTCCTACTGTGGTATTTGACCTCACAAGGAAAATTGGTTACGTTCTCATATAATTGCTCCATTTAATTAAAGACCTGTGTTGAACAATTTTTATTACATGAAATACCATTTTGTCCCAGAGATGCATGTAATATTTAATGAAAATAAGACCGTTTGGCGATATCTCATGTCCTTGGGCAAGGGCATTTGATAAGTCTGATGTTTAGACACATAAGCACACTTGAAAACGTACAGGTTCCATGTACATAGACTTACATAGTTCATTAATACTGCTGAAAAAATGGGAACCACTGCCGGGCTGTTCTAAAGTCAGTACATACCTCCTAGAAGTTTACCTTCTACATTTTCTATTTGTTTCTGCACATTTTATATGTAAAGTTTGGAGGAAAATTTGTGATTACTTTGCCTTTGGGTAGATAGGATTGTAAACTCTGTTTTCGTTGATCTGGTGCTTATATTATCTTGTTTGGTTCATTCTGTGTGTATGAGTTTAAACAGTACGTTGCTTGTTAATGCTTCCTCATTATGGTGCAGACTGGACAAGAGAGCGTCAGTCTTGGACTTGAGAGTGGAATGCCAGGACCTAGAGAAGTACTCTGTCATAAATCGTTTTGCCAAGTTCCATGGCCGGGGGCAAGGTGATGGAGCCGAGAACTCATCGTCTTCCAGTGCAGCTACTAATGGTCAGAAACCCTGCCCCCAGAGATATGTTACCGCACTCCCAATGCCTAGGAATATCCCTGACAGGGTACAATGTCTTTCGCTTTGATCATTAATTTAATTCATTTTTGCCTTGGGTCAACTGTGTCCACATCCTTCTGCTTCTCTAATCTCTTTTCTTGCAAGCAATATATGCTGGCACTTGCATCAACACTATAGAACCACACAAATGGATATGCAGAGGAATGAATGGTAGGTTTGTCTCCTTAAAGGTAGTGGAGGCTGTTTGATCTTTCCCATCTTGGCCATTGATATAATAGTTGGATAAGTATATATTCAGCATTTGTACATCTCTGTGAAAATTAAAAGGAAACTGGATACCCCCGTCATTTTTGCAGTAAACGGGGAGAATACAAGTGCAGCCTCATCTTCTGCAGATTTTTACGCTTAGCTAGATTTCCTGTTTACATAAATGCAAATTCTTGTATCTCAATTTCGGATCCTGCTTTTTTCCCAATTATTGGGTATATTTCTGATCAGCCAGGGTCCAAATTTCATACCATTCCCATGTTTATATGAAAATCTGGACCTGATTTGTTTTGCCTCTTTACAGATTTGTTGTAAGTTAGGAAGGTTTCATAGGTTTGAATCTACCACATGTACTTTAATGGGTAACTTCCCGTCAGAATAATTAAGAATATGAATTACGATGGACATATTCGGATAGGGGAGTTTTGTGAAGAGTAATGATATTTTGCTCACGAGTGAGTTAGAAATATATCAATGCCAAGTATGTCGGCTGTTGGATGTGATTGATGTGAATAAAGTAATTCCCATAAAAAAAAAATAGCAATATATATATTTTTTTTGTGTGTGTACCATCTGATTATATTTTAGAAGATTTTTTCCCCAAGGGTTTTGTGCAATATGCTTTGGACGTCTATTTATTTACTGTTGCATGTTGCTTTTGGTACGGATGAATGAAATGAAATGAAGGCTGGAATAGAATGATCATTATCATTTTATTGTTTAGTTAGAACAACACTAAATAGATAATGAAATGATTATTTTAATTTTGTTAGGGAATGGGAATGAAATGTCTATGGAATAGTAATAAAATGGATTTTCATTCTCTTGTAATGAAATTATTGCTTTAAAATACATACCATTCCATTTCAGGTTAGCGTACCTAAGGGTAATAACAGGGTAATCTTCCCAAATTTTTTATATTTGAAGTGCTTATTAGTAAAAATATACTCCCTCCGTCCCAATTTATAACCTTTTAGGGAATTCAATTTTTTAGGATGATTACTTTTAGCACTTTCTATTGTATTGGTAGTGAATGAAATATTAACATTATTCATGGTACCGTGTGATCATTTATATTTTAGATGTTTTATAATCTCAATACTTGAAGGTTAAATTAATTAATGGACAAAATAAATTGCATTGCACTTAAATTGGGATGGAGGACGTATATTATTTTTGCGGCTTAATATTTTTTGGAACTTTAAGACATGATTTTACAGGGTGGTTTTGTATTTTGCATTGCTGTTCTAGTTATGTATGACAGATTGTTTTACTATGGGTTTGCTGCATTTAGGGCCTTGAATAAATATGCATTTAAGCGATTACGCCTTGAATATATGTGTATGTATATGTATATATAGTATATACATACCCGTTAGAAATGTTTGGTTAAACAGTAAAGTTTGGCTAACTTCTGTCCATTTTTACAAATAATTTTCTTCAATTATATTTTGCATGGAAGATCCTTTGTTGTAATATACTCCAACAGTTAGGCTCTTTATTTCTCAAAAGACAACACTGCACTTTCTTATTGAGGACACTTGAGTCTTTTTTCCTTATTCAATTGCGTAATTAAAAAATCAAGATATATACTATTTGACGTCAGGCTCTACAAAAATTTGCAAATTCGTATCTTTAGTTTTTTTAAAATTAATTTCTAACCAAAAAATTTGAAACAAGATAAGGAACTTTACTAATTTAAGTAATTTTTAAATTTTTTGTCAATATATTGTAAGAAAGGAAGGTGGTTTTATTCAACTTCTTTAGTATGTTTATGAGAAATAAGGTATTTCTTACTGTAAAAAAGGTTTAAATTAAGTATAATAGGTTAATTAATTTAAAACATGGTAGTTGCAATTTCATTTTTTTTCCATCTCTATAATTAGAGAAAAACCGATATAAAATTAAGCTAAATGGCATAATTGATATTTAGGTAAGTGAAAATACAATAAAAATAATTTAATAGGAACTAAAATTTTAATAAAAGAATATAATTCTCTTAGCATTTTATTTGTCCTTAATTACACTAAATTGGTACTTCAAGGAAGTTAGTTACGAAAAAGCAATAGGTCAGGGGCTTTTTTGCACTTTTTCCAGAAAAAAATGAACATGATTTATCTTTCGTTTTTCGTTTTTCGTTTTTCATTTTATATGAGTTAAAATAACTTAAAAAGTGAGTAGATAAAAATAAAAATGGCATAGAATTTTTTTAATGCATCTCCCAAAGGAAAAAAAATCGTCTCCACTTATCTCTCATTGTTTTATGTCAAGTGAGGGCCCACATAATTTCAATTGTTAAGATTTAGGCTTTCGCCTCACATTTTCTCCCTTATATTGGGAATCCCAACTTTTGCAGCTTACCTAAATGAAAAGAAAGATACTCATTTATATCATAAGGTAAAATTGATATAACAAAAAATATATATAATATATTAAAATATAGGGTAATTTGCAGTCAGACCCCCAGAGGTTTGGGTCAATTGCAACCAGAGGCTGGTTAATACTTTTTCGGTCCCATAACCCCTTGAGGTTTCAATTTCGTTGCAATGACACCCCTGAGTTGGTGAAATGACTAGAATGTCCCATTAATTGTTTCACTTATTACATTAGGGTAATATATGAAGTGTGAAATTACTCATATACCCAAACACTTCACCCCTTTGAAATTACTAATTACACTTCCACCCCTTATTACAAAATATATATATTACGAAAATTACAATTTAATTTTTTTTCCTTTATAAAATTCTAAATAAACACATAAAATTCGAAACAAACATATAAAATTCGAAAAAATATATAAAATTTGAAACAATATATAAAATTAAAAAAAACATATAAAATTCGTAAACAATATATAAAATTTGAAAAATATATAAAATTCTAAAAAATATATAAAATTCAAATATATATATATATAAAGTGTGACTGAAGTTTAAGTGGACAAACCTCAGAGTCATTAGCCAAGGTAACAGATCATCTCCAGCTCTCTGCAGAGCTATTTCAATGGCCACGATGGCGACACATGCCCCACGATGGTGACCGAAATCGGAATCGAACCGATACTTTATTAAAATATTTTAATCAAAATTAAATATATTAAAATTTGGATCAAAATTAACGGTTCGGTTCCGGTTCTCATTTTTAAAGAACCGAAAGTATCGGTTCGATTCCAGTTTTGGTCGGAATCGAAAGTGAACGCATCGTGAATATATTAATATTTGAATCAAAATTAACGGTTCGGTTCCGGTTCTCATTTTTAAGGAACCGAAAGTATTTGTTCGATTCCGATTTCGGTCAGAATAGGAAGCGAACCGGACCATGTGCACCCCTAGATTTGGGTACCAAGGGACCCTTTAATCGATATAGTTATCCTAAAATATATGATATTTTTACATGGCATTTCATTATATGTGAATGAGTCAAATTTATAATGGGATCCGATTATATTTGCACTAACAAACACAGTAAATAATAATGTCATTCTATCAATTTTGTTATAAGAAATACTAACTCTTACTGAAACGTTAATGCAATGAATCGAACTAAATTATTTTTTTCGATTTGGTTCCGGTTCTTGCTATCACTTTTTAAAAATTAAAAACATTATGTATCCAAATATAATATAATTATAAATTAAATTTAGTATCTCAGTTATTACAAATCCAAAATCAATTGTATAATTAGTGAAATAAAAATAATTATTTAAAAATTACATCTCTTAAAATTATAACCTTATAATTATTTACTTATAAATTTTAAATTATATAAGTAAAAATATAATATTAATAAAAAAAAAAAAATTGAATTAAAAAAAATTGATTCGGTTGGGATTTCGTTCGGTTCTATATGGTTAAAAACCGGAACCGAACCTAAAAATTCGGTTATTAAATTTTTAGAACCGAACCGAATCAAACCATCGGTACCGGTCCGGTTCTTTAGTTCTTTCCTAGATGTGGAGAAAAAAATGGGATATAATTTCATTTTTGAAAATATATACGCACTTATGCATATAGTATAATCTGATACATATATATATATTATAAGAGAGAGAAATTATTAATTTTAGACGCACTTGTAATTATAAAATTAATAAATTCTTTCTCAACTAATGATCACTTATACATGTAGTATAATCTGATATATATATATATATATATATATATATGTGGGCCCCTCACTTGACCTAAATTAGGTGAGAGTTAACAGGAGACAACATACTACCTAAACCATCCCTAAAATTTATTACTTTTAACATGTGACATAAATAATGTGAGAGGATTTGAGATGACAACGGTCGGGTTTGAGACAAGTTTGGCCAATATTATTACCATCTCATTTATAAATTACTAATACCAAATTCATCACAAACTCGCGACGGGCTGTAATCGATAATACTATTACCATCTCGTCGGTATAAACAAGTTTCATCGGTTGTACTAAATTATTTATAATAAATTAGAAGCACAGTTGATTTATTAAATTATTTGATGATAAATTAAGTTATAATGCGTTTGATAACAAATTAAGTTATAAACCAAGTATCTCTCTCTTAGTCTAGGCATATATTCTGCTTTACTTTATAAACCAAATATCCCACATATTTAGACAAATAAATGTATATATACGTATATTAACTGAAATTCTTCCAAAAAAAAAATATATATATATAGATATCAGCACCAAGAATCAGATTAATGAATTATATATAGACAAAGACGCATATATATATATATATATAATTAATTAAAATTAAAATCATAAACGGGTCGGGGTCGTGTTACCAACGAGTTTTAATTTTGGATACCAAACCCGTCCCAATCTGGTTGAGACGGGTCGGAATCCGGCCAGGTCAGACCATTTTGCCATCCCTAAAGAGGATAAGTGGAGACGACTTTTTTGCAATATAAGATGGGCATTTAGATATAGGGTTATTATCATTAAACCCCCTAATTTCATATTTTAATTACAAAATTCCTTGACGTTCACAATATTATCTGAGATTTCAAATTTTAATCAAATATCTCTCTCCTCCCAAAATCAAATAATTTTTATGTTGAAATGACTTAAATGCCCATGATATAAAATTATCCTTTATGGATAATTTACACAAAATCCCCTGAGATTTAAAATTTTAATCAAATCACCCCCTGAAATTCAAAAAGGCCCTAAAAATTTCATAATGCTCATAAATTGATTAATAAATAAAATAAATAATAAAATACAATATTATACGTATTTCATAAATAATACAATAAATAAAAAATCTTTCAAACTACCAATTAATGCCGAAATGTTAAAAAACAAATTAAAACAAAAACAAAAATCTAATTGTCAGTAAAAATATATTTTTATATTTTGAACTTAATTTTTTTATATTTTATCCTAATAGGTAGTTCAAAAGATTTTGTTTTTTATAGAAGGCCTCAGTCTAATTTATTTTTTTATAGAAGGCCTCAATTTCATCTTTTCGTTTTTAAATAGGTAGTTCAAAAGATTTTTTTTTTCATTTTTAATTGGTAATTCGAAATATTTTTTTATTTATTGTATTATTTATGAAAGATATATATATATATATATATATATATATATATATTGTATTTTAAATTTTGTTTTTCATAATTTACTATAAACAAATATTTTTTGATTTATTCCAAAATAAAAAATAGCAGCAATTTTTTTTTTGTTAAACTAACTATTAGGGTAAAATATAAAAAAATTAAATTCGAAACATAAAAATATATTTTGAACTACTAATTAGATTTTTGTTTTTGTTTTAAAATATTTTTTAACATTTCGACATTAATTGATAGTTCGAAAGATTCTTTTATTTATTGTATTTATTATGAGCATTATTAAATTTTTAGGGGCTTTTTGAATCACATGGGGTATTTGATTAAAATTTTAAACCTCAGGAGGTTTTATGTAAATTATTAATAAAATGATAATTTTATGTCATAAACATTTAAGTTATTTTAATATAAAAATTGGTTGTTTTTGGGAGGAGAGGGGTATTTGATTAAAATATAAAATATCAGGGGGTTTGTGAACTTGAGGGGGTTTAGTGATGAAAATCTGAAACCTAAGGGTGTTTTTATGATAATAACCCTTTAGATATAATATATTAAAAACAGTATTAGCATTTGTTTCTATTCGGTGAGTACTCTCCGTATCTTTTGTATTTTTATTTTTCTTTTGCTTTATGGTCGCTTTAGGGTTATTGTAATGTTCAATTCTTGTCTTATATCTTTAATGTTCTCTAACCCTGTTTGGTTGAACTTTTTGTTTTTTGTTTTGCGTTTTTTTTTTTTATTTATCAATTTTTACGTTTTGTTTTTACTATAGAAAAACAAAAAGCAAATACCATCATTTTTAGGAAGTACCAAAAAGCTGTCTTTTTTTTTGTTAATTTTTTGCACTGTTCATTAAAATTCACTAAAAAAAAAACTATTTTTGTTTTTTTTTTCTTTTACAAATCATACAGCAAAAACATTAGTACCAAATGTGCTTTCAATTTAGACTCACAACACTCCATAAAAAAAAACATATACTTCTGCTTTGTAAAATCCATAGTACAAAAGCAAAAACACAAACCAAACGGCTCGTAGTCCATCTTCAATCACAAAGAGCCACAAAATAAATTTGGGTCTGTTTGGTTCGTGTTTTTGCTTTCGTATTGTGAATTTTATAAAACAAAAGTATATTCTTTTATTGTGAAGTGTCGTGAGTCTAAATTGGAAGTATATTTGGTACTAATATTTTTATTTTTTGTTTTGTTCACTTATTTCCTCCACACATTGTTATTTTAGTGAACACTGCAAAAAAACCCAAAAAATGAAAAAAAAAAAAATCATTTTGGTATTTACTAAAACTGACAAACTATTTGCTATATGTTTTTCTACTGTAAAAACAAAACATTGAGTCAAACATGTTTTTGTTGTGAAAAAAAAAAAACACAAAACAAAAAACAAAAATGTGAACATCTTATTTAATTGATTTATTTTTTTAAGAAAATGACAATCTTGTCCTACGTTTACAGTACTTTAAGAAAAAACCTAACCTGTTTTTTTTTTTTTTTTCATCTAAGTTCTAAATTGTTAACTCTTCAAATTACATCCTTACTTAATACAAGTAACCATCAATTTATTCACAATAGAGAAAGTAATTATATTTAGGTATTCTTATGGGTCCGTTTGGATAGTCTGTTTTTTGTATTTGTTTTCTATCTTCAAATATAAAAACTGTTTTTGTATTTGTCTTTATTTTTTTTAGCAAAAAACTAAAAATAAAAAAGCGTTTGGATGAAAATTTGTATTGAAAAATAAAATGGTATTAGTGGGCGGCGGCGGTGACCGGTGGTGGTGGTGGGGGGGGGGGGGGGGGGGGCGGTGGTGGTGGGTGACTGGCGGCGGTCGGAGGCGGCGACGGTGGGGCCCGGCGGCGACCAGAGGTGGTGGGGGCCGGCGGTGGCGACTGGTGGCGGGGGATGGTGGTGGTTGGTGGCGGCGGTGGCTGACGGGTTGAGTTTTGATGATATTGTGTCGTTGTTTCACCACACCCCGATCAACAAGAATTTATACCTATTAATACTTTACTTAAAATAGTATAGCAATAAGTAGGGTCGAACCACTTTCAACTTGGAACTCGTTTTGAGACAAGGATCCAAAACTTTACTTTTCGAGATAAAAATAAAATTACTTAAAACAACTCTTGAATTATTTAATAATAAACTAAAATAACTAGATAAAATTATCAAATGGTGGAAAAAAATCTCAAGGGAAAAGAATCCACCACCCGGGTCTATACAAATAATGTTATATATTTCTATTGCAAATTCTCCTCCAACCTATTAAACATAAACATAGATATTAGTAGGCATTCTCCGTATTTCCATTAATTGGTAATCACGAAGAATCCTCCCTCTAATGTTTTGGTTTAAATAAATTGTAAATAGTAGTAGGCATTCCCCGTATTTCCATTAATTGGTAATCACGGAAAATCCTCCTTCTATTTTTTTAGTGTCCAACCTCTATTGTAAGGTTTTTGTTCATTGAGATTCATAAAATGAATACTCTCGGGACGAGAATTAAACAATACGAAATAAAATAAAAATTATTTATATCTTACCCATGGTGGCTTCATCACCCCCTTGAGAAGAGTTTTAAGCTAACATGTTGATAAAAAAATGAAACAAGGTAATAGAATAAAATTCCATTGATAGAGCAAAATTTACACAAAATATGAAAATGTACAAAAGTATTCTAAGCTCTCATTCCTCCCCACTCACTCGACTGAATTGTCAAGATATATATAGACAATTGTGTCATTAATACACATCCACCCACTTCAGAATCATCAATTCCTCTCCAACAACCTTCTCACCAACCCTATCTCTCTCATATTTAATTCTTACCTTGGCCCACCAACTCACCAACTCTCGCATATATATATATATATATTTTTTTACTTTTTCTTTCTTTCTTTTACACACATACACACGTTCACATACACTTTCACATATATATATATATATATATATATATGCATTTATTACATTCTCCCCCACCAATTCTTTATTTTTCTTCATTTTCATCCTTCTTGCTTTCTTTTTCTTTTCTTTTGCAAATCAACCCCTGCATGAAATAAAAATATATACATATGAGGACATTATGTTAGGTAAATTACTCTATTTTGTGCACTTATTAGTGGCAGAGGTGGTACCCTAAACAGTGAAAAAACTCAAAAAATAATTAAAAGTTGTATTTGGTGTTTTTACCACTTTTACACACTATTCACAGAAAACAGTTTTCTTGGGGAAAAAAAAGTGAACAGTAAACGCGTTTGCCAAACGTGTTTTTTTTTTTAACTTGGTGAACAGTAAAAAAACAAAAACTGTTTTTCCGTATCCAAACGGGGCCTATATGTTTTAGTGCTTTATAATATTACATTTTTGTGCTTCAGTTGCTTTATAATGAAGCATTATGCTTGGAATAGAAACTAATATAATTTACATTTAATTCAAAATTACTGAATATTTGGTAACGTCATTATAGTGAAAATCTTGGTGATAGTAAAAACAAGATTTGGTGTTAATATTGACCCTATTTCTAATGAGACAAAAGGGTGATATGAACATAATAAAATTGTTATGTATGTAATATGTTGATTTGCCACAACTTATTATACTTTATACATGTCCTTTTGTTTTGTTTAGTTTATTATTACTGTGTTCCTTGTGTTGTACGGACCCTAATGACAAGATTTTATTCATAAAATTTTGATTGGCCTGAAACACAATCATATGATAATTGACAATATAATTTTATTTTTTAACTACACAAAAAATAATTAATTAACAATATACATCCTTGATTCATTACCTTTCACTCAGATCACTGAACTATTTTCATTGAGATGATAATTATACTGTTATCGTGTTGTGCACCCACAAGTGCTACCAACTTAATTCAAATGAATAAGTACCACTCATGTTCTACCAACTGAAGTACAAGTGAATAACAACCATGCACCATAATTCGAATAAAAATCATCTACGTATCCCTATACAAATGATGATAGGTGAATTCATATCATTGAATGATAATTATAGACAATAATTGAAGGAACAAATTGGAGACAATTTGAGCCCCTATAATCCAACCATATAATGTTAAGGTATTTTTTTTTTGGGAACTTAAATAAATGGTTAATTTCAAGAAACCTCCTATACTATCCAGTTTAATCAACTAACTCTCACTGTGTTCACTTTATTTCCTATATTATTCAATTTTATCATTATGCCCCCTCACCTCACATTTTGAGTCAAAATGCCTAAACTACCCTCAATAGTATAAGGGATTTTAGTGAAATCAATCATTTAAAAAAATTATTTTTCGAAAATCAATTATATTTTTTGCAAAAATTATAAATTCAAAAATATATATATATATTTTTTGCAAAAAAATTACTTTTCGGAGGGAGTATATTATTTTCCAAAATATGAATTATTTTGGAAAAAATAAAATATATTTTTTGCAAAAAAATTATTTTTCAGAAAAAAATCATATTTTGGAACATAATAGTATATATTTTTCTCAAAAAAGTATTTTTTGGAAAAGATCATATTTTGGAACATAATAGTATATATTGTTCGCAAAAAAAAAAAAATTTCGGAAAAGATTATATTTTGGAACATAATAGTATATTTTTCGCAAAAAAAATCATATTTTGGAACATAATAAATATTTTTTCGCAAAAAAAAATATTTTTCAGAAAAAATCATATTTTGGAACATAATATATATTTTTCGAAAAAAAATTATTTTTCGGAAAAAAATCATATTTTGGAACATAATATATACTTTTTCGTAAAAAAATTATTTTTCGGAAAAAAAATCATATTTTGGAACGTAATATATATTTTTCGCAAAAAAACTTTTTTTCGGAAAAAATTTATATTTTGGAATATAATATGTAGTTTTTCGTAAAAAAATTATTTTTCTGAAAAAATCATATTTTGGAACATAATATATATTTTTTGGAAAAAATTCATATTTTGGAACATAATATATACTTTTTCGGAAAAAAAAATATCATATTTTGGAACATAATATATATTTTGAAATTTATAGTTTTTACGAAAATTATAATTTATTTTCGAAAAATAATTTTTTTAAGGGTTGATTTCAGTGAACCCCCTTATACTATTAAGGGAGGGTAGTTTAGACATTTTGACTCTAAATGTGAGGAGGAGGAGACATGTTTATGAAATTGCATAGTATAGGGGGCAAAATAGATACAATAGAGCTTAGTTGATTAAATTGAATAACATATCTGGTTTCTTAAAGTTAACCCTTAAATAAATTGTATAATGCAAGTGTTACAGCTATAAAAATAGAATTTTTACTTGGAGTTGTGCGATATAAAAAAATAATGTAGGATGAGTACTACACTTTCAGAAGTTTAAACCTAGTAGTAGTTATATTATATTTGAGAATATATATATATATATATATATATGAAAATGATCTTATAATTACCGGTGAACTAAAACAATTCATACACACTAGCCGTAGGACGTGATTACTGAGTGTTTTTTTTTTTTTATGATAATTGTTTTATTCACGGCACTTATATACAACGATTTATATGTTTGGTGTGTATAATTCTTACTCACAAATGAATAAAAAATCATTACTCATGAGTTACCAAAAAAAAAAAAAAACATTACTCATGTGTGTACGTATGTATGTATATATATGTATGTATATATATATATATATATATTAAGTAAACGAAAAGAAGAAAGTGATCTATTCGTTAGTGTTATGTACGCAAGTATAATGAAGTATTACTGTATACAAAAAGAAAAAAAGTGATCAATTTGCTTGTGTTATGTACATATAACTGTGAAAGGATATATATGATTCACCTTTTTATACTTCCTCAATAATTTAATTAAAAGAACTTTGATTTCTAGACGATAATGAACTATAATTGTTTTGTTTTCATATTTCTTTTCTTTATAGTTTCTTATTGTTTTTTATTTTTTTGTTGGAGACTTCCTTCCTAAGGCTTAAATGAAGCCAAACAATAATCATAACTTGTTTTCTTTTTGGGCTATTATCAAGAATCCTGTGGTATAAAAAAAAATCAACTTATCCCCCTCCTATACATAAAACTCCGTCCGCGTTAACAAATTTGATAAATTTGCCTCATTCCCTACAATTTTGGACAAAACTGCCTTTGAAATTGGAGGGGGTTTACTGATAAACGATTTTGTTTTTGGTTTATGCAAAAAAAAAAAACATTAATGCCAAAATAAATTTTTTTTGGAACTACCAATTAGGGTAAAATATATAAAAAAATTAAGTACGAAATATAAAAAATATTTTGAACTACAAATAAGATTTTTTTTTCATTTTTAACTTTGTTTTTTATATTTTACTATAAACGAAAACAAAATTGATTTATGCCAAAAAAAACATTAATGCCAAAATAAAAAAATAAAATTTGGAACTACCAATTAGGGTAAAATATAAAACAAATTAAGTCCGAAATATAAAAAATATTTCGAAATACAAATGAGATTTTTTTTTTTCGTTTTTAACTTTGTTTTTTATATTTTACTAAAAATGAAAAAAAAATTGATTTAACTTTGTGTGGGAAAGGTATGAATACAATTGGAAGAATAAGATTAGTTTATGTGTGAATAATATGTGTGAGTCATTCAACAGCTAGATTGGGAAGGCAAGAGAAAAACCTGTAATTTATATGTTTGAAAAGATTAGGAGGTAGTTGATGAGAATGTCTCAAAAGATGAGAGACAAAACTGCAAATTGGGAAGGCTTGTTGTGCCCAGAAATTAAGAAAAAATTGGTGGAGAATTATAAGGATGTTAGGAGCATGTATGTAGATTATGCAGGAAACAACTAGTATCAAGTTGATAACACGAACTACCATAAAGTTAGGGTGTCTGATTATGTTAGTGTGAAAGATAGGACATGTTCTTGCAATAAGTGGAACGTGAGTGGGATTCCTTGCAAGCATGCAGTAGCAGTTGAACTATTTAGGAAAGAAGATCCAGAAAGTTATGTTAGCACTTACTTTCACAAGGATGCTTTCCTTAGGTCTTATGGACATGTAATTATTCCAGTGTGCTTGAGAGACATGCAGAGGGAGGTTGGGACTGCTCCAATATTACCTCCTCCACGCGGAGTACAACCTGGAAGACCAAAGAAAAATAGGAAAAGAGGTCCAGGTGAAGCTCCAAAAGGCAATAAGAAAAAAACATTGAGGTGCAACAAATGTTTGGATACGGACCACAATGCATGCACATGCAAGGCTATAACTTCAACATAAAAAAAATCTAAGGGTAAAGGTGGAAGACCACGAATCCAAAAGGGTACTGGTGGTGTAGGAGGTGGAAGGGAGGATCCCAATGTGGCTGGTGCATCCGGTAATATTGGTGGAAGAGAAGGTGAATGTGTTGATGCTGGTGGTGGTTCTGTGAGAGTTGCACCAACAATAGCTCCAATAGATTTTGCAGCTGCTAAGGGCTGAAGGTATTGATGTTGCTGGTGTGAGGGTTGCACTTCACTCACAGTTATAGGTTTACATCGCATTTGTTACATTTTATTAAGTTGCATTACATTGCATTAGGGTACTAACTCTGTATTATTTTTTATTATATAGGCTTCAACATCTACACCCCATGTGGAAGTTTCTTTAACACATCCTTTGAGTCGGAATTGAAGCAAAGTTGGTCAGAAAGCAAACTTTTTTGGAATTTGTAATGTTTTAAACATGTTACAATTTTGTAGGTTAGGTGATGGTTGCAAGCATTCCATGGCTCATTTTGTGAAGCATTCTATTGTGAAGAAACAATGTTGGTTCTATTTTTTTGTGAAACATTCCATTAAAACAGAAATGAATGTTAGCTCTTATTTTGTGAAGAATTCCATTATTTTTTGAACTGTTTTGGTCTTTTTTGTAAAACAGTATTGGGTTGCAATGTATTTAGTGAACCATGGAGAGGGGAATGGAATGTACTTGGTTATTTTATGTCAATATTGGATGTACTTTGTCACTTTTTGTGAACATCAAGTTGATTTTCTCAATGGGTATATTGTATACATTATAATGCTCTTAGAATGTACTTGGTTATTTTCTCAATGGGCAGATTGTGAACATTATAATTGTAAAGGGGGATTCGCGTTGATATAATCCGCTAATCCAAAGGGTACACCAAGGGAAAGTTGGAAAAGGCCAACAGGGGAAGTCGCGGATTATAAATCGCGACTTTAGGGTATCTCTAGATGAGATCAGGCACGCGATAAACACTCTACAAATAGGTGATCATTGAGGATTGACAATGGGGGTCATAGCCAAAGATCAAGCTTCGCGACCCTATGAGTTTATCGCGTAGGGAGTGTTATTTTGACTGGCCTAGGGAAATACTTTGGGATGGTGAATAGTGGGTTGCGACCTTATTCATCAAAATCACTCAAAGTAAAGTACCTAGAATGCGTTTAATAATGCTTAGGGTCATGTAAATGGAAGATATGTATAAAAGGACATTACCAAGGAAAACTATGACAAACAAATAATGGAATCCGCGGATCAGTAACATACTTGATCGCGGATTGGTAATGTCGCGGATTGTACATCGCAACTTGGGTTTAAATTATGGAGGCTAAAACGCGGATCTAACTCGCGGATTGACATGATGATGTGGCAATAACTTATGCCTGAACGAGCGCCTATAAATAGGGGATCAATGATTCAATTCAGGGGACTTTTTGGAGACTAAGGGAGAGAAATTTCTAGAGAGAGAAAGTATTTCACATTATTTTTGTAGCTATTATTTTCTCTTCTATTTCTCTGTAAAACAATCAAAAGCAATAAAAGCATAAGTACCATTATTTGACTGACTCACTTGTGTGGAAACTATCTCTAAAATCATTTACATTGAACCCCTACATTAAAGGCGACTTCGCTGGGGACGAGATATCTTCTGCACAAGTTGAGCCTCGTCAAACTCGTCGGAGAGGTCATCCACCGACCCGGCACACTGAGCACGTTGAAGAGGAAACAACAACACAGACACAAGGAGGTGAACCAATCCCACCAGCACGGAAACAACGTCATCGCGCAAATGCTAGAGCGGCTCAGACAGATATTCCCTCGATAGCAGAACCAGTACAGACTTCACCAGAATTGCCATCAGCTCTGCTGCAAACTCTTCTCAGTATTCAAGAAACGCAAAAGGCCATACATCACTTCATGGAGGCCTCTCGCGTTTTGGTACCAAATCTGGAATCACCACGGATGAATAATGATACCTTGCGAGAAATATCAGCATAGGAGTTTTTTCAGAAGGCATCGCGAGCGCGAACAGAGCCACTGGAGAAAGAGTCATATATCACTAAGGAGCAACTATGGGCTATCTTGAACGAGAAATATAAGATAGAAGAAGTGGAAATTTCCCCACCATACCATCCCAGTATTATGGCTTTACCTTATCCTGAAGACTATGGAACACCAAGCTTCCATCAATTTGACGGCAAAAAGGGAAATGCAAGAGAACACATATCCAAGTTCGCGGATGCTCTAGGACCCCACATAAACGATGATTATTTGAAACTTAGAGAATTCTCCAAGTCTCTAACAGGAACTGCATACACATGGTATACTGGTCTCGTTCCGGCTTCAGTATCCAGTTGGACGGATATGGTGATCAAGTTCTACACCAAGTTCTTTCAGGAAGACGAAGAGGTCTCAATGATTTCACTTATAAGGCAAATGCAACGTTTTGGGGAAGAGACGGAAATTTATGTCAAGAGATTTTGCAAGGCTGCTTTACAGTGCCATGAACCAATTTTTGAGCTTCAATTGATCAAGATTTGTATAAAAGGAATGCTGTGAAAATATAGAGTGCATTTGGTTAATCACGAGTTCAAAACTTTTTCTGCACTTGTTGATAATGCACGAAGATTGGGAGAAGTTTTGGCTCCCCTGACATGACCAAATATTAGTGTTAGGCGAGTGGCAATGGTAGCAGCAACGCAGAATGAAAGGCCCAGGGAAGAGCGTGCTAGGAGATCTGAACTACCTCATTTGCCTTTTAATGAAAATGAAGCAGTTGCTTTGCTAAATCAATGGATTGCAGATCATGTCATATCGCTACCTTCAGTGCAAAGGGTGCAGACAAGAGAGAAATGGATGAAGAACAACTACCGCCCTTATTACAGGTCCGTTAAGCATTCCCTGATTGGATGTTGGAAATTTCGCGGATTGGTACATCGGAAAATAGCATTAGGTGACTTGGAAGTGGCAAATAATGTAGTTAATGAGCCCTTCCCTGCACATGTGGCTATAGTAGCCGTCAGAGACAATACTGAGGATACGACAAAAGCCGTCAAGTATGAATGCCCATCTACGTGTGAAGTAAATGAAGATGCTAAGATAGACGTTTTCTTCAACGAGCTCCCAATAAAGGAGCATGTGAAAGAGTTCTTAAAAGAACAAATAGTTGCCGCTCTTAATCAAATTATAGTGATTCCACAGCATGAGAAAACCTCCAGTTATATTTTCTGAAGTAGACAGACAAGTGCCATTCTTCCAAAATCGACCCCTATATGTACCAGCTATTGTGAATGGTCGAGAGATGAAACGAGCTTTTTTGGATGGAGGAGCGTCAATCAACTTAATCCCGTTGGCCACTTTGCGGATGATTAATTTTCCTGAAAGCGAGATTGTAAATCATACCATAGCAGTTACTGATTTCAACGAAGACCAGTAGGCCACCATGGGATTCGAGATATTGGATCTTAAAGTTGGGAAAATCAGGGGGCCTACCAAATTTCATGTCATCAAAGGGGAACCCTCGTATCAGTTATTGCTGGGAAGACAATGGTTACATGCATACGGTGTAGTACCATCATCCTATCATCAGGTGATGAATGCCAATTGGGGAGAGAGAATAATGACTGTGAAGGCATCTAAGAGCCCTTTTTGCGCATCTGAGGCCCACTTTGTAGATATAGTCTATTTCTCAGTATACAGTGAGGAAGACGGACCCGACATTTTTACTACACCATTACCGAAATGGGATGAATTGGAAAATGGAGGTTCAACTAAGCAGAAACTCAAAGAAGTGTGCTGGTCGCAAGTCAAGATGCCCGACGAGCGAGTGGTGTACAAATTGTGACGGGATTGGGGGTCAGAAGATTGCACAGTTGACACTAATCCCGGGACAGATAAGGTTGAACAAAGAAAACTTGACACTGATCCTGAAACACTGAAAATGGATCCGCGACCGGAGCATGGTTTGTGTGAAGTGGACATAGGCGACGACACAGTTTTGCGACCTACCTTCATAAGCAGTACACTGCTCAACGAAACTAAGAATTCTCTAGTAGAATTGCTCAAGGAGTTTCGGGATATTTTTGCTTGGGATTATAGTCAAATGCCGGGACTCAATATGGGATTAGTAAGCCACCACCTCTATGTGCATTCCGCATTAGAGCCAAAGAAGCAAAAATAATGAATATTTCATCTGGATCTGGAAGTACAGATTAAGGCAGATGTGGAAAAATTATTGAAAACAAGGTTCATCAAGCCAACCCAACATCCGACATGGCTCACAAATATTGTGCATGTGAGAAAGAAGACTGGGCAGATCCGCGTATGTATAAACTATCGCGATCTCAATAAATCCTGCCCAAAGGATGACTTCCTTCTACCCAACATTGACACCATGGTGGATGCAACCTCAGGACACGAAATTTTTTCACTAATGGATGGATTCAGCGGGTATAACCAGATTAAGATAGCACCGGAAGATGCTGAGAAAACTGCTTTTCGCACCCCAATGGGGAATTTCCAATATACGGTCATGCCATTTGGACTTAAAAATGCTGGGGCTACATATCAACGCGCCATGACAGCTATATTTCATGACTTGATGCATAAAACTGTGGAGGACTATGTGGATGATTTGGTGGTAAAATCCAGAGCCGTGCAGGATCATGTGGGTGATTTGAGAAAAGTACTACAACAGTATCCCGAGTATAATTTGAAGATGAAACCCACTGAAATGCGCTCTTGGAGTACCAGAAGGAAAGTTCTTGGGGTATGTCGTACATCAACATGGATTGATATGGACCCAACAAAGGCTAAGACAGTATTGGATATGGCTCCACCCATGACTCGCAAAAATGTTGAAATTTTTTATGGGGAAAATATCTTATCTGAGGAGGTTTATCACAACACTGACAGAGGTTACTCACCCACTCATGTCTTTGTTGAAAGAAAAGTCTGTATATAACTGAGGAGAAGAACAACATAAGGCCTTTGAAAAAATCAAGAGGATTTTAGCATCGCTAAAAACGATGGTAGCGCCAGAGTCAGGGAAACCATTGATAATGTATCTTACTTCCACCAATAAGTCTGTAGGAGCTCTGTTGGCCCAAGAACATGAAGGGGAAGAGAAACCTATTTACTATATCAGTCGAGTACTCAAGGGACCAGAGTCGCGATACACATCGCTGGAAAAACATTGCCTCGCTTTAGTATTCGCGACTCAGAAATTCAGACACTATTTACTGGCACATCCATTGGAGCTAATCACCAAAAGTGACCCCATATGGTATCTACTCACAAAGCCCATACTCAGTGAAAGAATTGCTCGATGGTTGTTAGCACTATCTGAATATGAGATCACATGCTGTAGACCAAAAGCAGTAAAAAGTCAGGCCTTGTCAGATTTGCTAGCTTTATTTCTTGGGGGAGCTGAGCCCAAAGTGGAGGAGGTGGGAGTAGCGAGTACGGCACAAAGCGTGGAATTCACTTTAGAATTCGATGGTTCATCCACAGAAAAGGGAGGTGTGGCCGGTTTCGTGCTAATGAATGGTGAAACAAAAGAAGAATTAGTCATGGCTTACAAACTTGATTTTCCTTGTACTAACAACATTGCCGAGTATGAAGGGTTAGCGCTGGGATTGATGATGACTCAGCAGTTAAAGGCAAGAATACTTCACGTAAGAGGAGATTCCAAACTGGTCATTAAGCAGGTTAAAGGGGAGTATGCTGTCAAAGAACCCCATCTGGTATCTTACAAAACTGCCATCCGTCAGATGATAGAAAGCTTTGAAATTGTGAGTTTTCAGCACGAGCCGCGAGAGGGCAACCGACAATCCGATGCATTGGAAATATTGGGTTCGTGACTACATTTCCAGGGAATAGAGTCTTCTGTGCAAGTAGTGCGAAGAACCAACTCTGTGGACAGTAGCGGGAAGAAATCAGAGGTGTATGAAGAACATGATTGAAGAGCACATATAATACAAACACTACTAAAAAATGATAACAATGCCTTGAGATGGGAATATCAGATCCTAAAAGGAGTGTTATATTACAGAGCAGCCGGAGCGATTCTAGCCAGGTGCGTGGCAATAAACGAGATAGGAGAACTGTTATAGAAAACCCACAAGAAAATATGTGGTTAAGCGGATGTCAGTCTCTATCGAGTTTTGCAGCGAGAAGGTTTCTTTTGGCCAAGTATGAAGGATGATGCAGTGAAGTTGCAAAGCAGTTGTCAGAACTGTAATGCATACCCGTCCGCGAACGAAGATAATGTGGCAGACATGGTAGATTAGCGGGACAAATATGTGCATTATATAAAAGAAGGGGTTTTGCCTAAAGGAGATCACCCACGGTTCAGAAAATTAGCCTCACGATTCGTCTTACAAGAGGGAAGATTGTTCTGCAAAAGTTTTGAAAGAAAACTGATGAGATGTGTAAGCAAAGAAGAGGTAAGAGAAGTGTTGAAACAAACTCACGAGTTTGGTCACCAAGGCCCTAGAAAAATGTTTCAACAACTACTATCATCCGGGTATTACTGGCCAACAATGGAAAGGGACTGTGGTGATTTTGTCAGGAAATGTCATGTATGTCAGGTGCACGGGGATCTTATTCATGCTCCGGGAATTGAATTACATAGTTTGGCTACCCCCTGGCCTTTCCACACTTAGGCACTGGACATAATTAGACCAATCACGCCGCAGGTTCAGGGACATGCATGGGTTTTAGTGGCAACTGAATTGTTCACAAAGTGGGTGGAAGCTATCCCACTACGACGGACGACAGCAAACAATGTGGTTTGATTCATAAAGGAAAACATCATTTGTCGATTTGGGATACCGAATGTGGTATTGTCAAACAATGGGACTCCTTTTGTTAATAGTAAAGTCGCGGATTTGTTGGGGATATACTCAGTAATTCATCACAAGTCCACGCCTTACTATCCAAAAGGAAATGGACAAGCTGAAGCCTCTAATAAAGAAATAATTCGAATCCTGTCCAGGTTGGTACATGATAATCAAAAGAAATGGGTGGAAGAATTTCCAATAGCACCGTGGGCACATCGAACTGCATACCGGAGTGCGACAAATATGACCCCTTATGCATTGGTCTATGGAGTAGAGGTTGTGCTACCTGCGGAGCTAGAGGTTGCTGCTAAAACACTGGCATGCAAAAGCAGTTTGGAGGACAGATTATTGGAGATAGAAGAATTGGAGGAAATAAGGGCAGAGGCATTTACAAATCAGAAAGAATACAATAAGCGACAAGCAAGGAGCTATAACAAAAAGGTACGGTACAGATTATTCAAAGAAGGAGACAGAGTGCTGAAAGTACTACCAGCAATCATGAGGGGACAAATGATAAGGAAATTTGAAGCTAAGTGGGAAGGTCCATATGTAATTGTAAGCGAAAGAAGTAGTGGGTATTATAGGATGGAACATGAAATTACCCGTGAAAAAGCAGGACCACTCAATGTAAAATGGATAAAGTTATACCAATCTTAGATACGTATACACATGAATAATAAAATGTACAATTGCAACACAAAATATATGGAGATTTTATATATAACAATAAATGTGTATTCATACATCAAAAACAATTACTAGTACAAATCACGGCTAACAGGAGAGGAGATATGGAGATTTTCATGTTCCTCTTGTAACTCGCGGGAACATATTGAATGTTCTGCGGATTCCTTTAGCCTAAGGGTATATTGTTCTGCAGCAGTTAAAAGAGCGCGGGCTTCCTCCACTCTTGATATACTGGTTTAGTACTTAGTAAAAGCTTTGACTTCAGCATAATGCTTTGCATACAAGCGCTCCACCTTTTCCAGATGAACTTCCCACCAAGTCACGTCCATTTTCATGTTCTTCCAATCTTTGATGCGAGCGCGACAAAGAGGCAAAGTTGTGGAGGTAAGATCTCGTATACAAGTGGTCATCAATAAAGCAAAGGTATCCGTGATCATGTGCAAGAATATTGGTTGGAGAAGTGGATCATAAAGCTCTATAGTAGCAAACGTCTCTGGATGGCTACTATAAACACGGTCCAAAATATCCATATCGCCTGGATAACATAAGAAATTACACCAGTAGACTTGATGCTACTGAGGATGATTTTGATCTATAGGCGCGGGTAGGGTGGCAGGGATTGGTGAATTGGTTTGTGGAGGAGGGGGTTGATGAGGTTGCATAGGTGGCTGTTGAGGGTGAATGGGAAGGAAAAAAGACTCAGAATTGGGGAAAGTAAGATTTTTCAAAGTGTTTGGGGGTGAGAACTCATTGAGAAGTGCTTCTGGATCTTGAAATGCGTATTCTGGAAATAATGAATCAGGACTTTTGTGCGAATTACTTGCAGTAAAAATAGAATTATCAACACGGAGTTAGTGCTATGAAACCGAAAATTTAATTCAAAAGAAGTTTACTAAATAAACAAAGTTACCTTGTTTCGCGGAAGGAACACGATCCGCGCCAACGGAGGATTCAACAATTGTATCTATATCAGCCACGAGGCCCCCGAAAAGTGATCTTTGGAGTTGTGGCCCATCTTGTAAAGTAGCAGCTATCTCAGTAGCGATATCGCCAATAAGAGGTTCCATGTGCCGAACATCTAAATCCTCGCGATCAAGAACTACATCACCCTCAGAAATAGAAACTAAAGGATCAGGCACTTTCGCGACCCTTCCCTCTAGAACAGGGTTATCATCACTTCTTTCAAAATTCTATGGCAGCTTCGCGGTTTCATTTGGCCCCGTGGAACAAGGATTTGTTTGTTTCGCGGTTTGGTTATCATCGACTGAGTCCGTATTTGTCTGAACATCCTCAGGAAGGGGTCTACTTTTAACATGATGCGAAGGACCCTCGCGGTTAAAAGTAGAAATAGGGAGATCATCCCCTTCATCTGAGTCATATAACAGACCCTTCTCGTGACTTTAGACAGAGTTTGTGCTTCCTATCCTTGATTTGGAAAGTCTGAAAGGATAATAGACACCTCGCGATCAAAAGCGTTAAGGGAAAGATCAGCTTCCTGATTCGCACCCTCCTCAGTATCGTGACCTGAAAAATGATAAAAAAAAATACTATAAGCATGAAAGAAGCAAAGAATGATGGAGGATAGGTTAGCTTTATCAATCAAAAGGTACATGAGAATAGGGGATCTGAAGCATGAATATCCCCCACGGCCCATGCGACTGTATCAAGCAAATAATTCGTTTTTACTCGTGGTGAGGACTCCTCTACTCACGGTAAGAACTCCTCCACTCGTGGAGAAGACTCTTCCACTCGCGGAGAGGAGGATTCGACTTCGCCTTGATAAGCATCTGCGGTTTCATCTTCGCCTTGATATGACTGAAAAGTAAGAGGTTCAACTCCGAATCTGTCAGAAGAAGGGACCAAAGCAGAAGGATTTGACGTTCTGCGAATAAAGGGAATATTGTTTACCTCATCATATTTAGAAGTATGTGTAGTGGTTTCCAGAATTCGAGCTCTTTGATCTCTTCTTCTTTGAGACAAAAGGATATAGTCCAAGGCATCATTCACGTTAATCTCGCTCTACGAACCTCCTCTGAAGGAATCATCCGCGTTTGGGCAATCTGAGGGATGAGTAACCCGAATGTTCGGAGGTGATGTAGCAGTGGAAGTCGCGGATCTCTAAAATAAAAAAGCAATAAAGATAAATTAGTTGGTACCAGTGATTGAAGATAAGAATAAGAAAATACAAAGTTGCGAGAGCATTACCAATTTTTTTGAAATGGGTTCCTCGCGAGATGGAATGGCGGTAGGAACTTCAACGCGCTCAGAACATTTTTGGTTAGGCGCGGGATGAGGAACCTTTGATTTTCCTTTTTTATCCTTGGAAGCCTTCTGCTTCTTAGGAGCTAAACTTGAACGTACTGATACTTCATGAGGTTCGCCAATTTGATCAGAGGCTAGAAGAGCAAGTTTGTTATAACATCCACGGGAGTCGTGAGGTTTATGAAGTTTGAGAGAGGAGTCTCCTGCGAATACGTTTACAGGAACGACTGGCCTGGGAAGACCCATCATGAAAGTTTGGAAATCTGTTGTAACTTGGAGCCAGAAGTCTACATAGATCGCGGTCCGACCACCTGCCCGAGATCGCGCAGGAATGAAGATTGCAAAAGAAAACTCTTGGTGTTTCTTTTCATACTCCTCGCGAAAGCTCACCAGTGCCACATCATAAAGGTCAGGAGAACTACCTGAAGGAGGAACAACGTATACGGGAACTGCTTGCTCAAAACCCAATTGACGAGCCACACGCGAAGGATTGTAGACTGTAACTCGTGAGAAAGACTCGTAAAAAATGGGTAGACAACACTCAAATGATGAAGCGGCAAAAATGAGTTCTTTATGGTGTTGATAACCATAAGCGGTCTGCTACTCCATGGGGTAAAAAGAAGGGAAATAGATGCCATCCAGAGGAATTGAATAGGGTCTCCATGAAAAATGACGACCGAAGTCAATAAAATCTTCAAGTCATTTAGTAGAAAGAAGGCCAGACCAGCGGGCAGCTCGCGATCTGGGACCAACAGTTTCAGTGTTTGAGGATGAAAGAAAATGGAAAGGTTTGGGGGCATACTTTGGGAATCTTTCAAAACTAAATAACATAAGGAAAATGCAAGGAATGTGGGTGCTAATATCATATCTACCAACTGATCTTAAAAAATTGTTTGACAAAGTATCTAATTGGGAATAAAGAGTACCCAAAAAGAGGGGAGCTAAGGGAAGACGGATGCCCCACGACGCTATGGAAGCCATCAAAAACACTAGTTTATTTGGCCCATCTTCGGGACGTCCTTGGAATATGTAACGGTCCAACCAATAGGCTAAAAAACCTGCCAGTTCATATTCACCGTTGAATTCAGGGTCGGGTACAGATTCGCGGTCTTGATCGCGGAGGAGAGGCAGCTTCAGTTCATACTCTCTAAAGAAAAGATGGCACCAGTTGGACTTGAGATTTGCACTTCTTACAATGGGAGCCTCATCAAGTATGGAGCCATCTTTGAAACGACTACCCCTTTTCGCGGCATAGGCCGTACAAGATTGAAGATGCGAATGAATCGCCTGGTCTTCTTCGTCGAAAGGAAGTGCATCGAGGGGTCGCGAATAAAAAATGGGGAGCCTTAACAACACGTAAACATCTTCCAAGGTAGGGGTAAACTCTCCCCAAGATGTTATAAAAGTATGAGATAAAGAGCTCCACCGCAACACCAGAAGATTGAAAGCATCCGCGTCTCGATGGACGGACAAGTCTGAAAAATAACTCTATGGAGTCCAGCAAGCCCGCTTTTCTGAGAGTCTCGCGGTGTCTGTCCTGGCTGAGTATATGATTAGACCACATCCTCCAATGAGTAATGGGTGCAACATGCCCTTCATATTCTATAAAAAATAGGGGACATCGCCTCTTTCGATAAGTAGGCGAAGAAGGGAAGTTGGTTGAATATTGGCTAAAAGGGCTTCACCGTCAGAATGGATAAGCATTGAGTCATCAGTAATGTCTCCCACGGGAGGAAGGTTTTCAATGGAACTCCAAAAATGGTCGTAAGAGGCCTCGAAAAATGGAGCCTTCCTCCATTTTGTTGGCAGGGGAACAGATGGGATAGTCCCAGATGGGGGAACTAAGAGCTTGGGGGTAGAGGACTTGGCCATTGAAAACAGAGAAACAGAGAAGTACGGACTTGAAACTAAGACCGCGAAGGAAAAAGAGGTCTAAGGCTAAGATAATGAAGAAGGAATAACACAAAAAAGTCAGGGAAAAGGGAAATATAAAATATGGAAGAAGGAAGGAAAAAATGAAATGAAATGAACAAAGGAGGTTTATAAAGGGAGGGGACACGAAAACTTAGGAGGTGCAATTAATACCCCCGAAAGCTGAACTGACGCCAATGTTGCCGCAAATTCAAATGTCGCGGATCATAATAAGGATGATTATTGATAAATCAATGACATGTTTCAACATGGAAAAATGAGGAGAGTCATACAAAAGGTCAAAAAAACGAAAACAAGGTATGTTAAATACGTATAGACTTCCGTGAAGTCAAAAGTATGGTTTACTTTATGGTTTACTCTTTAGTACTTAACTAAGTACTAAAGTGTAAAAGGGAAAAATGTAAAGGGGGATTCGCGTTGATATAATCCACGAATCCAAAGGGTACACCAAGGGAAAGTTGGAAAAGGCCAACAGGGGAAGTCGCGGATTATAAACCGCGACTTCAGGGTATCTCTGGATGAGATTAGGCATGCGATAAACACTCTACAAAGAGGTGATCGTTGAGGATTGACAATGGGGGTCATAGCCAAAGGTCAAGCTTCGCGACCCTATGAGCTTATCGCGTAGGTAGTGTTATTTTGACTGGCCTAGGGAAATATTTTGGGATGGTGAATAGTGGGTCGCGACCTTATTTATCAAAATCACTTAAAGTAAAGTACCTAGAATGCGTCTAATAACGCTCAGGGTCATGTAAATGGAAGATATGCATAAAAGGATATGACCTAGGAAAACTATGACAAAAACATAATGGAATCCGCGGATCAGTAACATACTTGATCGCGGATTGGTAATGTCGCGGATTATACATCGCGACTTGGGTTTAAATTATGGAGGCTAAACCATGGATCTAACTTGCGGATTGACATGATGACGTGGCAATAACTTATGCCTGAACCAACGCCTATAAATAGGGGATCAATGATTCAATTCAGGGGACTTTTCGGAGACTTAAGGGAGAAAAATTTCTAGAGAGAGAAAGTATTTCACATCATTTTTGTAGCTGTTGTTTTCTCTTCCATTTCTTTGTGAAGCAATCAAAAGCAATAAAAGCATAAGTACCATTATTTGACTGACTCACTTGTGTGGAAACTATATCTAAAATCATTTACATCGAACCCCTACAATAATACAACATTAGAATGTACTTTGTGTGTACAATGGTTTGGTCTTTTCAATGGCCAGATTGTGAACATGACATAGTCTACTAGGGAATGCTTTTGGTCTCATAGGTATTGATTGATCACCGGTTATCTTATCTTATCTTTCTCGTATAAATTTATATTATTGGGTTTTATTTTATGAGGCTTTATTATGGGAAAGGTTTATAGAAATAAATGTTGCTTATCAACCTTGGATTTGGACTGCGGGGAATCATGAAATTGATTTTATTCCTGAATATGTATGATTCTTGTCTCCATTTTATGTTTTTCGTTTTTATAATTACTGCAAGAGGTTATATATGAAGTCATTTTGTTCCATCTAGAATGACTTGGTACTTTTTTCTAAAAATCTGAAGTTAAAAAGTAGGTTAATGTAGACTAAAACCATCTCGTTGGTCGGGAATAACTTAAAATAGGGAGATGGGTAGTTTTGTCAATAAATAAGTGTATAGGCATTAACAACTCAACACACATTCATTTGGGGGTATTTTGGGCATAAGATATCAACTTAAATGTCACGTGCTCAAACTTGACGGATTGGTGACGGAATGGGGGTTCTATGTCACCCGGAAACAGTGAAGGGGGTTATTTGACACCTCAGAGGGTGTTTGTTAACCATTTGAAATCATAGGGGGTTTTATGTTAATGACCCTTTTTTTATTCATTGTTGTCGGCTTCTTCATTTAACGGTGCACAAATTTTAAGATTTTTGCATAGTATATTGTGCGTTGGAAGACCGAACAATAGGAATGAAAAAATCAACTTAGAGTCCATGTTTTAATCATGATTCGCTGTCTCGGTATCGATTTCGGTGATTTTTGCGGTGGTACTGGTGTAATCAGTGACGGATTTAGTACCCACACTAGAATTCTTTTTTTACACTTTTTCCTTCAAATTTTGTTATATTTATGCTTATGCCCCCACTGAAATAAATATTTTTTCATAATGCCCCCATGAAAATTTAGAATATCACTTATCTGCCATTGCTAAAAAAATAAAATTTTCAAATCCGCCCTCACTCATGTGAAATTCTAGATCCATCACTAGTTGTAATAAACTCGGACAATATCGGTCTTAAAAATGAGTATCGAATTAATAGACTCAGACAATATCAGCTTTAAAAATAAATATCAAATGAATATCGATATTAAATAACGGTATCGATATTTTCTAAAAATATTATAAATCTAATTATACGTAACGTTTAAGAGGATACGGTCAACTATGATCCCAATAACTCCACATCTACCATATATGTGTGTGTGTATATATATATATATATAACAGAACAAATTTACATAGTGTGGTGGATCCCTAACAGCCTAATTTGGGATTTTATTCCTTGAGTGCGAATGGAACTCCTTGTGCCACGTCCTGTACGTCACTTCATCAAAGTACTTAATCAAAGCTCTGACATCATGTATGATTAGTTTTATGTTAATTATACATATGTATATATATTCTTGTAGTTTATGATGATAAAATGGTCAAATTATTTATGTTGGTAACCTCTCTCTCTCTCTCTCTATATATATATATATATATGTTTTTTGAAAGGTAAGTAGTAATATATAGAACCAAGCCAAAGCCAACAACAGAGCTACCATAGGGCATATCCCATGGGAGTTAAGAAGGAAAAAATCCTCAAATCCACCAAGTAAACAAAATCCAACCAATTATATGATTATAGACAAGATGAACATCATATCTATATTGCATGCTAATAATGCACTCCACAAAAACAGTTTTTCTTACAGTCTAACGTCCCAACTCCTAAGAATCCCAACCCGCCCCATTTTTATCAGTTTTTAGCTGCCCCATTTTTAAATGGGGATGGTTATGGAAAAAAAAGAAAAAATTGATAGTTTTCGGGCAGGGTATAGTTTGAGGAATTTTTTATTGGAGAACTACAGCGTCCCAAATGTATAATAATTATGTATTTTTTTAAAAAAATTATATAAAAATTGCATAATTATAAATATATATATTTAGGGTAAATAACAGTTTCACCCTCTGTTAATAGTGTAAATTACACCCGCACCCCCTCGATTTTGCTAATTACAATTTCACCCCTTGAATCCCATATCCGACGACCGGATATGTGTAATTACTCTTATACCCCCTTTTTTATATTTATTTTAAATAATCAAATATTCTTTTATGTTAAATTACCTATTTACCCTTCCATCATCTTCTTCATCTCACCCCTACTCTCTCCTAAACTCCTCAAATCAAACCCTAACCCTAAAATGAACTACCAATTATCAAACCTCAATTCCTACCCATACTCAATTAATTATCCATTTTCAATTATAGAAAAATCAAAACAAAATGACATATATATCTATCTATATATATACGCACATATATATCTATATATATATATATATAACTATCTATATATACACACACATATATATACATATATAACTATATAGATAGATATACACCAATCTATATATATACACGCACATATATATACATATATAACTATATATATCTATCTATATATATATACGCACTTATATATCTACATACATATGAAATGGGTGTGTTGATTTTTTAATATTTTTGATCTAAATCATGCTTCTTATAAGACGTATTTGTTGATCTTGGACCCAATTTATGTTTCTATGATATAGATTGAATTTGCCCAATACCCAATTCATACATATACATATATGTATATGGGTATATACATATATTTATGCACACATATATATATGTATATATAGTGATGAGGGTAGTTTAGGCATTTCACATCATTTTAGATGGGCAAACAAGTCTTTACACACATATAAGGGTAATTTGGTCATTTCGCATATCAGATTTTGGTTGACCCGGTTTGACCTCGCCGGAGAATGAGTTGAGGGGGTGAAAGTGAAACAAATGCCTAAACTAGAGGGAGTGAAACTGTAATTAGCAAAAACCGAGGGGGTGCGGGTGTAATTTACACTATCAACAGGGGGTGAAACTATTATTTACCCATATATTTATAATCTTTATATTAAATTACACTAAAGTTCTTTACTAAAATAAATATTTATTTATATATACTCTCAATAGATATAGAAATCCTAAAATCTAAGCCTTATATCCATAGTTCGCAAAAACGGTTGGTCCAGCTAGTTCCTAACGGTTTGTTGAGTTAGCATTATCGTTATGGCCCGATAAGCCGGTGAGTGTCAGTTCACACACCCGAACTGGCCGATACTTTCCGAATTAATGGTCGTTGCGAAGGTCGTAACGCCGGTTCAGGCAGGTTCAAAACATTCCATATCTTATTTGAATTTGTTTTTCTTGAACCCCAACCAGAACAATGAGATCCACCGTGAAATTCATTTTGATAGTGAACTATGTACTTACTTTAATTATTTTACATTAATTTGAAAGTAAAATACATCTTTTATGATTTGAATATTTATTAATTTGTTTAAATTTAGTACTATTAAATAGTTTCATAAGAAGATCGAAGATAACTTAAAATTCATTAATACATCATTTCTTATACTAAATGTCTTTAAAAAATAAATAAAATTTACTTAAAAGTACCAAAATTTATCAAATTTCAGTTATGTTGTCAAAATGAAATAGCATATCGGTGCATTTTGGTAATCTTGTGCGAATTTTTTAAAAAAATCACAATTGCGATAATTGATACCGTTATGTACCCAGATATTGAGTTGAGTGTATTACACCGATACCGCAACCCATACACTGATCGAAACCATTTTTTCGAACCATAATTGTATCCAAATATCGTATCCATGGCATGATTCGCCTTTGTTTTTGTGTTAGCAATAATTACGAGTAAATTAATTGGATTATTGCTATTTTTCAATAATTTTGCGACGGTTATTAGGATAAAAAATTTCAAGGTTTTGATTATGGGAATTGATAAAACTTCCCATGACCATCCCTATACTTTCTTTTTAAAATTTTTCTTATTTGAGAAGAAAGAATAAAACCTAAAAGCCACTTTCATAGTAAGGAAAACAACTCCTACATTGTAAAATGGTAAATCTAAAAGACATTCGACTTTCATTTTAAAATCAGGATTCGATAGTAGATTGATTAAAACAGTATTTTTTTTTATCTCCATAATTTTTTTGAAATAAGAATATTAATATTTTTTCCTTTCCATCTCCATTTTCTTTTTCAAATAAGAACGTTAATATTTTTTTCCTTTTCATTTCTAATTTATCAAATATGAATTTAAGTCACTACTATATATATAATTTTTTCCTTTCAATTTTTTCTTTCTTTCATAATTAATGTTATTATTTCTTTTATTTTCTCTAGTTTACCCAAGCAAAGCCTAAACTTGTGATAACAATTTCTTGTCAAATAGCTTTTGGTGTGACGCATATATACATGATACAGTACATCCATTACTTCAATATGGCTGTTTTTTTTCCCTCTTCTTCAATATTTTCGGATTTGATTTATTCTTTATTAGATAAGACCTCTCAAAGAAACAAGAAAATAAGAAGGAAAAAGTTCTTGATTCCTTTGGTAAGAGTGGCGGGATCTTTGTTTGATCTTTATCTTCCCATCTTCCCCCTTCTTAGATTAGTACGGGGCACATATATCAAAAGCTCAGTGCGCAATTTGAATGAAATAGATTTTAAAATTCAAATTAGTAATTGAAGTTCCACAAAATTGGGGCCAGAAAAAGAGATAGTTGAATCTAGAAAAGTTTTCTATTAGGTAGAGTAATTATGTTAAATTCATCTTGTATCGTACAAGAAACGAATTCCATTTGTGTATGTGCTCTCGAGAAACATATGGTACTCTATTCCATTAGGGGGATCGAGAGCAATAAAAAAACCAGACCCAATATCTCTTGGAATCCTGAATAGAATGCTACCAATAATTAATAATTGTACTAATTCACATATGTCTTTCTCCCACTAATCGGTATTAGTTAAAGTAATGAAAATTTCCCTATTTCTTTGATGAGAAGTGCGAAAGAAAAAAGAAAAAAAAATAGCCATTGGGAATTTTATTCTGTCCCCGTCCCCCTTTCACAGAAAAGGGAAATTTTTTTATTGGATCCGTCGGGACTGACGGGGCTCGAACCCGCAGCTTCCGCCTTGACAGGGCGGTGCTCTGACCAATTGAACTACAATCCCGGGGAAATAGGAAATAACGCAGAAAATTAGATTCTTTTTTATTGATCCGTATCAGGTATTTCTAAAGGACAAGGAAGTTATACCAGGTCATGGTAGGTTGGCGAATTATTGGGCCGAGCTGGATTTGAACCAGGGTAGACATATTGCCAACGAATTTACAGTCCGTCCCCATTAACCGCTTGGGCATCGACCTAGGAAGAATAGAATCCGTTTGGGGCTTATTGATAATCCACGATCAATTTCCTTTCGTAGTACCCTACCCCCAGGGGAAGTCGAATCCCCGCTGCCTCCTTGAAAGAGAGATGTTCTAAACCCCTAGACGATGGGGGCATACTGGCCCGACCACCATCATACTAAGATCATAGTAGGAACAATTTTTGAAATTGTCAATATAATGGAATGGTATGATTAGATCCGAGGGATCTTTCTGTTTTTTTTATGATTTCATAGAATTTTTTGATTCGTCAATTCATGTTCATGAATCATTCATTCTAATCGCTATTCGATATAGAAATCTATATTCAATTCAAAAATAAAAAATAGAAAGAATACGGTTTCATTTCTCCCACTTTTGTTCATTGGTTCAGTCATTGTTAAAATGAGGTATCTCTATCTCACACTAAGCCAGTAAATTAATAAACGAGAAATATGGGAATATGGATCAAGAAGTTGTTGAAAATATTTTTTTCTCGAAGAATTTGGTTCAAGGGACCGAGAGAATCTCTTCATTACATGATTCGATGAAATATCTTGAATCTATATCGAATTGATAGGTATACATGTATCAATCGAGTGAATTTCGTTCTGCCGAGTATCAATTCAATAAAAGAAAAGCAATTGGGGTTGATCTTGAAACAATTCATTGAATTTGACCCTAGACTTGCTAGGTAAATTCTCATTCAAGAATGAGCCACCGCTTACTATGAGTCTACTGCATGTACTTATGTATATAATATATGTACATAGACTCGATCTATATTTATCCACATAGTGACTCATTCAGGAATTGAATTAAAATTAACTAGGCCCTTTTAACTCAGCGGTAGAGTAACGCCATGGTAAGGCGTAAGTCATCGGTTCAAATCCGATAAGGGGCTTTTACTTTTTTCATAAAACGATAGCCGTCGTATTCATATTTGAAAGGAGAATATCGATATTGTTTATATTTGTAATAAAAAAAGTAACCAACTGTATGATAAGTTATCATTCTAATGAGTTATAGTATAGTAGTTATAAAGTTGAACATTTCATCAATAAAATATCATTTTCATGAATAATGGTAAGTTGTCTCTTGAATCACCACATATTCCTATTTTTCATTATGATAATAAAATCCATTGTAAA